>CM077091.1:28470973-29070973 GCA_039513925.1 Platanthera zijinensis | reverse complement strand
CTGCTTGGGTGATTTGTGCTTGTGTTACAATAGGTGACACGACCAGTCACACGACCATGGCAAAGTTGACACGGGTGTGTCTGTCCTCTGACACGGGCATGTGGAGCCCGTGTTCTGGTTCATTTTGAGTCGGTTCGTACACCGCTTGGGGGACACAGCTTGGTACACGGGCGTGTCACAGACCGTGTCAAGTCAAAAATGGAATTTTGGGCAGATCTTGGCCATCAAATTATTTATATTTGGATTAAATGGCCCTTGTCTTTTCATGCAGTGATAAGACTGAGTAGTAGCTTCTTCTCTCATTCTTATCAAGAGAGAAAAAAGAGAGAGAGCTTGGACGAAGGAGAAGTAGGAGAAGAACAAGACTTTGGTGGTGATCCCGCGGTCTAATTCGCGATCCGAGGCTAGTTTAGTGGAGGCAAAACTGCTGCGGTTTTTTCCAACCGGTTAGATTTTCAATGGCTCCCAAGAGATCGTCAAGGGTAACGATCTTCCTTCTTGGACATGTGAAGTCCTCCTTTATGCATGAGTAAAGAATCCTCTCGACCAAAAGGTGGAAAAAGTGAGTGATTCCAGTGGGTGATAGTTGCTATCCCCAGCTTGAGTCTGCATATAGACCCGAAAAAGTTTAGTACGGGATAAGAATGTTGTGTGAAGCCCATCTGGACATGTTGGTCTGAATTTGTGATGTTGCATTTACGCACCGGAGAATACTCCACGTATACTCGTGTATTTAGTGAGGTCGTTGGGTTATGCCTGTGAAGGGGAGTAGCAGGAAGTACTGCAATGTGGAACTCCAGGAAAATGCCCTCGTATTGTATGTGTGGTGGCTACAATGTAGCCAGTCCGTGATGGACGATTAAGCTAGTCCTAAGTGGACAGTGTGGCTATTGTGACGCCAGTCCTTAGTGGATGTTATGTCGATTGGGAGGCCTCGTGCCAAATAGGAAAGGTGAAGCTGAACCACGCCTTTTAGTATAGCCGCAAGTACGATGTGCTTGGTGAGGGCAAGGTGACTTGAGCAACGGGGGGTGGCGGATCTGTATCTGCGTTATGTTGACTGTACAAGGAAGTGTCAAGGCATTGGGCTTTCGTTAGTAGCATAATGAGAGTCTTAGGCTTGCACGCTAGTAAGACTTAATGCTCAATTGTGTTGATCCCGGTTCGCCGGTGTACTTAAAAGTGTGCCTTAGATCACAGATCGTCGGGCCGGGTGGCCGATGGTTTTGATGGATTGCTTGTGCTTGAGAGCACAATATATATATAAGCTATCAATTGTTGTATTGCTCTGTAGGGAAGGAATGCCTCTGCCCCAGAAAAGGGTAGGATTGTTATAAATTGGTCAGCTGAATGCTGATCGTTGCCATGTTTGCCACCTTCTGGGTGGATTATCCCTGTGCAGGTGCTGGAGAGCCGAGCGGAAAATGAAGGGTTGTTGCCCCTGTTGCTTTTGTTGCCGCTCTTGCTGTTGTTACTAGCCCCTGAAGGCTAGCTTTTGTATTTTTTATTGTTCATGTATGGCCGACCTGCGCGCTGATGTCTGTAAGCCATACTATTTAAAGAGTAACTGTAAGGCTTAAAGGCCAAATTGTAGTATTTGCTATGCCCTCATTTGAGTGGTTGTATATACCGTTGGTTTATATATATCTAGTGGATATTATTGCTATGAGTTCAGCTACTTGTGTATCTATTCTGCTGGCATACTATGTGTTAGGATGCGTTGATGGTATTATCCTGTGACCTCACCGTTTGTTTGTAGCATATAGTGTGGGGCCCCGGCTAGACCTTCTATTATATGTTATTTAACGGGTGGAGTTGTTACTCACTTGTAAGGCCCTAAGGCTGAGACTTTTGTATATTTTGCTGTCATTCCTAATCTGGTTATTGTGGACATTTATGCTATTGCATTTGGGTTCTTATAACTGTTTTAAAAGCTTCCGATAGAATGTTCTGAGTTAGGATGCGTGTTCCTATTGCTGGTAATTTGTTATTAATACGTTACTCCACTAACTGTCTGTGTTATATGCCATGGGGCCCCGACCATACCTTCTATTATATTTCATATGACGGATGTGAGTGTTACAATTTGGTATCAGACTATGACATCGGTCTTACTTATTGGAATTCGTGGACGAATTCTTTTAAGCGGTGGTGAGTACATGTATGTGCATCATCGTTATAACATGAAAAGAACCAATGAATGTCCACTTAGGAATGAGAATACAAATGTTTGAGGAACCTGCGTGTTCCTATAATTACTTTTTTCAATTGTGTTTGGTCGCTTAATGGTGTGCTGTGAGACTACAGGAGAACAGGAGTGGTGCAGGGCAGTCAAAACGCCCGCTTTCTGAGGAAAGTAGTGCACCCAATGACTTGCCATAGACCCCTCCTTCTATTGAATCCATAAGAAGGGTAGTTGAAGCAGTGTTCATTGTGACTAATGCACAACATGGAAGGAATGTGCAACACTTTGTCCCTAAGGTGGCTTCAACGCCGGGTGGTGTGATGGAGCAAATGGCATTTAGAATATCTTCGGGCCAGTAGTTGAACATGCTTTTAGTGCAGGGAGCGAACTCAGTTGATGAATATTTGCAGGAGTTTCTTATGATAAGCGCTACACATACTTTGAGTTGGAGAACGAGCAGTCTATAGTCGATAGATTTTATAATGGTCTGCGTGGCGAGTTACGAGTTCTACTGCAAGGAACAAATTTTTTTGGATTCCGAGCCTTAGTGCACTCGGCTAGATCTTTGGGAGTAGATTTGGGGAAGGCCCACCAAATGCCAGTGTGTAGGGTACCGAACTTTGCATGTCCTAAAAAGGCTGTATACCGAAGAATACTGAAAAAGAAGGCTAGAACATCTACTTGCAAAGATACTTACGCTTGTCATACTTGTGACAAGGAAGGGAACTTTGCCCGAGATTGTCGGGATGGTGCATAGAAGACGATGAAATCTATGTCAAGAGAAATTATAAGACAGAGTGCTAGAGAACGTAGTGGTATTCCAGTGGCAAAGAAGACTAGATCTATAGCAGTCATTGGGCGAGACTCAATTATATGTTTTAACTGTGGGAAGCCGGGACATTTTGCCTGAGATTGTTGGAGCGAACGTCCGATGTCCGAGAGGAAGCCTTGAAGGTGCAACCTTGGCCAGGAGGAGGCCATAAAGCAGGCTGACGTGGTGACAGGCACGGTTTAAATTAATAACAGTTTAGCTTTATATACAAGTTGCCTTATGCATGTTAGCTTAAGATTGCTGGTGCTCGGATTTATATCGATTGTTGATTTTCCGGTGAGAGCACTGTTTATTACGGGAGCTTCGCATTCCTTTTTTTCCGAAGAGTTTGTATCGCACATCAGAGTACTTTCTTCGATGGCAAGGGACACATTGGATGTGCTGCGCCTAACGTGTGCTTTATACGCATGGATAGAGTTTGTTGCGTAAAGGTAGGGATTGGGAGTCATGATTATGACTTGCAAGCGCCGCTACTGCCGATAGTGGAGTTTGATGTGATCTTTGGAATGGACTGGCTATCGAATCAACATGCATACATTGATTGCAACTTTAAGGTTATCAGCCTGAGACTAGATACAGATTGTGAGACGACGTTCTTAGGCTTGAAGGGATCAAGATAGACATTGATGTCTGCTCTCTAGGTGGTTAAGGCAGTTCGAAGTTGTGCAGAGTTGTTTCTCACTTTAGTGGAGGGTTTGAATCCTAAGCCTGGTTTAGACAACATCCTAGTTGTATATGAGTTCCCTGATGTATTCCCTGAAGCTTTCCCGGGAGCTCCACCTCAGCGAGGGATCGATTTCACCATTGAGGTAGTGCTAGGTGCCAAACCTGTGTCCCGCTCTCCATATTGGTTAGCGCCTAAGGAGATGACGAAACTGAAAGTACAACTCCAAGAGCTGTTGGAGAAAGGTTATGTGTGTCCAGGTTCATCGCCTTGGAGCCCGTCGGTCCTCTTTGTTAAGAAGGATGAAAGCTTACGACTATGTATTAATTACCAGGAGTTTAATAAGCTAACGAAGAAGAATAAGTATCCAATCCCAAGGATTGATGATCTGTTTGACCAGCTGGTGGCGTCGACTATGTACTCAAAGTTGGATCTAAATTCTGGATACTATGAACTACGGATAAGGGAAAGTTAGATCCCCAAGACGGCTTTCAGCACACGGTATGGGTATTATAATTTCACCGTCATGCCATTTGGGCTATCGAACGCGCCATCTGTGTTTATCTATTTGATGAACAGAATGTTTTGAAAATACTTGGACAAGTTCGTGATAGTCTTTATCGACGATATACTGGTGTACTCGCAGTGCGAGGAGGATTATTTTAAGCATATGCATATGGCATTAGAAACATTGAGTAGGAATCAACTGTATGCCAAGTTCTCCAAATGCGAGTTTTGGTTTTCCTCGGTAACATTACTTGGTCATATAGTTTGTGGGTATGGGATTGTGATAGATCCGTCCAAGATAGTTGCTATATGGGAGTGGCCTGTGTTGTCTATGGTGGCGGAAGTCTGGAGTATTCTGGGGCTTGCCGGCTATCACAGGCCCTTCATGGAGAACTTCTCGTGGATAGCATTACCCCTCATGAGGTTGACAAGGAGAGATTAGAAGTTTGTCTATCACCGGAGAGCACGCAAGCTTTTGAAGACCTGAAGAGTCGCCTGACCACGATGCCTATTCTCTGTACATTATATGTGGCAGAAGGCTTTGAGTTTTATAGTGATGCTTCAGACAGCGACTTAGGTTGTGTGCTGCTAAAGCATGGGAGTTTTATAGCGTATGGCTTATGCTAGTTGAAGGTACACAAGAGGAATAATCTGGTTCATGACTTGGAGTTAGTGGCCGTGATATTCGCTCTGAAACTTTGGAGGCTTTACGTGTATGGTGTGAAGGTTGATATCTATACAGATCGTACGAGCTTGAAGTATATTTTGGATCAAAAGAATTTAATCATGCTACAACGGAGGTGGACGAAGTTCTTGGGGGACTACACCTTCAAGGTATATTACATGCCTGGATAAGGTAATGTGATTGCGGATGCGTTAAGTCGCAGAGCTCGCGCGTAGGTTAGTTGGTTGTCAATGCATGACAAACATTTGGTTTTGGAGTTGGAGGCCTTGGAAAGCTCTTGAGCTAACACGAAGTTTAATGTGAAAGAAAAGGGAGAGTAAGCTCTTATTAACTCTAGAGGGGGGGGGGGTTGAATAAAGTTTAATAAAAAATTCCTTTGAAACTTTTTACAAATATAAAGTTAAGTGATAAAATAGGTGATATAGTGATAGCTAGGAGATGTTAACAAGAACAAAGAAAAGCTACACTAAGCTACCACAACACAAGAAAAAAAGAAAACAACAAACACACAGACAACACAAGAATATTATAGTGGTTCCCCAACTGGGTACATCCACTCTTATTCTATCCTGGTAGTAATCCACTATAGGTTTTTATCAGGTAACTGCCACCACAATATCTATTTACAAGGAGATATTGCAACCCTTTGAGCTTTTGATCAGGTGCCCAAAAACCAAACTCAAGTCTTTTAGAAGGTGACTTGTGAACCAGGCTTACTTTTGAAGGGAGGTAAAACCCTATACAGTGGGGTGGGAAAGAAAGTCATGTTAGTCTTCTTTTTTCTCAAAAACAATTTGAGAAGACATTGTGTGGATTCCAGATCTTGTCAAATCTCCCCCTGAGATGTAGAGTTGTTCAGGATTGAGAAGCTTTATTCAGGAGTGTGTAGGTCTTCTCAGCTTATGTAAAGCAGATCCAGGAACTTTAGACAGATGGATCTTTATTGTCTCAGGAAATTCCTGGAAAGAGAAGATGAAGAAGACACTTGATCAGTTTGTGTTGTTCTTCATCTATCTTCTTGAGAGCAAATTTAGAGATGATGATTGAGAGCTGTTGTGAATTTTCTGCTCTTGCTAAGAATATCTCTCTGCAATTTTTCTGCTCTAAAAGAATGAATTTTTGTTGTCAGTCTCTATCTCTTTTGAAAAAATATTCTCTCTGTATTCTCTTCGACAACCAATCTTCCTTAGAAATTTTAATAACTATAATTAATGCATTGCTGGAAAACTTGGAAGGAAAATGGCGACCTGCTCTCAAAGAACGAGCTTTTCCCACTATCCAAGCAATCACGAAAATGGAGATCTCGTTGGATAAGAGTAGCGGAACGTTCGACCACATAACTTGAACAAACATGATTAGTCGAGTTGAGAACCTGTCTAGGAGAAAACATCGACCACAGAATATACCCTTCTTGGGAATATAGTCGACCTGAGCTCTAAGTTCGTGAAGTTGAGTTCGACGAACGTCGAAATGATTTCCAAACAACTGAAAATCTTCTAAGTCTTGAATCTGAAGTCCACATCAGGCAGGTCCATGAAGTTTGACACTTGGGGACTGGCCTTAAACCTAGAAATAAAAAATAGTGACCCTAACTATACATCATGGGTCAACAAACCCTAAGAAGTGAACCTAGCCCAAATCAAAACAGGGGTTCCAACAATCTCCCCCTATTTGGGTGAGGTTACTTCAAAAATAATAGAAACAAAATCATAGCAGAAAATATAGAGCTGATAGAATGTAAAAGCTATCAGCAAAAGATTAAAGCTATGGTACATATATTGTTCAAAAATGAAAATAGATAGTAGAGAAAAAATATTAAGAGTCTTCGGGAGGGGCAGAAGATTTTGCAAAAAGGATTGTTCTCTAACGAATGTTTGCTTCTTTGACAATCATCTTCATGTTTGAATCCAAGAGTCTTTTGAGCTACTGTCCTTGGAACAACAGCTTCAGGATGGAGATGCATGTATTCATCTACATTGGAAATCTTCCCCACCTGATATTTCTCAAGCTCTTTCTTCCAGTAGGAAGACATAGTATAGAATTGGGAAGTATCCTTACCTTCCTCTCTAGCTTTCCTGATCTGAGATAGAGCAACCAGCTGATTAAACCTAGCCATCTTTATATTAGGATCCATTTCAGGATCATAGGCTACAATAGGAGGGCTTTCCGGACTATTGTCTCTTTTAGGAGATGAAGAGGCTCTGGAAGGCTTGGATGCTTGGCAGGAGGAGGAGCAAGACTTCTTGAAGAGTGATGATGTTGCTGTTGGGGATATTTGCTTCCAGAAATTTAGGGGGTCTGCCTTGCCTCTGATAGGTTTTAGTAACTAATGAGGATCTCTAGCTAACATTTCCAGTTGCACCAGTAGCTGGATAAGGAGGAGGAGATGGATCTTTCCTGAATTTCTTCATTGGAGAGGATACAGACTTCTTCTTCTTCTTCTGTGCTTTAGCTTGATTTTTAGACAGCTTCATCCACTAAGGAGTTTTTGGAGTGAGAGGAATGTTGTGCAGAATGTAATATGGAACATCATTATCAGGATTGGGCTTAGGAGCAGCCTTTGCTGGAGCTTTCCTCTTCTTTGATTTGGATCTCTTTGCATTGTCAGATTCAGAATCATTAGAATCATCAATTGGGTCATCTTTAGAAGAACTTTGTGGATTGTCATATAAAGCATCTATTTCTTCTATTGTTTCATGTGAAATTTTCTTGTCTTCTTGAGGTGGAGGTGGAGGTAGAAATACTTGAGGAGGGACAACAATCTCTAAAAGCCTATGTGAATCATCTGTGCCTTTATCAGTCAGAAGAAAATCATTTAGTTCAGGATCTTTTTACATTTGTTCAAACTCTAGTGCAATATCCTGTGCAATTAAATCATCTAGACTTGGTAAATGAATATCATCCTTAACATATGTTTGCCAACTGGTTCCACAACTATGTTTGTAATAAAGTTTGCCTGAATGGCCTCAAGAGTTTCTGTACTAACTGGAGCTATATAGCAAATAATATCTATGCAATACATGGGAGAAACAAATAAAAGAATGTTTCTATATAAGAGAACAAAAGAATCTAGAACTGACTTCAGTTCAATTGCTGGAGAAATGGAACAGTCTTTAAAAGGAATATCCAAAGAAGGAACTAAATAAACTATCTCAGAATTAGTGTCCAAAGATTCTGTGAGATCTGTATCTGGTATCTCAAAATCAACAAACTCTATCTCTGTTGTTGTTATTGATGTTACTTCTTCATGGAGTATCTCCCCCTGCCTGGGTTCAGTAAGGACTGGAGCTTGGCCCCTGACTTAAGAAGGAGGGACAGGGAAGGCAGAAATTTGAGCAGGAAGAGATGAAATAGAAGAAGCATGAGGTGAAATAGCCTCTTCTATGAGTTGTTGTAGGATAGGTATGATGGATTACAGAATGGATGGCATGGAGGGTGAAACTATATTCATGAATTCAGTTGGGTTTTGAATAGAGACGGATGGGTTGAGGTTGGATGATGATGGTTGGAAGGATGTGGAGTCTGGCATTTGCTCATCTGGTGAAGATGGGGAATGAATGGGTGATGATAGCAGATTGACTAATTGTAAATATGAAAGATTGAGAAGGGGATGTCAGTAAGATGTGATTGAGGAGGGGATAGAGGAAGAGTAGCATGCTCTGGTGTTTTAGCATGTACTGGAGATTGAACAGGTGAAGGTTGATGTTGAGGAGATTGATGTGGTGAAGGTTGATGGTCTGGAGAAAGAGATGGTAAGGAAATATGAATTTGAGAAACAGGAGGTGTAGGTTGATGTTTTTGGGATGTGGAAGAAAGCTGGAGGGTTGTTTAGGTAGTTTGAATAAGAGGAGGTGGAGGGGGAATGGAATCATCCTCAGCAGGGTGGGGAGTGGCTGGATCAGCCCTTATACCCTCAGAAGGTCTGGAAGAGGAAGCCCTGGATGGCTTAGGGATGTTCCTCTCCCACATATCAAACAAGGCGTAGGTAAGCCTCTTGGAGGAATTTATGAATATGGTCGGGGAGACAAGAGATTCAGTATCATTGGCCTGAAGAAAAATTCCCAAAATCCATTCAAAACACACTTCCTTATTTTTCTTTTTCTTTTTAATCAGTTCAAACAAAATTTTGGCCATGTTCACGGCCTTCTTGTTTGCCACTGCACACATCATAAGGAACTGTTATCTAGTTATGTAATTGTGGGCGGTGTGCTTGCCCAGCATAACTTTTCCTACAACATATTCCAGAAACTTATAATCTGCAGATAGATGTTTCTTCAACAATTTGTTAGGCTTGTCACCAGAATAACCCATTCGATTCAACATTTCATCAAATTAAGCAGAATCGATTTCTAAGTACTCTTCTCCATTCAATAAACCAAAGATTTCAGTTAAAACATCAGGGGTAAGTGAAACGACATTACCCGATATTGTTCAAATCAGCGTTTCAGCATGGTAGTCATCAGATTCTTTAACTTTAAATCTTCAAACAACTTCAGAATATCAAGGAAGATTTGATCTGAGTGTTGGAAAGACTCGAAGTCGATGTCAAAACCCATGTCGAGTTTCATTGCTGCGAGAGCGCTTGCTGGAATCGCCATGATCACCTGCAATAGAGAAAGAGAGAGGTCAAGTGCATGGGGACTGAAAGTGTGGGATGGAGCTCGAAGAAAACCTAGTTTTAAGGTTTTTAAGAATATGAAACGTCAACCTCCGTCCGGCAAAAAAGAAAATTCTTCGATCTCAGGTCGACGAAAAATTTCATGAAGAGATAAATTCGTCGATCTCATACTGAAGATATGGAGATATTTCATCGTCCTCAGAAATATTTCCTGAAACAGGATCGTCGATCTCAGGTCGACAAAATTGACTTCACACAGAGATTTCATCGATCTCCGGTCGACGAACTCCCAAGGAAAAGTTTGCAAATCGTCGATCTCAGGTCGATGAATTGTTTCTAGATTGTTTACACTCAGGACAGATTTAAAATTAAGCCTTTCCATCTATCATTCCTAACTAATTTAGAAAGAACAAATATTTAGATTCATCCAAGGGCTTAGTGAAAATATCTGCCCTTTGCAAATCAGTGGAGATAAATTCAAGATTAATTTTCTATTTCTCCACACAGTCTCTTATGAAGTGATGTCTTATATCAATATGCTTTGTCCTACTATGATGCACTAGATTATGTGCAATAGAGATTTCACTGGTACTATCACAAAATATGGTTGAATTATTAAGATTGAACCCATAATCCAGGAGTTGGTTTTATATCCATAAGATCTGTGAACAGCAGCAGCCAGCTTCCATGTATTCAGCCTCAGCAGTTGATGTGGATATAGATATTTGCTTTTTGCAAAACTAGGACACAAGACTATCACAAAAGAACTGACATGTTCCTGATGTGCTTTTCCTGTCCACTCTCCATCCAGCATTGTCAGCATCAGAAAATCTAGTAAGCTCAAATGCCGACTCTGTTGGATACCAGAGTCCTAGATTAGGACAACCCTTTATATATCTTAAAATACTTTTAATGAAAATAAGATGAGATTCCTTAGTGCTCACTTGGAACCTAGCACAAAGACATGTAACAAACATGATGTCTGGTCTGCTTGCTATGAGATAAAGTAGGGATCCAATAATAGCCCTATACTTGGTCTGATCAACTGGTTTTCCATGTTCATCAAAGTCAATCACAGCATTGGCAACCATGGGTGTTTTCATAGAGGAGGCATTAGCCATCCCAATTTTCTTAATAAGCTCATTTGCATATTTAGATTGGAATATGAATATGCCATCTGGGGATCTCTTCACTTGTAAGACAAAGAAGTATGATAGATCTCCCATGCTACTCATATCAAACTTTGAATGCATTAGATTAGAGAATCTCTTGCATAGTTTGTGATCAGTAGAGCCAAATATGATGTCATATATATATATATATATATATATATATATATATATATATATATATATATATATATATACATATATATATATATATATACATATATATATATATATATGTTATAACATCCCGATTCGCGCTAGGCCCCTTGTGCGCGCTTTTGAGTCGAGAGAGCTGATTTAGGCTCAGAGAGTGAAGGAAATCAAGTGTGCACTCGTGGGGAAAAGAGAAGTTGAGCCTGTGTAGGACACGGGTAGAGACATGGGCGTATCCCTACCTGTGTGCATCTGCTAGAACTCAAGTGACGCTGGGTGGTCTTGAGAATGGCGTTGAGTTCCTGTTTTGAGTATGACACAGGTAGAGACACGGGTGTGTCCCTAACCGTGTGTTATGGCATTGAGTGGCATGGTGTTGAGTGTCTGTTTTAAGTATGACACGGATAGATATACGGGTGTGTCCCTATTTGTGTGTCGTGGCATTGAGTGGCATGGTGTTGAGTGTCTGTTTTGATTATGACACGGGTAAAGACACTACTCGATACACCCATGGAGATGAGATTGTATAAAGCCATGAAATAGTTGTTCTAGTGGTCAGTTCTCAAAAAGGGCATAACACTTTAAGAGGCAAAGTGTCAAGCGTGCACCTTGGTGAAGGAGAATGCTAGAAGCCAGGTGGATTTCTAATGTCCCTATCTTTACTAGAGTGGTAGTTTGATGAAATCTTTATTGATTTCATGCACGGTTTTTCGAGATCGCACAAGGGGAACGACGCAATCTGGGTGGTCATTGATCGCTTAACAAAGGTGTCATATTTTATACCCAATAGGAAGGATGATTCAGTGTAGACGCTAGCGAAGGTTTATGTGGATAATATAATCCGTTTGTTTGGTGTAACCCGGAGCATCGTTAGTGACCGTGATGGCCAGTTTACATCCAACGATTGGAGGCTCATTCATCAGTTGTTGGGTACCAAGCTGAACTTTAGCACAACTTTTCACCCGCAAAAAGATGGGCAAACTGATAGGGTGAAAAGGATGATAAAAGACATGCTTTGTATGTGTGCGTTGGATTTTTGGAAAAAGTGGGAAGACCATCTTTACATGATAGAGTTTGAATACAATAATAACTATCAAGCAAGTATTGAGATGGCTCCCTTTGATGCTCTGTACGGAAGGAGGTGTCGTACGCCATTGTCTTCGGTAGAAACGGGAAAATTGAAGCTATAAGAGCGAAGGGATGTTCACGATGCTACGTCAACGATACAGTCGATTCAGTAACGGTTTCTAATTGCTCAAGATAGATAGGCACGGTACTACAATACCAAGCATCGAAAAGTGGAGTTTGCGGTGGGCGACTTGGTATACCTCATGATAAAGCCGTCTAAAGGGTATCAAGGATTCGACGCTTAAAGAAGCTTAGTTTGAGGTATGTTGAGCCTTTTGAGATCATGGAGCAGGTTGGTTAAGCAGCCTATTGGTTATCTCTTTCAATAGAGCTGAGTGGTTTTCGTGATGTGTTTCACATCTCAGTCCTATGCAAAGCCATGAAAGAACCAGCGCAAGTGGTTGTTGCGGATTGATTATCGGTCGATAGTGGGCTAACCACGAAAGTTAGACCCATTCGGATCGTGGTTGCGGAGGTCAAACATTGCGGTCTTATTGAGCTTTCGTAGGAGCGAGAGCAGAACATGCTTGAGGAGTATCCCGAGCTTTTCTACTCAAGTACCATTTGATCTTGTGTGCCTTTCCAGTGTCTTATTTTGTGACGAAATTCTTTTAAGGGGATGAGAATTGTAATGCCCCCAAACCTCGGATATGAGTGGGATGTGTCGACTGAGCAACACGGCCTGGAACACGAGACTGTCCAAAGTCATGTCTTGCTCTGTGATTGTCAGGTTTTGTCGATAAAGGAACACGGTCGAGGACATGGACGCGTCCGAAGCCATGCCTAGTGATAGTACGTTTTGTAGTTTAAACTACTAGGGTATTTTTCCTTATTTTTATCGTGTTTATCTTGTATTATAGCTTATTTTTTTTCTTTCTTATGTAAATATTTTTGTCGCTAATGTTTATTTCTGTTTTTGCAGGTTTCCTTAATTTTGTCAAAAAATGACCTCATACGGCCACTGACACGGCCTTGTCATAGGGCGTGTCAACCTTACTGTGTCAACATGGCGTGTCACTAGAGGAAAATTCTAGAGGCATTCCGAGAAGGACACAGCCAGTTGACACGGCCGTGTCTCTAGCCATGTTGCTGGGCATGTCAACCCGGCCGTATCGCTGTCGTGTTGCCAGAAGCTGAAGACTCTCTAGAGAAGGATACGGCCAATAAACACAGCCGTGTCACCACCATGTTGCCAGAAGCCGAAGACCCTCCCGAGCAGGACACGGCCACCCACATGGTTGTGTTGCCGGGCGTGTCGCCATCACATCGAAGCCTGCTGCTCGCCATAAATGCATCCAACGTCAAATTCCATCAACTACAGTCGACACGACCACCAATACGGCTGTGTCGCTGGCCATTGTCAACAGAGGAGAACCCGAAATTTCAATGACACTATGATCACTCCCGCCAGAACCGCTGCCCGAGGTCAAATGTATATGACACGGACAGTAACACGGCTGTGTCGCTGGCCGTATCACCGACCTTAGGGTTTTCTATAAATTGAGCCCTCCCCCTTCATTTCAAGTGAGCATGGGTTGAGAGTTGTGGTGCTGCCCCTTTGTTTCTTGCCTTTTCTCCCTCTCTCTCTCTCTCTCTTTTATTTAGTTTCCTTTTACTTAATCTAGCTTAGTGTTGTCCTTTTGTACTAGTTCTTATATTTCTTCATTTGTAACCTAGTATTAATGCTAGCTTAGTCTTTAATTTCATGCATGTGTAATTTTATGTTCAAGTTTTGTAGCTCTCCTTTATCATTAATATAAAAGTATTGTTGCCTCCTTTCTTATTTGTGTTTGTAATGCTTTACTACTCATCCCCCCTCCTCCACTCCATTATGATTAACTAATCCTCCTTGTACTCGATCTTGATGATCCGAGGTTCGAGTGATTAAGTTATGATGCTTTGAATTTACCTTTTCTTTTTAGGGCATGGCCTTGAATTACTCTTGACTTATTTTGGGTTGGTGATATATTATCAATATATATTCTCCAACTTTTTTTTCATTCTGTACTAGCTGAGAGGCCGATAGTTTGAAGTGAGCGCTCAAGAGTAAAGGGAGTTGTACGCACCCCTCGAGAGAGGCAGACGTCCAAATCTCCCGGATTGGAGTAAAATCCAACAGTGGGGTTCACCGCGTAAAGTGAGCTTTAGGCCTCCGATTAAGACGAGAGTCGGTCGGAACTTCCTAAACTCAATTGGTCACAACTTTGAGAGAAGCAAGTTCAAGCTTTAGGAACATCCACGGTCAAGGACCTTTACCCTATTAAGTTTAGGTTTTTATCACATTTCTTAGTCGTCTTTAGCCGAGGTGATTCTTGATCGAGTGCATTTCCATTTCATAGTTTCAGCCCTTCGTTGTAATCGCTTATTTTGTGCTCTCTAGTTCAGTGCAATTAGTTCTCTTCTTTAGCTTTATTTCCTTTCCTTGACTACATTTAGTTTCTCAAACCTTAGTTTTTCCGTCGATAAAATAATAGTCTTCGGGTGAGTAAGTGTACTCAACAGTTCCCGAATTTCAATCGACACTTGTGTCCCCTAGCTACAGTTTGATAAGTATACTTGCCTAATTAGATTGCTTGTTCGGTTGCTTTTATTTTATTCGGAGCTTAGCGACCACCAAGTTTTTGGCACTGTTTCTGGGGAGCAACTTTCGTTGATATATTGAAAACACGAACCTATTAATTTTATCTCTTCTCTTTCTCATCCTCTTTCTTAAAAATTTTAAAAACAAAAGATTTTTATTACCGCTCTTAATAGTAACCCACTTCACAATTTTTCTACGCCACCTAATTCTCTCAAAAAGGGCAAAGAGTCTTTAAGTGCCGCTATCTTTTCTAGTACCTTGCGAACCCTTCACCGGGTAGTCCTTGGGAAGTTCAGGAGTTAATCTTAAAAAAAAATCAATTTAAAAAAAAATCTAGCTTTTCTTTCTAGTTTATTTTATTTCTCTTTCTTTTCTTCTCTTATTTTAGTGCATGACCTGCGGGAGTCCGTTGGTTATTTTATACTTGGACCACGAAACTGAGTGTACTCTTCGGAGAAGATCGCGATTTCAAGGTCCTACTATCCAAGTGCCAGGTTAGGACTCCGAGTCATTCTCTACTCTAAGAATTGAAGAACCCAACGTAGATGAATCCTTGCAAAGAAATATGTCATATTATGCAACGCAAAATCTCGAGGGTACAAAATCTAGCATAGTTTGCCCTGCGATAGAAAATAATAACTTTTAATTGAAGCCTAGCATAATTCAAATGGTGCAGCAGTATGTGCAGTATGACGAACTTCAAGATGAATATTCGAACGCGTATATAACAAGCTTTCTTAAAATTTGTGACACCTTCAAGAGAAATGGTGTTACAAATGATGCTATTTAGCTAAGACTCTTTCCTTTTTATCTTAGAACTAAGGCTAAGCAGTGGCTGAACACTATACCTAAAAATAGCATAACCACCAAAAATTAATTAACTGAAAATTTTTTGGCGAAGTATTTTCCGCCAGCTAAAACTGCAAAACTTAGGAATGACATTTTCGCTTTTGGAAAAATAGACTCTCAAACCTTATATGAAACTTGGAAAAGATTTAAAGAACTTTTAAGACGATGCCCACACCACACGCTGTCTGTATGGTTACAAGTGCAGATGTTTTATAACGGGCTAAATCAAAACATAAAGCAAATGATAGACGCAGCTTCTGGCAGTACTTTAAATCATAAGACCCCGGAAGCAGCACTTGAGCTTTTCGAGGACATGGTCATGAACACTTATCAGTGGAATGTTCCTAAGTCCCGCCGAAACAAACTTGCAGGTATCTTTGAAGTGGACAACGTCTCCCATCTCGCTCTACAAGTATGAATATTAAGTAAAAAAATTACGGAGATGACTGCTGCCTCCACCCCTCAGGTGTGGGAATCTGCAACTCCTGCCCCCGATCATTTAGAATATGTTAACAATATGCTTAGAAACGTGTTTAATAATTTTTCTGCTACGAATTTTCTTGCGCCCGATTTTAATTTTCCAAATAGTTATAATCCTGCTTTAAAAAATCACCCGAATTTTGCATGTAGCAATCCCTCGAATGCTATGCTCCCACCACCGCAAAATGATTTTTCTACACCACCATCACCACCTCTTCAAAATTATCCAAAACCTCAAAGCTTGGAGGAGTTACTTTCAAAATATATAACCACAAACGACGCTACTATAAGAACATTAACTGGAAACGTTAAAAGTTTAGAAAATCAAGTAGGACAGCTCGCTAAAATTATTTCTTAGTGACCCGCGGTGTCTCTTCCTTCCAATACCGAGCCCACCCCGAGAGAGCAAGCGACAGCTATAACTCTTCGGAGTGGGAAGCAAGTTCTCGGTATGGTAAGTGAAGAGCCCGAGGCAAGCTCCACCCCCGCTCTAAAAAATCAAAGCTCTGCTACCATTTTAAAAATTCCACCCTCTACTGAAGAAGTTACCACCCTTGTTTTAGATAAAGATCTCACTCCACCACCCATCTTTAAAAATAATCCAAATCTGCCTTACCCTTCCGAACTTAATAAACAACGTCTGGACGATCAATACTCCCGTTTCTTAGAGATGTTTAAGCAAATCCACATAAATATGCCCTTCCATGAAGCGATTTCCCAGATGCTGAAGCACGCAAAGTACCTTAAGGACCTCCTGACCAACAATAAGAAGTTAAATAACTTTTCACACTTCATGTTAAACACCGAGTGCTCTGCGGTTTTGAAAAACGGCTTACCAAAGAAAATCAGTGACCTAGGTAGTTTTTCTATTTCGTGTGTCTTTGATGATCTTTTTGTCAAGAATGCATTAGCCGACTTATGTCTGAGTATTAACCTGATGCCCCTCTCGTTGTTTAAAAAGTTAGGAATTGGTAGCCTCAACCCCACAGGCATGAGTATCCAGCTCGCCGACAGATCCGTCAAGTACCCATTAGAAATCGTGGAGGATGTCTTAGTTAAAGTCGACAATTTCATCTTCCCGTTGGACTTTGTCATTTTTGACATCGAAGAAGATGTCGAGGTTCCCCTGATCCTTGACCGACCCTTCCATGCCACCTCCCGAGCTATCATTGATGTAAGTAATGGTAAGCTCTTCCTTAGAGTATGCGATGACGAAGTCATTTTCTCTATCACCCCCTCGATGAAGAACACCTTAGCAAACGACGACTCCTGATTCTTCTTAGAATCCTTAAGTAATGAAACTTCCTACTGCTTTTCTAAACTTGAAAAAGAATTTTCTGATTTTTGTTTCTCCTCTTCTCTTCCAACTGAATCACTACACCTAAATGAAGAAAGTGTAGAATCCTCTTATATTCTATATTATTTTGAAAAAGTATTTTCTAATTTTTGTTCCTCTTCTACTCTTCCAACTGAATCGTTGCAATAAGCCACCTTGGCCACCAGCTCAACCCCTTATAATTTTTCGTCTAAAAATACCTACGAAGCTATAGTTTTTGAAAAAGAAAGAATTTCTCAAACCTCTTATAAAGAACCCCCTACCCTAGAACTTAAAGAACTTCCTTAATATCTCAAGTATGCCTTCTTAGAAAAAGAAACCAAGCTGCTAGTTATAGTTTCGGCCTACCTCACGGATGTCCAAAATGAAAAACTTCTTTTAGTTCTACGTAAGCATCGCCGAGCTATTGCCTGGAAAATTTTCGATATCAAGGGCATAAGCCCATCTTTCTGCACTCACAAAATATTAATGGAAGATAATTCACGTAATTCAATAAAACCTCAGCGTTGTATAAACTCGAACATGAAAGAAGTAGTAAAGGGCGAGGTTATGAAACTCTTAGACGCAGGAATTATCTATCCTATATCAGAGAGTAAGTGGGTTAGCCCTGTTCAGGTAGTGCCAAAGAAGGGAGGGATAACGGTAGTTAGTAATGACAATAACGAATTAATACCGACACAGACGGTGTCGGGATGGCGGATGTTTATAGATTATAGGAAGTTGAATGACGCCACCCACAAGGACAACTTTCCTTTGTCGTTCATCGATCAGATTTTAGAATGATTATCCGACCATAGATTTTATTGTTTTCTCGATGGCCTCTCGGAGTATTTTCAAATCCCCATCTCTCTGAAGGACAGGGAGAAAACAATGTTTACTTGTCCCTTTGGCACCTTCGCCTACCTAAGAATGCGGTTTGGATTATGCAATATGCCAGCTATATTCCGGCGATGTATGCTCGCTATCTTTGATAAGTACGTAGAAAGCATTATGGAGGTATTTATGTACGATTTCTCTGTGCTCGGCGAATTCCTTTGACAGTTGTTTGGAAAATTTAGAAAAAGTCTTAGAACGATGCAAAGAAACTAACCTTGCCCTAAATTCGAAAAAATGTCATTTTATGGTGAGGGAAGGGTTAGTTTTCGGTCATAAAATTTATGCAAGAGGAATTGAGGTAGATATTACGAAGATAGAAGTTATCGAGAAGCTGCCGCCGCCTACGAACATCAAAGCTATTAAAAGGTTCCTTGGGCACGTTGGTTTCTACCGTTGTTTCATAAAGGATTTCTCTAAGATCACCAAGCCCCTTACCCATCTTGTAGAAAAAACGCCCCATACATTTTTGATGACTCTTGTCTTTCTGCCTTCGAATTAATAAAAGAAAAGTGAATTAACGCACTGATTATGAAAGCTCCGGTGTGGGTCCTTCCATTTGAGATAATGTGTGATGCGAGTAGTTATGCGGTGGGATCCGTATTATGACAACTTATATCTAAAAACTTCCACACCATCTATTACGCAAGTAAAACGCTCACATCTCCAAAGGAAAATTACACCACGACCGAGAAGAGGCTCCTAGCTATAGTATTTGCGTTTGATAAATTGCGTCCTTATATTACACTTTCGAAAATTATTGTTTTTACGGACCACTCGGCCCTCAAATATCTTCTTTCTAAAATGGATGCCAAGTCGCGCCTTATTCGCTGGGTCTTACTCCTCAAGGAGTTTTACTTAGAGATCTGTGATAAGCGAGGAGCCGAGAACTTGGCCGCCGACTATCTCTCCAGTATTGATAACCCTTTTATAGAAAAGTTAGATAAAAAATCTTTTAATGATTTTTTTCCTGATGAGAAACTGCTTTCAATTAACACATCTACTTCTCCTTGGTTCGCACACATTGCCAACTATTTAGTGGCCCAGGTGCTCCCAAAAGAGTTCTCTTCTCAGAAAAAGAAGAAATTCTTTTCTGAGCTGAAGAACTATTTTTGGGAAGACCCGCATCTTTTCCGAATCTTTGTGGACCAAGTGATAAGGAGATGTGTTTCTTATGAAGAAGGAGTTGATATTTTAAAACACTTACATGAAGGTCCGACTTGTGGGCACTATCAAGCTGCTCGCTCTGCTCACAAGGTGCTTTGCGTGGGTTTTTGCTATCTTAGCCTATTTAAAGAAGCGCAAGCCTTTGTGAGTAGGTGTTATAGTTGCCAACGGTCGGGCAACATTTCCAATAAAAATGAAATCCCGCAAAATTAATTCATTGAGTGTGAAATTTTCGACCTTTGGGGGATCGATTTTGTTGGCCCCCTTTATTCTAGCTTTGGAAATAAGTATATTTTAGTTGCCATTGATTACGTTTCTCGATGGGATGAAGTCCAAGCTCTTCCTACGAACGACTCTCGAGTTGTAGTTATGTTTTTTTAAAAAATATTTTCTAGATTTGGTATGCCTCGAGCCATCTTTAGTGACAGGGTTCACATTTCTGTAACGCATAATTTTCTAAACTTCTTACTAAATACGGCATTACGCATAAACATTCAACCTCCTACCACCCCCAAACTAACAAACAAGTCGAAGTAGTGAATAGAGAAATAAAAAGAATATTAGAAAAGACTGTTTCAACTTCTAGGAAAGACTGATCAGCCAAATTAAATGATGCTCTATGGGCCTACCAAACACCATACAAAACTGCCCTCGGATGTATGCCATATCAACTGGTCTCTGGAAAATCATGCCTTTTACCCATAGAATTAGAACACCGCGCTTTTTGGGCCTTAAGATTTTTAAACTTCAATCCCCACTTTGTCGATGACCTTAGAAAATTTCAACTCAACGAACTCGACGAGTGGCGCTCTTACGCATACGAAAATAACAAACTTTATAAAGAGCGGACAAAGCGTTTTCATGATAAACACTTAAGGCACCCTAAAACCTTTATGTTGGGCGACCAAGTTCTTTTGTATAGCTTTCGATTACGTTTATTTCCTGAAAAATTAAAGTCACGTTGGTCTGGGCCCTTTACTATATTAGAAGTTTTTCCAATGAAACCGTTTTGGTTTCTTCACCCTGATAAGGGTAATTTCAAAATGAATGGTCAGTGTCTTAAACTTTATTTCTCTAGTGATGATGATGTCAGTCTAAACATTGTTAAGTATCTATTGCACGAACTATAACTTTGAACTTTTGTTTTTTGGTAAAAACTTTAATTTTTGTTCTTGACAACAATATTTTTGGACAATATTATTTTGATGTTTCGAGCTCAAATGATGCTATAAACATAGGGCGCTTTTGGGAGGAAACCCAAGTTATCTTTTTCTGTTTTCTTTATTTTACAATTTTTCCCCCGGATGGCTCCTACAAGCTGAAGCTTCTGTGATCGCCTGCTCCAACGTTGTTGAATCCATCATGAAGTCCAAAGAAGACATTTGGGGTAGCGACATCACTCTGTTTTCGCAGCAAATAATCCGGGGAAGTACCTCTTTTTCAATTCTATTTTTCTATTCTGTAATTTCATTTTCTCTCCTTCTCCGATCCCCTTCTTTTGTCATTGAGGACAATGTCCATTTTAAGCTTGCGGGAGAACTCCCTCCTTCTTTTTGCTTTGTTTAAATATTTTTCTTTTGGTGTATATTTTTTTCAAAAAACAAACCCCCCAAAAAATGAATATCTTAAAATCCCAAAAAAAGAGAATTATTCCAAAATCCAAAAAAAGAGAATATTTCAAAAATTAAAATATATATATATATATGCTTTTTGTTTTCACTTTAATAGTTTAGACGTTTTGGTATTTCAATAGTACCTCGAGCTTTTGTTTTGTTTTTCTCAAAATATGATATAAATAACTTAATTAATTATAATTTTTCTAATAGTTCTTTTATAATTATGTTTCACAAGTAAAATGTTTGCCATGCTGTGCTTCTAATTCACGGTAGCATGTTAAGGAGAAATATTTTTCTAAAACTAGCATTTTCATTATGGTTTTCCTTCTTTATTTTCTTTACTTTCTCAAAACTTCATCATCCACTATTTTCCTTTTCGTTTTTAGATAATTTTTGTAAGGTCAACTTTTGATTAGTGTCGTAGATGTGAACGATTCTAGACTCATATTATCCAAATTTTTAAACCAAGTTCATTAATATCTATTTAATTTCTAGGACCTACTTTTTGAAATTTTTCAAAACTAATGCTTTAGGCAAACTTTTGAGCATGAAAATTATATAGGACATTTTTGTTTTCGTTTTAGCCTTCTTGCCAAACCTAAAATTATCCCCCTAGTTAGCCACTTTTGAACCTTTTTCCAATTTCATTTGATAACTCCACTTTTCATACCATGTTCACCAAAGCCAACTTTTCCAACCCTACTTATCACGCATAAATTTTTGAGCTTCATAAATTTCATGATGTGATAGGTTTGCTTTGAAATTTTTTGGAAAATCTTTTTGAAAAAGGATGCTCAAAAGTTTTGCTTCTTTTTGTGGCCAATTTCAAAATGTTGATGGCCTTTGTTTTGAAAATAAAATACAAAAAAAAGAAAATGAAAAAGAAAAAGAAAAGAAAAAATATATATATGTTTTTTATGAAGATTTTGGAAGCTCTTTATTCTTGGTTAAGGGTGATTTTAAGCCTTCATGTTTATCTTTGAATTCCATTCCTAATTATATGGGTAAACCAAATGTTTCAGTCCTATTAAGTCTTGTTGATTCATGCTTCTAGTTTTTCTTTTAGCTAGGTAAAGAAAAATAGTAGACTAGT
Source organism: Platanthera zijinensis (assembly GCA_039513925.1). Lineage (NCBI taxonomy): Eukaryota > Viridiplantae > Streptophyta > Magnoliopsida > Asparagales > Orchidaceae > Platanthera > Platanthera zijinensis. Next base: position 29,049,037 of record CM077091.1, on the reverse strand, counting down.
TAAGTCTTGGATTTAAATTTAGATTGTTCTTCTTTATTTAAGTTGTGTATAAAATGCCTCATAGGATCTAGTAACAACTCAATGCGTTTCTCATTTTTGTTTCTTTGCTTAAATATATTTAAAAAATTTTGTTAAAATTTTGGATGATTTATTTTCGTTAAGTAAAGTTTATAAAAGTTTAACAATACCTAAATAATTGTTATAGATTTACGTTTCACCTTTTTCCTGCTTAGAATTTCACATAGTATTTGTGTAGGCATAATTAGAATCTTTTGATTTGTCACCTTTTTATGATTTTCTAGTTTTTATATCTTTGCTTGGGGATAAGCAAAGCTTAAGCTTGGGGGAATTTGATAGTACATTTTGTAGTCTAAACTACTAGGGTATTTTTCCTTATTTTTATCGCGTTTATCTTGTATTATAGCTTATTTTTATCTTTCTTATGTAAATATTTTTGTCGCTAATGTTTATTTCTGTTTTTGCAGGTTTTATGAATTTTGGCAAAATAAATGACCTGACACGGCCACTGACACGGCCGTGTCATAGGGCGTGTCAAACTTGTCGTGTCAACATGGCGTGTCACCAGAGGAAAATTCCAGAGACGTTCTAGAGAAGGACACGACCAGTTGACATGGTAGTGTCTCTAGCCGTGTTACTGGGCGTGTCAACCCGTCTGTGTCGCCGCCGTGTTGCCATAAGCTGAAGACTCTCCAGAGAAGGACACGGCCAATAAACACGGTCATGTCTCCACCATGTTGCCATAAGCCGGAGACCCTCCCGAGCAGGACACGGCCACCCACACGGCCATGTCGTCAGGCATATTGCCATCACATCGAAGCCTGTTGCCCGCCATAAATGCTTCCAACATCAAAGTTCATCAACTACAGTCGACACGGCCACTAACACGGCCATGTCGCTGGCCGTGTCCACAGAGGAGAACCCAAAATTTTAACAACACCATGATCACTCCCGCCAGAACGCCCGAGGTCAACTGTACATGACACAGGCAGCAACACAGTATTGTCGCTAGCCGTGTCAGCCCCCTTAGGTTTTTCTACAAATTGAGACCTCACCCTTCATTTCAAGAGACCTTAGGTTGAGAGGGGAGGTGCTGCCCCATTGTTTCTTTCCTTTTTCTCCCTCTCTCTCTCTCTTTCTTATTTAGTTTTCTTTTACTTAATCTAGCTTTGTGTTCTCCTTTAGTACTAGTTCTTGTATTTCTTCATTTGTAGCCTAGTATTAATGCTAGCTTAGTCTTTAATTTCTTGCAAGTGTAATTTTATTTCCAAGTTTTGTAGCTCTCCTTTATCATTAATATAAAAGTGATGTTGTCTCCATTCTTATTTGTGTTCTTAATGCTTTACTACTCATCCCCCCTCCTCCACTCCATTATGATTAACTAATCCTCCTTATACTTGATCTTGATGATCTGAGGTTCGAGTGATTAAGTTATGATGCTGAATTTACCTTATCTTTTTTTAGGGTTTGGCCATGAATTACTCTTGAATTATTTTGGGTTGGAGATATATCATCAATATATATTCTCCACCTTTGCTTTCATTCTTAGCTAGCCGAGAGGCCGATAGTTTGAAGTGAGCGCTCAAGAGTAAAGGGAGTTGTACGTACCCCTCGAGAGAGGCAGACGTCCAAATCTCTTAGATTGGAGTAAAATCCAATAATGGGGTTCACCGTGTAAAGCGAGCTTTAGGCCTCCGATTTAGACGAGAGTGGGTCGGACCTTCCTAAGCCCAGTTGGGCACGACTTCGAGAGAAGCATGTTCAAGCTTTAGGAACCTCCACGGTCAAGGACCTTTACTCTATTAAGTTTAGGTTTTTATCGCATTTCTTAGTCGTCTTTAGCCGAGGTGATTCTTGACTGCATTTAGTTTCTCAAACCCTAGTTTTTCCGATGATAAAATAATAATCTTCGTGTGAGTAAGTGTACTCAACAGTTCTCGGATTTCAATACTACACTTGTGTCCCCTAGCTACAGTTTGATAGGTTTACTTTCCTAATTGGATTGCTAGTTCTGTTTCTTTTATTTTCTTCAGAGCTTAGCGACCACCACCTAGAAAATGGCCTGTGACACGGGCATGTTACAGGGCCATGTCCTGTTCAGGCATGATATTTTCTTTATCGATTTAGGCACACGGCCTTTAACACGGCTTGTCCAAAGATGTGTCAGGCACATGGCCTGAGATATAGGTGTGTCTTGGTCCATATCCTATTCTTAGATCGACAATTTCTCGTATGAAAGTGAGACAAGGCCTGTGACACTATCATGTCACAGGCCGTGTGTGGACGCAGTTAGACAATTTTAAGGGTGAATCGTGGCCATTCTTTTATTTCAAAGGGATCCAAAGTCCCAGCAGCTCTCTTGGTGGTATAAGGCCGGGAAATGAGGGTTCAGTCCTCATTTCACTTGGTCCTTTCTCTTCCTAAGAGGTAGAGAGAGGGGAGAGAAAAGGGGGGAAGAAGAAGGAGGAATCCCACCATTGTTGAAGATTTGGATCTCCAAATTGCGAGCTGAGTCCAGATCTGTGGAGGCAAGTTTGTTTTTGTGCTTTTCATCCGGCTAGTTTTCCATGGCGCCAAACCGAGCCTCTAAGGTAACGATTCTCTACTTGGATATATGAAGTCCTCTTCCTTTTTGCATAGGAAACTCTCTCCCACAAGTGGGCGGTGAGTACGAGGTATTCCTTCAGGTAGATGTGGTTTATCCTAGTTATTTTACATATAGAGTCCAGAATCAAAGTACGGGCATAGGCATGTTGTGTGAAGCCTATACAGACATGTTGGTCTAGATCGGTGATGTTTTCATTATGCATGTATTGTCGTAGAAGACTCCGTGCCATTTGTTTTTCGGGTTTCAATGTAGTAGATTGCAATAGGGAGCCTTGGGGACTAACACCAATGAGCACCCGAAAAACTGGGCAAAAGCGTATTTCTGCCAAGTACTGCACAACGTTAGTATACCGCTGGCGGTAGCTCTGTTATTGTGAAGTTGTGTGCTCTGGGAGACTAGTTTGTTTGGTCCGCGAGCCAACCTTGTACATAACCGGGTTATGTATTATTGTATGATCGATACTCGGGATTCAGGGAAGCTTGACCCGCGTCGATGACTTAAACTGACAAGGCGGTGTGAGCAACGGGTTGAGTGGAACTGTATCGACTCTATGTGGTTCGATTAAAGAGACCTAGGGTACATGGCACTTGCCGATGGCATAGAGGGAGAATCTTAGGCTTCGGCTGAAAGAGACTTTTAGCTCACGATGTTGCCTTCTTAGGTGCGGTGGTGGACCGAGTTCCTCGAGAATGAGCCATGAGAGTACGGGGTGTGTGGCTGTGTGTGCCTACGCCTATGGTGAAGTGTGCTTAAATTGTAATTTCACTATCTTGTTTGGTTATACCAATAAATTGCAGGGAAGGAGCACCGCCGCCCCGAGTAAGGGGTGGGGTCGTTATAATTTTGTCAGGTTTAGCTGACCGTTGCCTTGGTTTGCCACCGTGCGGTGGATTATTCTAATGCAGGAATAGGTCAGCCTCGTGGAAAATATGGTGCTGAAGCCCTTGTAGCTATGCTAGCCCTCGAAGGCCAAAGCGAATTCTTTTCCTTATTATACACACGTGTGGCTGCCCTGCGTGCTAAAGTTTGGAAAACATGTAGTGTTTAAGTAAACACTTGTAAGGCCCTAAGATCGATACTTTTGTGCATTTTTCTCTCATTCCTACACTGGTTGTTGTGGACATTCATTTTATTGCATTTGCGTTCTTATAACTATTTTAAAAGCTTCCGCTAGAATGCTCTAAGTTAGGATGTGTGTTACTATTGCTGATAATTTGGTATTAATACATAACTCCACTAACTATACGTGGTATATGGTGTGGGGACCCAGCCAGACCTTCTATTATATTCCTTATGACGGATGGGGGTGTTGCAAAACTCCTCATCTATTGAAAGGAGAGTTTTGGAATATGGAAAGAGAGGGACAAGTTATTTATGGAACACTCTTACCAAAGGAACTATATGATAGTCAAAGAGGGACCTTTCATCCCCATAAAAGTCTCAGTTCTTGATGAAATAGTCCAGAAACCAAAGAAATATTCTAAAATGACCAAGGACGAGGTCATATTGGCTGCACTGGTCAAGAGGGCACAAAACATAATTTTTAGTTCCATAGATGATTCTTCCTTTTAGAATCTGGTTCACTGCCAGACTTCTAAGGAGATGTCGGACACTCTTGTGATCTATATGAAGGGAACTAAAGAGGTCGGAGATGATAGGAAGTCCATGCTAATCAAGGAGTATTAGGCTTTCAGGCAGTCCAAGGGAGAGAGAATTGTTGTATGGAATGAAAGGTTCTTCAGGATAATGAATGAGTTGAAGACCTATCGGAGGTTCTTTAGCCATTATGAGATGAATGATGAGTTTCCCAGGACTCTAACTAGAGACTGGGGCACAAAGATATGTTTCATCAGAGAGGTGGACAAGCTAGGTTATACTCCTCCAAATACTTTGTTTGGAAAGCTGCTCTCATATGAGATGCAATTAGCTGCTAGGAAAGAGGAGGGGACCATTAGCAAATCCCAGGCCAAGGAAAAGTCCTTGGCATTTAGAGAAGATTGCACCAAGTTGATTATGGAGAGGATTCCCTCTCCTACAAGGAGGCCTATTGACTAAGACAGCATAGTGCCAAGTGCATGTGACAGTAGTATGTCAGATAAAGACTTTACTGCCTTCTCCAGGAAGCTTCAAAAATTGATGAGGAGGAAGTAGTGGAGGATCAAACCTTCCTCCTACTCTCATCAAAAGGAGGACTACTACAAAGAAGAGAAGAAGTTCCCATAGGGAGGCATGTATAATTGTAGGCCTAGTAAACATGTTTCTTCTAATGTTGTTTTATAATGTTGCAGCAAACCTGAGCATATATTAGCTGACTGCCTAGTCAAGAGAGTGGAGGATGGTGAGAAGGAACAATATAAGAGCAAGAAGTACATTTCCTTCATTACAAAGAAGGAAAATAGCTGGACAGACTCATCTTCAACTGAGTCTGAAGAAGAAGAAGCCATTATTGGGATGTTGGCTGCAATTTCAAATGAAGCTGAAGACAGTCCTAATGCCAGGACAAGTAACTGGGCCCCTCTGTCACAATCAGGCTGTGACTCAGAGGAGGATGATCAAAATGAAGATTCCTACAACTGCAGAGGGCCGATGGAAATGTCTGATGAAGAATCCAGCCAGGATCATCCTGGTCTAGCAAATTCACTCTCTCTATCTAGCTCATCTCCTGAATCAAATTATGAGACTAGTCCAAATTCTTAGGCATTATCATCAAGTAGTGATGGTGGGTCAGAATTTGAGGAAGATGTTAATTAACTGATTGACAAGTATGGTGAACTTCTGGATGCCTTCAATATAACAACCCATATTCTTCAAGACCCCTTAACTTAGATTAGGGTAGGACATGTGGTGGGTGAATGGGGTTAGGCTAGGTTTGACCCTAGGAGTTAGGGTAGATTCACATAGGGGCCACTATAGGGTTCAAGTCAACTTTAATATAGAAAGATTATTCTTGATCAATAGGCATCGAGTGCGTTGAGTGAGCTCAACACCATTCTACGAAATATCGAGTGCTTCGAGTGGACTTAACGTCATGCTCTTTAAATATGAAAAATTGTTCCAGATCAATAGGCGTCGAGTGCATTTAGTGAACTCGATGCCATTCGACGAAGCGTCGAGTGTGTTTAGTGGACTCAACGCTATCCTCTTTAACTTAGAAAAAGTCTTCTGGATCAATAAGCATGGAGTGCGTTGAGTGAACACGATGCCATTCAACGAAGCATCGAGTGCATTGAGTAGACTCAACATCATGCTCTTAAACTTAGAAAAATTATTCTGGATCAAAAGGAGTCGAAGTACGTTGAGTGAACTCGACGCTATTTGACAATGAGTCGAGTGCGTTGAGTGGACTCAATGCCATGCTCTTTAACTTAGAAAAATTATTCTGGATCAATTGGCTTCGAGTGCATTGAGTAAACTCGATGCCATTTGATGAAGCGTCGAGTGCATTGAGTGGACTCAATGCTATGCACATTAACTTATAAAATTTTTCTGGAATCACAAGGCATCGAAGTGCGTTGAGTGAACTCGATGCTATTCGATGAAGTTTGAGTGCGTTGAGTGAACTTGACGCAACTTGAAAAAGAGTTGAGTAATACTCAATTATTTTCAACTTAGAGTATTTTTTGGTCTAAGGTGTGTTTGCTAGTTTATATGTATGACCTAAAATGGGTTTTTCGTGATAAGCATCGATTGTTCTTGTAAACCCGATCTCTTCAACAAGACTTATTTAATACATTGATCTTCTCACGAAGACCTATTTAAAGCATTGATTGACAATCCAATACTAAGGTCACGCGTTGCAAAGAAACTTAAACTGCGATAATTGGCAGTCCAAATTTTGAGTGATACGTGGCAAGCAACTTAAACACTAATTCATCTTACAAAAAGGAAGAAACAAGAAACTCTAGCCATCACTCCAACTTCTTACCAAGGACGTTGTCACCTTCATTAAGATAAAGGGAGTGGAAAATGACTCGTAGAGCTAAGCTTTTGTTGGAGAAACTAGAGATTGAGCTAGTTCACCGGAGCAGTCGTCGACCATGGCTCAACACCACCGCACTCGCCGTCAAGCTCTCATCCTGGTTCGTTTCTCCTCACCTCCCTCGATGCTAGCCTTCTATATCCACTAGGAGAGATAACGGGCTCAAACAAGCTTGATTCCCTAATAGATAGAGGGAAAAATTTCGAGCTTTTCTTCTTGCTCGGGTTTAACGGCGGTGGTGGCGATAATCGCCGGCGGTGGCGGTGGCCAAGATGGTTAGAAAAAAGGTTTGAAGTTGCTAGAGGCTGGATAGATCCTGTTCGTTGTCTATCGGGGAAGATAACCCGATGTCGTTGATGTTAAGATTAATTAAACCCTAATATCTTTTATTTAATGTGTACATTAGGTCACATTTATACATAGATGTTGCATCTTGAATTTAGGCCATATAGATGTAATTTTAGACATAAAAATCAACATGAAAAATGTAGATCTTAGTCTTACCTTTAATTTGACACCCTAAACATTTAATTGGTGCATTTTAGATCCTTGTAGGGTCATTCTCCTAAGACTTCTCCTATTCTAGGGCAAAACTTCAAATGGATACTGAGGCTAAAATATAAGTCCACATGCAGTGAAATTTATGTCATGCATGTGTGAATTCTATAATTAGACTATGTACACAAATCAGAATTTTTGGAGGTTATTTTTCTATAGTTTTAGTCAAAAATGATTTATTAAATAAATGTAATTTAGGGAGTTTTACCACTCCAAATACCGCCAAATTTAGGTGGCATGGCTCTAAGGTCATCATATGGCCTTGATAAAAATTTGGAGCCATTTGGATCTCTGCATGTTAAAGGATCCAACATGTATTGTGATGGTAGATTTGTAAAAAGTGTGTAAATAGTAAAATAGGGTAAAATAGGAGTTTAGCCCATTTGGCCCAATGCATGTCCATGAAATTTTGGACAGATACTTATGGATGTAAAATACTCCTTTAGCAAGAAAATTAGGATTTTTAGAATAAAAAAATGCCATAAGATGGAATTATTTCAAAATTAGCACATTTTTGTGTTAAATTGAATAAATAAGGCTACTGAACTTAGAAAATTCAAAATGTTAATCCAAGCTCTAATAGGTCATTTCACTTCTCGGGAAATATTTATGAGAATTTTTGAGAATTATTCGATGTATAAGTAGTGTAATTACATTTTTACCCTTATGGGACTTTGAAAAAAACCATGAGTAGTAGTGGTTCATGGAAAATTATGAGAAAATGTCTTAGCTCATATTTCTATAATATGAACCCTTGAAAATTTTATTAAGATTTTTGGATGATTATTTATTGTGAATACTATAATAGTGGCATTTTGGAATTATGATAACATGTGGATATCATAGGTCAAATCACTGAACAAGAGTATTAAAATCTATTTGACCATTACCTTGTTAATATTATTGCGTAGAAATTTTCTCTGAGTTTTTACATGATTATTTTTAGTGCTTCATTTGAAAAAGGAGGATAATAGGATTTTAATGATAAATGTAAAATAATGGTCACATCAAGTTATAAAATTAGGATTTTTTGTAAACAAACATTTTTTAACCTAGATGAACTTCAGATAATTTATTTATACCAAATGGACCACACTTATAGGTTAGGGAAAGATGTGAGTAGCTCACACTTATAGAGTTAGAGGTTTTCAGGTCGTGTTTAGTCCTGCTAGCTAGAGGCACGGAATTTAGGATTCAGGATGGGTTTCGTCCTTCGAGCTGGAGGCTCGGGTTTGAAATCACTTGCATGTGCATAGAACATATTAGTAGCAGGTCATACGGGACAGGCCAGTCATCACACAAACGGCAGTATGGTGACTCCGGTGAGGTGTGAGGGTTAAGGGGCCAGTGAGTTTTATTACACCGCGGTTTAGAGGACTCTCCCCGAAAATGCACACCAAACCAAAAAGACTGGAGGAGATGGCCAGCAAAATAGTACGCAGGGACTCTTGAGTGCACTTAAGACGTGTATAGAGGAGTATGAAGGGTCTAGGTAGGTAGTATATATACCCTCCTAGGAGGTGGAGATGTCCGGTCCACTGCTGTCGTAGCCACAATGGTGGTACCATAGAGTTCAGCCAACTCCAAAAAATTGGGAACTAAATGTCTGTGTTCACAGAGTCATGTGTCTGAGTTGCACTTATATGAATCATAACCCACATACCTCATCATAGCATACTTACATACTTAAGGCATACGCACTGTGGATCCTTATCATATAAATTAGAATGTGCTCTTTTATATGATAAGTTATACTTATGAAACCTTAACTTATAAGTTTGTATGGGCATTCATATAAGTTATGGTACTCTTGTGATGTCAGTGTAGAGGTAGATAGTTTACTTTCTGCTCTATTTCTTTACTTTACTTATAACACTTTCTTTCTGTTCTACTTTACTTACCGCAGTTCTTTTCATTACTGTTCACTTACTTTACTTATGCTATAAGAATTGTTAGTATATTGATATAACTATTAGAAACATAACCATGATAGAATAGATCTATCGTCACCTGCTTACATTTTGTGCTGCTTGTTGTCCTCTGCTTTCATCCTCCCGCACGGTGCCTAGGAGTCGCGGGCATGAGGCGAGGACAAAATGGTTTAGTCTTTATGATTAACGGTCCATTGTGACAATATCATTTTAAGAGCTCGAGGAGCCGGAGCACCAGTACGACCAGCGGGATGAGGTGGAAAAACCTGAGGAGCAGATACCATGTACTACTACTACAGCTCAGCGTAAGGCGATGATGAGTATTTCAGCTACCGCTTCCGTATAGTGTTCTTGTGTTAGAGGGATTTCATTCCATTTTGGCATGTACCGGCCAAAAGCACTAACTCTTTTTTTTGTACTCATTATGGACTGATGTACCTTTCATCTCAATTTATTATGATGTTATTGTTGTGACATGTGGACTTGCTAGTTTTCATTTACTGTTATAGTTATACTTCTTTTATCGATTGGACAATAGGTTGAATGATCGTACTAGCTGGCAGGATCGGCGCAGTGCGGTGTCGACTAGTAAGTGTGTTAGTGTCACTATAAGGCGGGGGTTTTGGGTATAAGATCCGGGTAACCTACTTAGTAAGGGTGAGGGGGGTCTTAGAAACTGGTATCACTTAACAAACGATCATATGAGAAATAAGTCCACAACACTAGGCCACCCGACTCGAGCATTAGTTTGCGGACAAACTATGCAACAGAAGAAATTGTGTGCCATGTGTAAAAAGTCACAGAATATAGTCCATTTAAAATATTGAGTTAGGCCAATCCTAATATAAACCTTACTTTTGTGTAGCCCCCACAGGTCACCCTACAAAAGGGTATCGTTCCTTCCCTCTGGCTTCCACAAATTTCCAGTAGAGAGAGATGGGGCAGACTCCAGCATCCATCCTTGAGGCCTTCAAGGACCAGCAAGCCCCAGTCTAGTAGCCAAATCCGTGATCGAGTTTGCTAAATACATTCAAGAGTTTATCTCTTCCAATTTACCACGAGACCGAGAATGCAGTGAAGATGGAGGAGTGGATAGAGACTATTTAGGAGATGCTTGTAGGCATCAGCTGCCCTGTCAGCAAGGTGGTTTCCTTAGCAACATCCGTACTAGACATTCATGCAAAGACGTGGTGGAAGACCCTGCTGGACTCCACGTATGCTGATCGGGAGCTGTCATACATCACATAGGATGAGTTTAGTGAGGTCTTCTTAGACATCGTGTTTGTTACGGATAAAGATGAGTTAGAGGAGAGGTTTTTGAACATCAGGTAGGGGAGCATGTTGGATCCCTCGTTGGATTTTGGCTAGGTTAACTAAATAAGGTTAAGTTTGACCCACATTGTATAGCTAGGGTCAAGTCTATGAGTCCTAGAGTTTAGGCTAGTCATTAAGTTCAACCTTCATGGACCAGCAACCAGAGGACCTTAGTAGACTCAGACTTAGAAGAATTAAGAGATCAAAATTATCAGTTCGAAATTCTTTGAACTCAGATCGAGGATCATCAATCTCAGATGGACGAACACAGAAATCTTTCTCTAAGTTGAGCTCGACGATATTCGAGCTTAGTTCGACGATCTTTTCATTCAGATAGATTCTCAACTAGAAAAACTTAGAGCACATAATTGGCAAGTTATTTCCATTATGCAGTTCATAGAGCTCAGGTCGACGAACAGGAATTCTATGGTCGACGAACGTGGAACTCCTGTCGACGAAATCTATTCATAGGTCGACGATTTCTTTCCCAAGCCAGAATGAGAGTTTTCCTTATTTTTGTCCTTATTTTTTATATTATTTAGCAGTAATTCTCTGAGATATTAATGCTTATATTCTCTAGAATATAGCCCTTATTGGCAGCATTAATTATAGTCTTTATCAGGGATAATTACTTGCTTATTTTAATGGGACAGTTGGGGAAACTCATTTAAAGAAAATATTCCATCCGTTTCATTCTCTAGATGAGTCAGCAATTAATGCTTGGAATTAATATTTCAAAGGAGAATTTTGACTGCAGAATATAAAAGAGATTTTCTCTTTTCAATAAAAAAAAGGTCCTTGCATACAAAGACCAGAACGTACTGAGAATACAGAGAAGAGACAAAAACAACAACATACAAAACTCTCTCTCTCTCTCTCTCTCTCTCTCTCTGTATAAAAAAATATTGTTTTCTCCCTTGATCTTTCTAAAGACTGAAGAAGAACAACTATCAATATTAAGAGTCTTCTTCAACTTCTCCTACAGGAACATTCAAGGACAATAACATTAAATTAGTAAGAAAGTTCCAGGATTTTTCAGGACAAGGCTGAAGACCTACACCCTGAGCAAGGCTCCAAGCTTTCTGAACCATTCAACATTTCAAAAGGAGTCTTAACAACAGAATCCACAAGTCTTCTCTATTGTATAGAGAAAAGAGAAGACATCATCACCTCTCTCACCTCTTATAAAAGTGTTTATTAACTCCCTTCAAAATTTAATTCTTGGTTTTTGTGCACCTGATCAAAATCCTAAAGGGTAGTGAGATCTCCCTAGAAATAGATCTTGTGGTGGCAGTCACCTGATCAAAGAACTGATAGTGGATTCCTATGAGGGTGGTAGAAGAGTGGATGTACCCAGTTTGGGGAACCACTATAAAATTATTGTGTTGTCTGTGTGTGATCATTTTTTTTCTTGTTCTTTCTGTGTTCTAATTGATTAGCTTAGCCTTTTTCATTTCCCTTCTATATTACTATTGGTATCACTTATTTTACTCAGATAAATTTAAAAACTACAAAAGTTTTTATTACTCTATTCACCTCCCCCCCTCTAGAGTAAATCAGGTCTAACCCCTATCTTTAAATTGGTATCAGAGGGGTGTTCCTTTGGTTGTACAAGCTAAAAATTGAACTAAAAGTTCCTTGTTAGAACTATTTTTTTCTTAGTTTTTCTGTTTATTTCATATCGTGGCATAGAATAAATATTATGCAAGCACCAGACCTATAGTCTGCAACTTGAATATGTTTGCAACCTGTAAGGCAAGAATCAAGTTATATATGAACTTTATTGATGAGGATATTTTTAATTCTTTTTTAAAAGGACCACACCCTCCAGTTCCTACAACAACTACTATTTCTAGCACTCATTATGTTCAACCACCCGAGTGGACAGATGCTCAAAAGAAGGCCAAAATAGCTGATGCCACGGCAAAGAATATTCTGGCTCAGAGAATGTCTGATGACATTTTCCAGAGGTGGCATAGTGCACATCACCCAAGACTACCTGGGATTCTCTTAAACAGATGGTTTCTTGTTCAGTAGATGAGAGAAAGGATAGGAGATCCAATCTCATCTCACAATATGAAAACTTTAAGAAGGATGAGTCAGAGTCTGTAAGTGACATGTATAACAGACTAAGCTCAATCATCAATGAGCTGAAGACTCTAGACAAGGACATTTCCCTTACAAAAGCCAATGACAAAATACTCATGTTCTTCCCTAGCTCATGGGATTCCATAATCTGGTCAATCAAGGAAGCAAGAAGTCTGAATGAGATTTCCACTAAATCTCTACTTGGAAAGCTCAAGTCCTATGAACAATTGATAAAGACTAGAGAAGCTGCAGAACAGAAGACTCCAACAATAAGAAAGGATCAAAGCATTGCATTCAAAGCATCTAAAGAATCAGAATCTCAAACAGTTAATGAAGAATTTCTGAGTCTCTTAGCCAAGAGATTTTACAAGATGGGCAAGAGGGATTTCAGAAGAAAATCATGTAGGCAAGATGACAAGCCAAGGTATGATAAGACACCAACTAAAGAAGTTGTCTTTTTTGATTGCAAGAAGCCTGGACACTTCATCTCAAAGTGTCCAGAGAACCAAAACAAGGAGAGAAGAAGAGAAAAAGAAACCAGGAAGCAGCACTACAAGAAGCATAAAAGAAAGGTCAAAGGCTTTGTGGCTGAAACCTGGAGTGAAACTGAAGATGAACCTTCATCTTCCAGCTCCAGTTAAAATGAATAGTAAGCAAAGGAAAAAGAAGTGTGTCTGATGGCCATCAATGCATCAGGAAGGTGTTCAGAAGCATAAGATGACAAGTTAGAGGTTGAAGACTTTTAATCTGGGGAAGATAAGGTATTGTCTTCTTTTGATTTTGATTCAGATGAGTTTAGAACTAAATTTAAATCTTTATTTATTGATTTAATTAATTCTAAAAAGAGATTAAACAACTTAGAGAGAAATTGACTGAATAATAAAACTTGTTTTCTGAAAACATTAAGTTAAAAGATGAAATAACTTTAGCTAATGAATAGATTATATCATTAAAAATAGAATTAACTGAGGCTAGGAAACTTGAAGAATCCCTAAATGGAAGAAGTATCAAGCTGATGGACATCAAGAGAACAGTGAATGCCAGGCTTAATCGCAAGTTGGGCTTAGGTTCTTCATCAAGCCAACCCCCACTGATTCAAAAAAATATTTTAACAACTCCAATAAAATTTGTTTCAGAAAAGGGTAAAGAGAAGATAGATGATAATAATGTTAAAGAAACAGAATTAAAACAAAAGAATAAGAAAAAGAGAAAGAATAAGAAAAATCTTAACTATAACTATGTGTAGCAGATTTCGTCGAGCTCAGATCGACAAAATGTGTACAGTTCGTCGAACTCAAGTCGATGAACTCCGAAAGCAAAATTTTATTATAATTTTTCTTTGAACTACGATCGATGAAACTAGTATAGTACGTAGACTCGAGATCGATGATATTGGGGCACAGAAAATGAATATTTTCATTCTATGAGTGGAGTTCGACGAACTCATCCCCATTCGTCGACCTCAGATCGACGAACTTACCAGAATTTGTCGACCCCAGTTCATAACAACAGAAACTTTAATTCTAATAGAAACTTTTATCAACCTGGACAATATGTTAATCAATTTAATCAATGGATAATTCCACCTAGAAGATTTCATCCCTTAGGTTATTATAGTCAACCTGAATACTCATACATTTCCAGTTTTAATTATGTAAATAAACAAGGACCCATGGTAACCTGGGTCTAGAATAGCTTATCTGTTTTATTGCAGGTGAAAGACTATCCCACTAAAGTGCAATAGTGGTATCTAGATAGTGGCTATTCAAAGAAAATGATTGGAAACAAGGACAACTTAATCAACTATAAGTCAAAGATAGGACCCAAAGTAATATTTGGTGATTCCAATTGTGGCAAGACTGAAGGATATATAAGGTCAATATTTGGGAAGTCACCTTCAAGAAGGTTTCTTATGTAAGTGGACTGAAGGACAACCTTATATCCATAAGGCAATTATGTGATGAAAGGTTTCAGGTATCATTTAACAAAACTTCATGTATTATTACTTCTGTAGATAACAAAGTAGAATTAACTGGTACTAGATTAGGTAATATCTATGTAGTTAACTTTAGGTCTGCTAAAACTGAAATATGCTTGTTTAACCAAACTATTAACAATAATAAACTTTGGCATAGGAGATTAGGTCATGTAAACCTTAAAAACATTGCTAAACTCTCTAGGGATAACATTGTTAGTGGATTGCCTTCTTTCCCCCACAAGAAGGAAATCCTTTGCAGGGCATGAAAATTAGGCAAGAAAACTAAAAATAGTTATAAGTCACTTAATAAGAGTAATTCACCTATGATACTGTACTTGCTCCATATGGTTCTCTTTGGACCAATTACTGTACAGAGCCTAGGAGGGAAGTCACATACCTTAGTAATTGTTAATGACTTCTCAAGTTTCAATTGGGTGTTCTTCTTGAGAAACAAGTAAGATAACTTCAAGGTTCTTACCGATTTTCTTAAGAGCATAAGGATTGAGTACTCTACTCCAGTTGCATTGATCAGAAGTGATCATGGTACTGAGTTTGAGTCTCTTCCCATAAAAGAATTCTGTGAGAAGGAAGGTATCATGCATTGCTTCTCTGCTCCTAGAACTCATCATCAAAATGGGGTAGCTGAAAGGAAAAACAGAACACTCATTAAAGCTGCAAGCACATTACTTGCAGATGCACACTTGCCCCTATCCTTTTGGGCAGAGGCTATGAGCACAACAAACTATGTACTGAATAGAAGTTTGATTCATAAGCTTAAGTTCAAGACCCCCTATGAACTACTCAAAGAGAAGAAACCTAAAGTAGATTATTTTAGAGTCTTTGGTTGCATTTGATACATTCACAACAACAATACGAAATATATTAGAAAGTTTGAAGCCAAAGCTGAAATTGGAATTTTTCTTGGATATTCCCAAGTATGCAAGACTTATAAGGTATATAATAAATCATCTATGAAAATGGAAGAGTCTATTCATATTTATTTTGATGAGACTACTATGTTTTACAAGGAGAAGATAGCTTCTACCAGTGAGAATTTGCAGTAACCTCACTTGTGTGAGAAGTTGGATGAATTGACCATCACCAATGAGGTTATCACACATCTCTCTCCACTAGATGCTAAATAAAGTGAAGATGATGTCACTGAACTCGGTGAAGAGCAAACATCAGCCATAATTCCACAAGAGGAATTAATTCCCCAAGCTGTTGCTCAACCAGCTCCTCCAACTGAGTTAGTCACACTTAAAGATCACCTTGTATCTCAAGTGATTGGAAACAACTTAGTGGGTGTGTAGATAAGGCATCAAATCTACTAGGACATGATGCATGCCTACTTCATATCTCAAACTGAGCCCCAGTCCATTAAAGATGTTGAGCAAGATCCACACTAGATCATTGTAATGCAAGAGGAGCTCAACCAGTTTGAGAGATGTAGAGTTTGGGATTTAGTTCCAAGACCCATGGACTACCCAGTAATTGGAACTAAATGGGTATTTAGAAACAAACTAGATGCTCAAGGAATTATCATAAGGAACAAAGCCAGATAAGTTTCTCAAGGCTACAGATCAGAGGAAGGCATAGATCATGACAAAACATTTGCCCCTGTTGCAAGTTTAGAAGTAATTAGGATATTTCTAGCTTATGCAGCCTACAAGAAGTTCACAGTATACCAAATGGAAGTCAAAAGTGCATTCCTAAATTGTGAACTCAAAGAAGAGGTCTATGTGGAACAACGACAAGGTTTTATCTCTTCATCTCATCCATCTTATGTTTTTAAACTACATAAAGCTCTCTTTGGTCTAAAGCAAGCTCCAAGAGCTTGGTATTGAAACTTAGCTAGCTTTCTATTAGAGCATAACTTTTCTAGAGGTGTAGTTGATAGGACTTTATTTATTAAGCATCATCACGATAAAATCTTGTTAGTACAAATATATGTAGATGCATTATATTTGGTTCTAATGATTCCAAACTATGCAAAAGGTTCTCTGACCTTATGCATTCAAAGTTTGAAATGAGTTGCATGGGTGAGCTCTCCTACTTCCTTGGTCTCCAAGTGAAGAAGTTGATGAGTCCTATTTATATAGTGATTTTCGGACTCATCCGGGCTAGTTTTATTTGTCATGCACTTCACTTTTAGTTCATTATCATATATATTTCATCTTATCTTTATTTCCATAGGAAGTGCACATTTAAGCTCGTGGTTGTGAATTTTTGTTATTCTTATAGTTTGTACTCCTTTTTGTGATTGTCTGGAATGTCTGCATATATCAGTGTTTGGTACAGGGGTAGTGTGCGTGTTCCGAGGATGTTTGGAAGCAGAAATACTGTGCACGATAATCAGATCTATTGCGCAATACCACTAGTCGTACGTCGATGATCGTGCACACTGGTATTCTGATTTCCAGATTCTGCATGGGATAATCGCACGACCACTATACATAGTATGCACGACCACCCATCGTGCACCACTGATCATGTGGATTGTTTCCAGTTTTCCTGGAGTTCTGTCTGGGCTAATCGCACGACCATTGGACATTGTGCGCACGATCACTTGTCGTGCTCCATCGCTCGTACGCATTACCCCAGTTCTTCTCTTTATTTTGCCCTGATAATACGCACGATCACTGGCCATAGTGGGCACGACCACTTATCGTGCGCCCGTGATCGTGCGTATTGTTAAATTCTGCTTTCTATAAATAATGTAGGTCTCGCCCTAATT
Source organism: Platanthera zijinensis (assembly GCA_039513925.1). NCBI lineage: Eukaryota > Viridiplantae > Streptophyta > Magnoliopsida > Asparagales > Orchidaceae > Platanthera > Platanthera zijinensis. The sequence goes on along the minus strand of CM077091.1, from coordinate 29,031,826 downwards.
ATGCATCGCTCGCCATTTTCTGCTGTTTCTCGCCTCCGACGAAGGGTTCCGTCGTTCCCCTTCATCTTCCACCCTAGGGAGGTGCTTCGGGCAAGCTTTCACCACCAAATCCAAGCCGGAGCTTGCTCACGGCCTCCTTCATCATCTCTTGGGCTTTATTTCATGGTTTTGGCTCCATATCCATCAAGCAAGGGGAAGCTTGCAACTTTCTTCCGCAATCGTGACACGAAGAAGATGGGTCAATTGGAAGGTAGTGACAACCCTTCTCTACCCCGAACGCAGATGAGGACCGAGCTAGGATACAGAGTGACAACCCGGAGATTCCTTCCGTGAACTCTCAGCAAGACTTCAGATTCGGTCAATCTCTTGCCTTGTTCTTCCTTTATTGTTATTTATGTGCTGTAAAACTTTATTTATAGATGATTTGCTCTTAGTTGTAAACATTATTAGATTCATGTCTATGTGATTTAGTGTTGTTTATTGCTTAAGTTGCTTGAGGTGCGCCATATTCCATCCTCCATCCACCCTTGCTGCACTAGTAATTGCTAGTGGTGTCCGTTGCGAAGAGGTGCTCTCGACCCTCATTCCGCAAGCCTACTCGCCCATCCGCCTAGCGATTCGGTGCATAGTGGCCCGACTAGTCTTCTATCTTGCCTGGCGAAGCATAGAATAGCGGCATTGTATAGGAGTTGTTATTAGTATTTTATTTTCTTTTTTTCGCAACAATAAAAACCCCCCATCGTAAACTCCGACCTGAGGGCTTCAATCTCAAGTCCTCCTCAAAAATTAACTCCACCTTAATGTTTTCCCTCGAAATCGATACTTGGGAAAATTCACCCATTTTATATTACTTGTGCGACCGATACACTTGCTGTCGCAATCGTATCAAGTTTTTTGCACCGTTGCTGGTGAACATAGTCGTGTGAGTTTTTGGAGAGGAATATAGGAGATAGAATCCCTTTTCCATTTGTATATTTCATGTTTCTTCTTTGCTATAGTTTTTAGAATTTGTTTCTTGTTTTTATTTGTTCCTCTTCTATTTTTAATTTTTCTGTAGCAGGTTTTCCTATTCTTTTATCTGCTAGCGTGTAGTTAAATTTTGCTTAAAAAATTATGTTGGTGAATAATTTGTTGTTCCACCATGTATTCTTATATGAATATCCGTTGCCGATGGTGCGGGGATTATAGGCATGGTAGTGATGAGTGCTCCACTGAAGATTGGGAGCATAATTCTAGTGGTTCAATGTATGGAGCACCGTCCTCTTATGGTACTTCATACACCCAAACCCAGGTCTTATGGTCACTCCTATTCTAGGCATTCGCCTTTTTCTTATTCCTCTTCGGTTCCCCCTAGACCAGGGAGTAATGGAAAATGATGTTTGTGTTGTCATAGCACCGACCACATGTTGAAAGATTGCGTAGAATTTCTGCGCCAGTTGGAAGAGGATGATGAACCGGGCATCTGATTCACTCTACCACCCTCTCAAACTGCTGCTCCTTATGATGTATTCGCAATACCACCTTATCTATGGGGGACTGCTGCAGAAATGCCCATTAGACTTTATACTGATTGGTGTGACGACATTGTGGCGCCGTCTCTACCCATGCACTCTTCCCCTCTTGTTGAATCACCCCTGGAGGAACCAACACATATTTTCCCTGATGTTGTTGTTGCTCCGCCTTCTTTGCAAGAATTATCTATCCCTATTTTTAGTGAGTCAGTTGATGATGTTATGCCTGATTGTGATTTTGAGTCTTAGGTTGCGTCATGGTGTGACGAGGACGTTATTCTCATCAATGGAGAGTATTACGTCTTGGAACATGATGACGCACCGAGGTGTGTTGATGAGGAGATCCTGTCTGTTGAGGAAGTTTCCACTTCCTTGATGGATGAGGAGGTCCAAACCACCACCGAGGATTTTCGGCACTCAGATTCACCTCGTCATGACTCATATGATGCCGACAGTGATCATTGCTTGGATCCTATTGGGAGTGAGAACGGGATCACTCCCCCGATTAGATCATTAGGTTCTTCGTCTTTTTTATTTCTTGATCCCCCTTCTTTATCTGAGCCTGTGCAGGTTGAGTCTCCACAGGTACTTTAGTAGGACTTGGAGAACTCTGCTAGATTCAATGATCACAGCATCCTTATATGGGAGGAGGTTGATACCTCCTCCATTGAGGAAGCCTCATTCATTGTCTTCTCCTCTTGCGTACCAGCTGTGGATGATACCTTGCTGGGCAAGGATTTATTTTGTGGTGAGCTGAGCGAGGACTAGTGCACCTCCTCGTCTTACTTCTTATTTCCTCTGCCTGTGAGGAGTAGGTATGATTATTTGGGAAGAGGGGTAAATGTTTTATGTCCGTATCGATACCCGTTACCGCAACGGATAATGGACCAGTAACCTATGCACTTTTCCTTTCATAGGCCAATTAGCTAGAACTATATTGAATTTAATAAGTCATGCTGGGATTACAATAACCCCAGTACTTATCTTTCATTTTATGTGCTTTTATTTTCATGTCTATTTTAGTTTTAGCATTTCTTTTTGTATATTTTTCTTTTATTTTTTCGGAGCTCACCCCTGCAGGTATTCTTGGCAAATTCATATTGGCGGGGTTGTTATTCTTCATATGGCTGGCCTACTTCAGGTTTTTCACGCGTCTTCTGGTATGCTCAGTTGATGAGAATTGGGTTACCTCTTCCCTTATCTCTTTTTGATTTAAAAGTCCATATCTTATGTTGTGTAGTTTAGTTTAAGTGTGGGGGGGAGCCAGTTTTGTTACCTTTTCACGTGCACATTTCATGTGCATACTAGAAGCTTTTATAGTTTTATTTTGTTTAGTTCACTGCATTACACACCACCGCACCCACATGAGTGTGTGCTTAGCTGTTAGCGTGCCGCGAGTTAAACTCATTTCTTCGTCAGATTTGGGAAAATTATGGTGTTGCTTTAGGATTGTGAGACAGAGTAAAATGTTGACCTTATAGTGCTCCTAGTCAATTTCTCTCATCTCATGTAGAAATTTCAGTAGATTTTATTTTTCTGTATGCTTATAGTTTTATAATTTTTTTATTCGTGTAAATTTTTTTATTCTACTCAAAATATTGGTGAATCCGGTGTGAATCAAATGGTAGTGTAGGGAAGTGTGTAGCCGTCACTAGACTCGTTTTGCTCGAGTCAGGAGGAAGGGTTATCTTTCTCGGTGGCTAAAAACATGCCCCAAGCTACTCTCGAAGCATTTTTGCATGGCTAGTCAAGCGCGAGTGTGATGTAGGCCATCCTTTTGGCCCGGTTGAGCTTTATACCGTTCCTAATGTCATATCCTCGCTATGCCCTATTGTGCCTACCCCTTCCTTTGATTTAGCTCCACCATGATTTCACCAAAGAATCATAGCCGATCCTAGTCGCACACCCAAGTCAAGCTTTAGAGTTCTTCTATTTTCATGTTGGGGTGTTGATGTGGTGATCTCTTTGTGAAGATTGTGGAAGTGTTCCCAAGTTTATATTTGCTAGATTTTGAAAATAAAAAGAAGAAAAAAAAGAAAAGAAAAATATTTATAAAGCAAAAAATAAAAAGAGCCCAAGTTTGATTGAAAATCTTTTTGGAGATGTGATTATATTTGGAGTAGGCGGTGCGCACACCCATATGTTAAAAGTTAAGTCTGGGGGTGTGGCGTACTCATTTGTATTGTGGTTAGTGGTTGGATTCATTTTTTTTAGGCTAGCTCATTAGGGAAGGTGCATAGCCTTCATGTTTATCTTTGTTTACCTCACCGTAACCCAAGCCCCATCTCTTATCCTAAAGTCCTACGGATTCAAGCTTGTGTCAAACTAGTGCTGTGGAGAGAGTGTGAACGGGCAAGCGTATGGTCCTCGACATTGGTGGATTCTTTTTGAGGTTATCCTGAGCCCCGATCTTTGGCAAAGCTCACCTTAGTGGCCTGCCTACTTTCTTCCTACGCGTGACCGGATGATTCACCGTGATTCCATTTTTTAGTAGTAATAAAATTTTGATACGCACTGTGAAAAGTATAAACTATTTTGTATACTTAGAAATTTCTTCTACTATATTTGTAAGCGTACGAGCATGCGACTTCACATGGTACCTTGTATTTCAATTTCTTTGTTAGCTAGTAATTTTCTCTATCTGCTTAGATTTTGTTTGCTCGGGATACCCAAATAGTTAAGTATGGGGGTGTGATGACTCCTATTTATATAGTGATTTTCAGACTCATCTGGGCAAGTTTTCTTTGTCATGCACTTCACTTTTAGTTCATTATCGTATATATTTCATCTTATCTTTATTTCCATAGGAAGTGCACATTTAGGCACGTGGTTGTGAATTATTGTTATTCTTATAGTTTTTACTCCTTTTTATGATTGTCTGGAATGTATGCGCATATGGGTGTTTGGTACAGGGGTCGTGTGCGTGTTCCGGGGATGTTTGGAAGCAGGAATACTGCGCACGATCATAAGATCTATTATACACGACCACTGGTCGTGCACCGATGATCGTGCGCACTGGTATTCTAATTTCCAGATTTTGCCTGGGATAATCGCACGACTACTGGACATAGTGCGCACGACCACCGATCGTGCGACACTGATCGTGTGCATTGGTTCCACTTTTCCTGGAGTTCTGTATGGGTTAATCGCACGACCATTGGACAAAGTGCGCACGATCACTGGTCGTGCGCCATCACTTGTGTGCGTTACCCCAGTTCTTCTCTTAATTCTGCCATGATAATACGCACGATCACTGTCCATAGTACGCACGACCATTGGTCGTGCGCCCATGATCATGCACATTGTTAAATTCTGCTTTCTATAAATAACGCAGGTCTCACCCTAATTCAGCATCGCTCGCCATTTTCCACCGTTTCTCGCCTCTGACGAAGGGTTCAGCCGTTCCCCTTCATCTTCCACCCTAGTGAGGTGTTCCGAGAAAGCTTTCACCTCCAAATCCAAGCCGGAGCTTCATGTCGGCCTCCTCCATCATCTCTTTGGCTTTATTTCAAGGTTTTGGCGCCATATCCATCAAGCAAGGGGAAGCTTGCAACTTTCTTCCGCAATCGTAACACGAAGAAGACGGGTCAATTGGAAGGTAGTGACAACCCTTCTCTACCCCGGATGCATTTTAGGACCGAGCTAGGACGTGGATTGATAACCCGACGATTCATTCCATGAACCCTCAGCAAGACTTCGGATTCGGTCGATCTCTTGCCTTGTTCTTCCTTTATTGTTGTTTATGTGCTGTAAAACTTTATTTATAGATGATGTGCTCTTAGTGGTAAACATTATTAGATTCATTTCTATGTGATTCAATGTTGTTTACTGCTTAAGTTGCTTGAGGTGTGCCATATTCCATCCTCCATCCACCCTTGTGGCACTAGTAATTGCTAGTGGCATGCTTTGCGAAGAGGTGCTCTCGACCATCATTCCACAAGCCTACTCGCCCATCCTCCTAGCGATTCGGTGCATAGAGGCTTGACTAGTCTTCCATCCCGCCTAGCGAAGCATCGCATAACGGCATTACATAGGAGTAGTTGTTAGTATTTTATTTTCTTTTTATCGCAACAATCAAAACCCCTTATCGTAAACTCCGACTTAAGGACTTCATTCTCAAGTCCTCCTCAAAAATTAACTCCACCTTACTGTTTTCCCTCGAGATCGATACTTGGAAAAATTTGCCCATTTTATATTACTTGGGCGACCGGTACACTTGCCGTCACATTCGCATCAGCAGTCCCCTGATGGCATCTTCATATCCCAATCCAAGTATGCTAAGGAGCTGATAAAAAGGTTTGGGATGGCTGATACTTATGCTAAGAAAACACCCATGGCTACAAATTCTGTGATTGATTCTTATGAACATGGGAAACCTGTTGATCAGAAACTATATGATGTAGGCTACTGGGTTCGACACGATGACGGCTAAGGGATTCACACGTACGCTTCTCTACTATCACTTTTACGTCCACACAATAACAACACGCAGCAACTACGCGATAACAATAATTAACATATTTAGGTGACGGGGGGTTCGCTAAGCCCCTCAAGATAATTCCAAGGCTATAGGCCAAGGTCCTCTCAAGCGAAATGAACCCACACGGTTCGGTCGAGCGTAAGTTGTACCAAAAGAGACACCACCGAAAACAAAGATTCGGATAATGAGTGGTTCTCTCCCAACAAAATAAAATGAGGGTAGCCACGCCTCACGAATGTAAATGGAGACAAGAGACAATAATAAATCTAATATGAAATCAACCACGAAATTTCAAACCATTCACAAATAACGCGCTACGCTTATGCCATGAGAATTGTCTAAGAAAGGAAACGTTCAAGAGTGGAGATGTTCGTTACCCAACCGGAATGGATGATTCCGGATTTCCTATCCTTGAATCGTTTCTTTCTGAATCCACTGGAAGCACACCGATTGGAGGGAAACACGTTGTCCTTCGTTGCCTTCACGTCGTCGTTGAAGATCCACGAGATTCACCTCTTAGCCTTGGCCGAATTTTCTCTAGGAAATAAAGGGGGCTGTTTTTGGGATCTCATAAGAGGGATTGGTTTTTTTGGTAATGGAAATGATGGTGGCCGAAATATTGGAGATGGAATTGAGGGTGGTCGGCTATGAGATGGAGGTGGTGGTCGGCTATGTTAAAGAGGAGGTGGTCGGTTTTCTTGGTAGAAGAAGAGGAGGCTCGGGTGGACAAGAGAGATAAGGAGAAGAGGGGAGGAGAGGGTAGAAACCGAGGAAGGGGGTGGGAGGAGAAGGGAGGGCCGGCGGCCAAAAGGGAAGGAGAGGAAGGGGGCGGCGCCCAAGGGGAGAAGAGGAGGAGGCAAAATTTCAACTTGAAATTAGGTTTTAATTTTTTCATTCATTCTACTTGATTATGACAAAACAATGTCTATATATAGGCTACAACACAAACAAGTGGCTACATGCAGCTCACTCTAAAGAGAAACAAAATTTGGCTAAACATAGGCCAACATGAAATGAAAATTAAAGTGCTTAAATAATAATTAAAATGCCGAAATTAAATATTGAAATTAAACAACAATATTATTATTTCATGCGTAGATGCGGCGGAGATGTTGACGCGGCCTTGGCGGAGTTGTTGACGCGTACTTGGCGGAGATGTTGACGCGGCCTTGGCGGAGATGTTGACGCGGCCTTGGCGGAGATGTTGACGCGGACTTGGCGGAGATGTTGACGCGGCCTCTGCGGAGATGTTGACGTGGCCTTGGTGGAGGATGTCACGGTCAAGTCCCAACCTTCAAGTTTGCGACAACGGTCATCATAATCTTCAAACTTCACATAGCGACGAACAACGACACCAAACGTAACCGGGTCACCATAATCATCCGGAAGGGGATCTTCCTCAGCAACATGACACGGGTCTTCAACATGTACCGGATCACCATCGTCGTCTGGAGGGGGACGCTCCAAATCAACATGCCGGGGGATGACGGCTCCATCAATCCTCCCCCTCTCAAAAATACTCATCACTGATGAGTAGTCCTGTGTGTAATCGCCGGGGAAAAGGAACCTGCAAGGCAAAAGGTGGTCTTGGGGGGACCTCAAAAACGCATTAGCCAAATAAGAACAAAGAATTTCCACAACATCAACCCATATACCTCCGATGGAGACCGGGGAAGAGAACGATCCAGAAATACTAACACCACCCAACCCAATAGAAAGCATAGTGGAATATGTAAACGTGGAGATAGACTTTTCAAGGGGCATAGAAGCATGAAGTGTTAAATATGAAAAATCGAAAATATGAGCTATGCCCCATTCAGTGGGAAATTCTACAAGAAATGTCATGTTACTAAATTTCCGTAAAATTCACAAAAGATGGACTTGCCGATTCGTAAATATTTCTAAGGTGCCCGGAGGCATCCGTTCAGGGGCGAGACAAGCCAAAACCAAATCATTCGTATAAAGATAAAATACTCTCCGATACAAACTAACAATCTTAAAACTGTGTGGGGAGAACCCATGTGCAACATGACTTGTTTTAACAGTGGGAAATAACGGGACTAAGTCAGGTGGCACGGGTGTTTTAAAATCAGCGGTAAAGTTGGTGCAGTCAAACGTCTAAGTTTGAAATTTAGGCTTAAATTTAAATTTTAAAACGTCGTGAAGAAAAGCCAGCGGATAACACTCATCACCAACTTTAGAGTTGGATGCTCCCGGATTTGAAAAGACGTGCGGGCGGCATAACTCAACATTCCCAACTACGTTCACCAGTATGCGCGTGCACGGGTCATCAAAAGGAGGGATAAATGCGAGCGTTCAGGCTTAGCAAATAAGTGTGTCGAGGGGACATCACATCATAAGGAACCATAGCCAAGGTATCACTAGAAGTCCAATTCGAAAACTCAAAACTCGGATTTGACGTCCAAGAAATATCGTCCGACTGCAAGCCATTAAAATCATAAGAAAATTCAAACAGTGGATTCTCCCTTACGGAAAACTCATCCGACATGTCTTCCAATTCATTATGTATATCATGTGATTCAGACTCAGTGATCGGGTCAGAGATCGGCACCAATACTACGAGATCAGGCGGCTCTAAGGGGACCACCTCTGGTGGTACTAGTAGAGTGAACTCAGGGCGTACCGTAAGACTACTATAATCAGGCGTACCACACTCGTGTCCTAAATAGTCTGCTCGTCGAGTCAACGGGTCAGGAGAAAAAGTCGGTAATACAACGATCGGGAGAGAGTTAAGATCACATTCAAATTCAGGCAACGGAATTAGCATCAGGGGATGCTCATCCGGCTCCATTTCAATAACATCTTCCAGAGTTATAACTCCCTCACTAAGACAATCTTCCAACGCATCGGTCAGGACATCAGTAGTAGTAAAAATCTCTGGGACGGGCACTTCAATATGTCTCAGGCTTGAAATATGAAGCTCAAGTCCTAACAGATCGTCACCTGAATCACGACTGGGTTAACTCTCATCGAAATATAAATCTTCCGACTCATCCAGTTTATCACCCGACTTAGGCTCAACAGAGAATTCCTTGTCAATCAAGGTAGACAACACAGACATATCGTTGGAGGGAAATGGAGATGACTCTTCGGGGAAGAAGTCATCATCCAGGTCACTAGGGTAACCAATCTCCTCAATGTCGCTACCATCTTCAGTGATAATAGCCTCGTCCTTAGTGACGGGCACACTCGTAACCACAGCCTCAGTCTCAATCATGCTAATAGGAACACTCTCACCCCATAGGCTCATGACATTCCTAGCACTTACGTCTAACGACCTAGGGATAAAGGTCCTAAGTTTCTCTTTCCTCTCATAGATAGGGGTACTCGTGCTTGAGATAATCAGATCTTTGTGGGGCAAGGATCTAGCGTGAGCCTTATAGTCATTCCTACAATTAGGAAACTGGGAACGATAGTAGGTAGGGTAATACTCATCCGTTAAGTAATTTTTCATAATCTGCCAACCTATACGTGGGTCGACGGAGGGCATTCCTAAACATCTTTCCTCATTGAGCCAGAAGGTATGGGCTCGACCAAATAATTGCAGTCTCGCAACGGGAATCCTGTGGGGATCCACAATACGATATTGCTCAAAATAACGCTCCATATTTTCTACCCAACATAGAAACACTTGCGGTCCTCCTAGTCCGTCATAGGTCGGAGCAGGAATTCTAACACGCCTAGAAGTGAGATGACCACGAAGTTGTGAAATCAAACTCATAATGTCCTCACATTGGAGCTTCACTTCCTTGCGAAAAGCTTCAACCGGGGACGGTGAAGGAATGGGATTCCAACAACCCTCCATTGGAGTAAAGAACCGCGCACATGCAAAGAAATAAAAAGTCTGGACCTATTTAATATTCAACAGATGGATTTATTCTCGTTTAGCCACTAAGGTTATAATTATATAAAATAGATTTTCTTACTGCAAAAAATTTGAGGATTATTAAAATTTTTTTTTTTTTGAATTTTGCTGAAAAAATAAAAATATAGGCCACTATTGGCAGACCAACTATTAAATTTAAAAATAACTTAATACAAATAATGACTTAATGAAAAATAAAAATTTTTTTGGATTTCTTATTAAAAAATAAGATAGAGAATTTCCAGAATTTTATTTTTTTGATTTTGAGAAAAATTTGAAATTTGGAATTTGAAATTGGAAGTTTGAAATTTGAAATTTGAAATTTTGAATTTTGAAATTTGAAATTTGAAATTTGAAATTTGAAATTTGAAATTTAAATTTTGAAATTAGAAATTAGAAATTTTGAAATTTGAAATTTGAATTTTGAAATTTGAATTTTGAATTTTGAAATTTAAAATTTGAACTTTGAATTTATATTTGCTTTAGCCTACCTAAAAATAGAAGGATGGTGCCGATTAGGAAATCGACAATAACCTCCCTCCGATACCAAATTGATGTAGGCTACTGGGTTCGACACGATGACGGCTAAGGGATTCACACGTATGCTTCTCTACTATCACTTTTACGTCCACACAATAACAACACGCAGCAACTACGCGATAACAATAATTAAAATATTTAGGTGACGGGGGGTTCGCTAAGCCCCTCAAGATAATTCTAAGGCTATAGGCCAAGGTCCTCTCAAGCGAAATGAACCCACACGGTTCGGTCGAGCGTAAGTTGTACCAAAAGAGACACCACCAAAAACAAAGATTCGGATAATGAGTGGTTCTCTCCCAACAAAATAAAACGAGGGCAGCCACGCCTCACGAATGTAAACGGAGACAAGAGACAATAACAAATCTAATATGAAATCAACCACAAAATTTCAAACCATTCACAATTAACGCGCTACGCTTATGCCACGAGAATTGTCTAAGAAAGGAAACGCTCAAGAGTGGAGATGTTCGTTACCCAACCGGAATGGATGATTCCGGCTTTCCTATCCTTGAATCGTTTCTTTCTGAATCCACCGGAAGCACACCGATTGGAGGGAAACACGTTGTCCTTCGTTGCCTTCACGTCGTCGTTGAAGATCCACGAGATTCACCTCTTAGCCTTGGCCGAATTTTCTCTAGGAAATAAAGGGGGCTGTTTTTGGGATCTCACAAGAGGGATCGGTTTTTTTGGTAATGGAAATGATGGTGGCCGAAATATTGGAGATGGAATTGAGGGTGGTCGGCTATGAGATGGAGGTGGTGGTCGTCTATGTTAAAGAGGAGGTGGTCGGTTTTCTTGGTAGAAGAAGAGGAGGCTCGGGTGGACAAGAGAGATAAGGAGAAGAGGGGAGGAGAGGGTAGAAACCGAGGAAGGGGGTGGGAGGAGAAGGGAGGGCCGGCGGCCAAAAGGGAAGGAGAGGAAGGGGGCGGCGCCCTAGGGGAGAAGAGGAGGAGGCAAAATTTCAAGTTGAAATTAGGTTTTAATTTTTTCATTCATTCTACTTGATTATGACTAAACAATGTCTATATATAGGCTACAACACAAACAAGAGGCTACATGCAGCTCACTCTAAAGAGAAAAAAAATTTGGCTAAACATAGGCCAACATGAAATGAAAATTAAAGTGGTTAAATAATAATTAAAATGCTGAAATTAAATATTGAAATTAAACAACAATATTATTATTTCATGCGTAGATGCGGCGGAGATGTTGACGCGGTCTTGGCGGAGATGTTGACGCGGCCTTGGCGGAGATGTTGACGCGGCCTTGGTGGAGATGTTGACGCGGCCTTGGCAGAGATGTTGACGCGGACTTGGCGGAGATGTTGACGCGGCCTCTGCGGAGATGTTTACGCGGCCTTGGCGGAGGATGTCACGGTCAAGTCCCAACCTTCATGTTTGCGGCGACGGTCATCATAATCTTCAAACTTCACATAGCGACGAACAACGACACCAAACGTAACCGGGTCACCATAATCATCCGGAAGGGGATCTTCCTCAGCAACATGACACGGGTCTTCAACATGTACCGGATCACCATCGTCGTCCGGACGCTCCAAATCAACATGCCGGGGGATGAAGGCTCCATCACTATATAGGGCCATTGTTGGGTCCCTATTATATCTCACAACAAGTAGGCCATATATTATGTTTTCTAGTTGTCTTTGTGCTACGTTCCAGGTGAAACATTAAGAATCTCACATTATTTTCTTAAAAAGAATTTTAAGATATATTAAGAGTTGCCAAAATTTAGAACTCTGATATCCATATGAGGCAGAGTTTGAGTTGACTGGATACTCAGATGCTGACTTTGCTGGATATAGAGTGGACATAAAAAGCACCTCAGTGACATTCCAGTTACTTGGTGCTAGGATAGTGTCTTGGTTTTATAAGAAGAAATCATCTGTGTATACTTCAACAGCATAAGTTGAGTATATAGCAGCTGGCAGTTGCTAATCACAGATGTTGTGGATTCAAAACCAACTCCTAGATTATGGTTTCAACTTAAATAATTCAACTCTACTTTGTGATAATACAAGTGCAATTTCTATTGCACAGAATCTAGTGCATCATAGTAGAACTCAGCATATAGAAATAAGGCATCATTTCATTAGAGAGTGTGTTGACAATAAGAAAATTAATCTTGTCTACATCTACATTGATTTGCAAAGAGCAGACATCTTCACCAAACCCTTGGATGAGAGAAACTATTTGTTCTTTCTTAATCAGCTAGGTATGATCAATGGAGACGCATTAATTTAATTTATGTATACGGTCGAAGAATTTGTCACAGTTCGTCAAACGGAGATCGACGATCTGAGGACAGTTCTTGAGATTTTTCGTGGACTTGAGATCGACGAACTCTCTGTATGAAATTTTATTCGTCGACCGGAGAACGACGATACTGCTTCAGAAAATTTTCGTCGAGCTGAGAACGACGAAAATTTTCCCTTCTTCAAACTGAGATTGACGAACTCTTTTGTCAATAAAATATTTCTTCGATCTCAGATCGAAGAACTTTTTTATTTCGCAAGACGGAGCTTGATGCTTCATATTCTGAAAATCTTATAACTAGGTTTTCTTTGAGCTCCATCCCGCGCTTTCTATTTCCCTTGTACCTGATCTCTCTTTTTTCTTTTGCAGGCGATCAATGGAAATTCCGGCGAGCTCTCTTGCTGTAATGAAATTCGACATCAACTTCGAGTCATTCCAGCATTTTAACCAGATCTTCTTAGATATACTGAGATTATTTGAAGAACAATAGTTAATTAACCTCATGACTACCCGGATTAAGATTGCTGCTACTAAAATAAGAGAATGGGTATTCACCTCCTCCACTACAGATGCCGACACAATGACAGGAACAATATCTGGTAATCAAGTTTCCTGAACCCCCGTCATTTCGGCTGAAATTTTTGGATTGCTTAATGGTGAAGAAGAGTTAGAAATAAATAACTCTGTATATGATAAGATGTTTAATATAATGGGACACACTGGAGAAAACCCTAATGAGCTTTTAAAGAAACATTTATCCTCTGAATATAAGATTTTAGTCGATGTGGTGGGAAAAGTATTACTGGGTAAGCATACTTCCCATGATTATATCACCCGACAACAGTTTCTAGTAATGTGTGCAGTGGTAAATAAGAAGCCAGTAAACTTGGCTAAGATACTGTTTGATTTGTTTTAGAAGAAGAACAGTAAGAAGGAAGTGTGTTTTGGAAGGATCCTTGGAATCTTCCTATAGGAAAAGGCTATTTAATCCTGGACTCTCAGACTATATTCATTAATGCCTCCAAAAGGATAACATGTGCCTTATTTGGAAGGTGGGAGAGAACTATCTGAAAGCCTTCCAAGGCCTCTTCCTCTTCAAGAGCTTCTGAGGATACCAGAGCTATAACAGCTGATCCCCCATCCCCTGAAGATGTCCCCTCCATCAGCATTCCATACCCCTAGATTCCAACACCTCCATTTCAACAACCTACACCTCCATAAATTTCAATTCCTTCATCAACCCTCCATCAATAATCCACATCTCAAATGCATATTCCAACACCACCTACATCTCCAGTCCATCATCCCTCACTAGTTCAATCTCCTGAACATCTACCAAAACCAGTTCACTCTCCAGAGCATACCACACCACCTCAATCCCCACTTCCCCATCATCTTGTTGATATACCACTCAACAACCTTCTGTTAACTCCATATTTTGATCTTCTATCAACATCTCCCATCCACAAACCTTCACCTCATGATGATCCCATGAAAGAAACCACACTCTTCCCCTCATCATCCTCCCTTCATCCTTCTGTATCAACTCAGACACGTTTTGAGTTTATGCAAATGGATTCCCCATCCATTACCTCCCTTCTGGATCTCATCACTCCACTTCCCAAAAATCTTATAGCAGAGGCCATTAAACCTATTGTTGTCTCTATCTCATCCTTATCTGCTCTCATCTCTTATGCCCCTACTGTACCTTCTTCTGGGGGCCTAGCTTCAGGACCCTCTAAAGTCAGGCAGGGGGAGATATCCAGCTAAGAAGATCCAATCTCCTCCCCAGCAGCAGCAGTAGTTGTACAGATAGATGAGTCAGCAGTTTTGCTAATAGATAAGCAAGCAGATGCAGATGCGGATGTACATATGATTACATAAATTGAGACAGTTGATTTTGATTTGTTGGGTACAGATGAACCAGTTGATCTGCCAGAAGTTTTGATGGTTGGTGATTGTTTTGTCAATCCCACAGTATATTTATTTTGGTTATTAAAGTTTATTTATGCATATTTTTATTATCTTTCAAAAGTGTTTCAAGAGAAATCCATGTCCATAGTATATTATACTTCACCAATAAGCCCTGAAGTTGTTAATCAACTGAAGGAAAGTTTTGCTGCTCAAATGATTTGGGAACCATCATATGTTACAACCGATAAATTTGAGCAAAGCTCTTCTGGTCCAACCTATATCTTGGATGATAGCCCAATCCCTAATCTGGATGATCTAATTGCACAAGACATTGCTCAAGATCTAGAGAATGTTAAGAATGATCCTGATTTGGATGAATTTTTGTTGGCTGACATAGAAGTAGAAGATTATAATATGGCTACTGCAATGGATTCTCCTGAAGTTACTGAACCTCAAGTGCCTCCTCAAGCTAAGAAGAAAATCTCAAAGGAAGCCTTGAAGGAAATTGTTGCGCGCTAGGGTTCGAAGAAAATAAACGCAACCGAACTAGCAATCATATGAGGCAAGTATACTTATCGAATTGTAGCTAGGGGACACAAGTATCGTATTGAAATCTGGGAACTGTTGAGTATGCTTACTCACACGAAAACTATTATCATATTGATGGAAAAACTAGGGTTTTAGAGAATCTAATTGCAAGGAAGGAAGTAAAGCTAAAGCTAGAAAGAGAGCTATTAAAGTTAATTAAAGAGCATAAGAAAATCGATTACTGCGAAAGGTTGAAAATATGAAATGGAAATTCACTCGATCAAGAATCACCTCGGCTAAAGACGATTAAGAAAATGCGATAAAAAATCGAAACTTAATAGGATAAAGGTCCTTGACCGTGGAGGTTCCTAAAGTTTGAACACGCTTCTCTCGAAGTCGTGCCCAACTGAGTTTAGGAAGGTCCGACCGACTCTCGTCTAAATCGGAGGCCTAAAACTCGCTTTATGCGGTGAACCCCACTATTGGATTTTACTCAAATACGGGAGATTTGGACATCTGCCTCTCTCGAGGGGTGCGTACAACTCCCTTACTCTTGAATGCTCACTTCATTCTATCGGCCTCTTGGCTAGCCCAGAATGAAAGCAAAGGTGGAGGGTATATATCAATAATATACCTCCAACCCATGATTAATCAAGAGTAATTCAAGGCCCTAACCTAAAAAGAAAAGAATAATCAAAACATCATAACTTAATCGCTCGAACCTCAGATCATCAAGATCGAGTAGAAGGAGGATTAGTTAATCATTGTGAAGTGGAGGAGGGGGAATGAGTAGTAAAGCATAAAAAGAACACAAGCTAAAAAAAGAACACTTCTATTAATGAAAAGGGGCAAGTTACACTATGGAAAAAGAAATTACAAGTGCAAGGAATTGAAACCTATTCTAGCCCTACAATTAGCACTAAACAACACTAAAGATTACAAAGAAAGCATAAACAAGTAAAGATTTAACTAGGGTTAAAAGAAAATTACAAAGAGAGAGAGAGAGAGAGAGAAAAGCATAAGAAAGATCAAAAACCAAAGGGGAACACCACCCCCTCTCAACCAAAGCTTGCTGAAATGGAAGGGGGGCCTAAATTTATAGGCAAAATTCTCGGGTTGGTCACTGTAACACCCCAAATATCCCCAAGACAAAATGGAGATTTTGTAGGCTGACACAGCCTGGGACACGGGCGTGTCCCAGGGCGTGTTGAGGGGGGGGGGGGGGGGCTGACATGCCCGGCGACACGTGCGTGTCGGGGGGCGTGTCCAGCCAGGTGTCGTGTGTGTTGGCCAGCGACTTGCAGGCGGCAAGGTCGGGCGGCGTGTCGCTTGACACAGCCTGGGACACGGGCGTGTCCCAGGGCGTGTCCGGGGTGTCCGACATGTGTCCATCCTGGGCGTGTCAAGGTGTCGACCTGGCGGTTGGCGGTCGTCAAGCGGCGACACGGCCTGGAACACGGGCGTGTTCCAGGGCGTGTCCAGGCTTGGTCGACGAGCGTGGGGCAGCGGTCGACGTCGACGATAGTCGAGCTTGAGGGACACGGCCATGGACACGGGCGTGTGCCTTGGCCGTGTACTTCTCTGGTAGTTTTGGCAATTGTGTGTGGCCATGTTACAGGGGTGACACGGGCGTGTCGATTGACTGACACGGGCGTGTCAGGTCCGACACGGGCATGTCCGAGCCCGTGTTCTGGTATCTTTTGAGTCGGTTGCTAACCAACTGGGGGTACACGGCCTGTGACACGGGCGTGTCACAGGGCGTGTCAGGCCTGTTGAAATGTTTTTCAGAGCAGATCTCGGCCGTTCGTTTCCTTCTATTTGGATCTTGTGGTCCAAAGCCTTTCCAGCTTCTATATGGCCGTGGATTGAGATGAAATCTCATTCTCACTTAGCCATTCTCTTTCTAAAGAGAAGAAAGAGAGGAGAGCTAGGAGGAGGAGGAGGAGGAGTTTTCCGGCCGCCGGTGGAGCTTCATTGGTCCGAATCGAGAGCCGAGTTCAGCGTTGCGGAGGCAAGGCCGCTGCGGTGATTTCCATCCGGCTAGTTCTTCCATGGTGCCGAAGCGATCGTCAAGGGTAATGGTCTTTCTTCCTTGGGCAGGTGAAGCCCTTTGTTTATGCATATGCATGGGATCCTCCATCAAGAGATGGAAAAGCGTAAGCGATTCTAGCAGTTGAGTCTGCATCTAGAGCCGGAAGTATGTAGTACGACATAGGCATGCTGTGTGAAGCCCATCCAGACGTATGTCGGGATTGGTGATGTTTATATTGCGAACCGGAGAAGACTCCGTGTATTCATCGTTTAGCCTACGGAGATGGTGAGGACGATGTGCTTGGTGTGAAGGATGCTTTGCATAGCTCCTTTGGTTGCATGCTTGTTAAGAGCTGGTTGTTGGAGTGCGGACACCTCTGAGTGGGTGGGCGTGTGAGGTCTTCAACAGGGGTTTGGAGGCTTATGCCCATTCCACCAAGTGGCGATGTTAAGATCGGGTAAGCGGTCGATTGGTAGCAAAGCAGCAGGGCGAATTCCCTAGGCTTATTACACTACGGGGGTAGGTCGACTGGTAGTGCTCATGGGTTTTGGTGAGGTGCGTACCTCTGAGTGAGACGGGTGCGTGAGGTCTTCAACAGGGGTTTGGAGACTTATGACCACCTACCAAGTACAAACCATAAATGTGCCCTGAGTGCACGGAGCGCCTGGCATTGAGGCCGGCGTTTGTGATGTTGTGTGTGTGATATATATATATGTTGTGGTTACTTTACATGCAGGGAAGGAACCACTGCCCCGGGTAAGGGGTAGGGTCGTTATAATTGGTCAGCTGAATGCTGACCGTTGCTTTGTTTATCACCCATGGGGTGGACGTCCATATGCAGGTGTTGCGGGCTGATTGGATTGAGCGGGCAGAAGCCCATGCTGCTGGTAGGCCCTTGAAGGCCGTGCGAAGTGTTGGATTTCATGTGTGGCCGGCCTGCGTGCCGATGTATGAACTTATATATTTGTAAAGAGAAACCTGTAAGGCCTTAAGGCCATGTGCGGTGTATTCGTGTAAACATTCCTAGTCGTATATAAATGTGTTATTTATATTGTTGTAGTGGACATTCATTGTTATGAGTTCTGTAACATAAAATCTTCCGCTAGAATGCTCTGAGTTAGGATGCGTGTATAAAGGTTTTTGATACTCTCAAGTGACTCTCTCGTCTGTCTGTGGAATATGGCGTAGGGCCCCGGCCGGACCCTTTGTTATATTCCATGTGACGAATGGGGGCGTTACAATTTTGGTATCAGAGGATAGGGTTGAGTTGGGAGCGCATAATTGAACTCAAGAATGTCCACTAGGAATGTGTCTGTGTCTACTCGGTTTGTTTGCCGTTTTAGCATGGAGAGTAATGCTTTCTTATTCACCTATAGGTGACAAGGAGTGGAGCTGGGCAGTCTGAGCCCCAGCGTTCGGATGAGAGTGCGGCACCAGCTGAGGTGCCTACACCTCCCCCTTCTGCGGAAACGGTGCGCTTAGTTGCGGAGGTGATCTTTGCTATGCTTCAAGCACAACCATTCGGGCAAGCGAGGCCTGCTGTGGCGCCAGTACAGGTTGGTGCGAGGCAAGAGCATGTTGAGGTTCCGGTTGCTGTGCAAGCAGCGGACGAGCAACTGAAGCAATTTATGGAGTTTAATCCGCCTACGTTTGTTGGGACGACATCTCCAACAGAGGCAGAGGATTGGCTCTCCAGAGTGAAATGAATCCTGGCTGTGCTCAGGATTAGTGAGGAGCAGAAAGTCCCGTTAGCCACTTTCCTACTGGAAGGAGAGGCGAGCCTTTGGTGGGATGAGATCGAGTTGCACCAGTTGAGAGGTAGAGACCTGGGCGACATATCGATGGACGAATTCTCCAGATTATTCTTGGCGAAATACTTGCCAATGTCGCAGAGAATTGCAATGGAAAATGAATTTCAGCGTCTAGTGCAGGGTGATAAGACCGTAGACGATTACCTGCATGAGTTTACCAGACTTGGTCGGTATGCGGGGTCGACGTTTGCGGAAGAGGCGCGAAAGACGAATAGATTCTATGAAGGACTGCGCGATGAGCTGAGGTTGGCTCTCCCGAGTTCAGTGAACCAAGGATTTCAAGCGTTGGTACATACCGCTAGTGCGCTGGAGAAGGATTTGAAGCGGGTGCGGGAGAAGAAGAATGCGGCAGTGGAAAAGTCCGAATTCAAAGTTCTGCAATCAGAGCAATCAGATTTGAGGAAACGTGATAAGAAGCGGTTCAGGCCTGCTGAACAAACTTCGGATGTTGTGTCAGGAGCTACGTTTGAGAAAGGACGGAATGGACCGCATACATGTTTCATTTGTGGGAAGCAAGGGCATATCGCCCGATTTTGCTGGAGTGGTGGTGAGAAGAAGGCAGGTGCATCCTATGACGAAAAGGGCAAAGCCGTGGCAGAATCATCTGCATCGCGGGCGCAACCTCGAATTTACACTCTTGAGTTGCAGGAGCCGCAAAGTGCAAACCAAGCAGAACAGCAAATCCGTGCTTTGGACTTAATAGAAGTCGCGAAACGGATTCTGCGAGATGCAGAGAAGCCGAAATAAAGTGAAGTTGCACTTTATTACCTTTGTTATATTGTATGTATGTATCTCTGTTTGTGACAAACAGTTGTAGTGGTACGATTCCATGGGGCGAGACAAGCTGCGGCCTCTGAGCTCTAAACCTGGATCGTTTTGGTTTGTATCGCAACAGTGTGGTTGTGTTGATACATGTGTGTTGCGCTAAATTTCGGGGCGAAATTTCTTTAAGGGGGGGGGGGGGGAGGATTGTAACACCCCAAATATCCCCAAGACAAAATGGAGATTTTGTAGGCTGACACGGCCTGGGACACGGGCGTGTTGAGGGGGGGGGGCTGACACGCCCGGCGACACGGGCGTGTCAGGGGGCGTGTCCAGCCAGGTGTCGTGTGTGTTGGCCAGTGACTTGCAGGCGGCAAGGTCGGGCGGCGTGTCACTTGACACGGCCTGGGACACGGGCGTGTCCCAGGGCGTGTCCGGGATATCCGACACGTGTCCATCCTGGGCGTGTCAAGGTGTCGACCTGGCGGTTGGCGGTCGTCAAGCGGCGACACGGCCTGGAACACAGGCGTGTTCCAGGGCGTGTCCAGGCTTGGTCGACGAGCGTGGGGCAGCGGTCGATGTCGACGATAGTCGAGCTTGAGGGACACAGCCATGGACACGGGCGTGCGCCTTGGCCGTGTACTTTTCTGGTCGTTTTGGCAATTGTGTGTGGCCGTGTTACAGGGGTGACACGGGCGTGTCGATTGACTGACACGGGCGTGTCTGGTCCGACACGGGCGTGTCCGAGCCCGTGTTCTGGTATCTTTTGAGTCGGTTGCTAACCGACTGGGGGTACACGGCCTGTGACACGGGCGTGTCACAGGGCGTGTCAGGCCTGTTGAAATGTTTTTCAGAGCAGATCTCGGCCGTTCGTTTCCTTCTATTTGGATCTTGTGGTCCAAAGCCTTTCCAGCTTCTATATGGCCATGGATTGAGATGAAATCTCATTCTCACTTAGCCATTCTCTTTCTAAAGAGAAGAAAGAGAGGAGAGCTAGGAGGAGGATGAGGAGTTTTCCGGCTGCCGGTGGAGCTTCGTTGGTCCGAATCGAGAGCCGAGTTCAGCGTTGCGGAGGCAAGGCCGCTGCGGTGATTTCCATCTGGCTAGTTCTTCCATGGCGCCGAAGCGATCGTCAAGGGTAACGGTCTTTCTTCCTTGGGCAGGTGAAGCCCTTTGTTTATGCATGTGTATGGGATCCTCCATCAAAAGATGGAAAAGCGTAAGCGATTCCAGCAGTTGAGTCTGCATCTAGAGCCGGAAGTATGTAGTACGGCATAGGCATGCTGTGTGAAGCCCATCCAGACGTATGTCGGGATTGGTGATGTTTATATTACGAACCGGAGAAGACTCCGTGTATTCATCGTTTAGCCTACGGAGATGGTGAGGACGATGTGCTTGGTGTGAAGGATGCTTTGCATAGCTCCTTTGGTTGCATGCTTGTTAAGAGTTGGTTGTTGGAGTGCGGACAACTCTGAGTGGGTGGGCGTGTGAGGTCTTCAACAGGGGTTTGGAGGCTTATGCCCATTCCACCAAGTGGCGATGTTAAGATCGGGTGAGCGGTCGATTGGTAGCAAAGCAGCAGGGCGAATTCCCTAGGCTTGTTACACTACGGGGGTAGGTCGACTGGTAGTGCTCACAGGTTTTGGTGAGGTGCGTACCTCTGAGTGAGACGGGTGCGTGAGGTCTTCAACAGGGGTTTGGAGTCTTATGCCCGCCTACCAAGTACAAACCATAAATGTGCCCTGAGTGCACGGAGCGCCTGGCATTGAGGCCGGCGTTTGTGATGTTGTGTGTGTGATATATATATGTTGTGGTTGCTTTACATGCAGGGAAGGAACCACTACCCCGGGTAAGGGGTAGGGTCGTTATAATTGGTCAGCTGAATGCTGACCGTTGCTTGGTTTATCACCCATGGGGTGGACGTCCATATGCAGGTGTTGCGGGCTAATTGGATTGAGCGGGCAGAAGCCCATGCTGCTGGTAGGCCCTTGAAGGCCGTGCGAAGTGTTGGATTTCATGTATGGCCGGCCTGCGTGCCGATGTATGAACTTATATATTTGTAAAGAGAAACCTGTAAGGACTTAAGGCCGTGTGCGGTGTATTCGTGTAAACATTCCTGGTCGTATATAAATGTGTTATTTATATTGTTGTAGTGGACATTCATTGTTATGAGTTCTGTAACATAAAATCTTCCGCTAGAATGCTCTGAGTTAGGATGCGTGTATAAAGGTTTTTGATACTCTCAAGTGACTCTCTCGTCTGTCTGTGGAATATGGCGTGGGGCCCCGGCCGGACCCTCTGTTATATTCCATATGACGAATGGGGGCGTTACAGTCACGCCCTCCGACACGCCCTAGGGGGGGCATGTCAGGGGGAGCTACATGTATGAAGTTGACCTCGGGTTGTGGGATCTGGCGGGAGGGATGATTGCTTCTATACGTCGGTCGACACGCCCATGGTAACGCCCGTGTAGGTAGGGCGTGCCACGCATGTCATGTCGAAATCATTGGTCGGAAATCCGTCAGTCGTCAGAAAGGTTGATATCACGCCCCAGGTCACGCCTGTGATGGTGGGGCATGACAGTACTGTTGCATGCTGTGGAGGAACCTGCATTCAATGCGGTGGCAGGCTTTGCGACAGAGGGCGACACACCCTTGGTCACGCCTGGCGACACGCCCAGGGAGGGTGTGTTAGGGGGCGTGACAGCCATTTTGTTCGTTTTTCTATCCCTTCCAGCAGGAGTCCTCGGGATCGGGTTATACGCCCTAGGTCACCCCCAGGGAGGGCGTGACAAAGGGGCGTGTTAGGTCATTTTTGGCCAATTTTCCGGAAACCTTCAAAACGACAAGAAAAAGTCAGTGGCAATAATATTTACATAAAAATGATAAAAAATAAACTAATAATAGACATGATTTGTACAATATAAAATATAAAATACGATAATAGTTTAGACAACAAAACGTATTATCAAATTCCCCTAAGCTTAAGCTTTGCTTGTCCTCAAGCAAAAATATAAAAACTAGGTAATCATAAAAAAAGGACTAATTAAAAAGTACTAATTATTCCTACAAAAGTACTATGCGAAATTCTTAGTAGGGAAAAAGTGAAATATAAGTCTAAAACAATTATTTAGGTATGGTAAAACTTCTATAAACTTTACTCAATAAAAACAAATCATCCAAAATTTTAACGAAATTCTTTAAATAGACTAAAGCAAAGCAACAAAAATGATAAGAACGCATTGAGTTGTTACTAGATCCTAGCAACGCATTATAATTATATCAATTTAATTAACAAAAATCTAGGTTTAAATCCAAAACTAAAACTGATTTACTTTTCTTTTTTTCTTAGTTGTTAAATAAAAATCAAAAAGCATGAATCAAAAGAACTTAAATAGGACAGAAACGTTAGGTTTAGGAATATGATTAGGAGTGGAATTCAAAGATAAATGTGAAGGTTTAAAATCACACTAAACCAAACCAAAGAGTTTCAAAAACTTTCATAAAAATATATATACATTTTTTTTCTTTTTTCCATTTTTTTCTTTTTTCAAAAATAAAGCCATAAATATTTTTATTTTCCTTTTGAATTGGCCAAACAGAAATAAACATAACTTTTGAGCATACTTTTTTTCAAAAACCTTTCTCCCACAAAAATCACAAAATATCCTATCAAAATCGTGAAAATATTTTATAAAACTCAAAAAGGCTAGTGTGATAAGATAGGTTGGAAATTTTGGCTTTGGTGAAAATGAAATGAAGGGAGGAGCTATCAAATGAAATCGTAAAAAGGCTCAAAAACGGCTAACTAGTGGTAAAAGTTTTTAGGTTGGCAGGAAAGCTCAAACGAAAAAAAAGTTGGCCTAAATCTTTTTCACGCTTTTGAATTTATTTAAAACAAAGGTTTGAAAAATTTCAAAAAGCGAGTCCTAGAAAATAAAAGAAGATTGATGAAATTAACTTAAAAATAAAAAAAATCGGTGGCTTGAATCGTTCACATCTACTACGTTATTCAAAAGTTGATTTTACAAAAATTATTAAAAAACGAAAAAGAAAATAGTGGATGATGAATTTTTGAGAAAGTAAAGGAAATAAAAACAAAAAACCATAATAGAAATGCGAGTTTTAGAAAAATATTTCACCTTAACATGCTACCGTGAATTAGAAACACAACATGGCCAACATTTTACTTGTGAAACATAATTAAAAAGGACGATTAGAAATATTATAATTAACTATGTTGTTTATAGAAAATTTTGAGTAAAACAAAAACAAAAACTAGGGGTACTATTGAAATACCAAAATGTTTAAACTATTCAAAAACAAATATATATATAAATATATATATATATATATATTTTTTTTAATTTTGTGAAATATTCTTTTTTTTTTGGATTTTGGAAATATTTTCTCACATTTTTTTTGGAATTTTAAGATATTCAACAAATTTTTTTTTGGAAATATTTAAAATATATACAAAAAGAAAAATATTTACATTAAGCAAAAATGAAGGAGGTAGTCCTCCCCCAAGTTTAAAATAGACATTGTCCTCAATAGCAAAAGAAGGGGATTGGAGAAGAAGAGAAAAATAAAGTACAGAATTGAAAGACAGAATTGAAAGATAGGTACTTCCCCGGATTTATTTGTTGCGAAAGCTGAGTGATGTCGCTCCCCCGAATGTCTTCTTTTGACTTCGTGATGGATTCAGCAACGTTGGAGCAGGCGATCGCAGAAGCTTCAGCTTGTCGGAGCCGTCCGAGGCCAAAAATTGTAAAATAAAGAAAACAGAAAAAGATAACTTGGGTTGCCTCCCAAGAGCGCCCTTTGTTTAAAGCATCGTTGAGCTCGACGCATCAAAAAAATAATATTGTCCAAAAATATTGTTGTCAAGAAATAAAATTGTTTTTAGCAAAAATTAAAAGTTCAAAGTTAAAGTTCGTGAAGCAGAAACTTAATAATGTTACGACTGACATCATCATCACCAGAAAAATAGAGTTTAAGACACTGACCATTCACTTTGAAATTACCCTTATCAGGGTGAGAAATTTAAACAGTTCCATAAGGAAAAACTTCTAAAACAGAAAACGGGCAGGACCAGCGAGTTTTTAATTTGCCCGGAAATAAACGTAAACGAGAATTATATAAAAGAACTTGGTCGCCCGGCTTAAAGTTTTTAGGGTGCCTTAAGTGTTTATCAGGTAAACGCTTCGTTCGCTCTTTATAAAGTTTATTATTTTCATAAGCATAAGAGCGCCACTCATCGAGTTCATTTAGTTGAAATTTTCGAAGGTCACCGACTGAGCGGGGATCGAAGTTTAAAAATTTTAAGGCCCAAAAGGCGCGGTGTTCTAACTCTAAGGGCAGATGGCACGATTTTCCATAGACTAGCCGATACGGCGTACATCCGTGGGTGGTTTTGTACGCTATTCGGTAGGCCCATAGAGCATCGTCAAGTTTGGCTAACCAGTCTTTCCTAGAAGTTGAAACAGTCTTTTCTAATATTCTTTTTATTTCTCTATTAACTACTTTGACTTGTCCGTTATTTTGGGGGTGGTAGGCAGTGGAAAGCTTATGCGTAACGCCGTATTTGGTAAGGATTTTTGAAAATTGTGCGTTACAGAAATGGGAACCCCTATCGCTAACGATTGCGCGAGGCGTACCGAATCTAGAAAATAATTTTTTAAAAAACGTGACTACTGAATCTAGAAGTTGAAACAGTATTTTCTAATATTCTTTTTATTTCTCTATTAACTACTTTGACTTGTCCGTTATTTTGGGGGTGGTAGGCAGTGGAAAGCTTATGCGTAATGCCATATTTGGTAAGGATTTTTGAAAATTGTGCGTTACAGAAATGGGAACCCCTATCGCTAACGATTGCACGAGGCATACCGAATCTAGAAAATAATTTTTTAAAAACATGACTACAACTCGGGAGTCGTTCGTAGGAAGAGCTTGGGCCTCAGCCCATCGTGAAATATAATCAACAGCAACTAAAATATATTTGTTTCCGAAGCTAGAAGGAAGGGGGCCAACAAAATCAATTCCCCAGAGGTCAAAAATTTCGCACTCTAAGAAATAATTTTGCTGCATTTCATTTTTATTAGAAATGTTGCCCGACCGTTAGCAACTATCACACCTGCTCACAAAGGCTTGCGCGTCTTTAAACAAGCTAGGCAAGTAAAAACCCGCACAAAGCACCTTGTGAGCGGTGCGAGCAGCTTGATAGTACCCACCTATCGGACCTTCATGCAAATGTTTTAGAATATCAATTCCTTTATCATAAGAAACACATCTCCTTATCACTTGATCCGCATAAATTCTTAAAAGATGCGGGTCTTCCCAAAAGTAGTTCTTCAGCTCAGAAAAGAATTTCTTCTTTTGCTGAGAGGAGAACTCTTTTGGGAGCACCTGGGACACTAGATAGTTGGCGATGTGCGCGAACCAAGGAGAAGTAGACGTGTTAACTAAAAGCAGCTTCTCATTAAGAAAATAATCATTAAAAGATTTTTCATTTAATTTTTCTATAAAGGGGTTATCTAATCTGGATAGATGGTCGGCGGCAAAGTTCTCGGCTCCTCTCTTATCACGGATCTCTAAGTCAAACTCCTGGGGAGTAAGACCCAGCGAATCAAGCAAGGCTTGACATCCGTTTTTGCAAGAAGGTACTTGAGGTCCGAGTGGTCCGTAAAAACAATGATTTTTGAAAGTGTAATGTAAGGGCAGAATTTATCAAATGCGAATACTATAGTTAAGCGCTCCTTCTCGGTTGTGGTGTAATTTTCTTGTGCAGATGTGAGGGTTTTACTAGCGTAATAGATGGGGTGGAAGTTTTTAGATATGCGTTGACCTAATACGTCTCCCACAGCAAAACTACTCGCATCGCACATAATCTCGAAAGGAAGGTCCCACACCGGAGCTATCATAATCGGTGTGTTAATTAACTTTGTTGGAACACCCTATTACTAATTTGGGTAAGGATCACTATGTTTTTCTTAGGAAACCAGTTTGACCTAGATGTATAGTTGGAAAGGTCAACATTGGAATGAGTCTAGGGCTTAGAACTTAGGTTTGAAGCTGCCCCCAGGACCATTCAAAGAATCAGACTTAAAGCTGAGGCAAAGACAATTATCGTCGAGCTTAGGTCGACGAAACGTCTGTTGGGTACATTGGAAAATGTGTACCTGATTTGAAGAAGCCCAACTTAGCTCAATGATATACATCAAGGTGTATTTGATGTTGTTTTGAGTTGACATGTGCAGGTGAAGAAGTATTAAAGAATGCAGAAAAATATTCTAAGTCCACATGTCGACACCTGAAGAAATTGTGTCGACACTTCAGAATATTTGTGTCGACACTTCAGAATATCAGTGTCGACACAGAAAAAGATAGTCGACCACATTTATGTCGACACTGGGAAGTAGTGTCGACACATAAAGAAAATCGTCGACCTCAGCACTGGGAAGCAGTGTCGACACAGTGAAAGATAGTCGACACCCAGAGAAAGTTAGTCGACTAGTGAAAGATAGTCGACCAGAGAAAAATAGTCGACTAGTGGAAGATAGTCGACTAGTGAAAGATAGTCGACCAGAGAAAGATAGTCGACTCACAGAAGAAGATAGTCAACCTCTACTGTGTCGACACTGGGTGGATGTGTCGACACCAGAAGACTGAGTCGACACATTTTGGCAGAATTGAAGATTGATGTGTCGACACCTGAAGGCTGAGTCGACACATACTGAGTTCTGAATCTACAACAACTGTGTCGACACACAGGACTTGTGTCGACACACTGCAGAGTCTAGACCAAGTTATTTTCTAAAGAAGCTGTGTCGACTTAAAGGCAACTTTGTCGACATCATCAAAGACTGTGTCAACACCAAAGTCACTTGTGTCGACACAGATAGACAGATTGGTCTCGACACTTTCTAACAGACTGTCTCGACATTTTGCTGTCCAAGGCTAAGGTACAGGAACTGTTTGAAGACTTGACAGCTGTGGGTTGCCACCGTTTAACTGAAGCTGTCAGACCTGTCAGAAATCAGTTAGAAACCGGATCAGCCGGTTACCATGAAGAAAGTCTATAAATAGACATATTCAGAAAGAAATAACAAGCCAAGAAAAATAACAGAAGAAGATCTAAGAAGAAGAAACAAAAGGATTACGATCCTATTGAAGTTTCAATTCAAGAAAGTGCTAAGCTCTAAAGAAGATCTTCATCAGAAGATCTAAGAAGAAGAAGTCTGAAGTATCAGAAAAGGTGTTGGATAGAGAGGGATCCAGTCATCTTGAAGAAGAAGAAGGAAGCCATCAGTGGTTTCTCAAGAAGCTGTTTGGAAATCAACTCAGCTAAGTTCAGATTCAAGAAGCTTTGAAGAAAGCTCAGATTCAGTTGATTTCATCAGCTGATCAAGAAGTGTCTTGTCCTCTTCTCTCTCAACAAAGGCAAGACATTAAAATATCTTTTCTAAATTTCTATAGGATCTGTTTACACAGATCTGAGTTGTAAGCCTGTGTTATAAAGGCTGAGTGTAGGAGAGGTGATCTCTGAGTGATAGGGCTATTTGCCTGAGTGTAGGAGAAGGTTCTTCTCTGAGAGGTAGGCCTTGAGGGAAGGCTGAGATAGGGCTGTTGAGCCTGAGTTGTAGGAACCTATCCAGGTTCTGAGCTGTAGGATCTGAGGATCTGAGAATAGTGGAAGTTTGGCCGAATCTAGCATACTACTAGATAGGTGAAGGGGGAAAGTGGATGTACCCAGACCTTGGGGAACCACTATAAAACATTGTGCAATCTGTGATGCTTAGTTGTCTGTGAATGCTGTGCTAGATGTTTTAATTTGTAATTGAATTCTGCCTAGAAGTATAAATAAGAAATTAGAACCTATTCACCCCCCCTCTAGGTGTTTAGGTTATCTTGAAAGTAAAACTATCAACGTCAAACTCCGTTCGACGCTCTCTGAGCTTAACTTTGCTGAATCGTCGAGATCCGGTCGACAATCGTCTAGCTCAGATAGACGATCTGTCTTCAGCTTATTCTTCAGGTTGCTGAGCTCCGGTCGACGAACTTCGAGCTCAGGTCGATGCTTTCTGTCTGATCTTCTTTCCTATCTCTGAGCTCAGGTCGACGATCGTAGAGCTCAGATCGACATTTTTCCTGAGAGATCGACGATTTTAAGGATTCAAATTCAGTCAGACTTTGGAATGTTTTTCAAATTATTTCAGCATTTATTTCAAGAGATCTGCCAGCCGTTTTCCTTTATTCTGGAGCAAGTTTCAAGGAATTCTTTTTTAGAATGTTTATTGTACTTTCCTCTAGAAGACAAGACTTTTATGGAGGACATTTAATGTCTGCTAACGGCTATCTTGGATGAAGGATCTTCAGAGAATAAATGATCCTTTTTGGTCTGACAGACAAACAACA
Source organism: Platanthera zijinensis (assembly GCA_039513925.1). NCBI lineage: Eukaryota > Viridiplantae > Streptophyta > Magnoliopsida > Asparagales > Orchidaceae > Platanthera > Platanthera zijinensis. The sequence continues at coordinate 29,002,673 of CM077091.1, read as the reverse complement.
AGAAAACAACAAAAAATTCATAGTACAGATTCACAACATAGAGAGATCAATTCTGAAGAATCAGTTGAACATTTTGGCATACTGAAAGAGTGATCATAACTTCATCTCAAGGACTCCCGACAACTCATCTTTCAGCATCTGCTGAAACCATCTTCTGCTGGAGATCTGAAGCTTCTGAAGACCTATCACCCTGAAGCAATGCTTCCACTCCTAAACTAGTCTACATATCTGGGGGAGCTTTGACAACAAAATCAATCCACTTGTGCTTCTCTCCTTGATTGAGACAGAGAAGACAAATTCACTCTTTTCCTTTTTCTTTCTTGCTGTAAAAGGGTTTTCAAAACTCCCTTCAAAAGCTTTGATTCTGGTTCTGAGAACCTTGTCAAAACTCAGTGGTGGCAAGACACCTGATCAAAAAATCTAGTTTGGTTTTTGAGCACCTTATCAAAAGCTCATTGGTGCCCAGGACACCTGATCAACCCTTCCTGCAGTGGATTCCTACCAAGGGTGGTAGAAGAGTGGATGTACCCAGGTTTTTGGGGAACCACTATAGTTCCTTGTGTCTTCTGGTTGCTTGAGTATCTTCTTTGCTGTGTGATGTGCTCTTCTTTTTATTGTCTTGTTAATTCTATAGCAGGCACCTTACACCTATATATAAGTTAAATCTTAAAAGTTTTGCTAGTTTAAAATTGTGAATTTACTTTAAATAAACTCTATTCACCCCCCCCCTCTAGAGTTGAGATAGATCTTGTTCCCACTTTCAATTGGTATCAGAGGCAGGTTGGTTGTTCATTCAGGCTAACACCTGAACCAAAAGATCCTTGATAAGATCAATCTTTTAAGAGGGTTATTTTCATTATATTTAATTTTATATAAAGACATGGCACAGAACAAAGATTATGCAAGCACCAGGCCTCCAGTGTGCAATCTATCCAAGTTTGCCTTTGGAAAGCAAGGATTAGACTTTACATGAACTCTATTGATGAAGACATATTTAATTCTATTTTGACAGTGTGCCCAAGTCCACCAGCAAGCTCAAGTACAAATGCTGTTCCAACTCCTTCAGGAACAGATGCTGAAATAAAGAAGTGGAAGACTGTAGATGCCAATGCCATGAATATCTTAGCTCAGACAATGTCTGATGAGATATTTCAGAAGGTAGCTGAATACAACTCAGCCAAAGGAATTTGGGACAAGCTCTCTGAAATTGTCTCAGGATCTGTTGATGAAAGGAAAGACAGGAGATCCCATCTTATAAGCCAATATGAGAATTTTAAAAAGGGAGAAGCTGAATCAGTGGCTGACATGTACAATAGACTAAGTCTGATTGTCAATGAGTTAAAGACTCTGGATAAAGAAATCCCATTGACTGAGCTGAATGACAAAATCTTAATGTGCTTCCCCATCACTTGGGATTCAAGAATCTGGCCAATCAAAGATGCCAGAAGTCTAAATGAGATTACCACTAAAGCTCTCCTAGGCAAGCTCAAATCTTATGAGCTGCTCATTAAAAATAGAGAAGAAGAACAAAAGGCTACTTCTCCAGTCACAAGGAAAGAGAAGACCATAGCCTTCAAAGCTACAGAAGGGGAGCCTGAAGAAAAAGTTACAGGAAATGATGAGCTCCAAAGTCTACTGGCCAAAAGATTCTACAAGATGACTAGAAAAGACTTCAGAAAGAGATCATACAAGGGACATGATAAACCAAGGTATGATAAATCAAATAACAATAAAGAAATTATATGTTTTGGTTGCAGGAAACCAGGCCATATTGTGCCTGACTGTCCAGAAAACAAGAACAAGGACAAGAAAGATAGAAGAGAAAGAAGAAAGGAGAAAGTCTTCAGAAAGAACAGCTCAGACAAACCCTCCTCCAGCAAGAACAAACATACAAGGAAGGGATTTTTTGCTGAGACTTGGAGTGAAACTGAAGAGGACTCTGAAGCCTCATCCAGCTCCAGTGATGACGAGGATGATGCTGATGAAAAGGAATTTTGCATGATGGCTATCAATGCCTCTCAGATAGATTCAGAAGCAGAAGAGTCAGAATCAGATTCAGAAGCTGAACTAGAAGAAGATCAAGTAATCAATTCATTTGATTTCAGTTCTGAGGACTTTAAACATGAATTTAAAGTACTATGCCTAGATCTGTTGGAGTCTGAGAAGGAAATCACTTCTCTCAGAAAACAACTATCTGAGTATAGCACTGTAAAATCAGAGAACCTCAAACTCTCTGAAGAGTTAGAATGCTACAGAGAGGAGATAGCCTCACTGAAAAGTGAACTATCCAAGGCCAAGCAATTTGAAGAATCCCTTAATGGGAGAAGTATCAAGTTAATGGACATCACAAGCACAGTGAACTCAAGATTAAATAGTACACTGGGTTTGGGTGCTTCATCTAGCCAACCCATAGTATTAACCACCCCAATCAAATTTATTTCTGATAAAGGGAAGGGCGTTGTAGAGGTAGCTAGGATGAATTCAGATCTACCTAAGAAAAGCAAAGTTCAACTGAAAACATCGAGCAGAGGTCGACGATCATCGAACAAATATCGACGATCTAAGGCTTAAACGACGAACTCAGCTCAACGATTCCTGAACTCTGAACTCTCTCACAGTCGATCTTCGAACGGAGCTCGACGATTTTACCCAAGATCGTCGAACTCAGATCGACGATCGTCGAACGGAGTTCAGAGCTTTGAAACTTCTTTCAGAGGTAAATCTCAATTCAATCCTAGAAGTGCTTCATCCCAATGCTTTAATCCTTATACTGAATGGATAATACCTCCTAGGAGATATCATCCTGAAGGTTATAAGAATCAACCTGGGATGTCTTTTATTTCTGAATTTAAGGGATATCAACCTAGGCCCAAGGTTAACTAGGTCAAAAACAAATAAGCTGTTTATGTGCAGGAGAAGACCTATCCAACATCAAACCAGCTATGGTATCTGGATAGTGGGTGCTGAAAGCACATGACAGGGAATAAGGACAACTTCACATCCTTTAAAGCCAAGCTTGGACCCAAAGTAATTTTTGGTGATTCAAACTTTGGAACTACAAAAGGATATGGTGCAGTCCAAATTGGGACAGTCACCTTCAAAAAAGTAGCCTATGTTGAAGGACTCAAGCATAACCTGATAAGCATTAGTCAGCTGTGTGATGAAGGATATCAAGTGAATTTCGACAAAGAAATATGCAACATCAAGTCAGAAGACAACACAACTGTGTTGACAGGTAACAGGAAAGGTAATATTTAGTTAGTAGACTTTCATTCATCTAAGGTAGATATTTGCCTGTTTAATTCCATATCTAGACCTAATATTCTATGGCATAAGAGACTAGGACATGTTAACCTTAGAACCATTGCTAGGCTATCCAAGGACAACCTTGTCAGAGGACTGCCTTCTGGCCCATACAAGAAGGAAGGACTCTACAAGGCTTGTCAATTAGGCAAGCAAACTAAAAATAGCTTTAAATCAATCAACAAGAGTGATTCACCTAGGATTTTGTATCTATTACACGTGGATCTTTTTGGACCCATTACAGTATAAAGCTTAGGAGGGAAATCCTATACTTTAGTGATTGTAGATGAATTTTCAAGATTCACATGGGTATTCTTTCTGAGGAAGAAGTCTGATAACTTTAAGTGTTTGACAGAGTTTCTCAAATGCATTCAGATTGAGTTCAACACTCACATTGCCCTGATCAGAAGTGATCATGGGACAGAGTTTGATTCTCTTCTCATACAAGAGTTCTGTGAAAGTGAAGGGATCAGGCATACTTTCTCAGCTCCTAAAACTCCTCAACAAAATGGGATAGCTGAAAGGAAAAATAGAACCCTTATTGAATCTGCAACTACATTATTGACAGATGCTCACCTACCTCTATCCTTTTGGGCTGAGGCAGTGAACACCTCCAATTATGTGTTGAATAGAAGTCTAATACATAAACTGAAGGGCAAGACACCCTATGAATTGCTCAAAGGGAAGAAACCTAAAGTAGACTATTTTAAAGTTTTTGGTTGCACTTGTTACATTCACAATAATGACAAGAAATATTTAGCAAAATTTCAAGCAAAAGCTGATGAAGGAGTGTTTCTGGGATACTCCATGATCAGTAAAGCTTATAGGGTTTATAATAGAACTACTCTAAAAATAGAAGAATCTGTCCACATTTCCTTTGATGAAACTAATATGTCTTTCAAGGAGAAGAATACTTCTACCATAGAACATTTGCAGGTGCATTCTCTAGCTGAAGAATTGGACAGATTACAAGTCACTCAAAAGGATGAAAGTAGTGAAGATGAAGAAGCTGCTCCACATCTGGAAAAAAATCTTCTTGAAGAGCCAGTTATTATCCCACAAGAGGAAACATCAACATAGGTTGGTGAACAATCAACACCCCCTGTTGATCTAGTAACACCAAGAGATCATCCAATCTCCCAAGTGATTGGAGACATCTCAGCTGGTGTGCAAACCAGAAATCAGGTCAATCAAAACCTGATGCACACTTGCTTTCTCTCTCAAATTGAACCTCAAACCATTCAAGATGCAGAGCAAGATCCACACTAGATCATTGCAATGTAAGAGGAGTTGCATCAATTTGAAAGAAACAAAGTTTGGGAACTAGTGCCTAAGCCAAAGGATCATTCAATTGTTGGAACAAAATGGGTGTTCAGAAATAAGCTGGATGATCAAGGAATTATTGTAAGGAACAAGGTAAGGCTAGTTGCTCAAGGATATTCTCAAGAAGAGGGGATAGACTATGACCAGACCTTTGCACCTGTTGCAAGGTTAGAGGCCATAAGAATCTTCCTGGCTTATACAGCTCACAAGGGATTCAAAGTCTATCAAATGGATGTGAAGAGTGCTTTTCTCAATGGGGAGATCAAAGAAGAAGTCTATGTCAGACAACCTCTAGGTTTTATCTCTCTAAGTCATCCAGATTATGTTTTTAAACTACACAAAGCATTATATGGTCTCAAGCAAGCTCCTAGAGCATGGTATGAGACTCTAGCATGCTTTTTGCTGAAAAATGATTTTGTTAGGGGGAGAGTAGACCAAACTCTTTTTATTAGAACCCATAAGTCCCATACCCTACTAGTACAAATTTATGTAGATGATATTATATTTGGGTCTACTGATTCAAATTTGTGCAAAAAGTTTTCCAAGCTTATGCACTCTAAATTTGAAATGAGTAGCATGGGTGAGCTATCCTTCTTCTTAGGATTGCAAGTCAAATAACATGCTGAAGGCATGTTTATTTCTCAAACCAAGTATGCAAAAGAATTGGTTAAAAATTTGGGATGTCTGATGCATCATGTATGAAACCACCCATGCCTACCAATGCTGTATTGGATGTTGATGAACATGGAAAACCAGTTGATCAGACAACATATAGAGCAATGATTGGCTCTCTATTGTACCTTACAACTAGTAGGCCTGACATAATATTTGCTACATGTATATGTGCTAGATTCCAAGTCAGCCCTAGAGAGTCACACTTAACTTTAGTAAAGAGGATTCTTAGGTATGTTAAAAGCTATCCAAATCTAGGACTCTGGTATCCAAAAGATTCAGTATTTGACTTAACTGGATTTTCAGATGCTGATTATGCTGGATGCAGAATAGACAGGAAAAGCACCAGTGGAACTTGTCAGTTTCTTGGTGATAGACTTGTCTCATGGTATTGTAAGAAACAAACATCTGTGTCAACCTCAACTGCTGAAGCTAAATACATGGCTGCAGGCAGTTGTTGTTCACAAATATTGTGGATACAAAACCAACTCCTAGACTATGGTTACAACTTAGAGAAGTCTAAAATATTTTGTGATAACACCAGTGTTATTTCCATTGCACAAAATCCAGTCCTCCATAGTAGGACAAAACACATAGAAATTAGGCATCATTTTCTAAGGGACAATGTTGAGAAAAATAAAATTGAACTTCAATATATCCCAACTGATTTGTAAAGGGGAGATATTTTCACCAAGCCCTTGGATGAAAAGAAACACAACTTCTTCCTCAATCAGTTAGGCATGTTAGATGGAGGAAGCCTGAAATAAATTACAAGATTTTCAAAAGCTAAAAATAGACCAAGATTAGGCTAAAAACATACCTTTTTTGTGTCTGTAGGATAGTTTTCTGACTCTGAACTACGCTCGACGTTTTCCCCAGAAAGCGTCGAACGGAGATCAACATTTTCCCAGGAAACGTCGAATGGAGATCGACATTTTCTCAAAACATCGACCTGAGTTCAGAGCGTATCAGATAGTTGTATACTATCTCTTTCAGGCCTTCGATCGTCGACCTAAGCTCGACGTTCTCCCTAGATCGTCGAACTGAGATCTACGATATTGAAGCCCCCTCAGCTTCCATCAGGAGTCCTGATCATCGAACGGAGATCGACGATCCTTTCTTTTTCGCGTCGAACCCTAATATAAAATCATTTTTCGGCCGCCGCTCATCGTTTACGCTTTCATACTCTCTGCAACTCTTTCCCTCCAAACCTTCTACACTTGGTCGTGTTTGTTTCATCTTTGTAGGTACAGATGGCTGTGTCAAGTGCTGTTATTTCAAAGATGAAATTTGATATAGGTTTCGACATTGATATGAATTCTTTCGATAGAAGTGATCAGAGATTCAAGGATATTCTAAACCTTTTTCGAGAATAGCAACTGTTTCAGATCATGTCCACCCGAATGAAGATTGTAGCAGAAGAGATAAAGGAATGGTGTTTTACCGCCACGAATGAGAATGAGAATTCTGTAATCGGCTCAATCAAAGGGACTCAGGTACCTTTGTCCGCCGCCCTTCTAACAGAGGTTTTCCTTCTTAGTACTGGAGATGACTCCATAGATTTGTCTGAAGAAGAGTATGCATCAATGCTGGATAGAATGGGTCACACTGCTGTGAACCCTAACAAACTGCTGAAAAAGAACCTTTCCTTTGAATTCCAATTTCTGGCTGATCTGGTAAGAAAAGTGCTTCTGGCAAAGCACTCAGCCCATGATACAATATCAAGATACCAATTCTGTTTAATGGGAGCTTTGGTTGACAAGAAACATTTAGATTGGGGATCCATCTTTTTCAATCTGATCAAGAAGAAGCTAAACAAAAGCTGTGTAAGCTATGGGAGGATATTAGGGGTTTACCTGCACTCCAGGTGCCTTGAGCTGCTGACCTCTAATGGGATGTACATCAATGCATCCAAGAGGCTAACCTGTGCCCTCTTCAGCAGATGGGACAGGCAGATCATCAACCCCAGCAGGGCTACTGTAGCACCACTTGCTGCAAGCACTAGGACTATATCAGTCACTCCTCCTCAGGTATCTGCCCCATCAGAAGAATTGCCTGTTTCTTCTTCTCCTCCTCCAGTTGTTTCTATCCCAGTCACCACCTCAACTTCTTCACCAATCTCAACCTCTATCATCTCATACCCCATTACAATATCTTCACCAATTTCACCTCCTCCAGCCTCTACCTCAGAACAATTCTACCCTTTATTCTTTTATCCATCTTTCACCACTCCATCATTTTCTCTTATAGATGACTCCTTCATGGATGATTCTCCTCCAACTCCTCCTGAGCTTCCCTCTACATCCTCTTACCAACAACTTCTTCAAGACATCCTTTCTCAACCATCCTTCAGCCCATCCTTTGCCTCTTCCATCTCATCCATCTCCACCTCAGTAACATCTATCTCCACTATTCCTCCTTCAGATCCATCCATCCCAACACCTCCTATCTCCACACTCTCCGCTACATCAGCTCCAACCACCCTCATCCCAGTCTCTTCAACTCCTACCTCTACTCAAGACAATCTTGAGCATGTAGATCTTTCAGCCCTAGCAGACAAGCTCTATGTGTTGCTAGCCCCCAAGCTAACCTCACTGTTGGAGACCTCCTTGGCTCCACTCCTGAAACATGTTCAGGAGCTGTCTACCAAGTTTTCTTCCTTCCTCTCCTCCCAGGCAATCCCTTCATCTGGGTGCCTTGATTCAGTTTCCACTAAACCCAGGCAGGGGGAGATGCCTTATGAAGCATTGGATGTGCCTGAGGCTGCTGAAGGTTCAAGTCCTGCTCCTGTTTTTGCAGTGGACCTTCAGAGTCTGCTCTCTATATTTGATTCTGTTTATTTCAGTTCTCTGCCAGTGCATTAAGCTGAAGACCTCACTAAGGCCATTGTGCCTATCTCTGTTTGTGATCCCAGCCTAATTGCCTCATATATCAATTCTTTCAAGGCTGTGGATGTTGTTGCTTCCATCTCTGCTACTGCTGCTGTTTCTACAATTGTATCAGAAGATATTGACATGATTTCTGTTGTTAAGGATACTGCTGCTAAAGAACTTGCTACATATCTGGAAGGATCTGAACCTGCTGCCTCTGTTACTTCTGCCCCTACTGCTTCTCAAATTTCTGCTACTGCTGCTACTCATGCTCTGACCCCTGATCAAGTAAAACAACAAGAAAAGTATATAAAGAGTATTGATGACTTATATGATATACCTCAAAGTTCAGACAGTGATCAGTTTCACACTGAATCAGATGACTCTTCTAATACTATTGCCAAGAAAAGGAAGGCTAGAAGCAAGGCCATGATGAAGGTTCCTCCTGCTCAAGCTAAAGATTCAAATGACATTCCATACTATATTCTGCATGAATGTCCCATCTCTGAGCCCTGGATGTAGTATTCCAAAAATCAAGTGAAAGCTATGAAGAAAATAAGGAAATTGGATAAATATGAAAAAGGATCTTCTAGGTTTCAGCCTCCTCCTCCTCCTCCTCCAGATTCAGGATCAGATGGAGGCTCAGCTTCTCAAACCCCAACTTCTAAGCAAAGTTCCTCCCAGTCCTCTCAAAGATACCATCCTAGGGGGCAATACCAAAGGGGTTATCAGTCCAGAGGGGGACAATATAGTGGAAGTCAAAGAGAGCATAGATTTCATGCAAGGGAAGGACAAAGACACATGGACTCTGCTCAAGGTCCTTTCCCTTATAAACTCAGAGAAAAAGTTGAGACTAGAACTCCTATTGCTTTAGAAACTGTCAATAGATATGAGCCTGCAGTGCCTTTTGAAGATCCAGAGAACAATCCAGTGTCATGGACTGCAAGGATGAAAGAACTGGCTGCCTTAGATCAGTTGAAGAAAGCCAGAGAACAAGGGAAAGACACCTCTAATATTACTACTCTATCAGATCAAAGAAAAGCTGAACTGGAAAGGTATTCTTCAAGAAAATTCTTTGACCCAGTGGACTACATGAAGTTGCATCCTGAGGCTATGGTTCCCAGGCCAAGAGCTCAAACCTCCCTAGGTGCAGATGATGATAGAAGGTCATAGAAGGAAACCCTTAATCCTAACAGAGAAATTATATTTAAGAAAGGAAGTGAAAAGAAGTAATTTCTGTAAGCAGACAGCACAATCTCTCTGAACATTTGCTGAAATTCCATTTGATTACTGCTATGATTGCTAGCTCTGCTATTTTGTTTTAGTTTGTTGCTCTTCTATATGTTGATTGTAGTTTTTATTTCTGAAATATGTAAATAGTAATCCTAACCCAAATAGGGGGAGATTGTTGGAACACCCTATTACTAATTTGGGTAAGGATCACTATGTTTTTCTTAGGAAACCAGTTTGACCTAGATGTATAGTTGGAAAGGTCAACATTAGAATGAGTCTAGGGCTTAGAACTTAGGTTTGAAGCTGCCCCCAGGACCATTCAAAGAATCAGACTTAAAGCTGAGGCAAAGACAATTATCGTCGAGCTTAGGTAGACGAAACGTCAAACTCCGTTCGACGCTCTCTGAGCTCAACTTTGCTGAATCGTCGAGCTCCGGTCGACGATCGTCTAGCTCAGATCGACGATCTGTCTTCACCTTATTCTTCAGGTCGCTGAGCTCCGGTCGACGATCTTTGAGCTCAGGTCGATGCTTTCTGTCTGATCTTCTTTCCTATCTCTGAGCTCAGGTCGATGATCGTAGAGCTCAGATCGACATTTTTCCTGAGAGATCAACGATTTTAAGGATTCAAATTCAGTCAGACTTTGGAATGTTTTTCAAATTATTTCAGCATTTATTTCAAGAGATCTGCCAGCCGTTTTCCTTTATTCTAGAGCAAGTTTCAAGGAATTCTTTTTTAGAATGTTTATTGGACTTTCCTCTAGAAGACAAGACTTTTATGGAGGACATTTAATGTCTGCTAACAGCTATCTTGTATGAAGGATCTTCAGAGAATAAATGATCCTTTTTGGTCTGACAGACAAACAACAAGAAAGCAACAAAAAATTCATAGTACAGATTCACAACATAGAGAGATCAATTCTGAAGAATCAGGTGAACATTTTGGCATACTGAAAGAGTGATCATAGCTTCATCTCAAGGACTCCAGACAACTCATCTTTCATCATCTGCTGAAACAATCTTTTGCTGGAGATCTGAAGCTTCTGAAGACCTATCACCCTGAAGCAAAGCTTACACTCCTGAACTAGTCTACATATCAGGGGAGCTTTGACAATAAAATCAATCCACATGTGCTTCTCTCCTTGATTGAGACAGAGAAGACAAATTCACTCTTTTCCTTTTTCTTTTCTGCTGTAAAAGGGTTTTCAAAACTCCCTTCAAAAGCTTTGATTCTGGTTCTGAGAACCTTGTCAAAACTCAGTGGTGGCAAGACACCTGATCAAAAAATCTAGTTTGGTTTTTGAGCACCTTATCAAAAGCTCATTTATGCCCAGGACACCTGATCAATCCTTCCTACAGTGGATTCCTACCAAGGGTGGTAGAAGAGTGGATGTACCCAGGTTTTTGGGGAACCACTATAGTTCCTTGTGTCTTCTGGTTGCTTGAGTATCTTCTTTGCTGTGTGCTGTGCTCTTCTTTTTACTATCTTGTTAATTCTATAGCAGGCACCTTACACCTGTTTATAAGTTAAATCTTAAAAGTTTTGCTAGTTTAAAATTGTGAATTTACTTTAAATAAACTCTATTCACCCCCCTCTAGAGTTGAGATAGATCTTGTTCCCACTTTCAAACTTTTCTTTAATTAATTCGAAGGAAGAAAGGCAAGTGTCATCAAAAATGAATGGAGCGTCTTTTTCTTAAGAGATGGGTGAGGGGCTTTGTGATTTTGGAGAAGTCCTTTATAAAACGATGATAAAAGCCAGCGTGGCCTAGGAAACTTCTTATAGCTTTTATGTTCGTAGGCGGCGGCGGCTTCTCGATAACTTCTATCTTGGCAACGTCTACCTCAATACCTTTAGCATAAATTTTATGACCCAAAACTAACCCTTCCCTTACCATAAAATGGCATTTTTCCCAATTCAGGGAAAGGTTAGTTTCTTCGCATCGTTCTAAGACTTTTTCGAAGTTTTCTAAACATCTATCGAAGGAATCGCCAAACACGGAGAAATCGTCCATAAATACCTCCATAATGCTTTCTACGTACTTGTCAAATATTGCGAGCATACATCGCTAGAATGTAGCTGGCGCATTGCACAATCCAAACGGCATTCTTCGGTTAGCTAAGGTGCCAAAGGGACAAGTAAATGTAGTTTTATCTTAGTCCTTGGGAGAGATGGGTATTTGAAAGTACCCCGAGAGGCCGTCGAGAAAACAATAAAAGCTATGGCCGGATAATCGTTCTAAAATCTTGTCGATAAATGGTAAAGGAAAGTGGTCCTTGCGGGTGGCATCATTTAACTTACGGTAATCTATACACATACGCCAACCCGTCACCGTTCGTGTTGGGATTAATTCATTATTCTCATTACTAACTACGGTTATCCCTCCCTTCTTTGGCACTACCTGAACAGGGCTAACCCACTTACTGTCTGATATAGGGTAGATAATTCCTGTGTATAATAATTTCATAACCTCGCCCTTAACTACTTCTTTCATATTCGGGTTTATACGGCATTGAGGTTGAATAGAGTTTCGCGAATTATCCTCCATTAAAATTTTATGGGTACAGAAAGATGGGCTTATGCCCTTGATATCAGAAATTTTCCAAGCAATAGCCCGGCGACGCTTACATAAAACTAGAAGAAGTTTATCGTTTTGCGTATCCGTGAGATAGGCCGAAACGATAACTGGTAACTTGGAATCTTTTTCTAAGAAAGCATACTTAAGGTGTTCAGGAAGTTCCTTAAGTTCTAGGGTAGGGGGTTCTTCATAAGAGGATTTAGAGATTCTTTCTTTTTCAAAAATAATATCTTCATAAACTTTTTTATAATGAACGTAATAAGGGGTGGGGCTAGCAGCCAAGACGGCTTCTTGCAGCGATTCAGTTGTAAGAAAAGATGAAGAACAAAAATAAGAAAATTCTTTTTCAAACTCAGAAAGACAATCAGATAATTCATCACTTCCTTGCAGCGATTCAGCGGGAAGAGAAGAAGAAAAACAAAAATCAGAAACTTCTTTTTCAAAGTCGGAGAGGCAGTAGGAAGATTCATCACTCACGGCGTCTACGAAAAAACATGAGTCATAATTTGCTAGGGTGTTCTTCACCGAAGGTGTTATAGAAAAAGTGACTTCGTCGTCGCCTACTCGAAGGAAGAGCTTACCATTGCTTACATCAATGATGGCTCTGGAGGTGGCAAGGAAGGGTCGGATAAGGATCAGGGGAACCTCGACGTCTTCTTCGATGTCCAAAATGACAAAGTCCACCGGGAAGATGAACTTGTCGACTTTAACTAGAATGTCCTCCACTATTCCTAACGGGTACTTAACGGATCTATCAGCTAGATGGATACTCATACGCGTGGGGTTAAGGCTACCAATCCCTAACTTTTTAAACAACGAAAAGGGCATCAGGTTTATACTCGCGCATAAGTCGGCTAACGTGTGTTTAACAAAAAGATCACCGAAGACACATGGGATAGAGAAATTACACGGGTAACTGATTTTGTTTGGCAAACCGTTTGTTAAAACAGCAGAGCACTCGGCATTTAGCGTGACGTGCAAAAGATTCTCTAACTTCTTCTTGTTGGTGAGGAGGTCCTTAAGATACTTGGCGCATTTCGGCATCTGCGAAATAGCCTCGTCGAAGGGAAGATTAATGTGGATTTGCTTGAAGATCTCTAAGAAGCGAGAGTACTGATCATCTTGACATTGTCTATTAGGTTCGGAGGGTTATGGAGGAGTTGAATTATTTTTGAAGATGGGTGGTGGAGTGAGATTTTTTTCTAAAACAGGGGTTATAACTTCTTTAGCAGAGGGTGGAAGCGGAGCGGAGCTTTGATTTTTAAAGGCGGGAGCGGAGCTTGCCTCGGGCTCTTCACTTACCATACCGGAGACTTGCTTCCCACTCCGAAGAGTTATAGCTTTCGCTTGCTCTCTCGGGTTGTGTTCGGTATTTGAAGGAAGAGACCCTGCGGGTCGCTCAGAAATTATTTTCGCGAGCTGTCCTACCTGATTTTCTAGACTTTTTATGCTTCCGGTTAAAGTTCTTATAGTTGCGTCATTTGTGGTGATATATTTAGAAAGTAATTCCTCCAAGCTTGGAGGTTTTGGATAATTTTGAAGAGGTGGTGGTGGTATAGAAAATTCGTTTTGTGGTGGCGGGCGCATAACATTCGATGGATTACTCCACGAAAAATTCGGATGATTTCTTAAAGGTGGGTTATAGCTATTTGGAAAATTAAAACTAAGAGGATGAAAATTCGCAGCAGAAAAATTATTAAAAGCATTTCTAGGCATATTATTAACATAATCTAAATGTTCTGGAGTAGGGGTTGCAGATTCCCATACCTGAGGGGCGGAGGCAGCAATCATCTCCGTTATCTTTTTGCTTAGGATTTCTACTTGCAGAGCGAGCTGGGAGACGTCCTCCACTTCAAAGATACCTGCAGGCTTGTTCGGGCGGGACCTAGGAACATTCCACTGATAAGTGTTCATGGTCATGTTCTCAAAAAGATCAAGAGCTGCTTCCGGGTTCTTATGATTTAAAGTACCGCTAGAGGCTGCGTCTATCATTTTCCTTGTATTTTGATTTAGCCCATTGTAGAACGTCTGCACTTGTAACCATACATGCAGCGCGTGATGTGGGCATCGTCTTAATAATTCTTTAAATCTCTCTCAGGTTTCATATAGGGTTTCAGAGTCTATTTGTCCGAAGGCAGAGATATCATTCCTAAAATTTGCAGTTTTAGCTGGCGGAAAATACTTCGCCAAAAATTTTTCAGTTAATTCATTCCAAGTGGTTATGCTATTCTTAGGAAGTGTGTTCAGCCACTGCTTAGCTTTAGTTCTTAGAGAGAAGGGGAAGAGTCTCAGCCTGATTGCATCATTTGTGACACCATTTATCTTGAAGGTGTCGCAAATTTCAAGAAAGCTAGCTATATGTGCGTTCAGATCTTCATCTTGAAGTCCGTCAAATTGCACATATTGCTGCACCATTTGAATTATGCTAGGATTTAATTCGAAGGTATTATTTGCTATAGCAGGGCAGACTATACTAGATTCTGTTCCCTCGAGGTTCGGTCGTGCATAATAGGACATAGTCCTTTGCACGGCCTCATCTACATTGGGTTCTTCCATTCTTAAAGTAGCAAATGACTCGGAGTCCTCAACCGGCACTTGGATAGTAGGACCTTGAAATCGCGATCTTCTCCGATGAGTACTCTCAATTTCGTGGTCCAAGTCCAAAATAACCGAAGGACTCCCGCGGGTCATGCACTAAAAGAACAGAAAAGAAGAAAAGAAAGAGAAATAGGATAAACTAGAAAGAAAGCTAGATCAGAATTTTTCTTCTTCTTTTTTTTATTGAAATAGATTTTTTTTATAGATTAACTCCCGAACTTCCCAAGGACTACCCCGTGAAGGGTTCGCAAGGTACTAGACAAGATAGTGGCGCTTAAAGCCCTTTGCCCTTTTCGAGAGAATTAGGTGGCGTAGAAAAATTGTGAAGTTGGTTACTATTAAGAGCGGTGATAACTTTTTTGAATTTTTAAAATTTAAAGAAAGAGGATGAGAAAGAGAAGAGATAAAATTAATAGGTTCGTGTTTTCAAGATATCAACGCAAGTTGGTTCCCCGGCAACGGCGCCAAAAACTTGTTGCGCGCTAGGGTTCGAAGAAAATAAACGCAACCGAACTAGCAATCCAATGAGGCAAGTATACCTATCAAATTATAGCTAGGGGACACAAGTGTCGTATTGAAATCCGGGAACAATTGAGTATGCTTACTCACACGAAAACTATCATCTTATCGACGGAAAAACTAGGGTTTTAAAGAATCTAATTGTAAGGAAGGAAGTAAAGGTAAAGCTAGAAAGAGAGCTATTACAGTTAATTAAAGAGCATAAGAAAATCGATTACTACGAAAGGTTGAAAATATGAAATGAAAATGCACTCGATCAAGAATCACCTCGGCTAAAGACGATTAAGAAAATGCGATAAAAAATCTAAACTTAATAGGATAAAGGTCCTTGACCGTTGAGGTTCCTAAAGCTTGAACACGCTTCTCTCGAAGTCGTGCCCAACTGAGTTTAGGAAGGTCCGACCGACTCTCGTCTAAATCGGAGGCCTAAAACTCGCTTTAAGCGGTGAACCCCACTATTGGATTTTAATCCAATCCGGGAGATTTGGACATCTGCCTCTCTCGAAGGGTGCGTACAACTCCCTTTACTCTTGAATGCTCACTTCATTCTATCGGCCTCTCGGCTAGCCCAGAATGAAAGCAGAGGTGGAGGGTATATATCGATAATATACCTCCAACCCATGATTAATCAAGAGTAATTCAAGGCCCTAACCTAAAAAGAAAAGATTAATCAAAACATCATAACTTAATCGCTCAAACCTCGGATCATCAAGATCGAGTACAAGGAGGATTAGTTAATCATACTGAAGTGGAGGAGGGGGAATGAGTAGTAAAGCATAAAAAGAACACAAGCTAAATAAAGAACACTTCTATTAATGAAAAGGGGCAAGTTACACTATGGAAAAAGAAATTACAAGTGCAAGGAATTGAAACCTATTCTAGCCCTACAATTAGCACTAAGCAATACTAAAGATTGCAAAGAATGCATAAACAAGTAAAGATTAAAGTAGGGTTAAAATAAAATTACAAAGAGAGAGAGAGAGAGATAAAAGCATAAGAAAGATCAAGAACCAAAGGGGCAGCACCACCCCCTCTCAACCAAAGCTTGCTTAAATGGAAGGGGGGGCCTGAATTTATAGGCAAAATTCTCGGGTTGGTCACGCCCTCCGACACGCCCCCCCTCCCCCCCCCCCCCCCCCCCGTGAAATGTACGAAGTTGACCTCAGGTTGTGGGATCTGGCGGGAGGGATGATTGCTTCTGTACGTCAGTCGACACGCCCATGGTCACGCCCGTGTTGGTGGGGCGTGCCACGCACGTCATGTCGAAATCATTGGTCGGAAATCCGTCAGTCGTCGGAAAGGTTGATGTCACGCCCCAGGTCACGCCCGTGATGGTGGGGCATGACAGTACTGTTGCGTGCTGTGGCGGAACCTACATTCAATGCGGCGACAGGCTTTGCGGCAGAGGGCGACACGCCCTTGGTCACGCCTTGCGACACGCCCGGGGAGGGCGTGTCAGGGGGCGTGACAGCCATTTTGTTCATTTTTCTGTCCCTTCCAGCAGGATTCCTCGGGATCGGGTGACACGCCCTAGGTCATGCCCAGGGAGGGCGTGACAAAGGGGCGTGTCAGGTCATTTTTGGCCAATTTTCTAGAAACCTTCAAAAAGACAAGAAAAAGTCAGTGGCAATATATTTACATAAAAATGATAAAAAATAAACTAATAATAGACATGATTTGTACAATATAAAATAGAAAATACGATAATAGTTTAGATAACAAAACGTATTATCAGAAATAAATACTTTATATGACAACACTCCTGAATCCTCTGATGATGATGAGGAAGATTCTGATGAATCAGATAACCCAAAAGCTAAAAAGAAGGTTGCTAAGGAAAGGAAAGCTGTACCAAAAGGTCCTCCTAAATCAAACCCTACCCATGATACTCATTATATGCTGCAAAATATTACTCCTTATCATGGTATACCACCATGGATATTGTTAGCAATGAATGAGCAAAAAGAAAGGAAGAATAGGAGAAGGTACAGGTCTCCTCCTAAGACATTCAGGAAAGACCCTCCTCCTCCTCTTCCTCCATCTTCTAGGGCCTCTGGAAGTGTATCTCAAAGATCAGCACCTATTACTAAAACCTATCAGTGATAGTCTAAGCTTGATAGTAACCAACAGTCCTCTAAAAGCAAGCCTCCTCCAGCTACAGATAAGAGAAGTACTTCAGTTTCTATTGATGATTCACAGAAGGACTCCAGTCCTATAAGGCCAGAATCTCCACCTATCCCATTTGTAGATCCAGAATAGGAAACATTTGCAAAAATGTCCATATTTCATGAGCTGATAGGACTTACTCAGATCAACTAAGTTAAAGCTGAAGGAAAACTTCCTTCACAATACTCAACTATGTCATCATATAGAAAAGATGAACTCAAGAGGTATGCTAAAGCTAACATGTTTTCAATGTTGATGATTATATGAGCTTACATCCAGAAGCAGTAGTGCCAAGATCCATCTCATGCAATATAATTGGAGCATCAGACATGACACTACTAGAAAATAGACTTTTAGCCACGACAGATTGCCATGGCTAAAAGTCGAAAATCGTGGCAAATAAATTTTAGCCACGACCTACCTACAGCAAATAGGTGTGGGCAATACGAGTGTGGCTAATACTATTAGCCACGCTGAATCCGTGGCTTAATATTATTAGCCACTGTTCAATTATCGTGGCTAAAAGCTCCTTATTTGCCACGGTTCAATTGTCATGGCTAAAGAGCCTATAACAAATGATAATGCGTAACATAAAAAGATTCGGCCACCTGCCGTCGCCGTCGCCGCCACCGTCGTCGTCGTCATCGTCGCCGACGCCGCCGCTACCGCCTCCGCTTGCGAGCCCATCTTATTTCAAACATTAATTAAGAATGGACAATATAAACCCCAAATTGATATTTTAGTTTGCGATATGGGACTAAAAATACCAATTTTTGCCACAAATTAGGCTTGTCATGACTAATACTAGTTTATTAGCAACGTAACAGGCAAACCGTGGCAAAAACTTTTTCATTTGCCACGGATTAAGAATCCGTGGCTAATACTAGCTTATTAGCCGCGAAATAGGGATCGTGGCTAATAGTTCATTTTTAGCCATGGATTTCCCCCGTGGCAAAAATAACTGTGGCTAAAAGTCATTTTTCTAGTTGTATGACCATGATAAAAAGAGAAGTTGCTAATCCAAAAAGAGAGATTACATTCAGACAGCCTTCTGATAAAGCTGAAAAGGAGAAGACAAAGAAGGACAAGTGACTGTTGTGTTTAACTCTTATTTTTCTTAACTCTATTTGTTTAATCATGAAGCACTTATTATAAATATCTGCTGAATGTGTTTATTTCTGCCAGATATATAATTTTTTGCATTATGATTGTTTTTCTTTATTTGTATTAGCGACCTCACCAAAATAGGGGGAGATTGTTGGATCCTTAGTTGGATTTGTGCTAGGTTCACTAAATTAGGTTGAGTTTGTCCCAAATTGTATAGCCAGGGTCAAGTCCATGTGTCCTAAAGTTTAGGCTAGTCATTAGATTCAACCTTCATAGACCAGCCAGCAGAGGAACTCAGAAGACTGAGACTTAGAAGAATTCAGAGATCAAAATTATCAGTTAAAAATTCTTCGAACTCAGCTCGATGATCATCGATCTCAGATCGACAAACTCAGAAATATTTCTCTGAGTTGAGCTCGATGATATTCGAGCTCAGATCGATGATCTCTTCATTCAGACAGATTCTCAGCTCGACGAACTTAGATCGCTGAATTGGCAAGTTATTTCAAGTATGCAGTTCACAGAGCTCAGGTCGATGAACAGGAATTCTAAGGTCGATGAACGTAGAACTCCAATCGACAAAATTTATTAAGTGGTTGACGATATCTGTCCCAAGCCAGAATGAGAGTTTTTTCTTATTTCTGCCCTTATTTATTATATTATTTAGTAGTAATTCTCTGAGTAATTAATGCTTATATTCTCCAGAATATATCTGTTATTGGCAGCATTAATTATGGTCTTCATCAGGGATAATTACATTCTTATTTTAATGGGACAGTTGGGAAAACTCATTTAAAGCAAATATTCCAGCCGTTTAATTCTCCAGATGAGTCAGCAATTAATGCTTGGAATTCAAATTTCAAAGAAGAATTTTGACAGCAGAATATAAAAGAGATTTTCTCTTTTCAATCAAAAAAGGTCCTTGCATACATAGACCAGACAGTACTGAGAATACATAGAAGAGACACAAAACAACAACATACAAAACTCTCTCTCTCTCTCTCTCTCTCTCTCTCTCTGTACAGAAAGCATTCTATTTTCTCCCTTGATCTTTCTAAAGACTGAAGAAGAACAACTATCAATATTCAGAGTCTTCTTCAACTTCTCCTCCAGGAACATTCTAGGACAACAACTTTGAATTAGTCAGAAAGTTCTAGGATTTTTCAAGACATGGCTGAAGACCTATACCCTGAGCAAGGCTCCAAGCTTTCTGAACCATTCAACATTTCTGAAGGAGTCTTGACAACATAATCCAGAAGCCTTTTCTATTGTATAGAGAAAAGATAAGACATCATCACCTCTCTCACCTCCTGTAAAAGGGTTTCTTAACTCCCTTCAAAAGTTTATTCTTGGTTTTTGGGCACCTGATCAAAAGCCTAAAGGGTTGTGAGATCTCCTTGGAAATAGATCTTGTGGTCGCTGTCACCTGATCAAAAACCTGATAGTGGATTCCTATTAGGGTGGTAGACGAGTGGATGAACCCAATTTGGGGAACCACTATAAAATTCTTGTGTTGTTTTTGTGTGATAATTTTCTTTCTTGTTCTTGCTATGCTGTGATTGATTTGCTTAGCCTATTTTCATTTCCTTTCTATATTACTATTGGTATCACTTATTTTACTCTAATAAATTTAAAAACTACAAAAGTTTCAATTACTCTATTCACCCCCACCCCCTCTAGAGTAAATCAGGTGCAACCCCTATCTTTCAGAGCAAATCAGTGACAGAGTACAAGAGGGAGTTCTCCCATTTATCAAGGTTCGCGAGGATTCATGATTTGGATGATAGGGGGTATGTAAAGAGATTCTAACGGAGACTTAGAGACTCTACAAAGCATTCTATACTATTCATTTCTCATGGAACATTGCCTCAGATTATCGAGATGGCAAAGAAGCTAGATGTTACATCCCATGTTACTCCTAGACCCCTTAACATAGATTGGGTTAGACATGGGGTGGGTGTTAGGGTAATTAGCTAGGTTTGACCCCAGGGAGTGGGTTGTAACCATGTGGGGCCCACTAAGGGACCAAAGTCAAACAAGTCAAACCAGCCTAAATAGGAACCCTAGCCACACCATGGACCCACCACATTGCCCTACCCCTAAAATAATCTATGTGGATCCTAGGGCATGTCACTAGGTCAACCCTTTGACCCTAGTTGACCCAAGTCAACCTTAGCCCTATTTTGGTCAAACTCATACCAATATGCCCAATTAGCCTAAGTGGGGCACACCCTTAACCCAACCCAAGTTTGGTGGTGCTACTAGGCTCATGACTATTATGTGGGATCAGCCCACTCATCATGTTGACCAAGTCAACTCAAAAAGTCAACTTGGTCAACATGAGTCCTAAAGGAGGGAAAATGAACCCAAGCCACACTCTCCTTAGGCTAAGCCCACCAACTATGGCCCATGACCAGCCTTAATGGTTAATGACAACCACTACCCCACTGAATTTGGAGAGAGAGTGCATGCATGGGGGCATTTTGGAGAAACCACCCAAAAAGAGGAGAGAGAGTGGTTAAATTAAGAAGAGGAGGCCACTTGGCTCCTTCTCTTCAGCCATGACTTGCTAGCAGACCACTTTAGAGATATTAGGAGGAGGTGAGAAGATGAGGGCCACTTGGCATAAAGGGTGATACAACCAAAGCTCCAAACCAAGCTTGCCTTGGTTTTATCTCCCCATATACCCCCACTCAGCCAAAGATATTGATTCCATTAGCTTCAGAGGGCAAAGAAGAGTAAAAATAGAGTGCCAGAGCTGGACATTTGGTGGAGAATCTAGGAAACCGAGAGTAGATTGACGGATTAGCTCGGCCATGGCAAACCGCCGCCGCAACCGCCGCCAAGGCCTGGAACAAGTTCGTTTCACCGTCCCTCTACCCGTACTAGAATCCTAGATCAACTAGGGGAGATATCGGGCTCAAATAAGCCCGATGCCATATGAGAAATGGGAGATTTTTCAAAAATTTTCTTACCGCTTAGGATCGCCATCGTCGTCGTCTCTTGCCGCCTCATCACCGGCAAAGGATAGCCACAACCACCGTGAAGGTGATGGCACCGTTGGATGGGGGTAGCGCTGCCTCAGGTGGCCGGAAATGGCCCCGCAATATCCCCCAGGTCGGCTCGATCTCAGCCGTTGAACACTTAGGGAAGATAAACAGATGTCGTCCAATATAGTTTTATGATTCGTGCATGTGCATTTTATTAAAATCAATTTAATTCTATTATTATTTAATGAAATGAAATTGCATTTCTGTCACATTAATTTAGTGATCTTGCATGTCAAATATAGGGCTCTTATAGTCATTTCCAGAGGATGACATGAACAATACAAATGTAGCCCTTTGTGTTAACATTAATTTGCCACCCTTAATTTGAGATTTGGTCCAGTGGTCGGACCTGTAGGACTATTTTGCTAGGGTTGGTCCTTAGCTAGGGCAGAATTTAAAAATGATGCCCAAGTCAAACAAGTCATCCAAATGGCCCAAAAGTTTGAGTGCATTCATTTTTAAGGCTTAGTTTACCCCTGTACTAAAATGAGAATTTTAGGGAAAACTGTTCCTATAGTTTTTACTAAAATACCAAAAATGAAATAAATGAAATATTTGGAGTTGCGTGACTCCAAATGGCCGCTAATTTTGGCGGCATGTCCTTAGGGACATTATAAGTGTATGTTTAAAATTTCAGCCATTTTGGACCATTGCATGTTGGGTAAACCCACTTGCATGTGTTGGCTTGTTATAAGCTTGGTGTGCATTTAGCCTAAAATGAAATAATGTGTATTCAGCCAACATAGAACATTAGAAAATCATGATTTTCATTATAGAGACACATGAGGGTGTAATACACCTCTCATAGTAATGGTGAGATTTTTGGGAACAAAAATCCCATTATTTTGAATTTCTGAAAATTTGGTCCTTTGAGGAAATAAATTTAAAATAGAATTACCCTTATTATAAAATGTTCAATTTCTGTTGTGGACTAAGGAATGACATAATAAACACTATAAATAAATTATATCTTTGTTGGATGAAGTTTAAGTAGTTTAAGGAGCAAAATGACCATATTACCCTTATGGAATTTGTGTAGAAATGATGGGTATATTCCTTTGAAAAATCTGAGAAAATTCATATTGCTGTAATTGTATGTTTTATGCCTTGTGCAATTATTTCAGAATTTTGGGGTGCCAAATAATGTACTTAGGCCCCATAATGGCATTTTGGTAAATAACTCAAATTGATCATTTGATAGGCCATTTCAACCTATATGTAAATGGAAATCTGGACATAGCATTATTTCTTTATTATCAAGGCTTTGTAATTTAATTAGAATTTTTGAGATAATATTTTATGTACTTCATTTGGAAAATGCTATATTTGTGGATATAGTATTAAATAAAAATTAATTATAAATCTGAATTGAAAAAGCATGAAATTTTGGTAGGCCCCATTAATTGTCATATAATATACCTGGAAGAATCCCTAGGATAGTAGGTTTAATATTGACAATACTTCATGTGCAAAACAACTAGGGATTACATTTAAAGAAATTAATTTAATGGTGTAATTAATTTGGAAAATTATGGAATTCATCCTGTTCATCATATAGGTCCATACCATCCTAGGATAAATAATTTGAGGCATATGACCAGAGGAATTAGAAGGTCACATTTGTGGGTGGTATCGGGACATGGGTAAGGGTATAGCACTGATATTCGTTCTAGTATGGCCACAAGGGGAGGAATATGATAAACTAGCAAAGTGAGAATCTTAGTAGAGGAAAAAACTCAGGATGGTCTCATAGAGGATTCTTTAATCATGTGTGGAAGAGTGCAAGTTCTGTGATAACAATAATAACGGGGACCGGCGGAGAACCGTCGCGCTTCTAATAATACCTTAAGTCATTAGGGTCGTTCTAAAGTAACAATGAGCATTGGGTGATAATCCTGGGTAGAAACTAATAAGAATAATTATCCTTACGAAAGGGAACTTTGGGCTTGTCATCCAATCTTGGTTCCTAGTGCCTTGGAGACCCCTTAATTGGGCATACCTTGGGCAGTCCTGGGATTAACCCTAAACTACTAAGTCTAATAATTGGTAGACAAGAGTAGTATACTAGGCTAAGAGAAGTGGTACTTATGCTCACTCATGTAGGGTTGGAGGGTTGTGAAATAAGATTGGAAACATGCTCACCCGTGATGGGTTTGACGGAACTGAACTTGATATGTATTCTCACCTGTGATGGGTTGGAGAGAATTGGACTTGATATTACATTCTCACCCGTGATGGGTTGGAGGGAATTATGACAGGTTGGTCCTGCGAGCTAAAGGCTCGAGAGATTTATATCAGGGCAGGTCAGCCCTGCGAGCTGAAGGCTCGAGATGAAATACTTACATGTGCATAAAATTAGTGGAGGGTCATGCAGTACTGGGCCAATCGTCACGCCGATGGCACTACGGTTAACCAGGCGGGTGTGAGGGTTTTAGGGGCCAGTTGGTTGTTTACGCTGCGGTCTGGAGGACGATCCCCGATAACGTACACCCAGCCCAACAAGACTGACAGGTAGTCAGCAAAGTACGTATGCAGAGACTCTAGAGTGCACCTAGGACGTGTACAAAGGCGTATGAGAGAGGTCTAGGCCTGGTAGTGTGTATACCCGCCTAGAAAACGGAGACGCCCGATCCGCTGCTACCGTAGCCACAACGTCGGTACCTGAGAGTGATGCTAGCTCTCAAAAAGTGGGAACTAAAGGTCTGAGATCTCAGAGTCATGTGCCTATGTTGCACTTGCATGTTTCATAATTCGTAACATATTATCCATTTGCATTAGGACATACGCTTCATAGATCCTTATCATATAAATTTGTATGGGTTGTTTTATATGATAAGTTATTTTAAAAATCCTAACTTATATATTTTTATGGGCATTTATATAAGTTAGTGTACTCTGTGATGGTAGATAGCTTTACCTTTTAGCTTTACTTTACTTTTCAGCTCTTACTTTATGTTCCTTCCTTTACTAGTACTGCACTTTACTTACTTGTACTATATACTTAGAACTGTTAGAGTAGAATAATAATATCTATTACAACTGCTAGTTAGCTCTTATTACCTGCTTCCACTTTTGCTACCCCTTGTTGTCCTCCGCTTCGTCCTTCCGCTCGGTGCCTAGGAGCTGTGGGGCGAGGTGCAGAGGAAATGACTTAGTCTTTTTGACTAATGGTCGGTGACCATACTATTTTAGGAGCTCGTGGAGATGGAGCACCATCACGACGAGGAGGCAGGACTTGAGGAGCTGATACCGCTACCGCAGACTACTACTACTACTGCGCGTCCTCAGGTAGGAAGAGATTAGATTATGATATAGATAGCTTCCGCTTATGTTTTGAGAGAGAGAAATATTGAGATATTCATGTACCGGGCATAAGCCCTTATTATTATTATTGATGTACTCTATCTGGACTGTTTCATATTTTATTTCACATATATATATATATATATATGTTGTGGTTGTGGACTATTTACTGCTTTTGTTACTCATATTGCTCTGGAATATGATCGTGTTAGCTGGCGGGATCGACGTCTTGCGATGTCGACTAGCCCGTGTGCTAGTGTCACCGTAAGACGGCAGTTCTGGGCATAAGATTCCGGTTAGCTTCCAAATTGGGAAGCCGGATATTACATTAGAGGCAGACGAATTGATGGTACAGAGCAAGGGTAAGAGACCGCTAGATGGTTTGTTCTTCGGGAAGAGCAGCTGGGGCTCACAAAGAGGTAGAGTGATGAGCCACATGAGAGGTGTAGGACATTATCGTCCTAATTTCAGGCAGGAGCAGAGGCCTCCCACAGTCCTAGCTCCTCCACTACTACTAATCAATGACCCGATGAGACAGGATGATCGTGGTCACCGACCATTGATTTGCCATAGGTGTCAGCAGTCGGTGCACGTTAGGGCTGACTTCCCTCAGTAGTTCAACCACCTCCTCTTCCTCCACCTCCAGCAGCCCCTCCAGCAAAGCTGGGCCAAGGATAACGACAAGGTCAAGATCGAGGTCGAGGACATTATGGTAGAGGTGGACAATAGGAGCAGGTGTATTCTTTGGACTTCGTCGAGCTGAAGAACCCCAAGGAAGTTATTACAAGTACTTAAATTTATTGCAAATAAAATTTTAAACATCTATACCTTACAACCATGAGAACAATCACATACCTTAACTTAAACCCAAAATATCAGGTATAGTCTTTATTAACGGCAAGCCAGCCCATACCTTTTTGGATGTGGGTGCTTTGCACTTGTTTGTATCTGAAGACTTCTTGGAGGGACTAATAGGCATAGACCGATTTAGTGGCATGACCAGGAGGGTGCGTATACCAGATGGATCAGATCTTCTATCATCTGCCAAGTATAACATGGAGGCAGAGATTTGAGGAAAGGTATTCGAAGCACAAACGATGATTTTTAGTATGTAGAACTTCGATTTGATCTTGTGCATGACTTTGTTGCATTGGAACCACACACAGATTGATTGCCCGTCAAGTAGGATCACCATACGGTATTGGTATACCGATATCATCATCGAAGGTATTAGACCTATTTCATGTACTCTATTATCATCGATGTAGGCTGTGAAATCCCATGAGCAGGGAAATGAGGTGCATAAGATCTTTTTTGAGATGGTGGAGATGGATGCCTCAGTGACAAATATTCCAATAGTTTGGAATTTCTCCGACATATTTCTGGAGAAATTTCCCTTATTACCTTCGACTAAAAACATGTATTTCCGGATCCTGTTGGTGCTAGGAGCGAGGCCTGTGTCTCGGGCACCTTACTGGATTGCACCAATGGAGCAGGCATAGTTCCGGACTCAATTGCAGGCACTGGTGGAGTCGGGTTTTTCCGGCCAAGTTCATCTCCATTGGTAGCACCGGTGTTGTTTTTGAAGAAGAAAGATGGGTCTTTGTAGCTCTACATTCACTACCGGGAGCTGAACCGACTAACGACGCAGAATATGTATCTCATTCCACAGATTGGTGAGCTATTTGACAAGCTATAGGGAGCCTTCTGGTTTTCAAAGCTCGACTTGAGGTTAGGAAACTACCAGCTGTGCTTTAAGGAGGAGGATATACCGAACACGGCGTTGAGTTCTCGGTACAGACTATACTACTTCACGGTAATGCCCTTCAGACTCACGAATGAACCTTCCGCTTTCATGAGTATGATGAACCGTGTGTTCGTACCATACTTGGAAATATTCTTCATAGTCTTCACTGATGATATATTAATCTATTCCCAGACAAAGGAGGAGCACACCCAGCATCTAGCTCTGGTGCTGGGAAAACTAAGAGAGCTGCAGATGTATGCGAAGTTCCCCAAGTGTCAGTTCTGGCTATAGGAGGTAGCATTTATGTGGCATACCATCAGTGGAGTTAGGTTAGACGTGGACCTGACCAAGGTGTAGGAAGTTAGAGATTGGTCGTGGCCCAAGTCAGCTTTAGACATCCGTAGTTTCTTAGTACTAGCAGGATACTATCGCAAGTTTGTGGAGGGGTTCTCGAGGATAGAACTCCCCCTCACGTCCTTGATAAAGAAGGATATAGCTTTTACTTAGATTGAGAAGTGCGAGGCAACATTCTATGTGTTGAAGTACAGGCTCACCTCCTCCCCCATCCTTTCACTTCTATCTGGGAAGGAAGTATTTCATATTTATACTAGCACATCATATATTTGGATGGGTGCAGTCCTGATGAAACATGGACATGTCATCGAATTTTCTTTGAGACAGCAGAACAAGTACAAGCAAAACTACCCCCCTACATTATTTGGAGCTCGGTACAGTGGTATTTGCGTTGAATATTTGGAGGCATTACTTGTATGGGGTTCATTGTGAGATCTTCTCATATCACAAGAACCTCAAGTATAATGATACGCAGAAGGATCTAAATCTGTGATAGAGGAGATGGCTTGAGTTCCTTTGCAATTGCGGCAACATGATGCATTATCACCCAGGGAAGGAAAACACCGTGGTGGATTCCTTGAGCCGAATGTTACCGAGGGGTACTTGGCCTCCCTGAGCTTTGTTTGTGACATAAGAGACCCTATCTGGGAACAATAGAGATAGGATGCCGCTTTGGAGCCTGTATTTAGAGGCTAAGAAGGGGGTAAGTAAGAGGATTATTCACTGCGTACGACCTCATTCATTTCCATGGCCGCATTTATATACCTACAGAAGGTGGTATCTGGGAGGACATACTCGGGGAGGCATATTGCACTCGCTACTCAGTGTACCCCAGGATCACCAAGATGACAACGAACCTGCAGAGGGGCAAGTACTTGCCCGGGATGAAGAGGGACATCATATCATATGTTACACATTGCGAGACTTGCCAGCGAGTGAAGGTGGAATACAAAAGCCCAGGAGGGCTATTACAGCCATTACCGGTTCCAGAGTGGAAGTTCTAGGACATAGCTATGGACTTCATACACACATTGCCTTGCTCTCACTCTGGGAAAAAATCTATATGGGTAATCGTCGATAGATTGACCAAGATGGCCAGATTTATACCGATCAGGAAGGACAACATAGTTGTAGTTTTGGTGAGGTTGTTTATGGAGAAGTTCGTCGGGTACCACGACATCCTTAGGACGATTGTCTCAGACCTTATAAGTCGGTTAACTTCTAGGGAGTGTAGAGCAGTGCAGGCGTACTTGGGTTCTCAGCTAGATTTCACCACCGCTTTCCATCCACAGACCGATAGTCAGACAGAGCGGACCAACTAGACTATGGAGGATCTTCTACGCTTATGTATATTGGATATGGAGAAGCCATGGGTCTCGATTGTTTCGCCTAATTGATTTCTCCTATAACAATAGTCACCAGGAGATCATAGTGATAGCGCCATATTAGGCCCTATATGGTAGGAAGTGCTCCGTAATACTTGTCATGAGTCATGCATCTTAGGTTAGAGCCTGACAGTGGGAGCGGATCTAGATCTAATTATTCCAAGCATTTGACGTCTTGCCACAGAGCAAGCTGTCGACCCTGGAAGCTTGATGGGAGCCTAGTTAGTGGGCCTCTTCAGGGTCGTTCCAACTAAGTACCTTTTACCTTACCCCCCAAACGAGCCTACGACCCTGCCAGCTAGTGAGAGGCCAGACAGCGGGTCTACTTGGGGCCGAGGGCACTTTCCAACCCTGCCAGCTAAATGGAGTCTTGTTAGTGGGATCTACTCGGGGTCTTTCAAATCACAACCTCTTACCTTACCCCCAAGAGAGCCTACAGACCTGCCAGCTAGTGAGATTCTGGACAGCGGGTCTACTTGGGACCGAGTGCGCCTTCCAGCCCTGCCAGCTAATGGGAGCCAAGTAAGTGAGATCTACTCGAGGTCTTTCAAACCACAACCTCTTTACCTTACCCCCCAGCAAGTGAGAGCCTTAACAATGGGTCTACTCGGGATCGAGTGTGCCTTCCAGCCCTACCAGCTAATGGGCGATAGTTAGCGGGATCAACTCAGGGTCCTTCAAACTAAAACTTCTTTACTTTACCACACAAGCGAGCCTACAGACCTGCGAGCTATTGAGAGCCTGTAAAATGGGTCAACTCGGAGCCGACTGCGCCTTCTAGCCCTGCCAGCCAATGGGGCCTATTTAGCAAGATCTACTCAGGGTCTTTCAAACCACAACCTCTTTACCATACCCCACAAGCAAGCCTACGACCCTTCTAGCTAGTGAGAGCCTGGATAGCTAGTCTACTCGGGGTCGAGTGCACCTTCCAGCCTTACTAGCTGATGGGAGCCTGGTAAGCGGGATCTACTCGGGGTCTTTCAAAACACAACCTCTTTACCTAAACCCCGAAGCGAGCTTTCATCCTTGACATCTTGTGAGAGGCTGGATAGCAGGTCTACTCGGGGTCGAGTGCGCCTTCCAACACTACTAGCTAATGGGTGCCTGGTCAGGGGGATCTACTCGGAGTCTTTAAAACCAAAACCTCTTTACCTTACCCCCCAAACGATCTTACGACCCTGCCAGCTAAGGAGAGACTCGATAACAAGTCTACTCGAGCCTAAGTGAGCCTTCTTGCCCTGCCAGCTAATGGGAGCCTAGTCAGCGGGATCTACTCGGGGTAACACAACCTTTTTACAATACCCCCAAGCGAGCCTATGTCCCTGCCAGCTAGTGAGATCCTGGACAACTAGTCTACTTGGGGTCGTGTATACCTTCCAGCCCTACCAGCTATTGGGAGCCTAGTCAGCGGGATCTACTCAAGGTCTTTTAATCCATAACCTCTTTACCTTACCCCCCAAGCGAGCTTACGGCCCTGCCAGCTAGTGAGAGTGGGGACAACGGTTCTACTCGGGATCGAGTGGACCTTCCAGCCATGCCAGTTGATGGGAGTCTGGACAGCGGGATCTACTTGGGGTCTTTCAAACCATAACCTCTTTACATTACCACCCAAGCAAGCCTACCGCTTTGCTAGCTAGTGAGAGCATGAATAGTGGGTGTACTCGGGGCCTAGTACACCATCTAGCCCTGCCAGCTAATGGGAGCCTGATCAACGGGATCTACTTGGGGTCTTTCAAACAACAACCTCTTTACCTTACCCAACAAGCAAGCCTATGACCCTACCAACTAGTTAGAGTCGGTACAACAGGTCTACTCATGTCCGAGTGCGCCTTTCAGCCCTGCCTGCTAATATGATCCTAGTCAACGGGATCTACTCGGGGTTTTTCAAATCACAACTTTCCACAATCTTTAAAATAAAAAAACCGAAACAATTCAATAAATTCATTATAATTGGATTTACAATCTTACCCCAACTAAGGGTAGAAACACTTCAGGTCATCACCACTCCAAGTATTGCTCATGGTAACCCCTTACACATTTTGGAGGTGGTATCCTCCAGACCACAGGGCCTTTTTAACTATGTCGGGACCCTCCCAGTTAGGATAGAGCTTCCCAACAGCTGCCGACCTTCCAACATGGAAGACCTTTTTCAAAACAAGATCTCCTTCTTTTAAATGCTTATTCCTAACATGTTTATTGAAGTACTTGGCCATCCTCCGTTTAATCTCCTCTTGCTTGACGGTGTCAACGTTGTGAAGTTCATCTACCATGTCCAGCGAGAGCCGCAGCTTCCCTTCATTTTTTTCCTCCTATCCTCATCTCCTCTACTAGCATCCATGACTCGCAGTGACTGAACCTCAAATTCAACGGGCAAGACCGCCTCAAACCCACGAGAAAGTTTAAAGGGGGTATCTCCGGTGGCCGTGTTTTGGGTTGTCCTCATAGCTCATAACACCGAGGGGAGTTTCTCTACCCAACTCACCCTCAAGTTCTCTACCTTCTTCTTAAGCAGGTTCACAATGATTTTGTTTCCCGCCACCACCTGGTCGTTGCTTATTAGGTGGTGGTCGGAGGCAAACCTGAGGTCATTCCCCAACTGAATACAGAAGCTAATGAACTCTTCACTAGCTAACAGGGGTCCATTGTCAGTGACTATGGCCTGTGGGAGCCCAAGCCGACATACTATCTCCCCCCATACAAAATTTCTAATGATTTGGGAGGTCACCTTGGACAACGCCTTGACCTCCAGCCACTTTGAGAAATAATCAATCATGACTTGAAGGAACCTTCTTTGCTCGTTTGCCGGGGGAAAGGTCCAACCAAATCCATCTCCCAGATAGCGAAAGGCTATGGCTCCGTGATGCTTCGAAGCCTTTGGGTGGGAAAGAGTTGGAGGGGGGAATATAGCTGACACTTTTGGCACCTCCTTGCAAACTCTGTCGTATCCTTCGTGAGGGATGGATAGAAGTACCCCTGCCTGACCACCCTCACTTCAAAAGTTTTGCCTCCTGAGTGACTGCCACATTCGCTAGAGTGCACTTCCTCCAGGATCTGATGGGTCTCCTCTTCTCCCGCAAATCGCTCCAGGAGACCTGAGAACATCTTCTAATGCAGCCTACCTTCATGCATTGAGTAGTTTGCTGATTTGTTCCTAAAGCCTTTCACATATTTTGTCCCTTTGGGAAGTTTACTGGTAGTTAAGAAAGCTACGAAGGAATCCACCCATGAGGGTCGTCGATCCACTTCCATCAACTCTCCATCCTTGATTGCTGGGTGGAATAACTCGGTCAAAGTTCCTCCACCCCGGGGCCAAAATTTAGCCAACCGATTGGCCGTTGCACTCTCCTCCCTAGGGACTTGCTGGATTGAGAAATCTTGGTACCCACCAACAATCACCCTTACCTTGTACAAGTATTTTATGAGGGTAGGCTCCCTAGCCTCAATACTAACCACTAATTTGCGCCAACGAGTCCGTGAACACTTCTATGTCATGTACCCCGAGCTCTTTAGACAACCGCAGCCCTGTTATGACAGCCTCATATTCTGCCTCATTATTGATGATTGGGAAGTGCAAGACCACTGCCTACTCTATGGTGACCCCCTGAGGGATTACTAGCACTACCACTCCCCCTAGAGAATTCTTCCCAGAGGCTCCGTCAACCAACATATTCCAAGCATACCATGGCGATGCCTCCTTACCTTCTACCTCGGCGATGTAGTCGGCAAAGAAATCGGCCACCACTTGCGCCTTGATGGAGAGTCACAACACAAAGTGATATCGAACTCACTTAACTCGATGGACCGCTTGACCAACCACCCCGAGTGCTCCACCCCTTCGAAAGTCATGTGCAGGGGGTGGTCTGTCACTACTTTGATCGAATAGTCCTGAAAGTACGGCCTAAGATTTCTATTCGAGATGATCAAGGGGAAAGCTAGCTTCTCCCGGATGGGTTAACGGAGCTTAGCCTTCTTCAAGATTCTGCATATGTTGTAGATGGGTAACTGCTTCTTCCCTTCTTCCTGACCAAATTAGAGCATACATCCTCCCCCCCCACCCCGAGATACAAGGCTAGATCCTCCACCTTATTTGGGCTTTGAAGAAGAGGCGCCTGGGAGAGTTGACCCTTCAGTTCCTAGAAATCTTCCTCGCATTCCTTTGTCCTCTCGAACTTATGGTTTCCCCGTAGCGCCTTGAAGAAAGGTGAGAATTTCTCCCCGTCTCGAGAAAGAAACCTACTCAGCCCTGTAAGCTTGCCCGTTAAGTGGTGAACATCTTTGATGTTATGCATAGACTCTAACTCCATGATAGCCCTCACCTTGTCTGTGTTAGGCTCTACCCCCGCAGGGGTCAGAAGATGTCCATGGAACTTACCTCAGCTTGCCCCGAAGACACACTTCTGAGGGTTCAGGCGCATTTTGAACTTCCGTAAGGTGGCAAACGTTTCTTCCAAGTCAAGAAGATGGAATTCCACCTCTTTACTCTTCACCATGAGATCATTAACACACAGATCCATATTTCTCCCCTCTGATTTTGGAAAACCTGGTCCATCAATTATTGGTACATGGCTCCCGTATTCTTTTGCCTGTAGAGCATCATTTTATAACAGAAGCATCTCTCCCTCGTGATGAAGGAGACATCTTTAATATTGGGGGGATGCATTCAAATATGATGATAACCTGAAAAAGCATTCAAAAAACTCATAATAGTAAAACCGACGGCTGAATCAACCAGCGCGTCGATCTGAGGCAGGGGGTTGCAATCCTTAACGCATGCTTTATTTAATAAAGAAAAGTCCACACACATTCTTCACCTCCCATCCCATGTCTTTACCATTACCACGTTGGAGGCCCATCCTTGGTACTGGATATCCGAGACGAAACCTGCTTCGAGAAGCTTTTTGACCTCCTCATGGATGGGTTGCTCCATCTTGGTGGCGATGGTCCTCTTCTTCTGGCGATGGTCCAGATTCAGATGGTGGCACGCCACGTCTGCATCGATGCCCGACACATACTCCATGCTACAAGCGAATATGTTGACGTGTAATGTCCCATTTCGCGTTGGACCCCTCGTACATGTATTGAGTCAGGAGAGGTTACTCGGGGTTGGGGTGCGCCGGACTTGACAACAAAAATTCGTCGAATATCATCACGGATATCCGAGGAATTCGTCGAGTGTGGCTTGTGAAGTTAAGACAAATACTATTCGTCAAAAATCGTCATGAATATCAGACGAACTTGTCGAGTATATGGAGTTAGAAATTATTCTGGAAAGTTGGCGTTGAGTGGACTCAACGCCACTCGACGAATTAGGACTTAGAAATTATTCATCAAAGTTGGCGTTGAGTGGACTCAACGCCATTCAACGCGTTGTTGAGTGCGTTGAGTGCACTCAACGCCATTCGACCAAACAGGTTAAGGCGTTGAGTGGACTTAATGCCACTCAACGCGGCGTTGAGTTCATTTAGTGCACTCAACGCCATTTGACTTAGAAAGATATCTGGATGATTGGCATCGAGTGCGTTGAGTTCACTCGACGCAATTAACTGAAAGGCGTCAAGTGAGTTGAGTGCACTCGACGCCACTCAACGCTTTTACTCGGGATTATTCAGGAAGTTATGGCGTCGAGTGCATTGAGTGCACTCGACGACACTTGATGATTCATCAAGTAAAGGTAAGTGAATTCAACGCTTTTACTTAGGTTATCGTGAGAGATGTGGCGTTGAATGCGTTGAGTGCACTCGAAGCCACTCGACAATTCGTCGAGTAAAGAAGGTGCACACGATGATTTTTACTTGGAAAGTGATATGCTTACATATGGCATTGAGTGGTGTCTACGAATCTCGACAATTCGTCGAGTAAGGATTGCTTACTCGACGAATATGACTTAGCAGATTTTTGGCGCAGTCTACTTGCTGTCACCTGGACGGTCTGAACCAGATTTTCGGGAATTGTGCCAAACCGACTTACCTGGGCCTCGCCCTTTCAATAAGACATATTTAAAGATATAATGGGTGGTCCACTCATAGGGAGACACATGGGAATTCAGTTAAACCTAATATAAAATTATAAAAAGGGATGAACCGAAAACCCTAGCAATCTCTTTACCTGTTTGCCGAGCAGTTGTCCTTTCCGAGCCCGACGAAAAAGGGAAGCCGCTGGAGTCGATTTCTAGAAGAAATTCTTCCCTTTCTCTCTTCCCATAAAGAATAATACTAACAAGGAGAAGGATGCCGCCAAGGAGAGTGACGAGATCCATGGCCAGAAATACTGGAACAAAGGTGAGCTTCCTACCCTATCCCTTGGTGATAGATCTAAAGTTATTCCTAGGAGATATATCGAATCAAAAGAGTCTTTATTCGGGAGAAGAAGTTTCCTAGGAGAAGGCCACGCAAGGACTTGTCATAGATATAAGATGTCTTCAACCACTTCCCCCTTCTATGTGGAGATGAGGACTTGGTTTTGTGAAGATAGTTGTCCTTATAAGGGTGAATAAGGGAGGAGTAACTCTGAAAGTGATTTGGGAATATCGGTCGGTAGAGGAAGACGAAACGATGATGTTCGATTCGCTTTAAGATGCATGCAAAAATCTGTTTTATGTGCGCTGTGATCTTCGTGGCCGTTTTAGGGCATGATACAGCCAGATCTGGGCATTCACCTAAACACAAAAGTCGTTGCACTCGGAAAGACCTTTTTAACGAGAGGTTACATGACTTTTTCGGATTCCTGTAGCCTCGAAAATCCTTGATCTATGTTGCTTTAAAGTAATCTTTTCTATACATATAGTTCTCGAGTTTGTGTTGAATCAACTTAGGATTTGGTAGAGAGATTGTAGTACAATTGTAACACCCCTATCCGTCACATAGCATATAGCAGTAGGTCCGGCCGGGGTCCAACGCCATATATCACGAACAGACCGGTGGGTCACTCAATGAAACCATTCAACCAACACACACGTCCTACACAGAGCATCTAGCAGAAGTAAATTATTATGTTGCATAGGAAAGAATCCAGAACAATCCTGAATGTTCACTAACAAAAACCCTGTAGGAATGAAGTACAAAATACACAAATGTACTGGCCTTATGGACTTATAATAGTTCACTGAAATAAATAGTATTTTACAAACTTCGGCTTGCAGGCAGCCCACACATGATTTTAAGTAAGTAAACAAACAAGGCCTTCGAGGGCCGCCTCAACAACTTGGGCTTTGGCTCGCTATTTGCCACTTGGCACCGCAGCACCTGCAAGAACAAGTCACCACAACGGTGGCAAATAAGAATAACGGGCAGCTAAAGCTGGCCAAATAATAACGATTCCGCCACCAAACTCGTGGCGGCAAAGCTTCTTCCCTGCACATGTATTAGTATAAACAAACAGGATATTGAAAGTACAATTTAAGCACAGTTCACCACAGGTGTAGGCACACACGGCTGCATACCCCGTGCTCTCAGGGCACTTACACGGTGGACTCATCCAACCACCACCATCGGCAGGCCACTAAACCGAACCACATAGAGAAGGTACAGTTTCACTCAATTCGCTGCTCACACTACCACGACAATAAAAGTCATTGGCGCGAGCTAAGTTTCCCCGAAGCCCGTAAATCTATCGACCAAAGTACATAACCCGGTTTCCTACAAAGATTGCTCCCGGGACACTAAAGATGGCAGAATCACGCTTCTGCCCATATTTCTTGGTGCGCCTTGGGGTTAATCCCCAAGGATCCCTGCTGTAATCTACCACGTAGAAGCCCGAAAACACCTAAAGACACGGATTCTTCTCCGGCTAACAATGCGTAGCAAATCATAACCGATCCAAACCAATATGTCCGAGTAGGCTTCACACACCATGCCTATGCCCGTACTTCGATTCCGGACTCTAAACAAGGGGGACTTTACATATCTACCCAAGGAATACCGCAAACTAACCGCACACTCGCGGGAGAGGGTTTACCTATGCAAAAGAAGAAGAGCATCACATACTCCAAATTAGAATCGTTACCCTAGTGTTCCTCTTCAGGCCCATGGAAAACTATGCTGATGAAAAACACTGCGATGATCTTGTGTCCGCAGATCTGGGCTCGGTTTGAGATTTGTCGATCCGAATCTCCTCCGATGAACGGATCTCCCTCTTCCTTCTTCCTCCTTGCTCTCCCTTCTCTCTAGGATTTAGAAAGGGAATGGCCAAAGTAATTTGAGAGTTTAAACCCCCAATCCCGGCCTTAACCCTAACATGGAGAGGCCTAAGCAGTTAGATCCCAAAATAAGGAAATGAACGGCCACGATTTGCCCTAAAAATAAACTTCCTTGGCCGAACACGGCTTGCGACACGCTCGTGTCCAAGGCTGTGTAACTCATTCGCCGTCAAAACCATCGCATACCGAAAAGAATATGGACACTCGACACGCTCGTGTCTTTCAGTACACGCCCGTGTAGCTTGGCGTGTTCCTCCATCGACTCAGGACAAAAACGTCCAGCGCACAACACGGTCATGTGACATGCCTGTATCACATGCCGTCTGCTAGACACGCCCTGGGACACGCCCGTGTCCCAGGCCGTGTAGCTTCCTTAGCACAAACCGGCAAATCACCCAAGCAGGAGACGGCCATGGAAACGACCGTGTCGTAGTCCATGTGCCCTCACTCGACGCTCATTAAGTGAAAAGCGTTGAGTGTTGAGGAATCGAGTGGTTGACACGCCCTGGGACACGCCCATATCCCAGGTCATGTTCACTGCCTCGACGACCGTTGACTGCAATTTCGTCAACCACACGACCATCGCCGAACCCAAGCATGACACGCCCCTGGGACACGCCCATGTCCTAGGCCGTATCACCTCCACTAAATCCCAGGCTTAGCTCAAAAGGCCACCCATCCCTCTTTTGAGTTTCGGGGCGTTACAGATCTCTCCCTCTTAAAAGAATTTTGTCCACGAAAATACCGAAAGGAAAAGATACACAAAACCAAAAGCGGTACCTGAGTGGAATAACTTCTTGGTACTCCTCAAGCATGGTCTGCTCCCATTCCCAAGAGAGCTCCTCGTGACCGCAATTGTCTTAACGGACCTTGACCATCCTGATCTCCTTGTTACGAAGTCGCTTGACTTCAGAGTCCTAAATACGAACTGGCTTGACCCTCGTCGTTAACCCTTCGTCCACCAGTACTTGATCAACTGCGATCACTTGCGAAGGCTATTGCACTGCCTTACGCAACACTGATATGTGGAATACATCGTGTAGACCACTCAACTCCACCGATAGCTTTAGACGATAAGCCGCTTCGCAGATCCACTCCAGGATCTCAAATGGTCCATGGTACCTCGTGCTCAGCTTCTTCAAGCGTCGTACCCGTGAAACACCCTTGAACGGCTTTATCTTCAAGTACACCCAATTTCCAACCAAGAACTCAACGTTCTGATGCTTAGCATTGTAGTACTTAGCTTGTCTATCCTGAGCAATTAGCAAACGCTCTCGAATGGTTCACACCAAAGATGTAGAATTTTCCACCTCTTGCTCTTTGTACAAGCTTGCCTCACCCGTTTCTAGGAAAGACGATGGTCTGTGACACTTTATACAATATATGGACTCGAAGGGCGCCATTTTTATGCTCGCTTTGTAGCTGTTGTTGTACGCAAACTCCACCAAATACAGATGGTCTTCCCACTGCTTTCCAAAGTCCAAGACACACATGTGAAGCATGTCCTCCATCGTCCTGTTGACCCTCTCGGTCTGCCCATCCGTCTGCGGATGAAAGGCTTTACTGAACTTCAACTTAGTTCCCAGCATTTTCTGCACCAACCTCTAGTCATTGGACGTGAAACATCCATCTTTATTGCTCACGATGCTACGGGGGACACTGTGCAGTTAGACTATATTATCCACATACAGCTTCGCCAGTTTCTCCACCGAATCATCCTTCCTATCCGGAATGAAATACGACACTTTTGTTAACCGATCTATGATCACCCAGATGGAATCATTTCCCTTCTACGACCTTGGAAATCCATGCACAGAGTCCATCGAAATGTCATTGAACTTCAACTCCGGAATAGGTAAAGATTTCAAGAAACCCCCTTGTTGGAACACCCTATTACTAATTTGGGCAAGGATTACTATGTTTTTAGGAAAATTGGTTTGACCTAGATTTATAGTTGAAAAGGTCAAATTAGAATGAGTCTATGGCTTAGAACTTAGGTTTGAAGCTACCCCCATGACCATTCAAAGATTAAGACTTCGAGCTGAGACAAAGATAATTTTCGTCGAACTCAGTTCGACGACGTTCGTTCGACGCTCTCTGAGCTCAACCCTGCTAAGTCGTCGAACTCCGATCGACTATCTTCGAGCTCAGATCGACAATCTTCCTTCAGCTAGTTTCTTAGTCGCTGAGCTCAACTCAACGATCTTCGCGCTCAGATCGACGATCTGTCTTCAGTTACTTTCCCAGTCGCTGAGCTCAGTTCGACGATCGTAGAGATCTGTTCGACGTTTTCTGTCTGCTGTGTTAATCCAATCTCTGAGCTCAGTTCAACGATCGTAGAGCTTAGATCGACGATTTCTGTGAGAGATCGACGCCTTCAGAATTCAAATTCAAGGACAGTTATGGATTATAATCAAAATTAATTCCTGCATTGATTGCAAAGGATTTTCTAGCCGTTTCAATCAATCTGATGCAAGTTTCAAGGAAAGACTAAATGGAATATTGCTTAGGACTTTCCCCAGATACAGTTGTCTATTATGGAAGTCATTTATGACTGATTAAACGGCCGTCTAAGAGATTATCTGATATACTCCTTCAGTTTTCATTTGGATAGCACAGATACACAAGATACAGTGATCAACACAGACAATACAAAGAGATACAGAAGAATTAGATTACATTACAGAAGATTGAACAACATAATTTCTCTGATCAAGATTTCAACTTCTGTGATTTACAAATCTACTTAATCTTTAAGTGTTCAAAGGCTTCAACATCAAGGACTCCAGACACCAAATATTTCAGCATCTGCTGGAATCTTCTTCTGCTGGAGATCTGAAGCTTCTGAAGGCCTATCACCCTAGCAAAGCTCTCACTCCTGAACAATTCTACATCTCAGGGGGAGCTTTGACAACATCAACAATCCACTAGTCTTCTCAGTGATTTGAGACAGAGAAGACATCATCATCTCTTTCTTTTTCTTTTCCTACTGTAAAAGGGTTATCAAAACTCCCTTCAAAAGTTCTGAATCTGGTTCTGAGAGCCTTGTCAAAACTCAGTGGTGGCAAGACACCTTATCAAAAAATCTAGATCTGGTTTTTGAGCACCTTATCAAAAGATCATTGGTGCCCATGACACCTGATCAACTCATCCTACAATGGATTCCTACGAAGGGTGGTAGAAGAGTGGATGTACCCAGGCTTGTTGGGGAACCACTATAGATCCTTGTGTCTTCTGGTTGCTGTGTGTTTGTTATTGCTATGTGCTGTGTGATTCTTATTTCTTGCTTTAACTTTATTTTTCTACAAGCACCTTACACATATAATTAAATTAAATCTTCCACTGCCTTACAATTTTAATTGTAAATATTATTTTAAAATACTCTATTCACCCCCCCCTAAAGTAAAGGTAGATCTTTCTCTCACTTTCACCCCTGCCTTTTGGCACTTTGCCTTCACTAAGGCGCAAGTCTGACATTTAGCCACATATAGTGCCACATCCTTCTTGAGCCTTGGCCACTAGAACAACATCTTCAGATCTCTGTACATCTTCATGCTCCCTGGGTGAATTGAGTACTTTGTATGATGAGACTCGTACATCAACTCCACCCGTAAATTACCCACATTGGGGATGCAAAAAATGATTGTCCTTCCATAGCAGTCCATCTTCAACCATAAATTGGGAATTTGACCCATCCGAAGCTGCATCCATGATTTCCTTCATGCTGCTATCCAAATCCATAGCCTGCGGAATCCGATCAGCCAGATCATATTGAACTTCCGTCTAGTTCAATAACGCTTCGACGCTAGTCTTCTTGTCAACACAATAGATCTCTAAAACCTCCAACTCTCGAATCAACCGCTCATCATGAATCGACAACCAACTGGCTTGGGCAGGAGCTCTGCAATTCAACGCATCCGCAACTGCATTGCCTTTCCCAGGCACATAATGAATTTTGAACATATATTCTCCCAGGAACTCCATCCACCTCCGCTGCCTCATGTTTAGATCCTTCTGATCCAATAGGTATTTCAGGCTCTTTTGGTCGGTATAAATATCGACCTTTACGCCGTACAAATAATGCCTCCACAGCTTTAGCGCAAAAGTCACGGCCACTAACTCCATGTCGTGGACAAAATAATTCCTTTCGTGCACTTTTAGCTGACGTGAGCCATACGCAAAAACACTACCTTGCTGCAGCAGCACGAAGCCCAAACCACTTCCTGAGGCATCGTTGTATATCTCCAAACCTTTGGTCCCAATCGGCGAACTTAGCACTGGCACCGTGGTCAACCGACTCTTCAACCCTTCGAACGCTTGCGTGCACTCTTGCGTCCATACAAACTTCTAATCTTTCCTTG
Organism: Platanthera zijinensis; assembly: GCA_039513925.1. Classification (NCBI taxonomy): domain Eukaryota; kingdom Viridiplantae; phylum Streptophyta; class Magnoliopsida; order Asparagales; family Orchidaceae; genus Platanthera; species Platanthera zijinensis. The sequence goes on along the minus strand of CM077091.1, from coordinate 28,961,910 downwards.
TCAACGTCGTAAGAGGTAGCGCTATCTGCGAGAAGTTCTCTACGAAGCGCCTGTAATAGCCGGAAAGCCCTAGAAAACTCCAGACTTCTGCTACCGTAGACAACACAAGCCACTCCCGTATCGCAGCTATCTTTGTTTGATCAACCGCAATCCCTTCACCACTGACTATGTGACCAAGGAACGACATTGAGGACAACCAAAAGTCGCATTTGGAGAACTTTGCGTATAGTTCATTCCTCCTCAGCATCTCCAAAACCAAATGCAGATGCTTGAAGTGATCTTCGCACTGCGAGTACACTAATATGTCGTCAATAAATACGATCAGAAAATGGTCTAGGTACTCCCTGAACGTTCTGTTCATCAAATCCATAAACATTGATGGCGCATTAGTCAGCCCAAATGGCATGGCTATAAACTTGAAATGCCCATACCTCTTGCTGAACGCTATCTTAGGGATATCACTCTCCCTTTTCCTCAGCTGATTGTAACCGGACTTCAAATCTAATTTTGAATATACCGACGACCCGACTAACTAATCAAAAAGATCATCAATCCTTGGGATCGGGTATTTGTTCTTTTCTATTAACTTATTCAATTCTTTTTAGTCGATACAAAGCCGAAAACTCCCGTCCTTCTTATTAACAAAGAGGACCGGTGCGCTTCAAGGCGACGAACTTGGGAGCACATAACCTTGCTCCAATAACTCCTCGAGTTTAACCTTTAGCTCTGCCATCTCCTTAGGTGCCAACCTATAAGGAGAGCGTCACACAGGTTTGGCACCTGGCACTAGCTCGATCGTGAAATCGATCTCCGGTTGAGGTAAGGCTCCGGGAAGATTGTCCGGGAACACGTCGGGGTACTCGCATACTACTGGGATACTACCCAAAGTGGGCTTAGGCTTTACAGCCTCCACTAACGTGAAGAACAGCTCTACGCCAGAACGAACTGCCTTGACCACCTGAAGAGCAGACATTAGCTTCTTGCTCGACCCCTTCAGTCCCGCAAACGTTGTCTTCCGCCCAGCACCCAGCTTGACTTCCTTACGGTTGCAATCTATGAATCCCTTCTGCTCCGAAACCCACTCCATACCGAAGATGATGTCGAACTCTACTAACGACAGTAACGACTCTAGTAAGTTGAACTCCTGACTTCCAATAAGGATCTATACGGCACATACTCTGTCTGCACGCATAAAACACCCATTCGATAGCAACACATCCAATTTATCCTTCGCCATCGAAGAAGGGACTCCGATTCGCAATATGAAACCTTCGGACAAAAAGGAGTGTGAAGCTCCTGTATCGAATAGTGCTCTTGCCGGACTATCGCAAATCAGAACAGAGCCTATACAAACAGTAATAAGCTAACAAGCACTAGGTAACAGTATTTAAAGCTAACTTGCTATAAATTTAAACCGTACCTGTCACCACGTCTGCCTGTTTGATGGCCACTTGCTGGCCCAGATTATAGACTCTTGGTTGAGTCGAAGCATAGTGGGATCGGTTGACTCCACCGCCTTACCTTTTTCTTCGTAGGTGGCTCCCGGCTTCCTCTTGGACTTTGCACGTCTGCTCTGACAATCTCGGGCATAGTGACCCGGCTTTCCGCAAGTATAACATGCACTCGGGGTTTGACCTGTAGTCGCCTTAGAAGCACCCGAAGAAGGGGTTGGGCCCGAATCCCTAGCCTTTTTATTCCATTTGCGGAACATTGATTTTGAGGCCTGTACGTTCATGTCTTTTTCGAAAGACCGGGCCGTGTTGACCAAGTACAAGAAACCCTGCACCATAGGCCCCAAAAGTAACAGTCTCAAATCATCTCTCAGACCATCGTAGAATCGGTTCGTCTTGCGCTCCTCATCAGTGAAGGTAGCGCATGCATACCAACCTAAATGTGTAAACTCGTGGAGATACTCATCCACGGTACTATCTCTTTGAACCAACTTCTGGAACTCATTTTCTAGAGCAATCCTCTGAGCCGAGGGTAGGTAGCGAGCCAAGAAAAGTCTCGAAAATTCCTCTATCGAGACGTCAGTAAGCTGTCTACCCCTCAAATGGTGTAGCTCCAAGCCTTCCCACCATAGTCTTGCATCACCATCTAGCAAGAAGGTGGCAATTGTGGTCTTCTGCCATACTTAAGTCTCAGTAGCTATTAGCACTCTCTTGACTCTGGAGATCCAATCCTCTGCTTGGGTTGGGGTTCCTGTCCCCGAAAACACTGGAGGATTGAAGCTCATAACGTTCTTGAGCTATTTCTCTGTTGCTCTCCTAGGCAACACTGGCTCCACTACAACCTGCACCACTCTCCTTGGCTCCACTTCTTGGAGCGGTACTTGCTCTACAGCATGGGCAGGATGCTGCACCTGTCTCGCAGGCTGCGCGTTAATCATCACAAACACATCCTCTGATACCAATCATATGGTTGCAGCTGAAGGAGTTGTTGTCGGCGCATCATTTGGTTCGCTACTCGCCTCAGAAACTGAATGTTCTGACGTCCCCGCACAACTCTTTGTCACCTATAATCGTACAAAACACCGATAAGAGACCAAACTACATTGCAAAAAGAAATTATAGGAATACGTAGGTTCCTCAAACGTGTTTATTTTCATTTCTAAGTGGACATTCATGGGTTCTCACCACCCCTTAAAGTGAATTCGCCGACGAATTCATTTAAGCTTGACCGAAACCGGTAGTCTGATACCAAATTGTAACACCCCTATCCGTCACATAGCATATAACAGTAGGCCCGGCCGGGGCCCGACGCCATATACCACGGACAGACCGGTGGGTTACTCAATGAAACCATTCTACCAATACACACGTCCTATATAGAGCATCTAGCGGAAGTAAATTATTATGTTGCAAAGGAAAGAACCCAGCAAAAGCACGAATGTCCACTAACAAAAACCTAGTAGGAATGAAGTACAAAATACACAAATGTATTGGCCTTATGGCCTTAAAATAGTTCACTTAAATAAATAGTGTTTTACAAACTTCGGCTCGCAGGCCGGACAAACATGATTTTAAGTAAGTAAACAAATAAGGCCTTCAAGGGCCGGCTCAGCAACTTGGGCTTTGGCCCGTTATTTGCCGCTCGGCTCCGCATCATCTGCAAGCACAAATCACTGCAACGGTGTCAAACAAGAATAATGGTCAGCTAAAGATGACAAAATTGTAACGATTCCGCTCCCAAACTCGGGGCAGCAAAGCTTCCACCCTGCACTTATATTGGTATAAACAAATTGTATTGCGAAAGAACAATTTAAGCACACTTCACCACAGGTGTAGGGACACCCGACTACACACCCTGTGCTCACAGGGCACTTACACAGTGGACTCGGTACACCACTACCGGGGACGGCAATCTTGTGAGCAATAAAGTCTTCATGGCCGAAGTCGAAGACCCTCCCTCTATGCCATCGGCAGTCCACTAAAATGAATCACATAAGCAGGTACGGTTTCACTCAACTGGTTGCTCACACTGCCACGACAATAAAAGTCATCAGCGCTAGTTAAGTTTCCCTGTATCCCGTAAATCGATCGACCAAAGTACATAACCCGGTTATATATGAAGACTGCTCCTGGGCCACCAAAGATGGCAGAATCACGCTTTTGCCCAGATTTCCGGGTGTTCCTTGGGGTTAATCCCCAAGTATCCCTTCTACAATCTACCACGTAGAAACCCGAAAACAACCAAAGGCATAGAGTCTTCTCTATCTAACAATGCATATCAAATCATCACCGATCAAGACCAACATGTCTGGGTAGGGTTCACACACCATGCCTATGCCCGTACTTCGATTCCAAACACTAAACAAGGGGGACTTTACATATCTACCCCAAGGAATACCGCAAACTCGCCGCACACTCGCGGGAGAGGGTTTTCCTATGCAAAAGAAGAAGAGACTCACATGTTCAAGATGAGAATCGTTACCCTAGCATTCCTCTTCGGCGTCATGGAAAACAATGCTGATGAAAAGCACCGCGATGATATTGCCTCCACAGATTTGGGCTCAGTTGAGATTTGGCGCTCCTAATCTCCTCCGACGACTGGATCTCCCTCTTCCTTCTTCCTCCTTGCTCTCCTTTCTCTCTAGGATTTAGAAAGAGAATGGACAAAGGAATATGAGAGTTTATACCCCCCAATCTCTGCCTTAACCCTAGCATGGAGAGGCCTGAGCCATTAGATCCCAAAATAAGGAAACGAATGGCAATGATTCTCCCTGAAAATAAACTTCCTTGGCCAAAAACGACTTACGACACGCCCGTGTCCAAGGCTATGTAAATCATTCGCCGTCAAAACCATCGCGTCCCAAAAAGAGCTCGGGCACTCGAAATGCCCATGTCAGGCTTGACATGCCCGTGTCATTCAGTACATGCCCGTGTAGCTGGGCGTGTTACTCCATTGACTCAGGACCAAAATGTCCAGAGCATGACACGGCCATGTGACACTCCCGTGTCACATGCTGTGTGCTACACACGCCCTGGGACATGCCCGTGTCCCAGGCCGTGTAGCTTCCTCAATACAAACCCGCAAATCACCCGAGCAGGAAACGTCCATGGACACGCTGGGTTCGCAGGTCGTATGCCCTCACTCGATGCTCGTTGAGTGAAAAGCGTTGAGTGCTGAGGCGTCGAGTGGCTGACACGCCCTGGGACACGCCCGTGTCCTAGGCCTTGTTCACTGCCCCGATGCCCATTGACTGCAGTTTTGTCGACCACACGACCATCGCCAAAGCAGAGCATGACATGCCCCTGGGACACTCCCGTGAACCAGGCCGTGTCACCTTCACCAAATCCTAGACTTGTCTAAAAACGCCTTCCATCCCTCTTTTGAGTTTCGGGGCGTTACAACAGTAACGTTAATGTTTTGGAGAATTTAGTCTATAAGTAATTGTGATAAATTATGGTTAATGGAATTTGTTAGATAGGTCCTTAATTAACAAATGGTAGGAATGATTTAAATATGTGAATCGATAAGTATGTACTTGATAATGGTAATACGATTAAAAATGATGAGGTTGGCTTGAAGTTTGTTGTACATAATTGGTAGTGATTATGATGAACAAATGGTTGTTGGCATTTAGTGGATAGATCCATATGTGCAAGAATGGTTTGAACTTAGTAAAGATATTGGATCCAGTTGATGTTAAAGTTAGGTGACCATAGCCTATTCGTAATTATGATAATCAAAAGGTTCATGAATATGTGAAGTACCATTATGTTGTTGTGAAGGAATTTTGGAAGGGTTGGAAGTGCGATGGTGTTGCCGCACAAAAATGACATGTTGATAAGGGACTCGGTGTGGAGCCCTTGCGTGCTATGAGCACGAGATGTGATTAAATAAAAAGGAATCAAAGTGGAGCCCTTATATGGGAAATTGCATACGGTGTGAGTTGACACGCGGTGTCATAATCCTGGTTTAAGGATTGTGTGGTAGGTCTACGGGCTCACCAGTCATCACGTTGGTGAGAGTTGACAGATAAACTTTGGATGGTTTGGCTGTGTCCTGGGTGCTCATTCCCGAAGCCCTCTCTGTATCAAGTGGACAGATTGGCTGTATCATTGGTGCTCATTCCCAGTGCCCTTTTTGTGCCATGATGATAGGATAGTTTGGACTGTGTTCTTGGTGCACATTTAGCCAAGACCCCTCTAAACCATAATACGCATATGAGCTCCGCTGTTATGTTCTCAGCATTGAGGCATACAAATTCCTAGGCCCGGTAGTGTTGATGACAGCCTAGTAGTGGAGAAGCCTGCTCTACTATCACATTTTATCACCGACAGATGGTGCCTGAGAGGTTAGCTACATGCTTGAAAAGTGGGAACTACAAGTCTATGTCGACATAGCAGTTGCTTGTGTATAATCATGGGTGAGTCATTGCATTGCATTCATATCTTTACTTACATTACATACATAAGATCCTCATCATAAAAGTTTATATGTGCACTGCTATAAGATGAGTTACTTTACTGTTAAGCCGATCCTTAACTTATATGTCTGTATGAGCATTCATATAAGTTAAGTTACTTACTATCGTATATTTATACTTATATACAGTTGTTTATGGTAGAACTGCTAAAGTTGTTTGATATACTTAGTTGTTGTAGTTACTCTGATATTCACTAATATTGATTAGTCCTTTACCACCTTGATAACTCTAATTATTGTTATTTTCCATTTACTATTTTCTAATTAATAGTTAGATATTATATATCAATTTTATAATATTAGGTTTTTAATTAACTAGTTTCTATATTTTATATTTATTTGTTCTAATATAATTATTTTCAATCTTGCAGTGCTGATCTATAAATTATTTGGAGAAAAACAGGGATTTTCTTCTTTTCTGCCTAGACACGTCCGGTGAGACGCCCTCCATGGGTATGACACACACGAGAAAAGTATGTCAACGTAAATCATCGACCAGCGGCCGAAGAACGTCGATCGGCCAGCTGGTGGAAGGACCGTTGAACATGCCACATCAGATTAAAATGACACGCCTGGGTCATGGGCGTGTCAGGTGCATTTTCCAACCAATTACTCAGTCATTTGTGTCGTTGCCTCCAGAAGCTGTTGCCACCAGAAGCCATTTCAGCTTGACACGCCCCTAGTCATGGGCATGACCTGGGGGAGTGATGCCTCTATCAAGACCAGTTTACTCTTACCATTTTCAGCTTCCCTCCATTTTCCAAAAATAGCTCTGACACGCCCTAGTTCACGGGCATGACCTAGGGGCGTGACCCGTCAGTTAACAGATTTTGGCGGTTTCTCCTCAAACATTCCCGGGTTTTCAAGACTATGGTTCCGAGCCTAACACACCCTAGGCCATGGGCATGACCTAGGACATTACCAACCAGCAATTTTTTCTAAAAATTCCAAACAACTTCAGATGCTCAGGGTTGAATTTTGGGAGTTGGAGTAGTTTATTTTTCAATTTAATCATGTCTTTCCCTACCTTAGCTTGTATTTCCCTAATGATGAGTAGATAATTTTCATTTAGCACTTGATCATGATGAAGCTTGGAATAAAATAAACTCTTCCTTTTTTATCAAATGTCTTGTTCTTAATCTTGCTCACTACTAATTATCTTTTATTTTTATTTTGTCGATTTCATATTGCGAGGATATGATCTTCGATCTAAGATACATATTCTAAATGTCCGAGATGTTACAGATACAAGGAGATCACTCAAGGATACAAGGATTTGCATGCACCCCTCGACAGAGGAAGATATAAATCCTCTGGATTGGAGTCAAATCCAATAGTGTGGTTCACCGCCTAAAGCAATCTTAGGGGTTTCGACTGGCCGAGAGGTCTTAATCGATCAACCTAAGGTTAGTCAAAAGCATTAGCTCGAGGGAGATTCTTTTGTAGTTTAGGAACCTCCACGGTTGAGTGAGCAATCTAAGAACTCGCATTGCATAATTTGTTCAAGAAGGTTTATTTTTTCCCAAGGGGATTCTAGATCAAGTGCTAGCTTCCCCATCATCGAATTTCTCGTTCTTAGTATAACGTTTCCTTTACCTTGTCCGTTTTAATAAAAAATCAAACTTTTCAGTATGATAAGATAATAGCTCTTTCTTGTGAGTACAAGTACTCAACAAGCCCCGAGTCAATATACGACACTTGATTCTATACTCCGAATGATAGGTATACTTGCCTCAGCAATTGGATACACGTGTTAGCGTGGAGAAATAACCATCATGTTTTTGGCGCCGTTGCCGGGACTTTTCTTTTTTCAATATTGTGAATGCAAGGTTCTATTAGTTTTATGATTTTTCTTTTTGTTTCAAAAATTTTTTTTAAAAAAATTTTTTGTCGTTTTATTTCAAAGTTTTCTCTTTAAATTTTTATAATTATAATTTCATGTGAAAGGGCCGTGTCGGGCTTTCATCCCGTAATACCTCCTAGTACCTTGCAAACCCGTCATTGGGTAGCCCTTCAGAAGTCCAGGAAATTTTATTTAATAAATTTTTAATCTTAACACTTTTATCTTTCATTTTATTTTGGTGTATGACCCGAGGGAATCAGTCAAATCTATTTTACTTGGATCCTGAGTTCAAGCAAAGCTTACGACAATGCCTAAGACTCCGTGACCTCAATTCTCCTGATTTGGTTGAGGAATCCGTAGGTAACACTTTTTCTTCTTCACCATCTTCGTCTTCTTCTTCTTCCCCTTCTTCTCAATTTTCTTCTAATTTGGTTAACCACCATCCAAATATGGCTGAAGAACAGACTATGTCCTATTATACCTAACCATATTTGGTTGAGGCGCATTCAAGTATTGTTTGATCTGCTATTGCGAACAGTAACTTTGAATTGAAGCCAAGCATCATTCAAATGGTACAACAATCGGTTCAATTTGATGGGCTTCAAGATGAGGACCCGAATGCGCATATTTCTAACTTTTAAGAAAAATGTGATACTTTTAAAATCAACGTGGTTTCCGATGATGCCATTCGGCTAAGGCTTTTTCCTTTTTCTTTGCGCACCAAGGCTAAGCAGTGGTTGAGTTCTCTCCCAAGAGGCTCCATTACTACTTGGGCCGAGATGACGGAAAAATTTCTCACGAAATATTTTCCTCCCGCTAAGACGGCTAAATTGCGCAATGATATTACTTATTTCTCCCAAGTTGATACTGAAACATTATATGATACTTGGGAGAAATTAAAGGAATTGCTTCGCCGTTTCCCGCATAATGCAATCCCCGATTGGTTGCAAGTGCAAACCTTCTATAATGGCCTAAATCAACTAATGAGGTAACATATTAATGCCGCCACTAGTGGAACGTTAAACAACAAGACACCGGCGGCCGCCCATGAACTTATAGAAGGTATGGCCATGAATATGTATCAGTGCAGTACACCCCGGTCTCGTCCACCTAAATCGACTGGGATGCACGAAATAGATATGGTTTCTAATTTATCTCTCCAGGTTGAGAAAATACAAAAATAGATGAACGAGATGACTGCTTCCTAATCTACACCTACATGTGAGCCCCAATATTGGGAGCCTTCTACAATTGCTGAGCATGTGGATTACATGGGTAATCCAAATCGGCCACCTTATAATCCATGTAATAATTTTGGTAATACCTATCACCCGGGTATAAGGAATCACCCAAAATTCTCCTGAAGTAATCCGGGAAATGCGGCGCGCCCACCTAACATCATTCCTCCCGGTTATTTTCCACAAAAAGGTTCCAAAAGATACCAATCTCGAGGAGTTGTTCACCAAATATACGACTACAAATGATGCCAACATACGAAATCTCACCGAATCTCTTCGTAATTTGGAGACCCAAATTAGGAAAATCTCTAAAATGCTCTCTGATCGCCAATAAGGAGCGCTACCGGGCAATACGGAGCCCAACCCAAAGGAGCACGCAAAATCCATCACTCTACGGACCGGGAAGGAGGTAACCACTTCTCCAATTCCGGTTGATACTTCTCCAATTTTGGTTGGTACCGAGGTAACAAATTCTTCATCTTCTCCTCCACTTAAGCCTTCTCTTTCTAATAAACCAAAAGCTTATCAACCACCTCTTCCCTATCCTTTTAGAATGGAAAAAGACTGGGTGGATGGGCATCACGGTAAATATTTAGACATGTTTAAACAAATTCAAATAAATTTACTGTTTTGCAAAATAATAACACAAATGCTGAAATATGCCAAGTACCTCAAGGATCTTTTATCCAATAAAAGGAAACTTGAGGATATCTCCACGGTTTAGGTGAACGCGGAGTGTTCGGTAGTTTTACTTAATAAATTACCAAAGAAATTACCCGATCAGGGTAGTTTCTCCATTCTTTGATTATTTGGTTATTTATTAGTAAAACGTGTGTTAGCCGATCTATGCGCTTCCATTAATTTAATGCCTTATTCTTTAGTGAAAAAGTTGGGATAAGGAGAGCCTAAACCCACAAGAATGTGCATTCAACTGGCGGATCGGTTTGTCAATCTCCCTATGGGGATCATTGAGGATGTGCTTGTCAAAGTTGATAAATTTATCTTTCCGGTAGATTTTATCATCTTTGACCTCGAAGAGGACAATGTGGTACCACACATTCTCGGTCTCCCTTTTCTTACCACCTCACGCGCAATTATAAACGTTAGTAATGGTAAACTTCTCCTTAGAGTCCGAGATGAAGAAGTTACCTTTACTATTGACTCATCTATGAAAAATTCGCTCGGAAATGACGACTCATGTTATTACTTGGAATCTTCTCCCGAAGAAGACTCCTTTCCTTTTTCTGAACTTGCTTTATCATCTATTTATCATGACATCGATGTTGAAAATTTATATTTAACTGTTCATGAACATAGTGATAATAATTCGATCACTCGTGCACCTATTTTTGTAATTTTGGAAGTCGGTAATGATCGTTTAAAAACTTCTTATGATGAACCTCCCACACTTGAATTAAAAAAATTTCCTGATCATTGAGTATTTATTTTTAGCAGAGGATTCTAAACTACCCGTTATTGTGTCGGCCTACTTGACCAATTATGAAAAAAATTAAATTATCTAATATTTTAAAACGTCATTGCCGCACAATTGCGTGGAAGATCACAGATTTGAGAGGGATTAACCCCTTCTTTTTGCACACATAAAATTTTATTAGAAGAACACGCTCATAAAAACATTCAACCTCAACCCTAGCTAAATCCTAACATGAAGGAGCTAGTCAAGGCCGAGGTAATAAAATTATTAGATGCGGGCATCATTTATCCAATTTTGGATAGCTCTTGGGTGTAACACCCTAAATCTTGGAAGAGGACCCGACGCCGTCTTTTCGGCAATTTTGGGTTTTGGGGGTAGGCACACGGCCTATGACACGGGCCGTGTCACAAGCCGTGTTGCGCCTGGGCCATCGAGCTGTGTTGGTCGACGATCGGCGAGAAGGCACATGGCCTTGGACACGGGCGTGTCCCTTGCTGTGTCCTTCTCGGGTGGTTTGGAGGAGTTGAGCACGAGCTTGATACGGCTAGTGACACGGCTGTGTCGGGTCTGACACGGGCGTGTCAGAGGCCGTGTTCCAGGCCGTGTTCTGGTTGGGAATTTTGGGATGACGGCGAATGATTGACACAGCCCTGCACACGGCCGTGTTGCAACCCGTGTTCGGCCCAGATTTTTTTATTTTGGGTTTCGATCGTGGCCGTTCATTCGTTTCTTGGGAGGATCCAACAGTGGGGAGCCTCCCTGGGCGGTTTAAGGCCGGGAATAGGGTAGAAACCCTTTCATTTTGCTTTGGGTTCTCTCTCTCTAAGTTCTAGAGAGAAGGGAGAGTAAGGAGGCCAAGTTCCGGCCGCTTGCGAAGCTTCGGAGGTCCGTTTCGCGAGCGGAGTTAAGATCCGTGAAGGTGGGAGCGTTGCGGTGGTTTTCAACCAAGCAAATCTTCCCCATGGCTAGGAAGAGGGGACGGAAGGTAACGACACTTCTCCTCTCGGTTTTTAGGATTTAGGATGCATGAATAGCATCCCCTTCCTTTCGTGTTTTGAGCACCGGATCTCTCAAATGAGAGGGATTCGTGTAGCCGAGGTTCAAGAGGAACCTCCAGGTTGAGTATTCTCATCCCGACATGCATGCATTAGAGATCTGCTCCGTTAGCGGATTAGGCATTGTGGGTGAAGCCGTGGTCGCGACCGTTAGTCTGACTCGGTGATGTTGCATAGCGAGCTTTGAGGATTCGGTAGAAATCCGTTGCGGCAAGACGTCGTTGTGTGTATTCATTTTCCCCCTTTTATTTGAGTGAGTACTCGTAGTCGGAACCGGACAAGGTTAGCTCCGCTTTGTGCGGTAGATGGTTTCCTTGGAGCACGGGAAAGATACGGTACGAATGGTGATTGGGGTAGGGAAACCTTTGTTTGTGCTGTGCAAAGGCACGACTATGTCTCCATGGTCGGCAGGCTATCCCGTGACGCGCAAGTCATGTGGGGAAAGTGTCCCGGCGAGACTAGCCCCTTGTGTGAGACTGACGAGAATGTCGAGCGGAGGGCAAGCCCGGGAAATGTAGCCACGAGCGGGTGGGGTCCAGCAAGGCTTCTTAGAATCGGTCAGTGTGAGATGGAACCCTGACGTGCGAAGTCAGAATGTGCGAGAAAACCCGGGGTTTATGACCCTTGTGCGGTGGGGCCTTTGCAAGGTTCCGTGTGACGGCGTGTGTACCGTTAGGGACATGGTGGTTCCCTTTTGGTTGCGGCTTTAAGCCAATGGGGAAACGGAAGTACCCAGTGTTTAATGTTGTACTAGATGCATACGAGCTAGGGTGCCTTAGGTGAAACCCGGGTTGCATTCATGTTGCATAGTAGTCCCCTTTCACTTTGTACAAAAAATAGAAAACATGTATGCTGTATGAGACCTCCAAGCCTGTTTTATCGCTTTAATATATATGCTATTTTGGTATACGAAGTGCTAACTTGCAGGTGGAGTGGTACCCCGGGGTCCGGCCAGGAGGAGATGTGTTTGTTACACAGTAGAGGTCAGCCTTTGCTGACCCACGTTACTTCAAACCCTTACAGGTAAAGGATCGCATGCAGGAGCTAGCGTGCCGGGCGAAAAGCCCTAAGCCTCATGAAGTGTTGCCGTGCTTGGATTTTCCTTTTGTGTTTGCTACTCTTGTTAGGTTTATGTCCGGCTTGCATGCCGAGGTAGCCTAGGAGTTCTTGACAAATTTATATTTGGACTATTATTGTGTAAGGCCTTAAGGCCATTTGATACTCTACTGTTAGTGGATAACTTCAGTCTGTTAGTGTTCTGTTTCCGCTGTTTTTGTCTGGAGTTTTGAGATTGGGTAGTTTTCATATCATCTTTTAATACTAAAGCTGTGGCGTCCGTATGTTGTGGGGCCCCGGCCGGACCAATATTATATGGTCTTTACAGGAGAGGTGTTACAATTTGGTATCAGAGCCAGGTTGAGCGTTCCAATGAGAAGTTTCGTGGTCGAAAGTATAAGTCGAGTCGCGTATAAGAAGTTATCCACATAGGAGTATCGCGGGACCATGAGTGTCCTTGTGTTCGAGTCTTGCGATTAGTGACTAATTTGCGTTTTCTTGCTTGTGTTTAGAGTGCAAGCAACAAGGCTGGGACCTCGAGGCCAAGAGAAGAGCTCTTGGCAAGTAGTGCGACTACACAAGGTCCGCTAGGGATGGGAGTCACACCGGCCGACTTCTGCCGTATACTTGCAGAAGCGATGGTGGCGGCCCAAGCTGCAGCGACAGCACAGGTAGCAGCTCCTGTTGCTCAAGTAGCAACTCCTGCTGCCCCGGACACTACAGCGACCGTACCGGTTGAGGAAGCCAGGCGGGCAGAGCCGTAGGCCGAGAGAGTGGCTGTCGGGCATGGGGACCAGCAAATGAAGTACTTTCTGAGTTTCCACCCTCCAACCTTCAAGGGAATCGGCACGCCCACAGATGCAGAGGATTGGTGGGCTAGAATTCAGGAGCTTTTGAGGGCAGTAGAGGCGCCAGATGAGAAAAAGGCAGAGTTCGCAGCCTTTATGTTGGAGGGAGATGCCAAGTTATGGTGGGTGAGCCATAGTGGCAGGCAGTTTCTAGGACGCATACCGTCCATCGAGGAGTTTGGGAATGCCTTTCTGAAGAAGTACATTCCCGCATCAACAAGGTTAGCCCTCTAGAGGCAGTTTCTACATCTGGTGCAGCGAGACAAGTCAGTGGATGAATATGTTCAGGAATTTACTTGCTTGGGTCGTTATGCGGGAACGACCATGGCAGACGATGAAGAGAGGGACAATCTATTCTATCATGGATTGAGGGAGAATCTAAGACAACCCCTCATATCGATGAAACGTGCGGGTTTCAACGAATTGGTGGAGGCGGCCCGAATTTTGGAGAGTTACATGGAGCGATTCCAGCGTCGCAAGGGTTTCACACCCAAACAGGGGGAAGAGAAGAAGCCTGCTCAGTCCCATGGAAAGGCGGAAGGGAGCCGATGGAAGAAGAAGCCTCCCCCATATAAGTCGGGCGAGAAAAGTAATTGGACGTCCGGAGGGTCACGCTCTAAGGGACCGCAGACGTGTTACAGTTGTGGCAAGCCAGGCCACATAGCAAGATTTTGTACCCAAGGGGGCGCTGAGCAAGAGCCAAGGCAGGAGCAGACCGTGCGCTCCGGCCCCAGTGCAGCAGAGAAGGGGAAGATAGCGGAGTCGAGTGCTTCCCGGTTTCAACCAGTGCAGCGAAGGGCCTACAACCTTTGGCAGCAGGAAGCAATCCGCCAAACTGATGTGGTGACAGGTATGAGAGTTCAACCTGCACCTTAGATTTCTTCTTTTCAATCCTTTTTATGTTTGTTGCATGTGTGTAGGCTTTGTAGTGGTATCTAAGTACCCCGCTAGGGTACTTTTTGATACGGGAGCGTCGCACTCCTTCCTTGAGGAAAGTTTCATCCGGAGGATTGGAGTTGAGTCCTTCTCAACGGACTCAGAGTTGAAAGTGCGCATGCCCAATGGGTTGTCTATGACAACCAGGGCTAAAGGGCGGATTTGTTGGAGTCTTGAGGGAGTCGACTTCATGCTTGTAGCGGCGATCTTGCCGTTGTCCGAGTTCGATGTGATTTTGGGGATGGACTGGCTAGCGGAGTAGCGTGCCAGTATCAACTATTTGTCCAAGGTGGTAACCCTGAGGGGCGTGGGGCAAGCAGAAGTCAAGTTTGAAGGCCTGCATGGAGTGGCCTGTTCCCTAGTTTCGGCACTTCAACTAGTGCGAGCTGTTAACCAGGGAGGTGTAGCTCTAGTAGCGTTGTTGGAGGTTAGCCTTTCCAGGCTGTCTCTTGGAGAAGTACCCGTGGTGGCGGAGTTTGGAGATGTATTTCCTGAGGAGCTACCGGGAGCACCTCCTCGGCGGGAGATTGATTTCTCCATCGAGTTAGTGCCTGAGGCTAGACCGGTGTCACGTCCACCCTTTAGGATGGCACCAAAGGAGTTGGTCGAGCTCAAGGTTCAGTTGTAGGAGCTTTTGGAGCAAGGGTATATCAGACCCAGCTCTTCACCGTGGAGTGCACAGGTGTTATTCGTAAAGAAGAAGGACAGTAGTATGCGTTTGTGCATAGACTACCGAGAGTTGAACAAAATGACTGTTAAGAATAAGTATTTGATTCCTCGGATAGACAACCTTTTCGACCAATTGGTGGGGTCGGTGGTGTACTCCAAATTGGACTTAAAGTCATGATATTATCAGTTGCGTATTCGTGACGAAGACATACCCAAGACAGCATTTGGTACGAGGTATGGTCATTTTGAGTTCTCGGTGATGCCGTCCGGGTTGACGAACGCGCCGTCCGTGTTCATGGACTTGATGAACCGAGTGTTTCGCGAATACTTGGACTGGTTCGTAGTCGTCTTTATCGATGACATTTTGGTGTATTCCAAGTCAAAAGCAGAGCACGAGTCGCACTTGAGGAGAGTGTTGCAAGTATTAAGAGAGAACCAGCTTTATGCGAAGTTCTCCAAGTGCGAGTTCTGGTTGGAGAAGGTGGCGTTTTTAGGCCATGTGATTAGTGAGGATTAGGTGGCGGTAGATCCAACGAAAGTAGAAGCCATTAGAGAGTGGCCAGTTTTGAGGACCGTGGCAGAAGTTCAGAGTTTTCTTGGACTAGCCGGGTACTACCAAAGGTTTATGGAAAACTTTTCGCGAATAGCTCTACCCCTCACTTCACTAACTCGCAAGGATCAGAAGTTTGTATGGACTCAAGAGTGCAATCAGGTGTTTGAAACCCTGAAGGAGAGGCTAATGACAGTGCCGATCCTAAGTCTACCAAAGGGGACCGAAGGATTCCATATTTTCAGCGACGCATCCGGATGCGGTTTAGGGTGCGTGTTGGTGCAGCATGGTAGTGTGATAGCTTTTGGGTCGAGGAAGCTGAAGCCTCATGAGAGAAATTACCCCTTCCATGATTTGGAGTTGGCGGCGGTAATTTTTTCTTTGAAGTTGTGGAGGCACTACGTTTATGGTGCAAAGGTGGAGATCTTCACAGACCACAAGAGTCTGAAGTATCTCCTAGATCAGAAGGACCTAAATATGCGGCAGCGCAGGTGGGTCGAGTTCCTTGGGGACTACGAGGTGGCGATTCAGTATACACCGGGGAAAGCCAATGTTGTGGCGGATGCTCTGAGCAGGAAATACTTGGGGCAAGGTAATTGGATCGAAGCTCATGATGAGCGGTTGAGGCGGGACTGGGAGTCCCTTGGTTTGGAATGTGTGGCAAGAGGCGAGTCTAGCATGGCTCGGCTAAACTGGATTGAGATGCAAAGTGAATTATGCGATCGTATTCGTGAAGCGACCCGTGTGGATGCGAGGTTCCAACCTTTCGTGGAGGAAGCTCTAAAGGGCGAGGGTAGCGCCAGGGAGATGGTTGATGGGATTCTTAGGAAGGGCGGAAGGATTTGTGTACCGCAGTTCGGCAAGCTTCGCGAGGAGTTGATGTTTGAAGCCCACTTAACTAAGTACTCCCTTCACCCGGGTAGTACAAAGATGTACTTGGATTTGAAGAAGTCCTATTGGTGGCCTGGGATGAAGCGGGTCGTAGCTTTGTTTGTGAGTCGGTGCCAAACTTGTGCCTTGGTGAAGGCCGAATGTCAGAAGCCGGGCGGGTTCTTGAAGCCTCTTCCAATCCCCGAATGGAAATTTGAGGACATCTCCATGGATTTTGTGCATGGGTTGCCTAGATCGCAGCAGGGTAATGATGCCATTTGGGTGATTGTGGACCGCTTGACCAAAGTGGCACATTTCATCCCAAACCGGAAGGAGGACGGTGTGGAAAAGTTGGTGGAGTTGTACGTCCGCAACATTGTACGACTTCATGGGATTCCGAAGAGTATAGTCAGTAACCGGGATGGACGTTTCACATCTAAGGATTGGCGGTTGGTGAAGAAGAGCTTGGGCACAAAACTCAAGTTCAGTACGGCCTTTCATCCTCAAACCGATGGGCAAACCGAGAGAACGAACCGTACTATGGAGGATATGCTAAGGATGTGTACTCTCGACTTCGGCAAGAAGTGGGAGGATTACGTCTTTATGGTGAAGTTTGCTTATAATAATAGTTACCAAGCTAGTATCAAGATGGCGCCATACGAAGCTTTGTATGGGAGGCGGTGTCGAACACCGATGTCTTGGACAGAGGCGGGAGACACCAAACTTTTGGGAAAAGAGGTGGTAGCCGACGCTAGTGAGCTCGTGCGAACCATTCAAGAGCGCATGAAGGTAGCTCAAGATCGGCAAGCTAAGTATTTCAACGCTCTCTACAGGCATGTGGAGTTCGCGGTGGGCGACTGGGTTTATCTTAAGATCAAGCCATTAAAAGGCGTTTCACAGATTTGCCGCCTCAAGAAGCTGAGTCCGAGATTTTTGGGACAATTAAATGTAATCGAGCGAGTGGGAGAGGCAGTGTACCGGTTAGCGTTGTCCACGGAGCTAAGTGGATTACACGACGTATTTCACGTCTCCGTCTTGAGGAAAGCTTTGTTAGAAGCCAGTGTGGTGATTGAGCCGATGGCGATGCCGGTAGAGGAAGACTTGAGGACGCAAGTTCGTCCAATCGCGATAGAAGATTCAGAGGTTCAGCAACTGCGGAACAAGGAGGTTAGACTCGTACAGGTCCGTTGGGACAACTGTGGCCGCGAGGAGCTCTCATGGGAGCGAGAGCAGGCCATGCTGGAAGAGTACCCCGAGCTTTTCTCCTCAGGTACCGTTTAGTTTTGTTTACTTTCCATGTTTTAAATTTCAGGACGAAATTCTTGTAAGGGGGGAGAGTTGTAACACCCCAAATCTTGGAAGAGGACCCGACGCCGTCTTTTCGGCAATTTTGAGTTTTGGGGGTAGGCACACGGCCTGTGACACGGGCCATCTCACAAGCCGTGTTGCGCCTGGGCCGTCGAGCTGTGTTGGTCGACGATCGGCGAGAAGGCACACGGCCTTGGACACGGGCGTGTCCCTGGCCGTGTACTTCTCGGGTGGTTTGGAGGAGTTGAGCACGGGATTGACACGGCTAGTGACACGGCCGTGTCGGGTCTGACACAGGCGTGCCAGATGCCGTGTTCCAGGCCGTGTTCTAGTTGGGAATTTTTGGATGATGGCGAATGGTTGACACGGCCCTGCACACGGCCGTGTTGCAACCCGTGTTAGGCCCAGATTTTTTTATTTTGGGTTCCGATCGTGGCCGTTCATTCGTTTCTTGGGAGGATCCAATGGTGGGGAGCCTCCCTGGGCGGTTTAAGGCTGGGAATAGGGTAGAAACCCTTTCATTTTGCTTTGGGTTCTCTCTCTCTAAGTTCAAGAGAGAAGGGAGAGCAAGGAGGCCAAGTTCCGGCCGCCGGCGAAGCTTCGGAGGTCCGTTTCGCGGGCGGAGTTCAGATCCGTGAAGGTGGGAGCGTTACGGTGGGTTTCAACCGAGAAAATCTTCCCCATGGCTAGGAAGAGGGGACGGAAGGTAACGACACTTCTCCTCTCAGTTTTTAGGATTTAGGATGCATGAATAGCATCCCCTTCCTTTCGTGTTTTGAGCACCGGATCTCTCAAATGAGAGGGATTCGTGCAGCCGAGGTTCAAGAGGAACCTTCGGGTTGAGTATGCTCATCCCAGCAATGCTTGCATTAGAGATCCGCTCTGTTAGCGGATTAGGCATTGTGGTTGAAGCCGTGGTTACGACCGTTAGTCCGACTCGGTGATGTTGCATAGTGAGCTTTGAAGATTCGGTAGAAATCTGTTGCGGCAAGACGCCGTTGTGTGTATGCATTTTCCCCCTTTTATTTGAGTGAGTACTCGTAGTCGGAACCGGACAAGGTTAGCTCCGCTTTGTGCGGTAGATGGTTTCCTTGGAGCACGAGAAAGATACGGTGCGAATGGTGATTGGGGGTGGGGAAACCTTTGTTTGTGCTGTGCAAAGGCGCGGCTATATCTCCGTGGTCGGCTGGCTATCCCGTGACACGCAAGTCATGTGGGGAAAGTGTCCCGGCGAGACTAGCTCCTTGTGTGAGACTGACGAGAATGCCGAGCGGAGGGCAAGCTCGGGCAATATAGCCATGAGCGTGTGGGATCCAGCAAGGCTTCTTAGAATCGGACAGTTTGAGACGGAACCCTGACGTGCGAAGTTAGAATATGCAGGCAAGCCCGGGGTTTATGACCCTTGTGCGGGTGGGGCCTTTGCAAGGTTCCGTGTGACGGCGTGTGTGCCGTTAGGGACATGGTGGTTCCCTTTTGGTTGCGGCTTTAAGCCAATGGGAAAACGGAAGTACCCAGTGTTTGATGTTGTGCTAGATGCATACGAGCTAGGGTGCCTTGGGTGAAACCCAGGTTGCATTCATGTTGCATAGTAGGCCCCTTTCACTTTGTACAAAACATAGAAAACATGTATGCTGTATGAGACATCCAAGACTGTTTTACCGCTTTAATATATATGCTCTTTTGGTATACGAAGTGCTAACTTGCAGGTGGAGTGGTACCCCGGGGTCCGTTAGGGATGGCCGGGAGGAGATGTGTTTGTTACACAGTAGAGGTCAGCCTTTGGTGACCCACGTTACTTCAAACCCTTATAGGGCAAGGATCGCATGCAGGAGCTAGCGCGCCGGGCGAAAAGCCCTAAGCCTCATGAAGTGTTGCCGTGCTTGGATTTTCCTTTTGTGTTTGCTACTCTTGTTAGGTTTATGTCCGGCTTGCATGCCGAGGTAGCCTAGGAGTGCTTGGCACATTTATATTTGGACTATTATTGTGTAAGGCCTTAAGGCCATTTGATACTCTACTGTTAGTGGATAACTTCTGTCTGTTAGTGTTCTATTTCCGCTGTGTTTGTATGGAGTTTTGAGATTGGGTAGTTTTCATATCATCTTTTAATACTAAAGCTGTGGCGTCCGTATGTTGTGGGGCCCCGGCCGGACTCATATTATATGGTCTTTACAGGGGAGGTGTTACATTGGGTGAGTTCGGTCCAAGTGGTTCCCAAGAAAGGATGGTTAACTGTAGTGCCTAACAATAAAAATGAATTAATCCCTACTCAAACCATTACTGTATGGCAGGTGTGCATCGACTATCGTAAGTTAAATGATGCAACCCATAAGGATCATTTCCTTTGCAATTCATTGACCAACTCCTTGAACGGTTATTCAGGCACTCTTTTTATTGTTTTCTTGATGGTCTTTCGGGATATTTCCAAATCCTAATCACGCTCGAAGACCAAGAGAAAACAACCTTCACTTTTCCGTATGGCACCTTCGCCTATCAAAGAATGCCTTTTGGTTCATGCAATGCGTGGGCAACCTTCCAAAGATGTATGCTAGCGATCTTTGATGAACTAGTGGAGGATATCATGGAGGTCTTCTTGGATTATTTCTCTGTTTTTGGAGATTCGTTTGATTTATGTTTTGCAAACCTTTCCCATGTACTCCAAAGATGTGAGGACACGAACCTAGTTTTAAACTGTTAGAAGTGCCATTTTATGGTACGAGAAGGTTTTTCCTTAGACAACAAAATTTCTCGCAAGGGCATAAAGGTAGATAAAGCTAAAATTGAAACTATAGAAAAGCTACCTCGCCCTTCAAATGTAAAGGCCGTTCGTAGTGTTTTGGGACATGCCGATTTCTATCGCCGGTTTATCAAGGATTTTTCTAAAGTAACTAAGCCCCTTACATACTTATTAGAAAAAGATGTGCCGTTTCTTTTTGATAAAAATTGTTTGCATGCTTTTTCTCTTATTAAAGAAAAGTTGATTAACGCTCCCATCATGATCGCTCCCAATTGGGAACTTCCATTTGAGATAATGTGCAAGGCTAGTAGTTTTGTTGTAGGTGCGGTTTTAGGACAACATATAAATAAAAATTTTCATCCAATTTATTATGCGAGCAAAACACTAACAGCCGCATAAGAAAATTATACTACCACCAAAAAAGAATTATTAGATGTTATATTCGCATTTGATAAATTCCGCTCCAACCTAACCTTGTCCAAAATAATTGTTTTTATCGATCATTCGACTTTGAGATATTTACTAACAAAAACAGATGCAAAGTCGCGATTGATTAGGTGGATCTTACTGCTACAAGAATTTGACTTGGAGATTCGTGAAAAGAGAGGAGCGGAGAACTTGGTGGCTGATCATCTTTCGCGATTTGAGAACCCCAATTCAGGGGAACTCATAGAGGAGGATATTGAGGACACTTTCCCCGAGGAGCACCTTCTCGCCATTCATAATCTAATTACTCTACCCACTCCTTGGTTCGCCGATTTCACAAATTATCTTGTTGCGACCGAATGGTTTTTCTTATCAAGAAAAGAAGAAATTTTTTTCCGATTTGAAAAAATATTTTTGGGAGGATCCTGTTCTTTTTCATGTTTGTGCGGACCAAGTATTGCAGAGGTGTGTTTCTCATGAGGAAGGCGCTCAAATTCTAAAGCATTGCCATGAGGGACCCGCCGGTGGGCACTATAAAGCTAATCAAACGGCTCAGAAAGTACATGAAGTAGGCTTCTATTGGCCAAGCATATCCAAGGATGCTCACGCCCATGTAAGTCATTGTGAGCAATGCCAACGCTCAAGTAATATTTCCCGCCGTAATGAAATGCCCTTAAATTCATTTTTAGAAATAGAAGTATTTGGTTTATGGGGGATCGACTTTGTTGGACCGCTACCAATGTACTATAGAAATAAATATATTTTGGTAGCAGTCGACTACGTGTCACGGTGGGCGGAAGCGGAAGCCCTTCCCACTAATGATGCCCGAGTCGTGACTCAATTTATTAAAAAATTATTTTCACGATTTGGAGCACCGCGGGCAATAGTTAGTGATAGGGGCACTAACTTTTGTAACGCACAATTTGATAAAGTATTAACCAAATACGGCGTTACACATTGGTTAGCCACACCCCCTATCACCCTCAACAAGTGGCCATGTAGAAGTAGTTAACCATGAAATCAAAGGTATATTAGAAAAAACGGTTTATACTAGTAGAAAGGATTGGTCGGTCAAGCATGATGATGCTCTATGGGCTTATCAGACCACATACAAGACCGCTATCGGTTGTACGTCGTATCGATTGGTCTATGGGAAAGCATATAATATGTCGGTTGAGCTTTAACATCGTGCCTTTTGGGCACTTAAATTTTTAAATCTTGATGAGAATTTGTCCTCCGAACTTCGTAAATTACAACTTAATGAGCTCGATGAGTGGCGCTCCCTCACATATGAGAATAATAAACTCTATAAGGAATGCACCAAATTTTCTCATGATAAGAAAATTAAGCACCCCAAGGACTTCCAACTGGGAGACAAAGTCTTACTTTATAACTCGCGCATGCGCTTATTTCCAGGTAAGCTTAAGTCCCATTGGTTCGTCCCCTTTGTCGTGAAGGAGGTTTGGCCCTACGGGAGGATGCTTATTTCGCACCCGGAAGGAGGCAATTTTAAAGTGAATGTGCACCGGCTAAAATTATTTATTTTCAGTGATAAAATCAACACACAATTAGACAACATAATGTTGTCAAAACCATAACGTAGCGCGCATCACTATGGTTGAGCTCAACGACCATAAACAAAGCGCTGGTGGGAGGCATTCCATGGATATCCTTTCTTTTTATTAATTTTCTTTTTGAGTCTTTACAGGTTTGAAGGACATCGATGCATGACGATCGGTCGGGGATGAATGTCAAGTCTATGTGAATCTTCAAGTCGGTAACTTTTATTTTATTCTAGTTTTTTTTTAAATAGAAAAAAAAACAAACACCAAAAAAATAAAAGGAAAAATTTATATAAAAAATATATATATTTTTCCTCGTACACGCCCCTGTCACGGGCATGACCTATGGGTCACGAGCATGTTAGAGGCATGTCTTCTCATATGTTTCGCACGTAGCTTTGTCCTCCCGTCTTTTAGACAAAACACGGGTGTGACCAAAATTGGTTACAGGCGTGTCATGCCCGTGTCGCGGGTATCCGAGGCATTGACTAGGTCTGCCTCAGATTCCCTACGACATGTTATATTTTGGCTGACCCGCCCCAGAGTCACGGGTGTGACCCTGGGGCATTATAATGGAATCCGAGGCCAGCGCCTCGGATTCCCGTGATCCTCCCTAAGAAACCAGTTACACTCCCAGAGACACGGGCGTGACTCTACGAGTCACGGGCGTGACTCTGGGGTGTGAATCGCGAATCTGAGATGGTATGCCTCGGATTCCTTCCAGCTTTGACACGTGCTTGTCACGACCCTATTACGGGCGTGACTGGGGGGCATGTCAGACCCATGAACCTCTATACATAGGAATTCCCCCCTCTCTTCTCTCCAAACCTTCCAGGCTTCACCCTCTATTTGCATACTTCTTTGGCCAAATTTTTCCCCCTATTCTCGCCATGCCTCGCCACCACCCTCGTTCCACAACATCTTCCTCCGAGCATCCCACAGATCCCGCCTCGGCGGAATCCATGCCCTTGTTTGAAAACACAACCCAGCAGGACCGGAGCGAGCGACTGCACGGCAATCCCTTTCGCGTGTTCAAGATCTTGGACTGGGAGATCCTTGCAACCTTCGAAGCAGCGGAGATAGTTCGGGGATTTCTATCCACCCCAGGACAGGCTCCCCTTTTCTCCATTTCGGATCCAGCTTTCCTCGAGATCACCATCGAGTTCTTGACGTATTTTGAGTTTCGTTGGGTAGCACATTATGATTTCATCATCTTTCGCATGGGTGGAATAATGCACAAGCTCACCATCTGCCAACTCAATCTTGCCATGGGATTTTGCTCAGAGGCCTTTTCAACTTCCCCCGCCTACCTCGACCTCAAAACTGATTTCCCTCCCAATTTAAACCTCCTCACTTTTTGTTCGAAAATCAGTAATGAAACCGCCCCTACACCGCAAACAAATCAAACGGTAGCCACCTCATTTCCCTCGCTTTGCACATTCTCCGCAACCTTCTCACGTTTACCCATTCTGGACGCAGCGATTGTCATGGCGTGGTGAATCGGGCAGACTTACTATACTTATATAGTATGTTTTACCGGGTCCCACTCAACCTTGGTTACTTGCTCGCCAAATTCTTTTGGCACCAAGCCAAAAATGTGAGATTGGGAGCGGTGCACGTCGGGAATTTTATTACTTTCCGAGCCAAGCTAAAGGTGTTTGGGATGCCCTTCCGCGGCTCACTAGCATGCAAATGCCACCGACTCTCCAGTTTCAGACCCTTTAGGCCCTTGGCCTAGCTCACCAACGTGATGGAGAGTTTGAGGATATTCCCCCATCAGTCGGTGGTGTGGATCATGATCTTGATCAGGTGCGGGTCCCAACGGTACTCATCATTCTCCACAGATTCTGCCACCTCCGCTGTATTCTACCCCAGCGCTTGATCCTCCAAATTATTTGGATCAACAATTTGGGTCGATTCATACGCTCATAGACGATTTGCAAACCAATTTTGACGGTCGTTCCGCTACTTTTGATGAGCGCTTTACCAAGCTAGAGCAAAGTCACGCTTCTTCCGTGGAGCATATTTCCCGCGATTTTGCGGCCATGCGGACTTTCTATCAGCAGCCCGGGGACGCTCCCGACCAGGAGTAGCTGTCTTTTCATTTCTTTGGACTTGTAGTGGGTTGCCTCTCTGTATCTGTATCGTTGTTTTTATTTTCATGTATTTGCTTTTATTATGAAAAAATTCTATAAAACAAAATGTGTTTGTTTTGCTAATGTCTTACATGTCGCTTTTGGTGCTTGTTTGACATTCTCAGGGAAGTCTCCTTTTATTTCTTTTCTTCATTTTTACATTTGGGACAATATATTGCTTAAGTATGGGGGAGGGATATTTCTCAAGCAAAACATACAAAAAAGATCACAAAATTTTAATTTTTCAAAAATTCAAATAAATATATATATATTTATATATTTCAAAAATTTCAAAATTTATATTTTGTTATGAATTTTGTTTTTCAAAAATTTAAAATGAAAAAAAAAAATTTAAAATCGAAAAATAAATTTCTTAGAATGGGAAGTTTGGGATATCACTCCATTTTACCTTCTAGTACCGTTGAGAGCCCTTCACAGGGTAAACCTCGGGAAGTCTAAGAAATTACAAAAAATTAGGTTAAATATTTAATTAGAGAAATCATTATTTTTATATTTATTCACATGCAAAATTCCTAGTAATTAAAATTTTTATAGTGTTTTGATAATACATTTGGTAGCCTAAACTGTTATCGTATTTATCTAGTTTATAATGTACAAATCATGTCTTTTTAGTTTATCTTTTATCGTTTTTATGTAAATATTATTGCCACTAACATTTTCTTGTCTTTTTGCAGGTTTCCAGTTTTTTAATCAAAAATAACCTGTCACGCCCCCTGTCACGCCCTGCCCGGGCGTGACCAAGGGCGTGTCGCCTGATCCCGAGGACTCCTATTAACAGAGACAGAAAACCCAGGAAAACGATTGTCATGACCCCTACACGCCCTCCCACGGGCGTGTCTCAGGTCGTGACACGGGCGTGTCGCCCCTTGCCCGAAGTCTGCCGCCGCATTGAATGCCTGCTCTAGCTCAGCACGCCAACAATACTATCATGCCTCCCATCACGGGCTTGACCTGGGGCGTGACATTGAATTTTCCGATGACTGACAGATTTCTGACCAATGATTTCAACACGACGTGCGTGTCATGCCCATCCTACATGGGCATGACTAAGGGCGTGTCGATAACCGTACAGAAGAAATCATGCCTCCCGCCAGATTCCACAATCCGAGGTAAACCCCGTACATGTCACGCCCCCTGACACGCCCCCTAGGGTGTGTCGAAGGGCATGACCAACCCGTGAAAATTTCTATACATTCAGACCCGCCCTTCCATTTCAGCAAGTTGTGGTTGAGAAGGGGAGGTGCTGCCCCTTTGTTTCTTGATCCTTTTTAAGCTTTTTTCTCTCTCTCTCTCTCTCTCTCTCTCTCTCCTTTTGTAATTTACTCTTAACCCTAGTTTAGTATTTAGTGGTTTTAGCTTTTATTGTAATCTTGCTCTTGCTTAGTGCTAATTGTTGGGCTAGAATACAATTTTATTTTCATGCACTTGTAATTTCATTTTCCTAAGTGTAGCTCTCCTTTTTATTAATAAAAGTTCCCTTTTCTACTTGTGTTCTTTTTATGCTCTACTACTCATTCCCCCTCCTCCATTTAATTATGATTAACTAATCCTCCTTGTACTCGATCTTGATGATCCGAGGTTCGAGTGATTAAGTTATGATGTTTTAATTAACCTTTTCTTTTTAGATTTAGGCCTTGAATTACTCTTGATTTTTCATGGGTTGGAGGTATATTATCGATATATACTCTCCACCTTTGCTTTCATTCTGGGCTATCCGAGAGGCCGATAGAATGAAGTGAGCATTCAAGAGTAAAGGGAGTTGTACACACCCCTCGAGAGAGGCAGACGTCCAAATCTCCCAGATTGGGGTAAAATCCAATAGTGGGGTTCACCGCGTAAAGGGAGTTTTAGGCCTCCGATTTAGACGAGAGTCGGTCGGACCTTCCTAAACTCAGTTGGGCACGACTTCGAGAGAAGCGTGTTAAAGCTTTAGGAACCTCCACGGTCAAGGACCTTTATCCTATTAAGTTTAGGTTTTTATCGCATTTTCTTAGTCGGCTTTAGCCGAGGTGAATCTTGATCAAGTGCATTTCCAATTCATAGTCTCAGCCTTTCGTTATCATCGCTTCTAATAGCTCTTTAATTAATTGTAGTAGTTCTCTTTCTAGCATTAGCTTTACTTCCTTAATTGTAATTAGTTTCTCTAAACCCCTGTTTTTTCATCGATAAGATAATAGTCTTCGTGTGAGTAAGCATACGCAACAGTTCCCGGATTTCAATATGACACTTGTGTCCCCTAGCTACAATTCGATAGGTATACTTGCCTCATTAGATTGCTAGTTCGGTTGCTTTTATTTTTCCTTTGAAGATGGCGAACACCAAGTTTTTGGCGCCGTTGCCGGGGAACCAACTTTCGTTGATATATTGAAAACACAAACCTATTAATTTAATCTCTTCTCTTTCGAATCCTCTTTCTTTAAATTTTAAAATAAAAAAAAAATATTACCGCTCTTAATAGTAACCAACTTTACAATATTTCTACACCACCTAATTCTCTCGAAAAGGACAAAGGGCTTTAAGCGCCACTATCTTGTCTAGTACCTTACGAACCCTTCACGGGATAGTCCTTGGGAAGTTCGGGAGTTAATCTATTTAATATATATATTTTTTTTTAAAAAAATTCTAATCTTGCTTTTCTTTCTAGTTTATTTTATTTCTCTTTCTTCTTTTCTTTTCTTAGAGCATGACCCGCGGGAGTCCGTCAGTTATTTTGGACTTGGACCACGAAATTAAGCGTACTCTTCAGAGAAGATCGCGATTTAAAGGCCCTACTTCCCAAATACCAGTTGAGGACTCCGAGTCATTCTCTACTCTAAGAATGGAAGAACCCAACGTGGAGGAAGCCGTGCAAAGGACTATGTCCTATTATGCATGGCCGAATCTCGAGGGAACATAATCAAGTATAGTTCGCCCTGCTATAAAAAATAATAACTTCGAAATAAAGCCTAGCATAATTCAAATGGTGCAGCAATATGTGCAATTTGACGGACTTCAAGATGAAGATCCGAACGCACATATAGCAAGCTTTCTTGAAATTTGTTACACCTTCAAGATAAATGGTGTCACAAATGATGCAATCAAGCTAAGACTTTTCCCCTTCTCTTTGAGAACTAAAGCTAAGAAGTGGCTAAACACTCTACCTAAGAATAGAATAACCACCTGGAATTTATTAACTAAAAAATTTTTGGCTAAGTATTTTCCGCCAGCTAAAACTGCTAATCTTAGGAACGACATCTCTGCTTTTGGACAAATAGACTCAGAAACCTTATATGAAACCTGGGAAAGATTTAAAGAATTATTAAGACGATGCCCACATCACGCGCTGCCTGTATGGTTACAAGTGCAGACATTCTATAACGGGCTAAATCAAAATACAAAGAAAATGATAGACGCAGCCTCTGGCAGTACTTTAAATCATAAGACCCCGGAAGTAGCTCTTGATCTTTTTGAGGACATGGCCATGAACACTTATTAGTGGAATGTGCCTAGGTCCCGCCAAAACAAACCCGCAGGTATCTTTGAAGTGGACAATGTCTCCCAGCTCGCGCTACTAGTTGAAATATTAAGCAAAAAGATAACGGAGATGACTGATGCCTCCGCCCCTCAGGTAGGAATCTGCAACCCCTGCCCCAGAATAATTAGAATTTGTTAAAAATATGCCTAGAAATGCTTTTAATAATTTTTTTGCTACGAATTTTCATCCTCCTGGTTTTAATTTTCCAAATAGTTATAATCCTGCCTTAAGAAATCATCCGAATTTTTCGTGGAGTAATCCATCGAATGCTATGCGGCCGCCACCACTAAATGATTTTCCTGCACCACCATCACCACCTCTTTAAAATTATCCAAAACCTCCATGCTTGGAGGAGTTACTTTCTAAATATATCTCCACAAATGACGCTATGATTAGAACCTTAACCGGAAGCGTTAAAAATCTTGAAAATAAGGTAGGACAGCTCGCGAAAATAATTTCTGAGCGACCCGCAGGGTCTCTTCCCTCCAATACCGAACCCAACCCGAGAGAGCAAGCGAAATCTATAACTCTTCGGAGTGGGAAGAAAATCTCCGGTATGGTTTGCGAAGAGCCTGAGGCAAGCTCCGCCCCTTTTTTTAAAAATCAAAGCTCCGCTCCCGTTTTAAAAATTCCACCCTCTACTGAAGAAGTTATCACCCCCATTTTAGAACAAAATCTAACTCCACCACCCATTTTCAAAAATAATTCAACTCCTCCATACCCCTCTGAACTTAATAAACAACGTCAAGATGATCAGTACTCCAACTTCTTAGAAATCTTCAAGCAAATCCACATAAATCTGCCCTTCAACGAAGCTATTTCGCAGATGCCAAAATACGCCAAGTATCTTAAGGACCTCTTTACTAACAAGAAAAAGTTAGAGAACCTCTCGCATGTCACGTTAAATGCCGAGTGCTCTTCTATTTTAACAAACGATTTGCCGAAGAAGATCAGTGATCCGGGTAGTTTCTCTATCTCGTGTGTCTTCAGTGATCTTTTTGTCAAGCACGCATTAGCCGACTTAGGCGCGAGTATAAACTTTATGCCCCTCTCATTGTTTAAGAAGCTAGGAATTGGTAGCCTTAACCCCACGCGTATGAGTTTCCAGCTAGCCGATAGATCTGTCAAGTACCCATTAGGAATAGTGGAGGACGTTCTTGTAAAACTCGATAAGTTCATCTTCCCGGTGGATTTGTCATTTTGGACATCGAAGAAGACGTCGAGGTTCCCCTGATCCTTGGCCGACCCTTCCTTGTAACCTCCTGAGCCATCATTGATGTAAGCAATGGTAAGCTCTTTCTTCGAGTAGGCGACGATGAAGTCACTTTTTTTATCACCCCTTCGATGAAGAACACCTTAGCAAATGATTACTCCTGCTTTTTCGTAGATGCCGTAAGTGACGAATCCTCCTACTGCCACTCAAAATTTTAAAAGGATTTTTTTGATTTTTGTTTCTCCTCTTCTCTTCCAACTGAATCGCTGCAAGAAAGTGATGAATCATCTGATTGCCTTTCTGAATTTGAGAAAGAATTTTCTGATTTTTGTTCTTCCTCTACTCTTCCAACTGAACCGCTGCAAGAAGCCGCATTGGCCGCTAGCCCCACCCCTTTTAATTTTCCTTATAAAAAAGTTTATGAAGATATCGTTTTTGAAAAAGAAATAATTTTCAAATCCTCTTTCGAAGAACCCCCTACCCTAGAACTTAAAGAACTTCCTGAACATCTCAAGTACGCCTTTTTAGAAAAAGACTCCAAGCTTCCTGTTAAGGTTTCGGCCTACCTCACGGATGTCAAACATGAAAAACTTCTTCTAGTTCTACTTAAGCATCTCCGAGCTATTGCCTGGAAAATTTCTGATATCAAGGGCATAAGCCCATCTTTCTGTACTCATACAATTTTAATGGAAGATAATTTGCGTAACTCTATTCAACCTCAGCGCCGTATCAACCCGAACATGAAAGAAGTTGTTAAGGGCAAGGTTATGAAATTATTAGACACAGGAATTATCTACCCAATATCAGATAGTAAGTGGGTTAGCCCTGTTAAGGTAGTACCAAAGAAAGGAGGGATAACGGTAGTTAGTAATGAAAATAACAAATTAATACCAACACGTACGGTGACGGGTTGGCAAATGTGTATAGATTTTCGTAAGTTGAATGACGCCACCCGCAAGGACCACTTTCCTTTGTCGTTTATCAACCAGATTTTAGAACGTCTATCCGACCATAGCTTTTATTATTTTCTCGATGGCCGCTCAGGGTATTTTCAAATACCCATCTCTCCCGAGGACCAAGAGAAAACTATGTTTACTTATCCCTTCGGCACCTTTGCCTACCGAAGAATGTCGTTTGGATTGTGCAACACGACAGCTATATTCCAGCGATGTATGCTCGCTATTTTTGACAAGTATGTAGAAAGCATTATGGAGGTATTTATGGACGATTTCTCCGTGTTCGGCGATTCCTTTGATAGATGTTTAGAAAACCTCGAAAAAGTCTTAGAACGATGCTAAGAAACTAACCTTGCCCTAAATTGGGAAAAATGACATTTTATGGTGAGGGAAGGGTTAGTTTTGGGTCATAAAATTTTTGCTAAAGGTATTGAGGTCATTGCCAAGATAGAAGTTATTGAGAAGTTGCCGCCGCCTACAAACATAAAAGCTATAAGAAGTTTCCTAGGCCACGCTGGCTTTTACCGTCGTTTTATAAAGGACTTCTCTAAGATCACCAAGCCCCTCACCCATCTCTTAGAAAAATACGCTCCATTCATTTTTGATGACTCTTGTCTTTCTGCCTTCGAATCAATTAAAGAAAAGTTTATTAACGCACCTATTATGATAGCTCCGGTATGGGACCTTCCTTTTGAGATAATGTGCGATGCGAGTAGTTTCGCGGTGGGAGCCGTATTAGGTCAACGTATTTCTAAAAACTTCCACCCAATCTATTACGCTTGTAAAACGCTCACATCTGCACAGGAAAATTACACCACGACCGAGAAGGAGCTCCTCGTTGTAGTATTCGCATTTGATAAATTCCGTCCTTACATTACGCTTTCAAAAATTATTGTTATTACGGACAACTCGGCACTCAAATAACTTCTTGCCAAAACGGATGCAAAGTTGCGCTTGATTCACAGGGTCTTACTCTTCTAGGAGTTTGACTTAGAGATCCGTAATAAGCGAGGTGCCGAGAACTTGGTCTCCCACTATCTCTCAAGATTTGACAATCCCTTTATAGAAAAATTAAATGAAAAATCTTTTAATGATTATTTTCCTGATGAGAAGCTGCTTTCAATTAGCACATCTACTTCTCCTTGGTTCGCGCACATTGCCAACTATTTAGTGGCCCGGGTGCTCCCAAAAGAGTTCTCCTCTCAGCGAAAGAAGAAATTCTTTTCTGAACTGAAGAACTACTTTTTGGAAGACCCGCATCTTTTCAGAATCTGTGCGGATCAAGTGATAAGGAGATGTATTTCTTATGAAGAAGGAATTTATATTTAAAAACATTTACATGAAGGTCCGACAGGTGGGCACTATCAAGCTGCTCGCACCGCTCACAAGGTGCTTTGCGCGGGTTTTTACTGTCCTAGCCTGTTTAAAGACGCGCAAGCCTTTGTGAGTAGGTGTGATAGTTTCCAATGGTCTGGCAATATTTCAAATAAAAATGAAATGCCGCAAAATTATTTCCTTGAGTGAGAGATTTTCGACCTCTGGGGAATCGATTTTGTTGGCCCCCTTCCTTCTTGCTTCGGAAATAAGTATTATTTAGTTTCCATTTATTACGTATCACATTGGGCCGAAGCCCAAGCTCTGCCTATGAACGACTCCCGAGTTGTAGTCACCTTTTTGAAAAAATTATTTTCTAGGTTCGGTACGCCGCACGCCATCGTTAGTGATAGGGGTTCCCATTTCTGTAACGCATAATTTTCAAAAATCCTTACCAAGTACGGCGTTACACATAAGCTTACAACTGCCTACCACCCCCAAACTAACGGATAGGTCGAAGCAATGAATAGAGAAATAAAAAGAATATTAGAAAAGACTGTTTCAACTTCTAGAAAAGACTTGTCAGCCAAGATAGACGATGCTTTATGGGCCTACCGAACAGCGTACAAAACCGCCCTCGGATGTACGCCGTATCGTCTGTTTTATGGAAAATCGAGCCATCTACCCGTAGAATTAGACAACCGAGCTTTTTGGGCCTTAAGATTTTTAAACTTTGATCCCCACTCCGTTGGTGACCTTAGAGAATTTCAACTGAATGAACTCGACGAGTGGCGCTTTTACGCTTACGAAAATAACAAACTTTAAAAAGAGCGAACAAAGCGCTTGCACGATAAGCACTTAAGGCATCCGAAAAACTTTAAGCCGGGCGACCAGGTTCTTTTTTATAATTCTCGATTACGTTTATTTCCGGGGAAATTAAAATCTCGTTGGTCTGGCCCCTTTTCTGTTTTAGAAGTTTTTCATATGGAACTATTTTAATTTCGTACCCTGATAAGGGTAATTTCAAAGTGAATGGTCAGCGTCTTAAACTGTATTTCTCTGGTGATGATGATGTCAGTTAAAACATTATTAAGTTTCTGCTTCACGAACTCTAACTTTGAACTTTTAATTTTTGTTAAAAATAATTTTATTTCTGGACAACAATAATTTTGGACAATATTATTATTTGATGCGTCGAGCTCAACGAAGTTTTTAATAAAGGGCGCTCTTGGGAGGCAACCCAAGTTATCTTTTTCTATTTTCTTTATTTTACAATTTTTTCCCAGGACGGCTCCGACAAGCTGAAGCTTCTATGATCTCCTGCCCCAACGTTGCTTAATCCATCATGAAGTCCAAAGAAGACATTCAGGGGAGCGGCATCACTCAATTTTCACAGCGAATAAATCCGGGGAAGTACCTGTTTTTCAATTATCTCTTTCAATTCTGTACTTTATTTTTCTCTCCTTCTCCAATCCCCTTCTTTTGCCATTGAGGACATTGTCCATTTTAAGCCTGGGGGAGGACTTCCTCCTTCATTTTTGCTTAGTAAATATCTTTTCTTTCCTTTTTGTATATATCTTCAATATTTCCAAAATCAATAAAAAAAATGAATATCTTAAAATTCCAAAAAGAGAGAAGAATTTTTTTCCAAAATAATAATAAAAAAAGAATATTTCACAAATTAAAAAATATATATATATATATATATTTGCTTTTTGTTTTTGCCTTAATAAGTTTAGACATTTTTGTATTTTAATATTACCCCTAGTTTTTGTTTCTGTTTTACTCAAAATTTTCTATAAACAACAAATTAATTATAATATTTCTAATCTTCCTTTTTAATTATGTTTCACTAGTAAAATGTTGGCAATGCTGTGTTTCTAATTCACGGTAGCATGTTAAGGTGAAATATTTTTCTAAAACTCGCATTTCTATTATGGTTTTTCGTTCTTTATTTCCTTTACTTTCTCAAAAATTCATCATCCACTATTTTCCTTTTCGTTTTTCGATAATTTTTGTAAGGTCAACATTTGAATAATGTAGTAGATGTGAATGATCCAAGTAACATATTATTCCTATTTTCATGGCAATTTCATCAATCTTCTTTTTTTATCTAGGACTCATTTTTTGAAATTTTTCAAACCTTTGTTTTAAATAAATTTAAAAGCGTGAATATGATTTAGGCCGTTTTTGTTTTCATTTGAGTTTTCCTTCAAACCTAAAAACTTTTTCCACTAGTTAGCCGCTTTTGAGCCTTTTTTTCGATTTCATTTGATAGCTCCTCTTTTCATTTCATTTTCACCAAAGCAAAAATTTCCAACTTATCGAATCACACTAGCCTTTTTGAGTTTCATAAAATATTTTCGTGATTTTGATAGGTTATTTTTGTTATTTTCTTCAGAGAAAAGTTTTTGAAAAAAGTATGCTCAAAAGATATGTTTGTTTTTATTTGGCCAATTCAAAATGAAAATAAAAAAACAAAAACAAAAAAATAATATATTTATGGCCTTTGTTTTGAAAAAAAAAATTGAAAAAAAGAAAAAAATATTTATTATGTTAAATGAAACTCTTTTCTTTGGTTTAGTGTTATTTTAAGCCTTCACTTTTTTCTTTGAATTCCACTTCTATTCATATTCCTAAACCAAACTTTTCTGCCCTATTTAAGTCCTTTTGATTCACGCCTTTTGAATTTTATTTAATAACAAAGAAAAGAAGAAAATTAAATCAGTTCTAGTTTTGGATTTAAACTTAGATTTTTGTTAATTGAATTGATATAATTGTAATGCGTTGCTTCGATCTAGTAACAACTCAATGTGTTTTTCATTTTTATTGCTTTACTTAAATTTATTTAAAGAATTTCGTCAAAATTTTGGATGATTTATTTTCGTTAAGTAAAGTTTATAAAAGTCTTACCATACCTAAATAATCATTTTAGATTTACGTTTCACCTTTTCCCTACTTAGAATTTCACATAGTACTTGTGTGGGCATAATTAGAACTTCTTGATTAGTCTTTTTTTATGATTATCTATTTTTTATATTTTTTGCTTGGGGACAAGCAAAGCTTAAGCTTGGGGGAATTTGATAATACATTTTGTAGCCTAAAATATTATCGTACTTTTCTAGTTTATAATATACAAACCATGTCTTTTTGTTTATCTTTTATCGTTTTTATGTAAATATTATTGTAACTAACATTTTCTTATCTTTTTGCAGGTTTCCAGTTTTTTGGTCAAAATGACCTGTCACGACCCCTGACACGCCCTTCCCGGGCATGATTTAGGGCGTGTCGCCTGATCCCGAGGACTCCTGCTAACAGAGACAGAAAACCCAGGAAAATGGCTGTCAGGCCCCCTGACACACCCTCCCATGGGCATGTACTAGGGCGTGACACAGGGCGTGTCGTCCTCTGCCCAAAGTCTGCTGCCGTATTAAATGTTGTCTCTAGCTCAGCACGCCAACATTACTGTCATGCCCCCCGTCACGGGCGTGACCTGGGGCGTGACATCGCCTTTTCCGATGACTGACAGATTTCCAACCAAAGATTTCGACATGACGTGCGTGTCACACCCATCCTACACGGGCGTGACTAAGGGCGTGTCGACCAACGTACAGAAGCAATCATCCCTACCATCAGATTCCACAACCTGAGGTCAACCCCGTACATGTCATGCCCCCGGACACGCCCCCCTAGGGCATGTCGGAGGGCGTGACCAACCCGTGAAAATTTCTATAAATTCAGACCCCCCACTTCCATTTCAACGAGTTTGGGTTGAGAAGGGGAGGTGCTGCCCCTTTGTTTCTTGATCCTTTATAAGCTTCTCTATCTCTCTCTCTCTCTTTGTAATTTACTCTTAACCCTAGTTTAGTATTTAGTTGTTTTAGCTTTTATTGTAATCTTGCACTTGCTTAGTACTAATTGTTGGGCTAGAATAGGATTTTATTTTCATGCACTTGTAATTTCATTTTCCTAAGTGTAGCTCTCCTTTTTAATAATAAAAGTGCCCTTTTCTACTTGTGTTCTTTTTATGCTCTACTACTCATTCCCCCTCCTCCATTCCATTATGATTAACTAATCCTCCTTGTACTCGATCTTGATGATCCGAGATTCGAGCGATTAAGTTATGATATTTTAATTAACCTTTTCTTTTTAGGTTTAGGCCTTCAATTACTCTTGATTTTTCATGGGTTGGAGGTATATTATCGATATATACTCTCCACCTTTGCTTTCATTCTGGGCTAGCCGAGAGGCTAATAGAATGAAGTGAGCATTCAAGAGTAAAGGGAGTTGTACGCACCCCTCGAGAGAGGCAGACGTCCAAATCTCCCGGATTGGGGTAAAATCCAATATTGGGGTTCACCGCGTAAAGCGAGTTTTAGGCCTCCGATTTAGACGAGAGTCGGTCGGACCTTCCTAAACTCAGTTGGGCACGAGTTCGAGAGAAGCGTGTTCAAGCTTTAGGAACCTCCACGGTCAAGGACCTTAACCTATTAAGTTTAGGTTTTTATCGCATTTTCTTAGTCGTCTTTAGCCGAGGTGAATCTTGATCTAGTGCATTTCCATTTTATAGTCTTAGCCTTTCGTTATAATCGCTTCTAATAGCTCTTTAATTAATTGCAGTAGTTCTCTTTCTAGCATTAGCTTTACTTCCTTAATTGCAATTAGTTTCTCTAAACCCCTGTTTTTTCATCGATAAGATAATAGTCTTCATGTGAGTAAGCATACTCAACAGTTCCCGGATTTCAATACGACACTTGTGTCCCCTATCTACAATCTGATAGGTATACTTGCCTCATTGGATTGCTAGTTCGGTTGCTTTTATTTTTCCTTCAAAGATAGCGAACACCATGTTTAGAGAATTTTAATGTTTTAATTGAATTTTGAGTTTATGAGTAAAATTGTTGGCCATGTGGTGTTTCTAGTCAAGTGCGCGTGTAAGTAGAATTTTATGTAGATTTAAATATTCAACATATAATTTGATTTTAATTTTTCTAAAAGCATGGAAATGTTTTATTTTACTTTCACTTTGAAAATCGGTAAAATCTAAAAAACTTTAGGTTAGTAAATAGAAGTTTACTAGAGAGATATTCCGCGGATCAAGAAAGAGGTATTCTTTATTGATTTCTAGAACTTGCCCTCTAGTTATTCTCAAGACTTTGCATAAGTTAGACTCATTAGCATAAATATGATTAAGGAACTTCTTTTGGCAAGTTTGAGCTTTTGCACCCGTACCTAAAATCTTATCTTTGTTAAGCCATTTTGATCCTATTACCCAATCCTTTTATTTAAGCTCCACCAAGCATTTTACAAAAGCCTAAAAAAATAACCTATTTGCACACCTAAGTCCAAGCATGAACATAGATATACAAACTCGGTTTGTGAGTGATTAGGAGCCTTTTCGTTTTTGGTGGCTCTTTTCTTATAAAAAAAAAGAAGTTGATTTATTCTTCTTTCCACTTCAAAATAAAAATAAAAAAAAATATTATTAAAAAATGAAGAGGTAGAAGAAAATTCTCAACATGGTGAAAGAGTTGGAATAAATTACAAGAAAAAAATTTCAAAAGGATTATGA
The DNA here is from genome assembly GCA_039513925.1 of Platanthera zijinensis. Taxonomy (NCBI): domain Eukaryota; kingdom Viridiplantae; phylum Streptophyta; class Magnoliopsida; order Asparagales; family Orchidaceae; genus Platanthera; species Platanthera zijinensis. The sequence goes on along the minus strand of CM077091.1, from coordinate 28,924,724 downwards.
ATTTGTCTCTGTTCTAAAAGCCATAGCAAATTTATGATGTGAAAGCTCTCTCTAAAGTTTGGTGTGACTAGCCATCATTTGTATCTTTGACCACCCTCACCAAAAACCCAAGCCTACATTTCAACCAAATTAAGCCATATTGATTTATGTTTATAAGTAAACAAGTGTTGTGGCGAGGGTGTGAAAGGGCAAGCCTATGGACATCGACATTGATTGATTTCTTTGGAGGATATCTTGATTTTCGTTCGTGCAATGTTATCTTAGTACACACGCTACACTCTCTCTAAATATAATTTTAAGATTTACCAAAATTTTCATTTTATATATATAAAAATAATAGTGGAAACACATTTTAAGAAAAATAAAAATCAAATTTGTATGTTGAGTAAGTTTTTCTACAAAAATAGTTATAAGTATAGGCATAAGACTTCGCATTTTACTCCTTAGGTTCAATTTTCTTTTCTAGCATTTAAAATTTTTCTACTCCCTATAGGAAGTTGTTTGTTCGGGACTAGCAAACGGATAAGTATGGGAGTATTTGATAACACTAATTATTGTTATTTTTCATTTACTATTTTCTAATTAATAGTTAGATATTATATGTTAATTTTATAATATTAAGTTTATAATTAAATAGTTTCTATATTTTATATTTATTTGTTCTTATAAAATTATTTTCAATCTTGTAGGGCTAATCTATCAATTATTTTTAGCAAAATAGGGATTTTCTTCTTTTCTTCCTAGACATGCCCGGTGACATGCCCTCCATGGGCGTGACTAAGGGGGTGACACACACGAGCAAAGTATGTGAATGCAAATCATTGACTTGCGGTTGAAGAACGTCCAACGGCCACTGACACGCCCGTGTCGTACTATGACACACACGTGTCACCCTTACACGGGGTGTGCCAGCCGATGGAAGGACCGTTGAACTTGCCACGTCAGATTAAAATTACACGCCTGGGTCATGGGCATGACCAGGGCGTGTCAGGTGCGTTTTCCAACCAATTAATCAGTCGTTTGTGTCATTGCCGCCAGAAGCCGTTGTAGCTTGACACGCCCCTGGTCATGGGTATGACCAGGGGCGTGATGCCTCTATCAAGACCAGTTTACTCCCGCCATTTTCATCTTACCATCATTTTCCAGAAATAGCTCTGACACGCGCTAGGTCACGGGCGTGACCTAAGGGCGTGACCCATCAATTAACAAATTTTGGCAGTTTCTCCTCCAACATTCCCGTAGTTTCTAGACAACGGTTCCGAGCCTGACACACCCTAGGCTACGGGCATTACCTAAGGCATAACAAACCAATAATTTTTTCTATAAATTCAAGACAGCTTCAGATGCTCATGGTCGAATTTTGGGATTTCAAGTCTTGTAGTTTTCTGTTTTATTTTACTGTATTTTGCATTTCTTAGTTTAATTTTACATTGTGAAAGTTTCAATTCAAGTTTGCTTTTCAATTTAATCATGTCTTTCCATACCTTAACTTGTATTTCCCAATGATTAGTAGTTAATTTTCATTTAGCACTTTATCATGATGAACCTTAGAATAAAATAAACTCTTCCTTTTTTATCAAATGTCGTGTTCTTAATCTTGCTCACTAAGATTTATCTTTGATTTTTATTTTGTCGATTTCATATTGCGTGGATATGATCTTCGATCTAAGATCCGTATCCTAAATGACCGAGAGGTTGCGTATACGAGGACATCACTCAAGGATAAAAGGAGTTGCATGCACCCCTCGAGAGAGGAAGACATAAATCCCCCGGATTGGAGTCAAATCCAATAGTGTGGTTAACAGCCTAAAGCAAGCTTAGGGGTTTCGACTGGCCAAGATGTATTAATCGATGAACTTAAGGTTGTTCAAAAGCATGTGCTCGAGAGAGATGCTTTTGTAGTTTAGGAACCTCCACGGTCGAGTGAGCAATCTAAGAACTCACATTGCTTTATTTGTTCAAGAAGGTTTATTTTATCCCAAGGGGATTCTAGATCAAGTGCTAGCCTCCCCATCATCGAATTTCTCTTTCTTAGTATAACGTTTCCTTTACCTTGTCTATTTTAATCAAAAACCAAAATTTTCCGTCTGATAAGGTAATAGCTCTTTCTTGTGAGTACAAGTACTCGACAAGCCCCAAGTCGATATACGACACCTGATTCTATACTCCGAATGATAGGTATACTTTCCTCATCAATTAGAAACATGTGTTAGCATGGAGAAAATAACCATCAAACATATTTGTACTACTGTTTATATATATATATTATACCCTTGTATTTTCTCCGCCCGGTACTGAGGAGTCATCGGTGGAGCGGATGTGATATCCACTTAGTTTTTATGACTAATAGTTGCTACATCTTCCTTTTTAGGGGGAAACCCCGCAGACAGAGAAGCAGCAGGTTACACAGCAGGGAAGCCAGGCCAGGACGATAGGGCCTAATGTGACGGTACCATCGCTACCTTTCATTAATGACTCGAGTCTTAGAGATATTTCAGTTATAGCCTTCGGGAAATTTTGTACATATACTATGATATTATATGAGCTTGGTGATGCTTCTTTTATTTGATGTACTTTATTTTGGACAATTTTACTTATGTGTGGATTTGACTTCTGTTTTATATTCTTTAGGTTGGGTTGGCAAGGATGATATGTTTAGCCGACAGGATAGGCATCTTGTAGTACAGGTTAGCCCGTGTGCTAACTCTAATGCAAGGAGGTTGTTCTTGGCATAGGACTCACCTCGTGCCGTGTTTTGTGTTCTGGGAGGGGGGGTCTTACAAATGTTGTCAACTTGCTATGATCCTCAACTAAAGAATTCATTGAATAATGGAGCCACCCCAGTTCGATTAGTCAGTTTGGGGACAAAATGACTTAGCGAAAGCAGTGGTCTGCCCATATATAATTCACACTAACTAAGTCCAATTTTGACCTTACGATTAGCCAACCTGACCCTAGGTTTGTACCTTACGTATAAATTACAAAGCATGTAGAGCTGATAGGAGGCACTCCCGCCCCATCCGTACCCACACAGTTTCAGTTATCGGAGTTATGGAAGACACTCACAGCTATCTTGGATGCCTTTAGGTCCAACCAAGCCCATGTATAACAACAAGCGTCGTGCTCTAATTTGTTGAGCACTTTTTGATCTCTATCCCATGCTACCTACCTTGGGATAGAGTCAGCAGTGCATACGGAGGAATGGCTCGACACCGTGCAAGAGCTGATTACGAGAATTAGATGTCTGAACAATATGGTTGTGACCCTGGTAGTGTCACTTCTAGAACTGCTTGCAAAATGGTGGTGGAAGTCTCTCATGGGCTCCACCTTCAAAGGAAGAGACTACAAAAATATTAGTGGGAGCTTTTTTTCTGGAGATTTATTAGAGAACTTTATCCCTTCATCAGCTCGATATGAACTTGAAGAAAGATTCTTGCAGCTGAAGCAGGGATCCAAGTCAGTGGCAGAGTATAAGTGAGAGTTTCAGCATCTGGCGTGATTTTTTGACTCCTATAAGTTGGACGACAGAGGATACGCTAAATGGTTCTACAAAGGCTTGTGGGACCCCCTGAGGAAAGCCATTTTGTTTGTAGAAGATTATAGCTTAGCAGAGATAATTTACATGGCGAAGAATCAAGAGGCGGGCCACTTGGGAAGTGGTAAGAGACCCGCTGAGTGTGTTATGGAAGCTGTCCCTAGCAATAGAAGAAGGCATGAAAATAGAGGTGGAAGAGGATACCAGATAGGTGGAGGGCATTTCCACAAGAATTTTAGAATGGAGCACCCGGTCCCAAAGCCCCCAACATTGCCTCCACCTCCACATTTTCAATAGTTCCAACAACCCGAAGGGCGGCATGAGCGAGTATGCTTCCAATGCAAATAGTCGTGCCACGTTCGGCATTTTTGCACACAAATAGGTTGGAATGCTCCCCTTGCTCTCCCTCCGGCAGCCCAACGAGGATGGGGACAAATGCGTGGTTGACGACAAGGACTATAAGGAAGAAACCCAAGACCTGCTCGGGATCAGGTGTTTGCGCTGGGCATGGCGTAAGGGAGGAATCCTCAGGAGGTTATTGCAGGTATGTCGTGATTTTGTTAATTTGTTATAAGCATTTCCTTTTGATTGCCTGGGATATGCTAGGATTCTAGCTTTGAGTTGTTATAATTGATAGCTAGGCACCGTGATGGTTGGTAAGAAACTGACCTATACTCTATTCGATACTTGTGCCACACACTCGTTTGTGTCAGCATACTTTGTTGAAGGCCTAGAAGGAGTTCAATACTTCACCGTTATTACTCGGAGAGTACGCCTCCCGGATTGATCTGAGATGACTGCAATCGCCAAGTATGAATTGGAGATACTTCTTGGAGGAAAGACATTTGACACACCTACCACAATATTGAGAATGCCGGAATTCGACCACATTCTAGGAATGGCATGGTTGGATTGGCATCGCACCAGAATTGATTATGCAAAGAAATGAATTTTCTTAAGACATGGGGACTCTGAAGTCATCTTTCAAGGTATCAGATTCACACCTCGTATATTACTATCTTCAATTCAGGCCTTAAAAGCCAACATGAAGGGGGATGGTGTCTTCATGATTTGTTTCGAGTTGAAAGAGATGACAATAGATATGAAAGATGTGTGAGTGGTATGGGATTTCCTTAAGGTACTTCCCGAGAAGCTGCCGGGATTACCCTCGTATCGAGAATTGGACTTCAAAATTAAGTTAGTACCGAGTGCCAAGCCTGTCTCTAGGACCCCTTATCTTATGCCTCTGAAGGAACTCGCTGAGTTTAGAGTTCACTTGCTGAAATTTGTAGAGTCTTGGTTTGTTCGCCCTAGTTCATCACCTTGGGGAGCCCCGGTTCTATTCGTTAAGAAAAAGGATGGAATGCTACAGTTATGCATTGTTTACCGGGAGCTCAACCGTTTGACTGTACGAAACACCTACCCTCTACCCCGGATATATAAGTTATTCGATCAACTGATAGGAGCACACTAGTTTTCAATGTTGGATCTACGCTCAGGGTATTTCCAACTAAGGATATAAGTGGAGGATATCCAGAAAATGACATTTAGCTCAAGGTATGGGCTATATAAGTTCACCGTGATGCCTTTTGGACTCACAAACACTCCTTCGACATTCATGAGTCTGATGAACAAAGTGTTTGAGCCATACCTTTATGTCTTCGTCATCATTTTCATCGATGAAATTTTGGTCTATTCGAAGACAGAAGAAGATCATGTGGAACACTTGATGTTGGTGTTGAAGAATCTAAAGGAGCATACCTTGTTTTCCAAGTTCAACACGTGTGAATTTTGGCTTCGAGAAGTTGCCTTCTTAGGCCACGTGATCAGTGGTTCTGGGTTAGTTGTGGATCCGGCCAAGGTGTGTACTGTGAAGGAATGGTCGCCTCTGAAGTCAGCAGCCGATGTGCGAAGTTTCTTTGGGTTTGCTGGTTACTATCACAAATTCGTGAAAGAATACTCTAAGCTAGCCCTCTATAACACCCCAAAAATCTCAAAAGCTAAATTTAAGGTTAAGGATGGGCGATATGGCCTGGTACACAGGCGTGTTATAGGGCGTGTCCAGTGTACACAGCCTGCGATATGGGCGGGCCTAAGACGTCTTCTTCTCTGTGTTAGTGCGAGATCTGTAGTCGACGATCATTAAGGGTAATACGGCCTGGGATACGGGTGTATCATAGGGCATGTCTTACACATTTGATGGCCAGAATTTGTCCAAGGAGGACACGTCCTTGAGCCCAAGCGTGTCAACTATGACATGGGCGTGTCAAAATGGGACACGGGCGTTTCTAGTGCCCGTGTTTTTCTCAGGAGTTTGGTTAATTCCATCTCAATGGGGGGATACACCCCTCGACACGGGCGCATCAGTTGGAGACACGGGCGTATCACTAACCGTGTTCTGGTTTGACTTGTGTCGGTTATGCGCCGCTTCAGGAGCCCGGCCTATGACACAGGTGTGTCATAAGCCGTATTCAGTCCAGGAAATATATTTTGAGAGCAATTCCGAGCCGTTCGTTTTCATTGATTGAGAACCAATGTCCCTGGTTTCTACCTGGCTTGATAAGGTCAGGAATGGATGATTTATTTCTCATTCTCATCTCATCATTCTCTTTCTAAAAGTAAGAGAGAGGGGATAGCAAGAGGAGGAAGAAGAAGAGGATTCCGGCCGCTGGTGGTGCTACGGTGGTTCAAATCGCGAGTCGAGTTCGGATTTGCGAAGGCAAGTCTGCAGCGAGAACTTTCATTCGTTTACTTTTCTCCCCATGACTTAGAAGCTTCTTACAAGGGTAATAATTTCCTTCTTGGACAAGTGAAGTCCTTCTTTCCTATATTTGCATTGGAATCCTCCACCAAAAAAGTGGATGGCGAAGTGAATCCCTTGGGTCGGTGGTTCGTCCCTTGCTGCATTGCATTAGAACCAGAAGTTTGAGTACGGTTAGGCATGCTGTGTGAAGCCCATCTGGACATGTTGGTCTGGATTGGTGATGCTTGTTTTCATATCGTAGAAGACTCCATGTTTATTACTTGTGTACATGAAATCTGTGGTGGATGCCTGTGGCTTGGTGCCGCAGGAAGTACTGGAGGAAGTCCAGGAAATTGTGAGAGTTGTGTTCAACTCTTATGGCCGTGAGTGCCATATGTTATGAAGTTGAGCCATTAGGCTGTAACTAGAGGAAATTCCTTGATGGCGAACGGGTAAAGTGAAGCCGAACCCGCGTCAGTCCAGTCTTGAGTCTGATAATTTTAAGCAACAGGAAAGGTGGATCTGTACCCGCATTATGGTTGTCTAACCTTTGGTTCTTAAGGCCCTATTAGGATCATATAACGAAAGTCAATGGCTTGCGTGCCGATCAGACTAGGAATGCTGATATTGGACCGTCTTGTCTGGGACCTCTGAACGGTGGTGGGATCCGGTGTTTCTGGTACACCAGAATGTGCCCTGAGTGTACGGAATGTCGGCCGTCGTGCCGGCATTTGTGATATGTATTACCTTGGTGGCTGAATATATATGTTTGTGATGTAAAATGATTTGTAGGGAAGGAATTCCACTGCCCCGTGCTAGGGGCAGGGTCGTTATAATTGGTCAGCTGAATGCTGACCGTTACACAGTTTGCCATCGGTTGGTGGATTAGTTCTTGCTGGTGCAGGTGGTGCTAGTCCAAGTGGGACTTAGCGGGCTGAAGCCCAAGCTGCGTTGCTTCCCTCGAAGGCCTTGTTTTTTTTTACTCTTGTTCATGTGTGGCCGGCCTGCGTGCCGATGTTTGTAAACCATACCTTTTGTTAAGAGAAACTTATAAAAGTCATAAGGCTGTGTTCCTTGTGTATTTGGTTGTATAAATTCATATTTAGTAGAAGTGGACATTTCTGTTATTATTGAGTTCAAGTTTTCAACCCTGAAGCTTCCGCTAGAATTCTTTGTGTTAGGGTGCGATGGTTCTTGATATTATTTAGTGGTGTATCCGCATGTTTGTGGAATATGGTGTGGGGTACCAGCCGGACCCTCTATTATATCCTACATGACAGGTATAGGTGTTACACCCTCCCTCTCACAACTCTAACAAAGTAAGGTGTGTCGTATGAGTGGAAACCCTAGTGCGAAGCTGCATTCCAAGAGTAGAAGAATAGACTTACCTCCGCACCTATCCTTGCCCTTCCGTCAAGGAAGGAAGGATTTTAGGTCTACATTGACGCATCGTATCAAGGGATGGGGGCAGTGCTGATGCAACACGGGCATGTGATCGCTTATGCTTTGAGACAACTGAAGAAATATGGAGCTAATTACCCAGTTCATGATTTGGAGTTTGGGGCAGTGGTGTTCTCCTTGAAGGATTGGAGACACTATCTATATGGCATCCACAGTGAGATATTTTCAGATCACAAGAATTTAAAGTATGTTCATACTCAAAAGGAACTGAACCTAAGATAGCGGAGGTGGTTAGAATTTATATGTGATTATGAATTTACTTTGAACTACTACCTCGAAAAAGCAAACTCCGTGGCTGATGCTTTGAGAAGAAAGGTACCATAATCAAACCCTGAGTCTCGGTTTATGAGTATGGAATTAGCTCAAATGCTCGAAGAGATGGAGATCACTCCGATGTATAAAGATTGTTCTGAAGAGTATACGGAGTACTTAATTGCAATGAGTATAGTTTGTGATATTCGAGACCGAATCCGGGTAGAGTAAGGGAAGGATGTTGCTCTGGCCCAAGTGTTTAAGTCAATTGAAGGTGGGTCAAATGACGAATATTCCCTAAATCACGGTCTTGTTCATTTCTGTGGTCGGCTCTACATTCCCGAAGACTGCAGAATTCAGGAAGATATTTTGAGAGAGGGACATTGCTCTTAGTATTCAGGGATCCTGGGATTGCCAAAATATATGCTGACTTGAGAAAGACCATGTGTTGTCCAGGAATGAAGAGAGACGTAAGGTATTTTGTCGCGCACTATGAAGTCTGTCAAAAGGTAAAGGTGGAATGCAAGAGCCCCGGAGGATTGTTGCAGTCGTTGCCCATCCCTGGGTTGAAGTTCGAGGTTATATCAATGGATTTCATTCACGGTTTTCCTCGCTCACGCTCTGGGAATGATTCAATTTGGGTAATCGTGGATCGCCTGACAGAGGTAGCCAGGTTTATTCCAATGAAGAAGGAGGCACATGTGGATGTTTTTATGCGCCTCTTTATGGAGCAGTTTGTACGGTACCATGGTGAAATACATAATTTCAAGAGCCTAAACACCTAGAGGGGAGGCGGTGAATAGGTTCTTAACTTTTTAAACAATTTTTATTGGCAAACAGCTAGATTAAATTCTGCACAGATAATTCAAAGAAGAAACCACAATTAATAGCACAGCATACACAAGATTTATAGTGGTTCCCCAAGGTATGGGTACATCCACTTTCCCCCTTTGCCTATCCAGTAGATAACTGGATTCAGCTTAACTTCCTTCCAATAGCTCAGATCCGCAGATCTTACAACTCAGAACTAGAATGGTTCCTATAGCTCAGACTTAAACAATTCCTACCTCAGATTCTTCCTAAGAATCCTACCTCAGGACTCAGTCCTACCTCAGCCTTTATCATTAGGCTTACAACTCAGACTTTTCAAAAGTCCTACACCTCAGGCTCTAAGCCCTACCTCAGCCTTTATAATTTCAGATTTACAACTCAGATCTAACAATAGATCCTATAAGAAATTGAATGATATAAAGATACTGAAAATTCACAAGCTAGATTTCTCTATTGGTGTAGCCTTCTTGATTAGTTCTTGAATGAACTGACCCTTTTTATCCAACCTGACTTAGCTTTTCAAAGCTTCTTGATAGAAGAAAATAAGTTGGATCTTCACTTGATGTAGAAGATGATCTTCAGTCAGCTTCTTCCTTAAATTCAGAATGAATTCTTAATCTTTCTTGCAGACAGCTCTGAATCTTCCTTCGTAAGGGATTTTCCCTGTTCTTGTTGAAGAATTCTCTAGTGTTGTTTTTCTTCTTCTTATGTTGTGTTCTTTTTTTGTCACAGATCTGACTCTTATATAGAGTTTCCCAATGTTTTCTGGCTGATCCAGTTTGTAACAACCTTCTGACAGTTCTGACAGAGGTGTCAGACCGGTTGGTTATGATAGTTGTTGAGTCATCAGTCAAGTAAGTTGATACGTCAAATACTTTCCAACTCAGCACATTCCACTCTGCAAACTGCCTCACATGTGTCGACACAAATAGGCTAAGTGTCGAAACAAGTCTTCATGTTGTTGACACAGCATTCAATGTGTCGACTCTGTCAATCTTCTGCTACTCGACACTTCTTCTGTTGTAATGTCGACACAAGTCCAGTGTGTCGACACAAGTCTTCATTTTCTCGACATTACTGCCTCAAACAGATGGCGTTGAGTGTATGTCAGACGGCGTTGAGTGTGTGTCGACACAAGTCCTATGTGTCGACATAAGTCCTTCTGGTCTCGACATTGCTATTGCCGACAGACGACGTTGAGTGTGTATCGACAGCGTTGAGTGTGTCCATATGGAGTTGAGTGTGTATCGACACAAGTTCTGTGTGTCGACACAATTGCTTCTTATCTCGACACAGCACTTTGAGAGTTGATGTGTCGACACAAGTCCAGTGTGTCGACACAACTGCTTCTAGTATCGACATAGGTCCTTGGTGTCGACACAGCTCCTGTATTAGGTGTCGACACAAATTCTGCCTCAGGTGTCGACACAAATTCTGTGTGTCGACACAACTGCTTCTTTAGGTGTCGATTCAGTTTGAGTGTCGACATAACTTCTTCATAAGTGTCGACTTAGCTTGGGTGTCGACACAACTCCTTCATAAGTGTCGACTTAGCTTTGGTGTCGACACAACTTCTTCACAATTGTCGACACTTGTACTTATAAAATTTTCTTCAAATTCTTGAACCTTCACAATGTAACTCAAATATCTATAAAATACAAATTGATGCATATCATTGACTAAGATGAGGCTTCTCCAAATCTGGTAAATATTTTTCAATGTACCCAATAATCTCCCCCTATTTGGAGAAGTCATAATCCTTACTCAAAGATATACATCTCTCATAATAAAACATAATAGAAAAAAATGTACATTAATTTCACAGCAGGTTAACATATAATCATTGTAAACAACAAAAATTAATACTAAAACTGATTTCATTTTATTCAGAAAAATGATATGTTTATAAGATTTTCTTTTAAAATAAAAAACAAAATATTACATTGTTCTTTTACATATGCCTAGCTATCCTATTACTGACTAGTCTCCTTAATTACTATGCCTTTTCTAGACTTGATCTTAGCCTGCAAAGGAGGTTCAGTATCATCAGCAGGCTTCATTCCTTTTAGAGCTTTTTTTTCTTTTGTTATTCAGCCTTTATTCTCTACCTTTCAAAATAGTGAAATGGCTTTGGGCAGTACTTGCTTGGCTCCTGAGCATTAGTAGGTAGCTTCCTAGCCTTAGTACTTCTTTTGTGTTGATGAATGGCTTCCTGCCCAGCCTGATACTTATTCCATTCTTGCTCTGAATATCATTTACCCCTATCATGGGTTTTATCCTTCATATCTTTCTAGGCAGTCAGTATAATGTTTCTGGAAGTAGGACTCCATTGCCAAAGTTTGGCTTCAACTCAGCCTGTTCTCTAAACCTCTTCTTGGATTGCTGAGCTTCCTTCTGAGCTTCTATGGCAACTTTTGACATTTCTACTTTCTATAGAATAACATTGTGAGCCTTTAGTGGAGGACTATACATTATCTGAACTTCCTCTTGAATCATTTAAAAATCTGCTGGGGGGTAAATCACCTGAGCAACTTCAGGCTGATCTCCTTCAGTATAATCAGGTTGTATTCCAGACTCAGCTACATTATCATCATCACATAGGGGAGGATATCCAAGAGTTGGTCTGATGCTATTTGATATCCATTTAGCATGATCAGAGCAGGCTTTGACTACTACTCTCTCCCCCTTTATGACTTCTCTATCAATATGGTCCCTCAGATCATCTTTTTGAAATCTGACTTGATTAATAACATAGTCAGTTCCTTCTTTATAATAATCTCTGAATTTTTTCAAGAAATTAGATATATTCTTCTGTAAGGCTTGAAATGTGGCCTGAATAGCAGCTATATCTTCCTTGATCTGCTTTGAGACTTCAGCTTTGACAGTAGTTGTTAGATCATCAATTTTTGTTAAGATAGCATGGTGTGAATCTTTAAAATTCTCATTCATTCTTAGTTGGTTCTCTAGTACATAACCCTGTTTTACTGCAATATCTTCCACTTGTACTTTCAAATCCTACTATTGTTTGGCCAGGAATACCACAACATTACCTCCCTTATGGAAGCAATCTGTCATTTCCTTTTTATTTTGATTAACTTTAAATCTAATAGACTTGATATCCTGAGCCAATGTGAATTGCAACTCCTTGTAAGTTTCATCCACATATTTCTCCAGAGATTGTCTATGCATATCCAACTTAATTTGCATCTGGACCAGTAGAGAACTAAAGTCCATGCTTGGAGCAGGTGGTCTTGTGACTATTTGCAAGGCCTTATTGTAGCCAGAACTCTTTTTCCTTAAGGCAACTATTTTTCTTTTCTTAGCCATTAAGGCTTCTTCATCATCAGAAGTTTCAGATGTACTTTATATATCAACTGTGTCCTTATCAGTTGGGGGCATGCTGATACAGCTCCCCCTCAGTCCCTGGTAAAATTTTTTTCTTTGATTGGTTCCTCCCCCCAGTCCTTACTATAGGTGGATCATGGAATAGCTCCTCCATAATGAACTCCTACTGTATATGTACAGGAGGAGCAAGTTTAGCTTTTAAAATAAAAGTTTCTCCCGGAACATTGTTGTGGAGAATACGACTAGATACCACAAAATTGTTGAGGAGATACTTACTGGCTCATTTTGAGCTTCTATCTCAACAATTTCTTATGCTGTATTATTGATTTCAGATACTATGTTCATGATAGTATCTGCAGCAAAATCACTCTCAAGGGCAGCTTCAGCAATGCCTCCCCCTTGGGCAGGCAGCTAAGTTTGTTCAGAATTTTCTCCCCCTAGAGTGGCGTCTATCTGTTGTTCTTGGGGCTCACTGCCCACCACTTGTTCTTGGGCTTCTTTTGGTTGCTTGTCTTCATCTTAGCTGAAGACTACTTCCTCTTTAGAATTACTAGAGGATTCTGCTTGTTGAATAACTTTCTTCGGTTTTTTATCTTTCTTAGTTTGTTTCTGAGGAGTAGTGACTTCTTTGGTCAGAAACCTATCCCATCTTGAAAGAATTCTCACATCCATTCTCCTCATGTGATTGATTTTGGATCCAGCCACTTGTTTCAAAACATCTGGTATTACTGAAGATAAACATAAACTTAGGATCCTTCCCAGGTTTTGTTTCTTCACTCCTTCTTGGATCTTGTCAAACACTACTGCTGCCCAGTCAGTTTTTACTTTGAATATGATCCGTGTCATCAAATTGAACATGTGGACTTTAATTTGATCATGTCCACCAGTCTTACATAGTATCACCTTCCCAACTATTTCAGACAAGAACTTCCCTTGGGAATTCATCCTTTTCCGAGTTATGGATGATCCAACCTTGTTATTAGGGCTCAACCCGCACCAACTTAATGCTCATGTAGTCAGGGATGGAGTTATTTCATCTATATCCTTAACTAAAGGAAGCTGAAGAGATTTCCTAATTGTCTTCAGTGTTAAGTTTCATTTGGGAATCCTGAACTGTTGCTTTGATCTTCTTCCCTTCTGTATCAATGCTTACTATTGAATAGAATTCCAAAACTTCCTTCTTCCAAATCTTGGTTGGTTCAGAGACCAAGTACTCCAAACCATTCTCAGAAATTAGGGCAATTACACACTGAATTTCTTTTGAAGCTGTCATGAACCCTTCACGAACCAGCTCATATCCTTTATTTACTTTGTCTTCTTAATGAGGCGCCATCGACGAGAGAGGTGAGAGAGAAAAGAAGAGAAGGTCTTTGATGACAGAAGGTGTAGAGCTAGGAATTCTGAAAGCGTAGTCGACCAGATTTTTGCTTCACCTATTTATAGTATTAGTGTCAAGGGCAGGTCAAAAGACGGGCCTTAGTCGACAAATCAGCATACATGTCGTCAGAAATTACCTAAGGCTCGACAATACTTAGTTTAAGTCGACACGACTATGTGTCGAAATACTTGTGTCAGTGTCGACACACTTATATCTGTGTCGACACAAGCCATTTAAGTCTCGACAGAGTTGGTCGATACCAGTTCTTCTGTCTATACAGATACTATTTATATGTCGACACACCCTTTTTCTGTGTTGACACAACATAGTGAGAGTGTCGACAGAACTTGCTTGTGTCGACCCAAACTTTGTACTTAGACAAATTTCCAGAGAAATTTTGTTCTTACATATGCTAACTAAGGAAGCTTGTGCTAACCTATTCTAGGTTCAACATACCTAATTCAATTTTAAAATAATTGAATTTAGTTTCATACAAAGGTTTTGTAAAAATATCAGCTATTTGATTATCTGTTTTCATATACTCTAGGCTAATATTTTCCTTCTCTACATGTTCTCTGATGAAATGAAACTTAATTTCTATATGCTTGGTCCTACTGTGTGATACAGGATTCTTAGCAAGAAAAATAGCACTCGTAGAATCATAAAATTGTGGAATTCTACTTACCTGGATGTCATAGTCTTCAAGTTGATGTTTTATCCACATCAATTATGCACAGCAGCTACCTGCAGTTATATATTCTGATTCAGCTGTTGATATAGCTACACTTGTTTGCTTCTTGTTGTTCCTTGACACCAGCCTCCCACCAAGGAATTGAAAAGTTCTTGTAGTACTCTTCCTGTCTTCTTTGCATCTAGCAAAGTCTGTATCTGAGAAACCAGTTAGAATGAAATATCTATTCTTAGGGTACCAAAGGCCTAGATTAGGTGTGCCCTTATGATATCTCAATATTCTCTTAACTGTAGTATAATGAGATTTCTTTGGGTAAGCTTGGTACCTAACAAAGACACATGTTGCATACATGATGTCTGGTCTACTAGATGTCAAGCAAAGTAGGGAGCCAATTATCCCTCTATACAAAGAATCATCAACAGGTTTCCCTGCTTCATCTTTGCCTATAAGCATACTTGTTCCCATTGGAGTTTTCATGGTAGAAGCTGAGTCCATACCATACTTCTTAATCAACTCCTTGGTGAACTTAGACTGAGATATGGACAAACCACTATCAGTCTGTCTAACTTGAAGTCCTAAGAAGAACTTCAGCTCACCCATACTGCTCATCTCAAACTTCCCTTGCATAAGTTTGGCAAACTTTCTACAAAGGTTATTTTCAGTAGAACCAAAGATAATGTCATCCACATATATTTGGACTAGTATTATCTTGCCTTTAGATTCCCTATAGAATAGAGTTTTGTTTATTTTTTCTCAAGAGAATTTATTCTCAATAAGGAAAGCAGACAAGGTCTCATACCAAGCCCTTGGAGCTTGTTTCGAACCATATAGAGCTTTCCTAAGACAATATACATAATCAGGAAAATGAGAATCTACAAAACCTAAGGGTTGTTCAACATAGACTTCCTCTTTTAAATCCCCATTCAGAAATGCTGATTTCACATCCATCTTGTATACCTTGAACCCTTGATATAAAGCATAGGCTAAAAATAGCCTTATAGCCTCCAGCCTTGCCACTGGAGCAAATTTTTGATCAAATTCAATACCTTCCTCTTGCTTGTAGCCTTTAGCTACCAATCTGGCCTTGTTCTTGACTATGGTGCCATTCTCATCAAACTTGTTCCTGTAGATACACTGAGTTCCTATTATGTTGTGATCCTTAGGTTTAGGTACCAGTTCCTAGACTTTACATCTTCTGAACTGACAGAGCTCTTCTCGCATAACATCAATCTAGTTGGAGTCTTGCATTACTTCTTCAATCTTCCTGGGTTCTATTTGAGACAGGAAGCTAAAACATTAAACTGTGTTCATGCTCTTGCTCCTTGCTAGAACCCCTTGACTTACATCACCTATGATTTGGTGAGCTCGATGATCCTTCAGTGTCTTCTTGTTGGAGGAAATCTGTCAGTATTATGGCTTTCTTCAGTTTCCTCAACTTGATGCCCCACATTGTCTTCTTCATCCAGTGGGACTTGTTATCCCCCTGGATAGCTGGCATCTTTTTCTTCATCCAGTATTGCAGGAACTTCTTCATTGATGGTCAGCTTGTCCAGCCTGTCTGTTAGATCTGTAGAACTAACTGAAGAACTAGACAATTCACTATTAATAAAATTTTACTCATCAAATACAACATGAACAGATTCTTCTACAACTTGGGTAGTCAAGTTGTAGATTCTGTATTCTCTTCTTTGGTTGATGTACCCAACAAATATCCCTTCTAGATATTTGGCAGCAAACTTTGTTTGGTAGTGCTTACCATTAACTAGAACAAAACATTTGCTGCCAAAGATTCTGAAGTAAGATGTGTTTGGTTTTCTACCTTTCAAAATCTGGTAGGGAGTCATTTTGTTTTTCTTATTGATGGAAGCTCTATTGAACACATGACATGTAGTATTTACTGCCTCAGCCCAAAAGTATTCAAGGAGAGTAGTGTCATTTAGTAGTGTTCTACTTGCCTCAATTAGAGTCCTATTCTTTCTTTCAGCAACACCATTTTGCTGAGGAGTTCTAGGTGAAGAGAATTCCTTATGAATCCCAAGTTGTTCATAGAATTTTGTCATACATTCAGACTGAAATTAAGTTCCATGGTCACTTTTGATTTTGACCACTGAACTGTTATATTCATTCTGAATTTGTCTAACAAAAGTATGAAAAGCAGTTGGGGTTTCAGATTTCTGCCTCAAGAAGAAAACCCATGTATATTTAGAATAGTCATCCACAATAACTTGTGTGTACACTTTCCTACCAAGTCTGTGAACTAGCATAGGACCAAACAAGTTCATATGCAAGAGATATAAACATCTCATTGAATCTTTGATATCAAGTGCCTGGAAAGAGGATTTAGTCTGCTTGCCGTTTTGGCAAGCTGAACACACACCCTCTTTAATGCACTTGACTTGAGGACCATTCCTCACTAACCCCATGCTGAACAGCTATCCTATAGACTTATACTTCAGATGAGCAAGCCTCTTGTGTCATTTGATATATAGAGATGCTTTTTCTCCTGTTAATAGACAAATGGGTGAGTTGTTAAACTAACAATCTAGGTTAAGGAAATACACATTTTCTTTCCTAGTGCTAGTCAAAATGATCTCTTGATCACTTGACCTTCTTATTTGGCACTCCCCTTTGAGAAAATAGATGTCATAACCTAGATCACTAAGTTGACTTATGCTAATCAGGTAATGTTTTAGACCATTTACATAATCCACATTAGTGATAGTAATTGAATCACTAGAGATGTTACCAAATCCTTTGATGATTCCTTTTTCTGATCCACAAAAGATTACTTTGGGTCCATTCTCTATGGGTACATAGTGTCTCAACAATCTTCTTGTTCCATTCATGTGTTTGGAACAGCCACTATCCAAGTACCATATAGGGGTATGGTCACTTAGATTCACCTGCATCAAATAAAGAATCACTTACCCTTAGAACCTAATTTGCTATTGGGTCCTAGGTCCTTGTTAGTTTCTAATCCTGCATTTGTTCTAACAGGAAAACTACTCTTTATTTTAACACTTGTGTTAAACCAGCAATCCTTGGCAAAGTGGCCCACCTTGCCACAACACCAACACTATAAACAATTATACCTTCTCTTATGTTCAAACTTTGCTACTTTGTTGCCAGCAGTCTTGTTAAGTGTTGGTGCTGGAGCAACAAACTTCAATAATTTCTCTTGTACATGATGGGCATGCCTATAGAGTGGCCTATTTGCATTTGCACCCTTGCCAATGAGATTTCCATACTCACAGTGACCATGAGTAGTGTCATGATCATACTTGTTTGTAGGATTCATCACCTTCATAAAGAAGATAGGGGGTTTTGCAGCTAGAGGCTGAACTGGGGCCTTACCTTTTCTATATGAATTGGTGGCCCTAGTTCTTCCCTTAAAACCTAGACCAGTCTTCCCTTTTTGTGAAATGAAATTGTCTATTAAGGGTAATAAAGATTTTGGCTTGGATAATTTAGCCACTAGATCTCTTTCTTGCTAAAGTTTTGCCTCCAGTTTCATGATATGATTCTCCTTGAAAGAGATTGTGCCCATCTGAATAATAGTAATGTTTTTTAGTTTGGCAACCTCATTCAATTTTAGAACCAACAACTTTGCTGAATTTGCTGCAGCCAGCTTAAGAGACTCAATCTCCTTGGTCTGTTCTTTGATTAGAAACTTTCTCTTCTTCAGAGTATGCAACAACCCACCATACTCATGAATGAGTTGATGTACATCCCCCTCAGAATCAGAACCATCCCCTTCTCTTGAAGTTGATGCTACTGATTCTTATCCAGTAAAATAATCAGAATCTAAGGGAGAAATATATACCTTACTAGGACCAGCCTTATCTTAGCATTGATCATTTTCTGATAGGGCCATCAGCCCTCTGCAACAATATTCTTCCACTCCATTTATGGAGTCCAACATTTGTTGGAATTCTAACTCCTTAGAATCCTCTTTAGTTGAGAATAGCCCAACATATGCTTCAATATCTTATTCATCTCCTAATTCAGATGATGAAGAATCTGTCTAGCTCTTCTACTTCTGGGCAACATGGGATTTTTCCTTATTGCCTTTTACTTAATGTTTCTTCTTGTCTTTTGACTCATTCCTTTTGTCAGGATAGTCACCTTTTGACAAGTCCTTGCCTGTTGCAACAATATCACACAATCTTAAAATTAGATTGTTTACTAGGTTTAGAAGCATACATGTCCTCCTTGGGAGTCTTCCTTTTCTTGTAATACTTATCCTTGGAAAAGGATGTAGAAGGTCTGGTTTTCCACTTATTCTTCTTCATGAATCTTTTGAACTGCCTTGTGAAGGCAGCAAAATCCTCATCAGAAAAGTAGCTATTTGATGTGTTGTTATCAGGATTTCCTTCTTCTGCCTCATCACTCCTACTGGGTGGAGAAGGAGATTTTATCCTACCCTTTCTTGTGCCTTCAGCCTTGAAGTCTACTGACTTTTCCTTGTACTCAGATCTGTTGTCATTCTCCTCCTCTTTTCTTGCAGTAAGCTGCATTTCATAGGATAACAGCTTTCCAAAAAGTGTAGGTGGAGGTGTATCAGCCAACCTAGCCACTTCTCTGATGACACATTTCTTAGTTTCCCAATCCTTTGTTAAGGACCTAGGAAACTTGTCATTCAGTTCATAAGTGCTGAAAACCCTTCCATAGGTCACCAGCTCATTCCCTATTCTGAAGAAGTTCTTGTAGAATTCAGCTATGCTATTAGTTTTTGTCTGCCTAAAGATCTCATATTCCTGATTCAACATAGACTTCTTGTCCTCTCTTACTTCTTTTGTGCCCTCCATATAGACAATCAATGTGTCCCACATTTCCTTGGATGTTTTACAGTGCACCAGATTCTGAAATGTGGCATCATTTATAGCACTTACAATAATGTTCTGTGCTCTTTTGTCTAGTGTTGCCAAGATGATCTTATCCTTGGTCATTTTAGAATAACTCTTAGGAGTTTTAACATTTGTATCCAGTACTGATACCTTCATTAGAATGAAGGGGCCTTCCTATACTGTGATATAGATTCTTGGATCAAATGCTTCCATAAACAACCTAACCCTTTCCTTCCATATACCAAAGGATTCTTTTCTGCAGATTGGCAGTTTCATAGATCCAAACTCCTTTTGATTCTCATTTGAACTCATTCTTAATATCTGTTATTTGCCTTGGAGATTCACTCAGACTGTTAGGTCAATCTTTGAGTAACCTCTCTCTGATACCACTTGAAAGACTCGATTTCAATAGCCTAAACACCTAGAGGGGGGAGGTGAATAGGTTCTAAACTTTTTAAACAATTTTTATTGGCAAACAGCTAGATTAAATTCTCCACAGATAATTCAAAGCACAGACCACAATTCACAACACAACATACACCAGATTTATAGTGATTCCCCAAGGTATGGGTACATCCACTTTCCCCCTTCGTCTATCCAATAGATAACTGGATTCAGCCTAACTTCCTTCCACCAGCTTGGATCAGCAGATCTTACAACTCAGAACTAGAATGGTTCCTATAGCTCAGACTTGAACAAGTCCTACCTCAGATTCTTCCCAAGAATCCTACCTCAGGCCTCAACCCTACCTCAATCTTTATCACTAGGCTTACAACTCATACTTTTCACAAGTCCTTCATCTCAGGCTCTCAGCCCTATCTCAGCCTTTATAATTTTAGGCTTACAACTCAGATCTAACAATAGATCCTACAAGAAATTAAATGATATAAAGATACTGAAAATTCACCAGCTAGATTTCTCTATTGGTGTAGCCTTCTTGATCAGTTCTTGAATGAACTGACCCTTCTTGATCCAACCTGACTAAGCTTTTCAAAGCTTCTTGATAGAACAAAATAAGGTTGATCGTCACTTGATGTAGAAGATGATCTTCATTCAGCTTCTTCCATAAATTCAGAATGAATTCTGAATCTTTCTTGCAGACAGCTCTAGATCTGTCTTCGTAAGGGTTTTCCCTATTCTTGTTGAAGAATTCTCTTGTGTTGTTCTTCTTATTCTTATGTTGTGTTCTTTTTTTTTGTCACAGATCTGACTTTTATATAGAGTTTCACAATGGTTACCGTCTAATCCGGCTTGTAACAACCTTTTGACAGTTCTAACAGAGGTGTCAGACCGGTTGGTTATGACAGCTGTCGAGTAATCAGTCAAGTAAGTTGATACGTCAAAGACTTTCCAACTCAGCACATTCCACTGTGCAAACTGCCTCACATGTGTCGACACATATAGGCTAAGTGTCGACACAAGTCTTCATGATGTCGACACAGCATTCAATATGCCGACTCAGTCAATCTTCTGCTACTCGGCACCTCTTCTTGTTGTTTGTGTCAACACAAGTCTTCATGTTTTCTACATAACTGCTGCAGACAGATGGCGTCGAGTGTATATCAGACGGCATTGAGTGTTTGTTGACACAAGTCTTGTGTGTCAACACAAGTCCTTCTGGTCTCGACATAGCTGTTACTGACAGACAACGTTGAGTGTGTGTTGACCGCGTTGAGTTTGTCCAGATGGCGTTGAGTGTGTGTCGACACAAGTCTTGTGTATCGACACAATTGCTTCTGATCTCGACACAACACTTTGAGAGTTGATGTGTCGACACAAGTCCAGTGTATCGACACAACTGCTTCCAGTGTCGACATAGCTTCTTGGTGTCGACACAACTCCTATATTTGGTGTCTACAAAAAATTTTCATCAGGTGTCGACATAATTCTGGGTGTCGACACAGCTACTTCTTAAGGTGTCGACTCATTTTGAGTGTCGACACAACTTCTTCATAAGTGTTGACACTTGTACTTAGAAAATTTTCTTCAAATTCTTGAACATGCACAATGTTACTCAAACATCTATCAAATACAAATTGATGCATATCATTGACTAAGATGAGGCTTCTCCAAATCTGGTACATATTTTTCAATGTACCCAACACATGGCATGCGAAAGACAATTGTTTCTGACCAGGATGGTCGTTTCACTTCTAAGGAACGGAAGGAGGTATAGACGTATTTGGGTTCACATCTTCCCTTCAGTACGGCCTTTCATCCTCGGATGGATGGTCAGTCTGAGAGGACCATCGGAACCTTTGAAGATCTATTAAGGTTGTGTGTGCTGGATAGAGGAGAGCCATGGGAAAGGCTCTTACCCCTGGTAGATTTTTCATACAACAACAATCATCAGAATAGTATCGGGATGGCACCCCATAAAGCCTTTTATGGGAGAAGGTTTAGGACTCCTTTATCATGGGCGCAAGATGAAGACCCGAAGGTGTTTGGAATTGATTACATTGATGATATTGATGTTGTTGCTAGACTAATATTGGACCGCATGCTTGAGGCTCAAATTTTGCAGGCTATGTATTATTATACAAGGCACTGGTTGATGGAATTCCAAGTGGGTGACAAGCTGTTCCTGAAGATCTGGCCAATGCATGGAGTTTCACGGGTACGTGGTATGAAGAAGCTCTGTACAAAATACGGTGGGCTTTATGCTGTATTGGAAACGATTGGCCCTTTAGCTTATCGGTTGGAGCTACCACCAGAGCTAGAGAATTTACACAACGTGTTCTATGTATTGTCACTCTGGAAGGCACTATTACTGTTCGATAAACATGTCCTCACTACAGACGGAGCAGTAGCGACTGATAGATCCGTCCGACTAGAGCCGGTGCGGATAGTAGACACTGAAACAAGGAGCTTGCGGCAGAAAAGCGTACTACAGGTAAAGTTCCAATGGACTAACCACGGGAAAGAAGAATAAACTTGAGAATTGGTGGATTTGATGCAAAAGCGCTACCCGGAGTTATTTCCCCAAGGTAATTTAAAAAGCATATTTAATTTAATTTAATGCTTTACTTCCCCATAGCCTTAGTCTGATTTCAGGGACGAAATCTTTTATTTTGTTTATAGGATTTGTAACGCCCCATTTCACACTGGACGCCTCGTAAATGTATTGAGTCAGGAGAGTTGACTTGGTGTCGGGTGCGTCGGACTCGACAAATAAAATTCGTCGGATATCGTCACGGATATACGATGAATTCATCGAGATTGGCTTGTGGAGTTGAGACCAATACTATTCGTCAAAAATTGTCAAGAATATCGGACGAATTCTTCGAGTATGTGGACTTAGAAATTATTTTAGAAAGTTGGCGTTGAGTGGACTCAATGCCACTCGATGCATTAGGACTTAGAAATTATTCTCTAAAGTTGGCGTTGAGAGGAATCAACGCCACTCAACGCCAATCGACGAAACAGATTGAGGTGTTGAGTAGAGTCAACACCACTCAACGCAGCATTTAGTGCGTTTAGTGCACTAAATGTCATTTGACTTTGAAATAAATCTTGATGATTGGCATCGAGTGTGTTGAGTGGACTCGATGCCATTAATTGAAAGGTGTCGAGTGCATTGAGTGCACTCGACGCCAATCAATGCTTTTACTTAGGATTATTCGGGAAGCTGTGGCATCGAGTGCATTGAGAGCACTCGACACCACTCGACAATTCGTCGAGTAAAGGTAATTTATCTCAATGCTTTTACTTTGACTATCCTGAGAGCTTTTGCTTCGAGTGCGTTGAGTGCACTCGACGCCACTCGATGATTCGTCGAGTAAAGAAGGTGCACTTGATGATTTTTACTTGGAAAGTGATGTGCTTACATCTGGCATTGATTGGTGTTGACGAATCTCGACGATTCGTCGAGTTAGAGTATAATACTCGACGATTCATCAAGTAAGGAGTGTTTACACGACGAATCTGACTTTGAAGATTTCTAGCATAGTCTACTTGTTGTCACCTGGCTGGTCTGAATCGGATTTTTTGGAATTGCGCCAAACCTACTTAAATGGGCCTTATCCTTTCAATAAAACATATTTAAAGCTATAATGGGCGGTCCACTCATACGGCGACATGTGGTAAGTGATTTAAACCTAATATACGATTATAAAAAGCGATGAACCAAATACCCTAGCCATCTCTTTACCAGTTTGTCAAGTGGTTATACCTGCCAAGCACGACGGAACAGAGAATTCGCAAGAGTCGATTTCTGGAAGAAAATCTTCCCTTTCTCAATTCCCGTAAAGAACAATACTAGCAAGGAGAACAATGCCTTCAAGGAGAGTGATGAGATCCATTTCCAGAAATGAAGGAACTAAGGTGAGCTTCCTACCTTGATATTCCCCACCGGAATATCCTGTACTACTTATAACAGGCGCAATTGCCTCCTTCGCGCCACGCGGAATCTGAACCCACCGCATTCATCGTCAGAATCGAGAGCCCGGGCTCCGCGCGCATCAGCTGCCAAGTCCTTTGATGGGATTTTTGTTGGGCACAACATTCATAGGAAAACATATAGGATCTACAACTTGAAAAACAAAGTTTTAGAAGAGTCTATACATGTAATCTTTAATGAGTCTACCATGATTAACAGTGATGTGGCAAGCTCCTCTTCTAGTACTACAGGTACAGAGCTGATTATGGACAAGCTAACCATCAAGGAAGCTGCTCCAGTAATCCAAGATGGAGTGTAAGGCACACTTGAAGTGGATGAAGATCAGCAAGAATCTGCTACTGATGTTGATGCTGAAAGAAGACTGCATCTAGCTGTCAGGCATCTAAGAGGTTATCAATGACACCAGATTATTGATGATACAAACCAAGGAGTTGTGATAAGAAGTAAGAGACATAGTACAACTTTATACTCTGTTTGATGTCATGGGTTGAGCCCAAGATATTTGAAGAGGACAACATAGATTAGTTTTGGATTGTAGCTATGTAAGAGGAAATGAACCAGTTTAAGAGATGCAAGGTCTGGAATCTTGTTCCCATACCACAAGGACATAATGTCATTGGATAAAAGTGGATTAACATGAATAAACTTCATGAAAATGGCATTATAAATAAAAACAAGGCTAGGCTAGTAGCTAAGGGGTACAAACAAGAAGAAGGCATTGACTTTGATCAAATCTTTACCCTTGTAGCAAGATTGGAAGCAATCAGACTCTTCCTTGCATATACTGTATTTAAAGGATTTAAAGTCTACCAGATGGATGTAAAGACAGCCTTCCTAAATGATGGCTTAAAGGAAGAAGTCTATGTTGAACAGCCTCCAGTTTTGTTGATTCTAAAACACCTGAATTTATGTGTAGACTTAAGAAAGCTCTATATAGGTTAATGTTGGGTACATTGAAAAATATGTACCAAATTTGAAGAAGCCTCATCTTAGTCAATGATATGCATCAATTTGTATTTGATAGATGTTTGAGTTACATTGTGCAGGTTCAAGAAATTGAAGAAAATTTTCTAAGTACAAGTGTCAACACTTGTGAAGAAGTTGTGTCGACACCCAAGATAAGTCAACACTTATGAAGAAGTTATGTCGACACTCAAACTGAGTCGACACCTAAACAAGCAGCTGTGTAGACACCCATAATTATGTCGACACCTGAGGCAGAATTTGTGTTGACACTTAATATAGGAGCTGTGTCGACACCAAGGAGCTATGTTGACACTGGAGCAGTTGTGTCGACACACTGGACTTGTGTCGCCACATAAACTCTCAAAGTGCTGTGTCGAGATCATATGAAATTATGTCGACACACAGGACTTGTGTCAACACACACTCAATGCCATCTGGACACACTCAACGCTGTTGACATACACTCAATGTCGTCTGTCGGCAACAGCTATGTCGAGAATAGAAGGACTTGTGTAGACACACAGGACTTATGTCGACACTCACTAAACACCGTCTGACATACACTCAACGCCATCTGCTTGCAGCAATTATGTAGAGAACATGAAGACTTGTGTCGACACACTGGACATGTGTCGACACATACAACAGAAGAAGTGTCGAGTAGTAGAAGATTGACAGAGTTGACACATTGAATATTATGTCAACAACATGAACACTTGTGTCGACACTTAGCCTATATGTGTCGATACATGTGAAGCAGTTTGCAGAGTGGATGTGCTGAGTTGGAAAGTCTTTGATGAATCAAGTGACTTTATTGATGTCATAACCAACCGGTCTGACACCTCTGTCAGAACTATCAGATGGTTGTTACAAACCGAATCAGCCGGTAACAATTGTGAAACTCTATATAAGAGTCAGATCTGTGACAACAGACATAAGAACACAACATAAGAAGAAGAAGAACAACACAAGAGAATTCTTCAACAAGAATAGAGAAAACCCTTAGGAAGGCAGATCCAGAGCTGTCTGCAAGAAAGATTTAGAATTCATTCTGAATTTAAGGAAGAAGCTGACTAAAGATCATCTTCTACATCAAGTAAAGATCCACCTTATTTTGTTCTATCAAGAAGCTTTGAAAAGCTAAGTCAAGTTGGATCAGAAGGGTCAGTTCATTCAAGAACTGATCAAGAAGGCTACAACAATTGAGAAATCTAGCTGGTGAATTTTCTGTATCTTTATATCATTCAATTTCTTGTAGGATCTATTGTTAGATCTGAGTTGTAAGCTTGAAATTATAAAGGCTGAGGTAGGGCTGAGAGCCTGAGGTGTAGGACTTGAGAAAAGTCTGAGTTGTAAGTCTAGTGATAAAGGCTGAGGTAGGGCTGAGGCCTGAGGTAGGATTCTTGGAAAAATCTTAGGTAGGACTTGTTAAAGTCTGAGCTGTAAGAACCATTCTGGTTCTGAGTTGTAAGATTTGTGGATCCGAGACAGTGGAAGGAAGTTAGGCTGAATCCAGTTATCTACTAGATATGCAAAGGGGGAAAGTGGATGTACCCATACCTTGGGGAACCACTATAAATCTGGTGTATGCTGTGCTGTGAATTGTGGTATGTGCTTTGAATTATCTGTACAAAATTTAATCTAGTTGTTTGCCTATAAAAATTGTATAAAAAGTTTATAACCTATTCACCCCCCCCTTCTAGGTGTTTAGGCTCTTGAAATCAGGTCTTTCAAGTGGTATCATAGGGAGGTTACTCAAAGATTGACCTAACAGTCTGAGTCAATCTCCAAAGAAAATAACAGATATCAAAAATGGGTTCAGATGAGAATCAAAAGGAGTTTGGATCGATGAAATTTCCAATCTGCAGGAAAGAATCCTTTGGCATATGGAAGGAAAGGGTCAGGTTATTTATGGAAGCATCTGATCCAAAAATCTATATCACAGTACAGGAAGGTCCCTTCATTTCAATGAAGGTATCAGTCTTGGATGCAAATGTTAAAACTCCTAAGAGTTATTCTGAGATGACAAAGGATGAAATCATCCTAGCAACTCTAGACAAAAGGGCACAGAATATCATTATTAGTGTCATAGATGATTCCACCTTTCAGAATCTGGTGCACTATAAAACCTCCAAGGAAATATGGGACACCCTTATTGTCTACATGGAGGGAACAAAAGAAGTTAGAGAAGACAGAAAATTCATGCTAAATCGGGAGTATGAGAGCTTTAGACAAGCCAAGAATGACAGCATAACTGAATGCTATAAGAAATTCTTCATGATTGTAAATGAGTTGATCACTTATGGAAGAGTCTTCATCACTTATGAACTGAATGACATGTTTCTGAGATCTCTGACTAAGGATTGGGACACCAAGATTTGTGCCATCAAAGAGGTGGCAAGGCTAGCAGATACACCTCCTCCCATAATATTTGGAAAGCTGCTTTCATATAAAATGCAGCTTACAACTAGGAAGGATGAAGAGAAGAGCAGTAGATCTGAACACAATGAAAATTCAGTTGCCTTCAAGGCTGAAGGCACAAGAAAGGGCAAGAGAAAATCTCCTTCTCCTGCTAAAAGGAGTGATGAGGCAGAAGAAGGTATTCCTGACAACACCTCATCAGACAGCCACACCTCTGATGAGGATTTTACAGCCTTCATAAGGCAGTTCCAAAGATTCATGAAGAAGAAGTGGAGAACCAGACCTTCTACATCCTTTTCCAAGGATGAGTACAAGAAAAAGAAGACTCCCAAGGAGGATATGTATGGTTCTAAATCTAGTAAACAATCTATTTCTTAGATTGTGTGTTATTGTTGCAATAGGCAAGGACATGTCATAGCTTACTGTCGTGACAAAAGGAAGGAGTCAAAAGACAAGAAGAAACAACAAGTAAAATGCAAGAAGGAAAAATCCCTTGTTGCCTAGAAGCAGAAGATCTGGACAGATTCTTCATCATCTGAATAAGGAGAAGAAGAAGATGCTGAAGCATATGTTGGGCTATTCTCAACTGAAGAGGATTCTAAGAAGTTAGAATTTTTACAAATGATGGACACCAAAAATGGAGTGGAAGATTGTTGCAGGGGACTGATGGCCCTATAAGAAAATGATCAATCACCGGATTAGGCTAGTCCTAGTAAGGTATACATTTCTCCCTTAGATTCTGATTATTTTACTAGATCAGAATCAGTAGCATCAACTTTAAGAGAAGGGGATGGTTCTGATTCTGAGGGGGATGTACATCAACTACTTAATGAGTTTGGTGGGTTGTTGCATGCTCTGAAGAAGAGCAAGGTTCTTGTCAAAGAGCAGTCCAAGGAGATTGAGTCTCTTAAGCTGGCTACAGCAGATTCAGCAAAGCTGTTGGATCTAAAATTGAATGAGGTTGCCAAACTGAAAAACATTACTATTATTCAGATGGGCACAATCTCTTTCAAGGAGATCATATCAAGAAACTTGAGGCAAAACTTAAGCAAGAAAGAGAGATAATGGCTAAATTCTCCAAGCCAAAATCTGTCTTACCCTTAATAAACAATTTCATTTCACAAAAAGGGAAGACTGGTGTAGGTTTTAAGGGAAGAACTAGGGCCACCAATTCACACAGAAAATATAAGGCCCTAGTTAAGCCTCTAGCTACAAAACCCCCTATCTTCTTTAGGAAGGTGATGAATCCTACAAACAAGTATGATCATGATACTACTCATGGTCACTGTGAGTATGGAAATATCATGGGCAAAGGTGCAAATGCCAATAGGCCACTCTATAGGCATGCCCATCATGTACAAGAGAAATTCTTGAAGTTTGCTGCTCCAGCACCACAGCTTAACAAGACTTATTGGTAACAAAGTAGCAAAGTCTGTACCTAAGAGAAGGTATAATAGATTTGAGTGTTGGTGTTGTGGAAAGGTGGGCCACTTTTCCATGGATTGCTGGTTTAACACAAGTGTTAAAATGAAGAGTAGTTTTCCTGTAAGAACAACTACAGGATTACAAACTAACAAGGACCTAGGACCCAATAGCAAATTCGGTTCTAAGGGTAAGTGATAATTTATTTGATGCGGGTGAATCCAAGTGACCATACCCCTATATGGTACTTTGATAGTGGCTGTTCCAGACACATGGCTGGAACAAGAAGAATGTTGAGGGACTATGTACCCATAGAGAATGGTCCCAAAGTCATCTTTGATGGATCAGAAAAAGGAGTAATCCATGGATTTGGTAACAATTCTTGTGACTCAATTACTATCACTACAGTGTCTTATGTTAAGGGTCTGAAACATAAACTGATTAGCATAAGTTAGCTTAGTGATCTAGGTTATGACATCTCCTTTCACAAAGGGGAGTGCCAAATTAAGAGGTCAAGTGAAAAAGAGATCATTTTGATTGGCACTAGGAAAAGAAATGTCTATTGTCTTAACCTAGATTGTGAGTTGAACAACTCACCTATTTGCCTTGTTGCAGATGAGAAAGCTTCACTATCTGTCAAATGGCACAAAAGGCTAGCTCATCTGAACTATAAGTCCATAGGATTGCTGTTTAGCATGGGTCTGGTGAGGAATGGTCCTCAAGTCAAGTGCATTAAAGAGGGAGTGTGTTCAGCTTGCCAAAAGGGCAAACAGACAAAGTCCTCTTTTCCTGCACTAGATACCAAAGATTCATTGAGATGTTTATATCTCTTATATATGGATTTGTTTGGTCCTATGCCAGTTCACAATCTTGGTAGGAAAGTATATACACTTGTTGTTGGGTATGACTATTCTAGCTACACTTGGGTGTTCTTCTTGAGGAAGAAATCTGAAACCCCTAGTGTTTTCAAGAATTTTGTTAGACAAGTTCAAAATGAATTTAACAATTCAGTGGTCAAAATCAGAAGTGACCATGGAACTGAATTTCAGTCTAAATGTATGATAAAATTCTGTGAAGAACTAGGGATAGATACATCACGAGTTCTCCTCACTTAGAACACCTCAGCAAAATGGAATTGCTGAAAGAAAGAATAGAACTTTTATTGAGGCTGGTAGAACTCTACTCAGTGATACTACTCTCTCTGAATATTTCTGGGTTGAGGCAGTAAACACTGCTTATCATGTTCTCAATAGAGCATCCATAAATAAGAAACTTAAGTTGACTCCCTATAAAATTTTGAAAGACAGAAAACCAAACATTTCTTATTTTAGAATCTTTGCTAGCAAGTGTTATGTCCTAGTTAATGGTAAGCACTACCAAATAAAGTTTGCTGCCAAATCCCTAGAAGGGATATTTGTTGGGTACAGCAATAACAGTAGGGCATACAAGGTCTACAACTTGACTACTCAATTTGTAGAAGAGATAGTCCATGTTGTTTTTGATGAGTCTAGATTGATTAACAATGAATTTTCAAGTTCTTCAGTTAGTTCTACAGATCTAACAAACAGGCTAGACAAGCTGACCATCAATGAAAAATTTCCTTCCAGGCCGGATGAAGAAAAAGATGCCAGCTATCTAGGGGGTGAACAAGTCCCACTAGATGAAGAAGATAATGTGGGGCATCAAGTTGAGGAAATTTAAGAAAGCCATACTGCTGACAGATTTCCTCTAGCAAGAAGACACTTGAAGGATCATCTAGCTCACCAAATTATGGGTGATGCAAGTCAAGGGGTTCGAACTAGGAGCAAGAGCATGAACACGGTTCTATGTTCAAGATTCCTATCTCAAATAGAATCCAGGAAGATTGAAGAAGCAATGTAAGACTCTAACTGGATTGATGCTATGCAAGAAGAGCACAGTCAGTTCAGAAGATGCAAAGTGTGGGAACTGGTGCCTAAACCTAAGGATCACAACATAATAGGAACTAAGTGGATCTACAGGAACAAGCTTGATGAGAATGGCACCATAGTCAAGAACAAGGCCAGACTGGTAGCTAAAGGCTACAAGCAAGAGGAAGGTATTGAATTTGATCAAACCTTTGTTCTAATGGCAAGGCTGGAGGCTATAAGGCTATTTTTAGTCAATGCTGCTTATCAAGGGTTCAAGGTATACCGAATGGATGTGAAATCAGCATTTCTGAATGGGGATTTGAAAGAGGAAGTCTATGTTGAACAACCCTCAGGTTTTATAGATTCTCATTTTCCTGATTATGTATATAGGCTTGGGAA
The DNA here is from genome assembly GCA_039513925.1 of Platanthera zijinensis. NCBI lineage: Eukaryota > Viridiplantae > Streptophyta > Magnoliopsida > Asparagales > Orchidaceae > Platanthera > Platanthera zijinensis. The sequence goes on along the minus strand of CM077091.1, from coordinate 28,894,145 downwards.
GGCTCTATATGGTTTGAAACAAACTCCAAGGGCTTGGTATGAGACCTTGTCTGCTTTCGTTATTGAGAATAAATTCTTTAGATGAAAAATAGAAAAAACTCTATTCTATAGGGAATCTTAAGGCAAGAAAATACAAGTCCAGATATATGTGGATGACATTATCTTTGGTTCTACTGAAAACAACCTTTGTAGAAAGTTTGCGAAACTTATGCAAGGAAAGTTTTAGATGAGAAGTAAGGGTAAGCTGAAGTTCTTCTTGGGACTTCAAGTTTGACAGACTGATAGTGGTATGTCCATATCTCAGTCTAAGTTCACCAAGGAGTTGATTAAGAAGTATGGTATGGACTCAGCTTCTACCATTAAAACTCCAATAGGAACAAATATGCCTATAAGCAAAGATGAGGCAGGGAAATCTGTTGATGAGTCTTTATATAGATGGATAATTGGCTCCCTACTTTACCTGACTGTTGTAGACCTGACATCATGTATGCAACATGTGTCTGTGATAGGTACCAAGCTTGACCAAAGGAATCTTATTATACTACAGTTAAGAGAATATTGAGATATCTTAAGGGCACACCTAATCTAGGCCTTTGGTACCCTAAGAATAGAGATTTCATTCTAACATGTTTCTCAGATGCAGACTTTGCTGGATGTAAGGAAGACATGAAGAGTACTACAAGAACTTGTTAATTCCTTGGTGGGAGGCTGGTGTCATGGAGCAACAAGAAGCAAACCTGTGTAGCTATATCAATAACTGAATCAGAATATATAGTTGCAGGTAGCTTCTGTGCATAATTGATGTGGATAAAACATCAACTTGAAGACTATGACATCCAAGTAAGTAGAATTCCACTGTTTTGTGATTCTTCGAGTGCTATTTCTATTGCTAAGAATCCTGTATCATACAGTAGGACCATGCATATAGAAATTAAGTTTCATTTCATCAGAGAACATGTAGAGAAGGAAAATATTAGCCTTGAGTATGTGAAAACAGATAATCAAATAGCTGACATTTTGACAAAACCTCTAGATGAACCTAAATTAATTATTTTAAAATTGAATTAGGTATGTTGAACCTAGAATAGGTTAGCACAAGCTTCCTTAAGTAGCATATGTAAGCACCAAATTTCTCTAGAAATTTGTCTAAGTACAAAGTTTGTGTCGACACACTCAGTATGTTGTGTCGACATAGAAAAAGGATGTGTCGAAACAGAAACAGTATCTGTGTAGATAGAAGAACTGGTGTAGACACAACTCTGTCGAGAATTAAATGACGTATGTCGACACAGACACAAATGTGTGGACACTAACACAAGTAAGTCGACATTGACACAAGAAAGTCGACACATAGATATGTTGACTTAATATAAATATTGTCGACTCAGACATTAGTATGTCGATACATAGTCGTGTCGACTTAAACTAAGTATTGTCAAGACCTAGGTCATTTCTGACGACGCGTATGCTGATTTGTCGACAAAGGCCCGTCGTTTGACCTGCCCTTGACAATAATACTATAAATAGGTGAAGCACAAATCTGGTCGACTATGCTTTCAAAATTCTTGGCTCTGCACCTTCTGTCGACAAAAACCTTCTCTTCTTTTCTCTCTCATCTTTCTCGTCGATAGCGCCTCATCAAGAAGACAAAGTCAATGAAGGATATGATCTGGTTCGTGAAGGGTTCTCGACAGCTTCTGAAGAAATTCAAGGTGTAATTTCCCTAGTTTCTGAGAATGGTTTGGAGTACTTGGTCTCTGAAACAACCAAGATTTGGAAGAAGGAAGATTTGGAATTCTATTCTACAGCAAGCGTGGATACAGATGGGAAGAAGATCAAAGAAACAATCCAGGATTCCCAAATGAAACTTACACTGAAGACAATTAGGAAATCTCTTCGGCTTCCTTTGGTTAAGGATACAGATGAAATAACTCCATCCCTGACTACAGGGGCATTAAGTTGGTGCAGGCTGAGCTCTAATATCAAGGTTGGATCATCCATAACTTTGAAAGGGATGAATTCCCAAGGGAAGTTCCTATCTGAAATAGTTGGGAAGGTGATACTATGTAAGACTGGTGGACATGATCGAATTTCAGTCCACATGTTCAATCTGATGACACGAATCATATTCAAAGTGAAAACTGACTGGGCAGCAATAGTGTTTGACAAGATCTAAGAAGGAATGAAGAAACCAAACCTAGGAAGGATCCTAAGTTTATGTTTATATTCAGTAATACCAGATGTATTGAAACAAGTGGTTGGATCCAAAATCAATCATATGAGGAGAATGAATGTGAGAATTTTGTCAAGGTGGGATCGGGTTCTGACAGAGGAAGTCACTACTCCTCAGAAACAAACTAAGAAAAATAAAAAATAGAATAAAGTTGTTCAACAAGAAGAATCCTCTAGTGATTCTGAGGAGGAAGTATTCTTCAGCTCTGATGAAGAACAGCAACCAAAAGAAGCCCAAGATCAAGTGGTGGGCAGTGAGCCCCAAGAACAACAGATAGACAACACTCTAGGGGGAGAAAATATTGAACAAACTGAGCTGCCTACCCAAGGGGGAGGCATTGCTGAAGCTTCCCTTGAAAGTGAATTTGCTACAGATACTGTCATGAACATAGTATCTGAAATCAATAATGAAGCTCAAGACAATATAAAGAAAGAAGCTCAAATTAGCAAGTAAGTATCTCCTTTAAAAAGATGGCTAAAAGATAGGGTTATATCTTATATTCTCTAAAGGGGGGGGGGGTGAATAGAGTATGCTTGTATATTTAAAAACTTTTCCAAAATTATAAAGATTATACTTAAACTTAGATACTATATCACAACATACCAAATTGAAATAAATGAAATTACAGAAAAGCTAAATAACATAGCCACAGCAAGAACAAGAAGAAGAGGGAAACCAGACAACACAAGAATTTATAGTAGTTCCCCAACCTGGGTACATAAACTCTACTACCACCCTGGTAGGAATCCACTAAGGTTTTTGATCAGGTGTTTGCCACTAATGAGCTTTTGGTAAGGTGCTCAAAAACCAAACTTCAAGTCTTTTGGTTAGGAGACTTGCAATCAGGAATCACTTTTGAAGGGACTAGAGAACCCTTTTTATAGAGGGGGTGAAAGAGTGATGGTGTCTTCTCTTTCTCAAATACAACTGAGAAGACTAGTTGAATTGATGTTAACAAAAAAGCTCCCCCTGAAATATTGAGTTGTTTTAGGAAGGAATGGAATTTTTTCTTCAAGGTGATAGGCCTTCAAGCTTTCAACTTTAACCTGAAGAACTTCAGGAACTTCTTGACAGATATAGTATTGTTGTCCTACTGAAAGTTCTTGAGAGTATGACAGAAGAAGATTCTTGATTTGGATGGTTGTTCTTCTTCTTCAGCAAGATTGTTCTTCTTCTGGTCTAGTAGTTGTTGATTTCTTGACTGATCGATTCTCTATGTCTCCAGAATTCTGTATGGCTATTAGATTGTGTATATCTTGGAAGAAAGAGAACTTCTCATTTTTATATTTTCTATGTGGAAGTCCTTTTGAATTTTTAAAATCTTCCTGTAATTAATGCTGATGGCCTTGGAATAATTTGGAATTGATTTGTTTCCCCAACTGTCCCTTAGAAAAACGACAGGCAATAATCTTGATGAAGACCGTAATTAATGCTCTTGTCTAACGGTAATATTAAGAAAATATTAGAGCATTAATTATTCAGGAATCATTACAACATAATAAGGACAAAAGAGGAAAACAGCCAAGACTAGATTCGTCAACCTGATTCCATAGTTCGTCGAGCTGAGAATAGCTGTTCGTCGAGCTAAGATCCAAGATCGTCGACCTCTGAATGCTGCTTGATAACTTTCTTCTTCTGTACATCAAGCTCGTTGAGCTGAGATCTAAGATCGTCGAGCTGAGCTCAGAGATTTGTCTCTGAGTTCGTCGAGCTGAACACGACTTTCGTCGACCAGAGATCGACGAACGTAGAACTCCTTTTTCTAAATCTTGAATTCTCTAAGTCTTGAGTCTTTGACTTTGATGAAGGCTGGTCCTTGGTATTGTTGACTCTAAGGACTTGAACTTGACTCTAGGACACAACCAGTACCTTGGTCTATACATGTTGGGTCATATCCTACCTTAGTGAACCTCGCCCAAATCCAACAAGGGATCCAACAATCTCCCGCTATTTGGGTGAGGTCACTAATTACAGACTCAATAAAAGAAAATGTACAAAGCAAGAACACAATATATATCTGGCAGAGAATTAAACAATTAGTATGCAACAGATATATTTATACTGTTAGCTTTATAACATAAAATATAGTTTATCCAAAATGTACCACAAACATATAGCAGTTCAGGTTCTAGTTTTTCTTTTTCTTCTCCTTTGCTTCTTTTTCTCTTATCACCAGGCTGAGTAAAAATAATTTCCCTGTTAGTATTGGTAGCTTTTCTCTTTGACATATATATATCTGCTGCTCCAATCACTGTCTGGGTAGGGTTCTGGGAACTACAGCCTCTAGGTGTCTAGCCATATAATCTGCAGGATTAAATACCTTCTTTCTTACATGAAGTCTTTCAAGTTCTTTCTCTCTATATGAGTAAATGGTAGTGAACTTAGTTGGATCTTCTCCTTCTTCTCTGGGCTTCTTTATCTGTGACAGACTTATCAATTCTTGAATCCTAGCCATCCTAAAATTAGGATCAACATCCTAACTAACAAATGATTGATCATCTTGGGAGGGTAGCAGAGTAGCATGCCATAATTGAGTACATTGTGCTTGAAAGCTTGTTGCTTTCTGACTTTCATCACTCTGAGTGTATAGTGACTTTGGAGGTGTATTTTCACTATATTTTCCTTTAGGTTTGTGTGATTCTGAATGCCTTCTTTGTTCAGCTTGTTGTTGGGGAGGAGAGAACTCTGGCTTCTGATAGACTACTTCCTTTATCTACAATGTACAACCAATACTTCTTTGCTGGCTGCTTCTATGAGATTGATGTCTAGATGGCCTTTCCTGCCTCTGATAAGTTCTGGTGAATGAAAGCTTGGAAGGTGCATCTGACCTTTGAGAAGTGGTTCCTGAAGCACCAGTAGCTGCAGGAGGAGGAGGAGGGGGATCCTTCCTGTATCTATGAGGATGAGTAGGGGAGTGTCTTCTAATTTTCTTTCTAGACTTTTGTTCATTTTTTGATAGTTACATCCAATCTGGCATCCCTTTGTATGGAGTTATGTTTTGCAGAATATAGTAGGGAGTGTCATTTGTATTTCCTTGCTTAGGAGCAGGAGGAGGAGGAGGATCCTTCCTTTTCTTAGAGATTTTCTTCCTCTTTGAGTCCTCATCATCATCATCATCATCAACTGATTCTTGTGGATTGTCATACATTTCATCAATTTGTCTTATTGTATTTTTGGGAATTTCTTTACTTCCTATAGTAGGGATAACTTCAGCATGGACTGCTTCAGTTTCCATAGCAATATCTTGAGCTATAATATCATCAATATTGGGGAGAGGGCTATCATCCATAACATAGGATGGCCCAGGAGTGCTAGATGTCTTATCATCAGACTTATTTTCTGGAGCATCTGTCAAACTTGTCTTTATAGTGTTTAACATCTTTGAGCTGGTAGGAGAGGTATATCACACTATGGCTTTAGATGAAAGAATGGGGAAGGTAAGACAGAAATAAATATTTGACCCAAATACTTTTAACAGAGCTGCTAGATTCACTTTGGGATTAATGAAATAAACCCTTCCATGTAGAATCTTTGGCAAAATGACCTCTTGAGTATTTGAAACTATAATATCTGTACAATAAATGTTACTTGCATCTGCTACTGAGGCTGTTGTTTCTGCAATATCTGTTTCCATATAAGATTCAAGAAAATTCATGAAATCTGTTTCCATATCAGCACCTGTTCCTTCTGCTGGTACTACTGTTGGTTCTACTAGTACAACTGCTTTTGCTTCTTCTTATACTGTTGTTTTGTCCATATCCTGTTCAACTAGTTCTTCTGCTGCTACTGCAACTACTGCTACTTCTTCATGAAGTATCTCCCCCTTCCTGGTTTAAGTAGGCACTGGAGAGGGATCAGTAGTTAGGGTAGAGATTTGGGCAGCTAGAGAGGAGATAGAGGCAGTAAGTGGACAGATAATTTCTGCTATGAGGGATTGAAGGAGGGGTGTGAGGAGGGTAATGAGTGGGGTGACAAGAGAGGAATCTAAGTGTATGGAGGTAGAGGTTGGGGAAGTAGTTTGTTGAGTGGATATGGTAGGTGCTGGGGGAGTTAGAGGTGGAGGTGGAGGTGGGATTTGAGTGTTTAGGGGAGAGTCATTTTGAGGAGAGGGAGTGTTCAGTGGAGATGATAATAGGTTGAAGGATGGGAATGATGAGAGGTTGGTATGGGGGATATCAGTAAGATGAGATGGAAGAGGAGATTGGGGTGGTGTAGGTACAGATGTATTAGGCTGGGGGGAGGTTGGAATGGATGGTATGTGTGTAGGAGAGGAAGGAATAGGAGATGCTGGTGGTGTAGGGGTATGGACTATAATGGTAGTGGAAGGTGGGGTTGGTTGAATTGCTAATTGGGATGGAACTTGAAGGGTTGGAGGTGGTGGTGGGGTGGAGTGGATCCCTTCAGTGAGGTGGGGAGAGGCTGGTACAACCCTTGTACTTTCTGAAGTTCTAGTACAAGAGGAGGGAGCCTTGGCTGGCTTAGTGATGGTCCTCTCCCACTTGTTAAACAAGGCACAAGATAGTATCTTGCTAGCATTAATGAAAATGGTCGGCGAGACCAGTTATTCAGCAGCCTTTTCCTTAAGGAAGATCCCTAGGACCCTTCCAAAACACACTTCTTTCTTGTTGTTCTTCTTTTTAATCAAGTCGAACAGAATTTGAGCCCAGTTTACAGCTTTCTTATTTACTATAACACACATAACCAGGAACTGATGCCTGGTGATGTAGTCGTGTGTTGTGTGTTTTCCTAACAGCACTTTCCCAGCTATATCTACAAGAAACTTATACTCGTCAGACAAAAGTTTCTTAAGTAATTTATTTTGGGTGTCTCCAGAATAACCCATTGTACTCAGCATCAAATAAAATTCTTCAGAGTCTATTTCTAATTCATCCTTACAATTTTTCAATCCAAAAATCTCAGTTAAAATATCGGGGGTAAGAGAAATAGCGTTACCCGCGATGGTTCCTGTTATCGTATTCTCGTTTGTAGTTGCTGTATAGACCCACTCCCTGATCTCTGTTACAGATATCTTGATGCGAGTGGAAAGCAGAGTCTTTAGTTGTTGATCTTCAAGGAGTTGTAGAATGTTCAGGAAGATTTTATCGGAGTATTAGAAAGATTTAAAGTCCAAATCAAAACCAGAGTCAAACTTCATAGCAGCAAGAGATCCTGCGGAAATCGCCATAAGACCACCTGTAAAGGAAAACGAAGATCAAGTGCAAAAGAACTGAAAGTGCGGGACGGAGGTCGAAGAAAACCTAGATATTGTATTTTCGAGAATATGAATCGACAGACTCCGTTCCATGAAAAAATGAAAAGATATACGATCTGAGGTCGACGAAATAATTTAGAGTTAAACAGTTCGTCGATCTCAGTATGAAGGTTTGAAGACATTTCGTCGATCTCTGGTCGACGAAAGTGTTCTGAAGTAAGTTCGTCGATCTCAGTTCAACGAAACTAACTTAGATCATAGAGAGTTTTCCTTGATTTATAAAGAACAAGTGATTTCTTTCATCCAGGGGTTTGGGGAAAATATCAGCTCTTTGTAAATTAGTGTAGATATAGACAAGATTAATTTTGTTTTTATCTACACACTCTCTAATGAAATGATGTCTTATGTATATATATTTAGTTATGCTGTGATGGACTGGATTTTGTGTTATAGCTATAGAACTTGTTTTATTACAAAGTAGAGTTGAATTATTTAAGTTTAACCCATAGTACAGGTGTTGGTTCTGAATCCACAGCATCTGGGAACAACAACTGCCAGCTGCAATGTATTCTGCTTAAGTAGTAGATGTGGACACAGATGATTATTTCTTACAGAACCAGGACACCAATCTCACACTAAAGAACTTACAGGTTCCTGAGGTACTCTTTCTGTCCACTCTGCATCAAGAAAAGTCAGCATCTGAGTATCCAGTTAACTCAAACTCTGACTCAGTAGGATACCAGAGACCTAGACTAGGAAAACCCTTTATATATCTTAAAATCCTTTTTAGAAAAGATAGATGGAATTCTTAAGGGTTCACTTGGAACCTATCACAAAGGCATGTAGCAAATATGATATCAGGTCTTCTTGCTGTAAGGTATAGTATGGACCCAATAATGCCCCTATATAATTTCTGATCCACAGGTTTCCCATGCACATCAGAATCTATTATAGCATTCGTAGCCATGGGTGTTTTCTATGCTGAGGCATCAGCCTTCCCAAACTTTTTAATAAGCTCTTTAGCATATTTAGCTTGGGAAATGAAGATGCCATCAGGAAGCTGCTTCACTTGGAGACCAAGGAAGTAGGAGAGCTCACCCATGCTACACATTTCAAATTTTGAATGCATTAGATCAGAAAATCTTTTACATAATTTGGGATCAATAGAACCAAATATTATGTCATCTACATATATTTGCACTAAAAATGTTTTATCATGATGCATTTTGGTAAATAAAGTCCTATCTACTATGCCACTTGAAAAATCATGCTCTAAGAGAAAGCTAGCTAAGGTCTCATACCAAGCTCTTGGAGCTTGCTTTAAACCATAGAGATCTTTATGAAATTTAAACACATAAGAGGGATGAGTTGGAGAAACAAAACCCGGAGGTTGTTCAACATAAACTTCTTCTTTAAGTTCCCCATTTAAGAAAGCACTATTCACATCCATTTGATAAACTTTGAACTTTTTGAATGCAGTATAAGCCAAAAATATCCTTATAGCTTCTAGCCTGGCAACTGGAGCAAAGGTTTGACCATAGTCAATCCACTCCTCTTACCTATACCTATGAGCAACAAGCCTAGCCTTGTTCCTTACAATCACACCTTGGGCATTAAGCTTATTTCTGAATACCAATTTGGTTTCAATGACTGGGTAGTCTTTTGGTCTTAGAACCAAAACCCAAACTCTGCATCTCTCAAATTAATTAAGCTCCTCTTGCATTGCAATGATCCAGTGGGGATCTTGTTCTGCATCAGTTATAGATTGAGGCTCAATTTGACAAAGGAAACATGCATGCATCAAATCTTGGTTGAGTTGATGCCTTGTCTATACACCTACTGTTATGTCTCCATTCACTTGGGATCTGGGGTGATCCCTCAGTGTGAAAAAATCAGTGGGTGGAGTTTGTTCTGGAACATCATTTGGAGAAAATTCTTCTTGTAGAGTAGCTTCTGTTGTTGTAAGGGGGGTCAGCTTCTTCCATAGTTTCTTCATCACTTTCTTCATTGACTTGTTGAGGAGGATGAGATACAACTGTTGGGGTAATGTTTAAGTCATTTAATTTCTCACATAAGTTGTGTACCTGCAAGGAGTCATTGGTAGAAATCTCTTTCTCCTTATAAAACTTGATAGCCTCATCAAATGTAACATACATAAATTCCTCTATTTTCAATGTAGATTTATTAAATACCCAATAAGCTTTGCTGACTTGGGAATATCTTAGAAAAATTCCCACTGCAGCCTTTACTTCAAACTTTCTAATGTGCTTTTTATCATTGTTATGAATATAACATACACAACCAAAAACTTTAAAATAGTTGATTATTGGTTTCTTCCCTTTGAGCAATTCATAGGGAGTCTTATGTTTTAGTTTGTGTATCAAGCTTCTATTCAGGACATAATTTGTTGTGCTCACTCCCTCTGCCCAATAGGATAGGGGCATGTAAGCATCTACAAGTAATGTGCCTGTATCTTCAATGAGTTTTCTATTTTTCCTTTCAGCTACCCCATTTTGTTATGGAGTTCTAGGAGCTGAGAAGCAGTGTCTGATACCTTCCTTCTCACAGAACTCATGTATAAGAAGAGACTCAAACTCTATACCCTAATCACTTCTGATCAATGCAACATGAGTAGAGTACTCAACTGTATGGTCCTGAGAAAATCTGTAAGAACCTTGAATGTATCTGACTTAGATCACAGAAAGAATACCCAAGAGAATTTGGGGAAGTCATCTAAAACCCCTAAGGTATAAGATTTCCCTCCTAGGCTTTGTACAGCCACAGGGCAAAAAAAGACCATATGTAGTCAGTACAATATCCTATGTGAATCACTCTTATTAATGGATTTTAAACTAGATTTAGTTTGCTTACCTTATTGACAAGCCCTGTAGAGTCCTTCCTTCTTGCAAGAAGGTAGACATCTAAGAAAGTTGTCCTTAGATAACCTAGCAATATTTTTCAGATTTACATGTTCTAATCTTTTTTGCCACAAGTCATTTTGACTGCTAACTATGTTAAGCAAACATATGTCTGAAGTAACAAATTAAAATTAACTAGGTATATGTTTCCTTGTCTATTGCCAATTAAAACAGGTTTGTTTTCTTTAGAGGTAATAATACAGGAGCTAGAGTTGAATAATACCTGATAAACTTCATCACATAGTTGGCTTATAGAGATGAGGTTATGCTTTAGTCCACTTACATATGCAACTCTCTTGAAAGTTACTGTTCCAATCCTGACATTGCCATAGCCGTCTGTTTGGCAACAGTTAGAATCACCAAAGATGAACTTTGGTCCTAGCTTGAGCTTATAATCAATTAGATTATATTTGCTTCCTGTCATGTGCTTGGAGCAGCCACTATCCAGATACTAATGTTGATTATATGCTGGACAGATCTTCATCTGCAAATAAGATAGTTAGTTGTTCTTGACCCAGGTAACCTTGGGTCCTTGTTGATTTACATAGCTATAACTAGAAATTTAAGAACATTCAGGTTGATATTTATACCCTTTGGGGTGATATCTTCTTGGTGGTATTATCCATTTACTAAAAGGATTAAAGTTGTTAGAATTTAGGTTTCTATTGTAAGAATCTGCGATTGACGATTTCTAGTTGGATCGTCGACCTGAGCTCGACGATGTTGGATGAGATCGTCGATCTCTACTCGAAGAATGAAGATATTAATTCTTGGGGCACCAAAATTGTCGATCTCTGGTCGGCGAACTATACTGATATCATCGATCATAGATCGAAGAATAATTATTACTTAAGTTTTCGTTCAGAGATCGTCATTCTGAGTTTGACGATCTGTTCATATATCATCGATCTGAGTTCGACGATAACTGCTGAACATTATTGTTTTTATTATTCTTTTGGTTGTTAAGTTTATTCTTAGTTTCAATTTGTTAAAGAAATTTATTGACCATATTAACCTGTTCAGTATTCTTCTTTCCTTTGTCAGATATAAACTTTACTGGTTTGCAAAGGTTATTTTTCCTAATTATAGGTGGATCACTAGAGAAGGCACCTAGTCCTTGTTTGCTAATATTTATCCTAGCATTTACAGTACTAGTGATATCTAGCAGTTACAAACTTCTTCAATTTAGTGATTCTTCTAACTTCTTAGCCTTGGTAAGTTCAGATTTCAGAAAAGATATTTGTTCATTAGCAGAAATCAGTTCATTTATTAGATTAGCATTTTCTGAGGTGATTTTGTCTAAATCATTTAGTTTTTCTCTGAGAAGTTTGATTTCCTTCTCAGAGCTGATCAAGTCAAAGCACAAATTTTTAAATTCAAATTTAAACTCATCTGATTCAAAATCATAAGATGTTATTACCTGATCTTCAGCTGATAAGAATTCCTCATCCTAAGATTCATCTGTATCTGATCTGCTACAACCTGTCTCAATGGTCATGATGCAAACTTCCTTAGCCTTTAGCTCTTCTTAATCCTCACTGGAGCTGGAGGATGTTGACTCTTTTTCAGTATCACTCCATGTTTCAGCAACAAAGCCCTTGTCTTTCCTCTTGTGCATCCTTGAGGAAGGTTTGTTGTAGTGACTCTTGCTTGAGTCTATCTCCTTTCTTCTATACTTCTTCTGAACTTCTGGGCACTCAGAGATGAAATGCCTTGGTTTCCTACATCCAAAACAAACTGTTTCTTTAGATGGTGTTTTGACATATCTTGGCTTATCTTCATATTTTGATGGTTTCCTTCTGAAGACTTTTCTAGCCATCTTGAATAATCTCTTAGCAAAGAGACTCATCAACTCTTCATTCACAGGAATGACTTCAGAATCTTCTGTAACATTGAAAGCTATGTTGTGCTCCTTCCTAGTTGGTGTAGGAGTCTTCACTTCAGTTGTTTTTTCTCTTGCTTTCATTAGTTGCTCATAAGACTTTAACTTTCCTAGAAGAGATTCTGTTCAGATCTCTGTCATGCTTCTGGCTTCTCTGATTGGCCAGATTCTTAATTCCCATGTGTTGGGAAAGCACATAAGGATTTTGTCATTCACTTCAGTTAAAGTTATTTCTTTATCTAGGGTCCTTGGCTCACTAATGATGGAGCTGAGTCTATTGTACATCACTTCAACTATTTCTACTTCATCCTTCTTGAAGTTTTCATACTGAGTGATGAGGTTTGATCTTCTATCTTTCCTCTCATCTGCTGATCCAGCCACCATTGGTTCAAAGAGTCCCAAATGTCCTTAGCTGATTGACACTCAACAACCTTTTGAAATATTTCATTAGACATATTTTGAGCCAGTATGTTCATGGCTCTGACATCAACTATCTTAGCCTTTTTCTGTGCATCTATCCATCTAGGGGGTGGAACTGAACACAAGTATCTTTATGTAGTTGAGGTTGAAGCCACTGGAGCTTGTGTTCCTGTTAAGATAGAATTAAATATATCTTCATCAATAGAGTTCATGTAAAGCCTAATTCTTGCCTTCCAGATTTTTAACTTGCACAAGTTGCACACTAGAGGTCTGGTGCTTGCATATTCTTTGTTCTGTGCCATACTGTATATATAAATCTAGTAAAGATAAAGAACAGATCTAACTTAGGATCTTTGGTTCAATGGTTTAACTTGTACAAACAAAAGAACCTCCTCTGATACTAATTGAAAGTTAGGGTTAGATCTGATATACTCTAGAGGGGGGGATGAATAGAGTATGTATGTATGTTTAAAAACTTTTATTGAATTATAAAAATTATACCTAAACTTAAATACTATATCACAGAATACCAAAATGAAATAAAGGAAATCACAGAAAAGCTAAATAACACAACCACAACAAGAATAAGAAGAAGAGGGCGACCAGACAACATAAGAATTTATAGTGGTTCCCCAACCTGGGTACATCCCCTCTTCTACCACCATGGTAGGAATCCACTCAGGTTTTTGATCAGGTGACTGCCACCAATGATCTTTTGGTAAGGTGCTCAAAAACCAAACCTCATGTCTTTTGGTTAGGAGACTTGCAACAGGAATCACTTTTGAAGGGAGTAGAGAACACTTTTACAGATGGGGTGAGAGAGTGATGGTGTCTTCTCTTTCTCAAATACAACTGAAAAGACTAGTGGAATTGATGTTAACAAAAAAGCACCCCCTGAAATATTGAGTTTGTTCAGGGAGGAATGAATTTTTTTTTTCAGGGAGATAGTCCTTCAAGCTTTCAAATTTAACCCGAAGAACTTCAGGAACTTCTTAACAGATGTAGTATTGTTGTCCTACTGAAAGTTCCTTAGAGTATGACAGAAGAAGATTCTTGATTTGGATGGTTGTTCTGCTTCTTCAGAAATATTATTCTTTTTCTGGTCTAAGAGTTTTTTTTCTTGACTGATCGTTTCTCTATGTCTCAAGAATTATGTATGTCTCTTAGATTGTGTATATCTTGGAAGAAAGAGAACTTCTCATTTTTATATTTTCGATGTGGAAGTCCTTTTGAATTTTGAAAATCTTCCTGTAATTAATGCTGACGGCCTTGGAATAATTTGGCATTGATTTGTTTTCCAAACTGTTTCTTAGAAAATCGGCAGGCAATAATCCTGATGAAGACCATAATTAATGCTCTTGTATAACGGTAATATTCAGAAAATATTAGAGCATTAATTATTCAGGAATCATTGCCACATAATAAGGACGAAAGAGGAAAACAGCCAAGACTGGATTCGTCGACCTGAGTCCACAGTTCGTCAAGCTGAGAATAGCTATTCGTCTAGCTGAGATCCAACATCATTGACCTCTGAATGTTGTTTGATAACTTTCTTATTTTGTGCATCAAGTTTGTCGAGCTGAGATCTAAGATCGTCGAGCTGAGCTCAGAGATTTGCTTCTGAGTTCTTCGAGCTGAGCACGACTTTTGTCGACCAGAGATCGACGAACGTAGAACTCCTTTTTATAAGTCTTGAATTCTCTAAGTCTTGAGTCTCTGACTTTATTGAAGGCTAGTCCATGACATTGTTGACTCTAAGGACTTGACCTAGACTCTAGGACACAACCATGACCCTTGTCTATACATGTTGGGTCATATCCTACCTTAGTGAACCAAGCCTAAATCCAACTAGGGATCCAACAAAGCCCTTGGACAAAAATTTGGTTTCCAGGGAAAACCTTTTGCTACTCAAACTAATCTTGTTCCTCCTATACAGGTGCAGTAAGAGTTCACTATAGAAGAGCTCTTTTCTGATTTACCTGCTGCAAGAACTGAGGGGGAGCATTCCAAGCTGGAAAAGGATTTTGCCAAGGACTGAGGGGGAGGAGATGTTACATGTCCCATCTACTAAGGACACAGTTGATATACAAAGTACATCTGAAACTTCTGATGATGAAGAAGCCTCAATGGCTAAGAAAAGAAAAATAGTTGCCTTAAAGAAAAAGAGTACTGGCTACAAAAAGGCCTTGCAAACAGGCACAATACAACCTGCTCCAAGTAAAGATTTCAGTTCTCTACTGGTCCAAATGCAAATTAAGTTGGATGAGCAAAGACAATCTCTAGAGAAATATGTGGATGTAACTCACAAGGAGTTGCAATTCCAATTGGCTCAGGATATGAAGTCTATAAAATTTGAAGTTAATCAAAATAAAAAAGAAATGAAAGATTGCTTCCATAAGGGAGGTAATATTGTGGTATTCCTGGCCAAAAAATAGCAGGATCTGAAAGTACAAGTGGAAGATATTGCAGTAAAGCAGGGTTATGTACTAGAGAATCAAATAAGAATGAATGAGAATCTTAAAGATTCACATCATGCTATCTTGACAAAAATTGATGCTCTAACAACTACTATCAAAGATGAAGTCTCAAAGCAGATCAAGGAAGATATAGCTGCTGTTCAGGCCACATTTCAAGATTCACAGAAGAATATGTCTGATTTCTTGAAAAATTTTAGAGATAATTATGAAGAAGGAACTCGCTATGTTATTAATCAAGTCAGATTTCAAAAAGATGATCTGAGGGATCATATTGATAGAGAAGTCATAAAGGGGAAGAGAGTAGTAGTCAAAACCTGATATGACCATGCTAAATGGATATCAAATAACATAAGAGAAACTCTAGGATATCCTCTCATATGTGATGATGACAATGTAGCTGAGTCTGGAATACAACATGCTCATACTGAAGGAGATCAACTTAGTTGCTCAGGTGATTTACCCCCCAGCATATTTTGAAATGAATCAAGAGGAAGTTAAGAAAATGTATAGTCCTCTACTAGAGGCACACAATGTTATTCTGGAGAAAGTAGAAATGTCAGAAGCTGCCATAGAAGCTCAGAAGGAAGCTCAGCTATCAAAAAAAGGTTCAGAGAATAGGCTGAGTTGAAGCCAGACTTTGAGCAAGTGAGTCCTACTTCCAGAAATATTATACTGACTTCCTGGAAAGCTGTGAAGGATAAAACCCATGATAGGGGTAAATGATATTTAGAGCAGGAATGGAATAAGTATCAGGCTGGGCAGGAAGCCATTCTTCAACACAGAAGAAGTGTTAAGGATGGGAAGCTACCTGCTAATGCTCAGGAGCCAAGCAAGTACTTCCCAAAGCCATTTCACTATTTTGAAAGGTAGAGAATAAAGGCTGAAGAACAAAAGAAAAAAGCTCTGAAAGGAAAGTAGCCTACTAATGATACCGAACCTCCTTTGCAGGCTAAGATCAAGTCAGGAAAAGGCATTGTCATTAAGGAGCCTAGTCAGTAGTAGGATAGCTAGGGTTATGTAAAAGAACAATGTATTATTTTGTTTTTTTGTTCTAAAAGAAAATCTTGTAAACATATCATTTTTTCTGAATTAAATGAAATCAGTTTTAGTATTATTTTTTGATGTTATTTATAATGATTATATGTTAACCTGCTGTGAAATTGATGTACATCTATTTCTATTATGTTTTATTATGAGAGATGTATATCTTTGACTAAGTATTATTTCTTCTCCAAATAGGGGGAGATTGTTGGGTACATTGAAAAATATGTACCAGCTTTGGAGAAGCCTCATCTTAGTCAATGATATGCATCAATTTGTATTTGATAGATGTTTGAGTTACATTGTGCAGGTTCAAGAATTTGAAGAAAATTTTCTAAGTACAAGTGTCGACACTTGTGAAGAAGTTGTGTCGACACCCAAGCTAAGTCGACACTTATGAAGAAGTTGTGTCGACACTCAAACTGAGTCGACACCTAAAGAAGTAGCTGTGTCGACACCCAGAATTGTATCGACACCTGAGGCAGAATTTGTATCGACACCTAATACAGGAGCTGTGTCGACACCAAGGAGCTATGTCGACACTGCAAGCAGTTGTGTGGACACACTGGACTTGTGTCGACACATCAACTCTCAAAGTGTAGTATCGAGATTAGAAGCAATTGTATTGACACACAGGACTTGTGTCGACGCACATTCAATGCCATCTGGACACACTCAACGCAATCAACACACACTCAACGACATCTGTCGGCAACAGCTATGTAGAGACTAGAAGGACTTGTGTCGACACACTAGAATTGTGTCGACACACACTCAACACCGTCTGACATACACTCAACGCCATCTGCCTGCAGCATTTATGTCGAGAACATGAAGACTTGTGTCGAAACACTGGACTTGTGTCGACACATACAATAGAAAAAGTGTCGAGTAGCAGAAGATTGACAGAGTCGACACATTGAATACTTTGTCGACATCATGAAGACTTGTGTCGACACTTAGCCTATATGTGTCGACACATGTGAAGCAGTTTGTAGAGTGGAATGTGCTGAGTTGGAAAGTCTTTGACGAATCAAGTGACTTGACTGATGTCATAACCAACCGGTCTGACACCTCTGTCAGAACTATCAGAAGATTGTTACAAACCAGATCAGCCGGTAATAATTGGGAAACTCTATATAAGAGTCAGATCTGTGACAACATACATAAGAACACAACATAAGAAGAAGAAGAACAACACCATAGAATTCTTTAATAAGAACAGGGAAAACCCTTATGAAGGCAGATCCAGAGCTGTTTGCAAGAAAGATTCAGAATTCATTTTGAATTTAAGGAAGAAGCTGACTGAAGATCATCTTCTACATCAAGTGAAGATCCACCTTATTTTGTTCTATCAAGAAGCATTGAAAAGCTATGTTAGGTTGGATTAGAATGGTCAGTTCATTCAAGAACCTATCAAGAAGGCTACACTAATAGAGAAATCTAGCTGGTTAATTTTCTGTATCTTTATATCATTCAATTTCTTGTAGGATCTATTGTTAGATCTGAGTTGTAAGGCTGAAATTATAAAGGCTGAGGTAGGGCTGAGAGACTGAGGTGTAGACTTGTGAAAAGTCTAAGTTGTAAGCCTAGTGATAAAGGCTGAGGTAGGGCTGAGGCCTGCGGTAGGATTCATGGAAGAATCTGAGGTAAGACTTGTTAAAGTATGAGTTGTAGGAACCATTCTGGTTCTGAGTTGTAAGATCTGCGGATCTGAGCAAGTGAAATGAAGTTAGGCTGAATCCAATTATCTACTGGATAGGCGAATGAGGAAAGTGGATGCACACATACCTTGGGGAACCACTATAAATCTTTTGTATGTTGTGCTGTAAATTGAGTTCTGTGCTTTGAATTATCTACGTAGAATTTAATCTAGCTGTTTGCCTATAAAAATTATATACAAAGTTTGAACCTATTTACCCCCCCCCCCCACCCTCTAAGTGTTTAGGCTCTTAGAATCAGGTCTTTTAGTTAAAGCAAGCCCCTAGAGCATTGTATGCGACATTGTCTATCTTTCTTCATTGAGAACAAATTATCAAGGAGGAAGATAGATAAGACCCTATTCCTAAGGGAATCTAAGGGCAAGATCATTCTACTCCAGATTTATGTAGATGACATAATCTTTGGATCTACTAATGACAACCTTTGTAGGAAGTTTGCAAAACATATGCAAGAGAAGTTTGAGATGAGCAGTATGGGTGAACTTAAGTTCTTCTTAGGCCTCCAAGTAAGACAGACTGAAGATGGATTATTATCCATATCCTACTCTAAGTTCACTTGGGAGTTGATCAAAAATTTTGGTATGGAGATTGCCTCCACCATGAAAACTCCCATGGGGTCAAGTATACCTATAGGCAAAGATGAGGCAGGGAAACCTATTGATGAAATTTTGTATATAAAGATAATGGGCTTCCTTCTATATCTTACTACAAGTAGGCCAGACTTCATGTTTGCTACATTTGTTTGTGCTAGGTATCAGGCTAGCAATAACAAATCTCACTACTCTGATGCTAAGAGGATTTTGAGGTATCTTAAGGGGACACCAGATCTTGGCATATGGTACCCTAAAAATAGAGATTTTGAACTAATAGGCTATTCAGATGCAAATTTTGCAGGCTGCAAAGAGGACATGAAGCACATCCGACACCTGTCAGTTTTTGGGAGAAAGACTAGTGTCTTGGAGCAGCAAGAAGTAGACTAGTGTTGCAATCTCAATAGCTTAGTTAGAATACATCTTTGCAGTTAGTTG
Organism: Platanthera zijinensis; assembly: GCA_039513925.1. Lineage (NCBI taxonomy): Eukaryota > Viridiplantae > Streptophyta > Magnoliopsida > Asparagales > Orchidaceae > Platanthera > Platanthera zijinensis. The sequence continues at coordinate 28,875,213 of CM077091.1, read as the reverse complement.
TTATGCATAGTTTTTGTGGATCCAGAATCATCTCCAGGACTATAACTTCCAGATAAGTAGAACTCCTTTGTATTGTGATTCTACTAGTGCTATCTCATTTGCTAGGAATCCTATCTCTCATAGCAGGACTAAGCACATTGAGAATATGTTTCATTTTATTAGGGAGCATAGAGAATGTGAAGATATCGGTCTTGAGTTTGTCCCTATAGACAAGTAAGTGGCGGACACCTTCACTAAGCCACTTGATGAAGCTATGTTCAACACCTTCAAGTTTGAGTTGGGTATGTTGAACTTGGTATAGCTTCAGTTTCTCCTTGTATTATTTATTTTTTGCAGGTTATACTATTTCATGTAGATAGAAAAGACCTTCGGTTGGATGAAGATTTTTCAAGTTGTATACCTTCATTGGTATCAAGTTTTTCAAGGTGTTAAATTGCTATCCAGACTGGAATAGACTAAAGTTTCTACGAGGGAGAATGATAGAAGATGCTTCAGTTAAGGGGGAGCAAGTCCAACACTTATAGGGATAGATTTAGTTTCCTATAGAGAAGGAGCAAAAAGCTGTAATAGTTGATTATCTATACTCAAAAAGGGGGAGGAGATAATCAGACACCATCACCTCCCTGACAATTTACAGAAGTCAAAATGGAGGAGGAGAAGGAAATGATCAAGTAAATGATCAAGTCCAGGGCGCAACAAAACACGGGGATCAGGAAGTGATGATGATCACCCTCATAGCATGGCAAGGATGATGATCACCCTACTAGAAAGAAAGTGTGGTAACCTATAACTGTATACTCTTATTCTATTTTTATAAGTTTTCCAATTTAATGTTATATTACAGCTTATTTTGGTTTATATCATTGACAAAGAATCTTGAATAGGGATTTTAACTTCTTGAAATAGGTGGGGATTGTTGGGTCCATTGATTCCAATATTACAAATTTGTAAGAAGTCAAACAAGTCAATGGTACACACCTAGTTGTACTTGATGTATGTTCAAATTCATGCATGGAGGTTTGTCCTTGTCATCTTGATTGGACATATATTCCAAGTGGTTGTGATAGGTGGTCACAAGGTAGAGAAGTGGAGTGAAAAAAATCTGTCTATGTCTACAAACATTCAGTGAAGAAAATTCATTAAACTCCAGATATCAAAGAAGGATGCTAGAAAGGCTGAAAATCGCCAAAGTCCACGAGCATTGTGTGAAGCCAGTTTACTCAACGCTAGATTCCAAAAAGCACTGAGTAAGATGTGGACAGTTAAAATCCACCAGTCTACAAAGTAATTCTATGGCTAAGTCTACAGACGTTGAGTTAATGCAGTTCACTCAATGCCATATAACAAGAAACGTCGAGCATAAATGAGTCTATCGAAGACTCAGTATTAGCGAGCTGAAAAATCGACTTAAGACCATAGGCATTGAGTGAAGCTAGTTCACTCAATTCCATATACAAAGCAGCTTTGAAACAAGCTCAAGCAGTTGAAAATTCTGTCAAGAAATCTAGCTAAGTCCAAAATCATTGAGTAAGGACAGCTCACTCAATGCCAAAGTAGAAGGCATTGATAGAGGAACAATCAGTAAAAGCCTAAGGAAAGAGATAGACAGAAAAATCTTTTTAAGTCTAGAAGCATTGAGTGAGGAAAGATCACTCAACACACTCAACGCCTCAGCAAGCTGGCACACTTCAGAGAACCGGCTAAGGACAAATGTGTTGAGTGATGAAGGCTCACTCAACACTCTTGACGCCTAGCAGATAAAGAAAGTTGCAGCTAAGTCCAGGGGCCTTGAGTGATGAAGATTCACTCAACGCACTCAATGCCTGACAATGCAGCAGAATTTGGCCAAGTCTAGGTGCATTGAGTGATGAAGATTCACTCAACGCACTCAACGCCAAAGCAAGGCAGAAGAATTGGCTAAGTTCATATTCGTTGAGTGAAGCCAATTCACTCGACACACTTAACGCCTAATGGTGTAGAGAATTTGACTAAGTCTAGATTCGTTGAGTGAAGGTCATTCACTCAACACACTCAGCGCATGAATTGAATCTAAGAATTTGGCTAAGTCCACAGATGCTGATGTCAGTAAAAGTCAACAAAAGTCAATAGAGTTCAAATTCTTTGCGGGAATGCTACAAAACACGACAAATGGCGCCTAAAGCCTATTATACATCTACTTCTGTCAAAGTATATTGTATCCAATAACTATAGGTGGTCCCCACTATTCAAATAGTCGTTAATCGGTGGAAGATAAAAGGAACATGATCGAGAGATGGAACATAACTTTTAGGGTTTTCTCATTTTGAACAGTTGCGATTGAACTTCTTCTTCCTTGCCATTATTGCCAAGCATGAAGATTGAAGTTAGATCAGCTTATCTAAAAGTTCTTTCAAGTTAGCTGCAGCTATTTCTTATACTATAGCAAGCTCAGATAAAGTTAAGATAAAGAAGAAAGGGCATAATTTTCAGGATTCTGCTGGTCCACGTTAGCTGATTGAAGAACACAAGAACTGTCAAATATTCAGTCTTCTTCAGCAAGTTCAAAAATTAGTTTCTAAGTTTCTTCTAGCACAAGCTCCAACTTATTGAAGATCATTCTCTTGCTGCTGAAAAGAAGATATGGTTGAGGTAAACTCAGCTCAGGAGGCGGGCTCAGAGAAATTTTTCCGGTGTCAAATCAACCACACCAACCAAACCCTTTCATTTTATATGATCCTTTTAGATTTGAGTTGTAGGCCTGATTTATAAGGGTTGATGTAGGATCCAGTTTTTAATTTGAGGTAGGGATGTATAGCCTAAGGTAGAATCCTTGTGTGGATCTTAGTGCAGGGCATATGTGCCTGAGGTAGGAGAGTGTTACTCTTTGAGTTGTAGGACTAACCTCCATAGCCTAAGCTATAGGACTTAGGTTCAAGTGAGTTAAGTAATCCTTTGATCACAGAGTTGTAGGTGCAAGCTTGCTCAAAGGAAGGGCTTTGTGCCCGAGCTGTAGGTCTTGTAGGAGACTAAGAGATCCGGAGGGATCTGTGCTGTAAGCTCTAAGGAGCTGAGTTTTGGAGAAGGGGCCTTGTCTAACAAGCTATTAGAAAGTTGAGGGACAGTAGGTGTACCCATAATATAGGGAACCACTATAAATTATATGCGTGCTTTTGTAGATTGTCTTGAAATTTTGTTAACCAAGCTAACTCACAACACACCAACTTAAGAAAATATTAAAAGACTAGAAAACCTATTTACCCCCCCCCCCCCATCTAGGTGTTTAGCAATCTTGAAATTAAAGACTTTCAGTGTACTTAGCCAATTTCATCTAGTTCATCCTAGGCATTGAGTGTGTTGAGTGAACCTTCATCACTCAATGTATTTGGACTTAGTCAATTACTTCTACACTGCTAAACATTGAGTGTGTTGATTGAACCATCATCACTCAATTTATTTGGACTTAGCCAATTACTTCTACACTTCAAGGCATTGAGTGCGTTGAGTGAACCTTCATCACTCAACGCATTTGGACTTAGTCGTTTCTCTGATTGCCTGCCATCTTGGTGAGGCATTGAATGAACTGTCTTCACTCAACGCTTCTGTACATAGCTGATTTTCTTGATGAGCTTGCGTTGAGTGAGCCGTCCTCAATTAATGCATCTGGACTTAGATGATTTTTCCTACTATTTCTTCTTAATCTTTGACTGAACACTAGTCTGTCGATGCTTTCTTCTTTGGGTGTAGAGTGAACTGCCTTCACTCAACGCTTCTGGACTTGCCAGAATTCTTGACTGATTCTTCAAATGCATTGACAGTTTAAGCTTTACTCAACACTTCTTTTTTAAGGCGTTGAGTGAACTTTCCTCACTCAATGATTCTGGTCTTAGTCGAATTTCTTCCTTGCCAATGCTGAAGCTTTGACAAACTGAGCTTTACTCGACGCCTCTTGTTATATGGTGTTGAGTGATCTGCCTTCACTCAACGCCCGTGGACTTTGCCGCAAATCGGCTTTGCAAACTATTGGACTTTGAATGTCATGCTTTACTTCATGCATTTTGGCATCTAGCATTGAGTAAACTGGCTTCACTAAACGCCTGTGGTCTTAGATGATTTTTTGTCTTTCCAGCATCCTTCCTTGACATCTAGCGTTGAGTTAACTGGCTTCACTCAATGCCTATGGACTTAGACAAATTTTTATCTCTTCACCACACTACTTTGTGACCACCAGTCACAATCACTTAGACAACCTGTCTTAACTTGTTCCAAGGAATATCCTTTATATAATGAACTTGAACATACATCAAATACATTTAAGCTCTTAGTTTTGATTGTGATGCCCCTTCAAATCTAGGGAACATTGAGGGTAATATTTTCAACACATCATACCATACATACGTACTTTAGGACATTCATACTATAGATTCTTATTATATAAATTAGTATGGGCTCCTTTGTTTGATAAGTTATATTCCCTGAAACCATAAATTATATGTTTGTATGTGCATTCATATAAGTTAAGGTACTTTTGTGATGGTAGTTATAAGTAGTAGTTTCATTTTTGCACTATACTAATTACTTTACTGCTCTTTTTATTACTATAGTTTTATTACAGTTCTTCACTTATTGTACTACTCATTTATAACTGCTAATATAATGATATATCATTGTAGATGTTTACTCATGATAGATTAGTTCCACTATCACCTACTCTTTTGATTTTTCCTTTGTTGTCCTCCACTTTCGTCCTCCAACAAAATGCCCAGGAGTCGCAGGGATGAAGCGAGGACATAATGGTTTAGTCTCTATGACAAATAATAAGTTATGACAATATAATTTTAGGAGCTCGAGGAGATGGAGCACCATCATGGCCAGCAGGACGGGGTGGCAGGACGTGAGCAGGAGGTACCACACACTACTACTACAGCTCAGCGTTAGGTGATGATGGGTGTTTAGTTTTAGCTTCTGCTTAGAGTGTGTAAGAGAAAGACTTATTAATTTTGGCATGTATCGGGCCAAATCCTACTACTCTCTGTGAACTCATTGTTGGACTCCTTTTTATTTATTTATCTAATATATATATGATGGGGATTTGTTATACTTGTCACTGTTACATCTATTCTCTAGTTGGCCTATAGGTTAAAATGATCGTACTAGCCGGCAGGATCGACATCATGAGTGGGAAAATAACTCGTGTGTTAGTGTCAATATAAGGCGGTAGTTTTGAGCATATGATCGGGTAACATCCTTGGTATGGGGAGGGGTCTGACACCTCAAGCGCATACTGGCTAGTTACCCCCTTAGATGTTATTGAAGACCTCGAGTTGTGATGTTATCATTGTCCAGGTCCCAATGCAATCACCTCTACCGCACACCGACTATATGCCCCTTCACGTGATATTGAAGACCTCAACCTATGATGTAGCTATTGCTCGAGTCCTTGCAGGAGCTCCTCTCCTACATACCGGCTACTTTCCACCTCGAGTGTGTTGAGGTCCTCAAGCTGTGATGTTACCGTATTCCGGGTCTTTGCGCGAGTTCCTCTCCCACATACCAGCATCTTGACGCCTCGAATGAGTTGAGGTCCTCGAACTTTAATGTTGTTGTCGTCTGGATCCCTTTACAAGCTCCTCTCTACATTCTGTCTACTTGCTTCCTCGAGCGAGTCGGAGTTCATGTCATAATCGGGCCCCTATAAAGGTTTCCCTCATGCGATTCATGTACTTGCCAACCGGGCATGAGCTCTTTCTCTATCTCGACTTGAGCTTGCTCGCTTAGAGAATGGCCTGAAAGGTGTTACCTATAATCTGCACCTCAAGTAGAGCTCGGATCCTGCGTAGTGTCTATCTTTCATCTCGACCTCTAGTTGAGCTCGGCTCCTTTGAGGTGTAGACAATTTCTCCACCTCCAGTTGAGCTCGCTTGCTTAGCGAATGTGAATGTCTTTTTAAGGGTAGATAAACAACTAGAGGGGGTGAATAGATTTCTTTTGGAATATTTTAGTTCTTTTGAAGTATAAACTTCATGTGTTTTTTGTTACTATTTTTTCTTTCAAGAACACATAAAACACACAAAATTTATAGTGGTTCAAATATCAAGGGTACATTTATTTTCCCCCTCCACCTATCTTGTAGGGAGTTAGATTTGTCAAACTCCTCTAGTACATAATTTAAACTAATCTTACACCTCAGATCCCTCCTTGGATCTTACAACTCAGAGTGCTCTCCACTCTTATGCCTTAGACTACTCACAGTCCTACCTCAGAGACAATCACCTATCTCTAACCTAAGGCTAAATAACCCTACAACTCAAAGTATTCCAACTCTTACAGCTCATAGACCTAGCAGGTCTCCTACCCCAGATCTTCACAAAGATCCTACCTCAGGCACAAGCCATTACTCAGATCCCTCCTAGGACCCTACAATTCAGAGTGCTTCACAGTCCTACAACACAGACTGATCACAATCCTAAACTCAACAATTATAAAATAGGCCTACAACTCAAAGTGCATCATACTCCTACACTCAGCCTTTATAAAACTGTCCTACACTCAAATCTCTATAAGTTCCTATAAGAAGGAATTAATGTTTGAGAAATTTGACTCAAAAGAAATGTTCTAAGTCTTATTCTTTGCCTGAATCAACCAACATCCCTTCTTTAGCACAGCTATGGGAAGATGATTCTTCATAATTTATATAACATATACTGTGTTGTAATTGGCAGAGTTCTTCTTATTCAAGATTTAGAAAGATATTCTAGGTTTAAAATGATATATTTGAAGATGACGATAAATTTACTCTGCTCTGCGGGCCAACTGTTGCAAAATTATGGTTTAGAGAGATTGCCAAAAGTCTTGCAAAAAGTCGATCCAAAAGCTCTCTTAAGAATATCACCTACTTCATATTTATACATCGACAACAACAACATCAATATCCCCCTTTTTGAAAGCGGCATGGACGAATTTAATTATTGATTTAAGCAGGATAGTGTATGTGATTAATACGGTGGCCTCGGTCTTTCAGCGTGCAATTTGTGTTGATTTGAATGAATAATGACATCATCAGTGTTTACGTGGCGCCACTGACTTAGAATAATTTTTCAATCTCTACAGGCATTGAGTGATCTCATATGATTCGATGAATTTGAACTTTGACAATTAATTCCAGAAGCGTTTAGTGAATCGCCTTCTCTCAATGCATCTTTACTTAGACAAATTTTGCCCAATGCTGAGGCATTGAGTGGAGGTTCTTCACTCAATGCATTTTCATTTAACACATACACTGAGAAGGCATTGAATGTAAGTCCTTCACTCAACACATTATTACTTAGTCAGATTTTCCTTAAGAAGTCGTCAAGTGTAAGTCTTTCACTCGAAGCAATTGTACTTAGACTAATTTTTATAGATGGAGTCGAGTGTAAGTCCTTCACTCGACGTATTTGTACTTAGCAGACTAAATTTTTAGAAGGAGTCGAGTGTAAGTCCTTTACTCGATGTATTTTTATATAGAAAGCTTTTACTGGTTGAAAGTCTTGTTTTCAAGGCTAGCTAAACACCTAAGGGGGGGGTGAATAGGTTTCTATCTCTTTTAAAATTTCTTACTTGTTAGCGGATTTCTGTGCTTAGTTAATAGGTTAGTTTTAGCTATTATGAACAATCACAGACGACACAAAAATTTTATAGTTGTTCCCCAATCTTGGGTACATCCACTATCCCTCTGCTCCTTTCTAACAGTGTGTTAGACTAGGCTCTTCCCCCAAAACTCAGCTCCTTAAGAGCTTACCGTACAGATCCCGCAGGACCTCATAGGTCACACAGACCAACCACTTAGACACTAAGCCAAACCAAATATCACCAAGACCTTAGCCTTTATAACACAAGCTTACAATTTTAGACTCACAAAGAATCTATACAGAAGAAATAAAAGGTGATTTGATGAGACACCAGAGCAAGAAATTTGTGTCTACTTCTTCCTGGACTGAGCTGATATCAGCATAAGCTTTTGTTGTTGAAGATAATGAAGTCAGCAGTTGAATCTTTCTTCAAACAAGTATCATTTCTTTGCACAGCTTGTTGATCTGCTTCCTCATAATTGCTTCTGAACCTACTATTATAGATGAAGATTGCTTTAGCTATCTTTTTCTTCAGCTAAGTTTTCTTTGTAGAACAGCTTCTTCAGGGTCGACAAGAATGGAAAGAAAGAAGATTGAAGTTCGGCCACACTTTCATTTTCAAGAAAACCTAGACAAGGATTCGATTATTTGCTCTGTTTGATTTGCTTCTTTTTATTCTCTAACATCCAATCGAGCTGTGGGCACACCACCAGGACTAATGGTTGAGATTTAGCCATTCAGCACATGCTTTCCATTTACTACTGATTAAACGGCTCCTTGTTGTGTGTGGGCCCCAACACTTAAAGACAAAAATATTTCTTTCCAAGTGTCGAGGATGATGACAGCTGGCCGCCAATTCCTCTGGCATCATTCCCGCAACATTTGAATTTTGTTTGACTTTTTTATTTTGCTGGCGTCAGCATGACTTAGCATCTCTGGACTTAGACAAAATTTAAGCATTAGAAGCAAATTTGTTGAATGAGTAAGCATCACTCAATGCCATAACACTTAGAAAAAATTATATATGCTTAGGTGTTTAGAGCGATTAGCTCGATGAACGCTGAGCTCTGTTCGACGAATACAAAGCTTAGTTCGACAAAAGAATAAATTCATTTCGAGGAACTCCAGACTCAGTTCGTCGAAAGCTAAGCTCAGTTCGACGAATGAGTAAATTAATTTCGACGAACTCCAGACTCAGTTTGACAAAAGACTAAATTTAGTTCGATGAACTAAAGACTCAGTTCGACGAAAGCTAAGTTAGGTTTGACGAAGGTGTAAATTCAGATCGACGAACTCCAGACTCAGTTCGAAGAAAGAGTAAATTTAGTTCGACGAACTCCAGCCTCAGTTTGACGAAAGCCAAGCTATCCACGCATTTGGACGTAGCTAAATTTTTTATGTTAATGAGTTGAGAGCGTTGAGTGAGCTCGCCTTACTCAACACTATTTGCCCAACTTTTTTAAGGAGTTGACAAGCACAGCAATACTGAACGCTAAAAGCTGTATGGCATTGAGTGAGTAGACTACACTAAATGCCTATTGACTTAGCCACATTTTCATCCTATTTCTCTATTATTTGACTGACTCAGCCTGACTCATAGCTTTTTGCTATATTGCATTGAGTGATTAGACTACACTCAACTCCTGTGGACTTAGCCATATGTTTCGCTATCTATCAGTTCGGCTGAGATAAACTCAACTCTATTTGTTATATGGTGTTGAGTGAGCTGTCCTCACTCAACGTCTATGGACTTAAGAAAATTTCTAGCAAGATAATACTGAATCCTTACCTCTGGCGTTGAGTGATCTTGCTCCAATCAATGCTTGTAAACTTAGTAGATTTTTGCTATGTCCAGCAACCAATTGTTTTGTTCACTTGTCCAATCATTGTGATATGGACAAGCCTGCACTCAATACCTCAAATACACATCAAATATAGTTGATGTGTGTATCTTTATTTAATTGGGCTGCATGTAGCCTAGTCCATGTTGTAAGCCTATATAAGTACTAGTATTGATTCATTATGAGGCAAGTTGAATAAGAAATGAAAAACTAATTTCCCTCTTGAATTTTCCTCCTCCTTCTCTCTTAAATTCGGCCAATCCTTGCCCAACTCCCCCTCCTTCTAGCCGCCAACACCACCTCCTGTCTCTCTCTCTCTCGGCTTACAACCCCCCTCCTCTCCAAACCGCTACCAAGCCACCACCCACCCCTTCTCCATCTCTCGGCCACATCACTCCATCAACCCAAACCGCAGCCCAAGCCTCCTCTTCCACAACCCTAGCCGCCTCCTCTAATCCACCACCTTTCCTCTCTCCTACCTCCCCATATTCACAGTTTTCCAGCACCACCCATCTCCCCATAACAAACCGGCCCTCCTCCCCTCAATAACCCGACCACTTTCTCTCGGGTCCATACACAACGACACCTCTTCTTCGTTGCCCGGATTTTACAACGAATGCGTGAAGTGGCAAAGACGGACGAACATTCTCTCCAGCTAACGTCACTCCGGCAGAGCTGTGGAAGGGTGATCCAAGTTAGATAATCAGAATCATCCATTCCGATTTGGCTAACAAAAATTTCTACTCACGTGTGTTTCTTTCCGAGATATTCCTGTGGCGGGAAATTTTAGCGTTGAATTGGAATCATTGAATAATCATGGTTTTATCCATTTGGCTTGTGTTCATCATAATTGTTTTATTTCCGAAAGGTTTGGTGAACCTCATAATTTTTTTTTGGGAGAGATCTACCATTTTCTGGATCGTAATTTTTGGTAGATCTTTTTTGGTACAACCTTCGCTCGATCAGACCGGGTGGGTCCTTTTAGCTAGAAAGGATATTTGCCTATAGCCTTTATTCGATCCCACACGGTTTGGCTACCCGTGCATTTGTATAATCGTGATAAAATTGCTTGGGGTGTACGCTGTGTGAGATTTTGTGCGAGTGTCGAATTTGAATAGTAGAGAGGCAATTGAGTTAACCTGTAGGTTTTCCGATGTCAACGCGTAGGCCTACATCAATTTGGTATCAGAGAGAGGTTTACGTCAGTTTCTTTTTTGGCATCCTCCCCCTTGTATTTGCACGTCGACACGCACTTTTCCTGCACATTTGCTAGTCAAAAATACAAAAAAAAATTTATTGGTCTGCCAATAGCGGCCTAAATTTTATAATTTTCAGCAAAATTCAATTTTTTTTTAATAATCACCTTTTAATTTCGTGTAAGAAAACAAAAAAAATTTATTTTTACCCTAGTTACTAAGTGGGAACAATTCCATCTGTAGTGTTTCCTTGAGTCTGTTTATTTCATTTTATGCATGCGCACTAGATTGGGCACTGAGTATTCCCCATCTTCCTACCAAATGGTGGGCGAGTGGGAAGCGGGTCACATTCCCACAGCGAATGAGGAACTCCGTCAGGAGATGTAGGAGATTAGGGTATTACTTCATGAGTTAAGACTGAATCAAATGGCTCCCCAAAATCTAGCTGCTAATCCACTTGATGAAGGGAATAATAATCCTAACGACAACTATAACAACGAACTAGCCCTACGTGCACCGTATGAGTTTGACATTACTAGAGTCGTCCGGGTCAAACCACCATTATATGACGGAATGGGTGAACCCCAAGTCTTCCAGGACTGTGTTATGGAGATTGAATGCTACTTTGAGTGGCAAAATTTTACAGATGCGGATAAGGTACGAGTGGCGCGAATGAAGTTGCTGGGTAGAGCCAAGATCTTTTGGTTAAATGAGGAACGTCGTCTGCGGGATGATAATGGTGACTTACTTATTGGTTGGCCAATCATGAAGGCCATGCTTACAAACCAGTACATCTCTTCGTACCATCAAACGCAGATGTTTGATGATTTGGCCACCCTTAAGGATGGTAGTCTATCGGTCTCGGAATACATGAGTCTTCTTAAGTACATTATGGTTAGGTGCGGTCTTAGAGAGATGCCAGAGATCACCTTTTCTAGGTTTCGTAAGGGGTTAAACCCCTACATCCAGGGCAACCTATTGTGTTATGGTCACACCGACCTGAGAACCACTTTCAATGCTGCACTAGATATCGAAAAGCACAATGTTTTTAAGAATAAGTCACGTTCATATCAGAAGGGAAAGTCCATCTTAGGACCGCTTCCCACCTCTACCTATAAGGTTAACAGCAAGTTCCGGTCCATCGACTCGAACTCCATAGTAGTGACTGCCAGGAATATTAAAAACCCAACGGGTGAGAGAATGGCTGTTGGAAGAGTAAACAAAAAGAATGCTACTTGTTTCGCTTGCAGGATTCAGGGTCACTACGCTAGTGAGTGTCCAACAAAGCCCAAGCCTTTAGCCCTGTTAGATTCCACGTGTCCATCATACGACCTTATATAAGAGTCTGGAGAGGATAGCGAGTCGGAAGGAGTGCCTAACGATATGGAAGATGAATCCCATATGATGGTTATGAGGTGTATTATGGCGAATCCTCGAGCGCTTGATGACTGGAATAGGACGGACATTTTTTCGCTGAATTTTATGAGTGGAAAGAATTGGTGTAGGCTAATCATAGGCAATGACAGCTGTATGAGTGTCATTTCTGAAACTGCGGTGACCAAAATGTCTTTAGTTACTAAGCCTCACCCTTACCCTTATAAGGTGGCATGGGTAGATAAGTCATCCCTCCCAGTGTCCAAGCCTTGTTTGGTACGCCTTACAATAAAAGCTTATTCTAAAAAGATTTGGTGCGACGTCATCCCTATGGATGCATGTCACGTTTTATTGGTTCGTCCATGGATTTATGATCATGATGTTACTCACATTGGTCGAGCTAACACTTATGAATTTAAATTTAATGGTAAAACCATAATTTTAAAACCCACTCCGCCAAAGGATCCTTCGGTCCCCTCTAAGGATACGATTGTCCCGGTTGAGAAGAAAGCATGAAGTTTGATGGGTAAGAAGGAGTTTGTGTGTAATACTTTATGAACGGTGTCGTATATGCGTTAGTTTGCTTGCAAGTTAAGGGAGATGCGCCGTCCTTTGAGAGTTTACCACCGGCATTGAGGGAACTATTAGAAGAGTTTAAGGAGGTGTATCCGGACGATCTACCGTCCGAGTTACCCCCCAAGCGGGATATCCAATATGTGATAGATTTCATCCCGTTTTCCTCCTTGCCCAACCTTCCTCACTATCGATTGAATCCATCCGTGCACATAAGAGTTACAAACACAAATTTCTAATTTATTAAAAAGGGGGTTTATCAATCATAGCAAGAGTCTGTGTGCCGTACTCGCCTTACTTGCTCCCAAGAAGGACGGCTCCTGGAGGATGTGTGTGGATAGAAGAGCCATGAATAAAATTACAATTAAATATCGATTTCCCATCCCTCGCATGGACGATTTATCGAACATGTTAGCTGGTGCCACGATTTTCTCAAAATTGGATCTTAGGACTGGCTATCACCAGATTCAAATTAGGGAAGGTGATGAGTGGAAGACTACGTTTAAATCTAAGGAAGGGCTCTACGAGTGGTTAGTTATTCCATTTGGGCTTTCCAATGCCCCAAGCACGTTTTCTAGGATGATGTCCCACGTCTTCCAACCCTATATGGGAAAATTCATAGTAGTGTACTTTGATGATATTCTTGTTTTTAGTTCTTCTACGCGCGATCATGAGTCACATTTGAAGCTTATCCTTACCACTTTGAAGTCGGAGAAATTATTCATTAATCTTAAAAAGTTCACTTTTATGTGTCATCCGTAGAGTTCCTTGGTTATATTGTGAGTTTAGAGGGCATTCATGTAGACTTTAAGAAGGTCCAAGCCATTAAGGACTGGCCAGTGCCCGCCAATATTAGGGATGTTCAGAGTTTCCTAGGACTAGGTACGTTTTATTGCCGATTTATTAGAGACTTTATAAGTATCATGGACCTCAATACCGAATGCATGAAAAAGGGTGATTTTACTTGGACGAAATCGACCGCTACAGCATTTCAATTAATTAAATCACGCATGTCGGAAGCTCCCCTTTTGCGAGTACTGGATTTTAATAAGGTTTTTGAGTTATCATGTGATGCGTCCGGAGTTGGTATTGGTGGTGTATTGAGTCAGGAAGTCCATTCTATTGGGTACTTTAGTGAGAAACCCGTGGGTCCAAAATTGATTTATTCTAATTATGATCGAGTTTTATGCAGTTATTAGGTGCCTCCAACATTGGAGACATTACTTACTTCTTAAAGAATTTGTTATCTTATCCAATCATGAGGCCTTGAGGTTTATTAAATCCCAGACTAAGTTGAGTCCAAGACATGCCAAATGGGTCTCCTATCATCAGGAGTACACTTTTATAATAAAACACCTTAAGGGTACTCTCAATTGCGTAGCCGACGCTCTTAGTCGTGTATCCTTATTATTATCTTCGCTAGAAGTTAAGGTGATTGGGTTTGATAGAATTAAGGATGAGTATGTCCATTGTCCGAATTTCAAAGATATCTTTTTATCCACTCAAGGCAACTCACCCACGACCATTTCATCTTTTTATATTTGTGACGGTTGCATATTCAATCATTCGAAGCGATGTATTCCCTGTTCCTCCCTACACCATTTCATCATTTGGGAGTTACATAGCGGCTGGTTAGGTTGGCATTTCGACAGTGACAAGACCATCACATTAGTAGAAGAAAAGTTTTATTGGCCCGGTCTTAAGTCTATGGTGTCCTAAATCGTTGGAAGTTGTCGGGCGTGCCAATTAGCTAAAAGTAACAAAACAAATGCTAAACTTTATACCCCTCCCCATTCATTCCATTCCCTTGGAAGATGTTAATATGGATTTTATTCTGGGCCTGCCTCTCACGTTTAGGCGTAATGATTCTATTCTGGTGGTAGTAGATCGGTTTTCCAAAATGGCTTGTTTTATTGCAGGTAATAAGACCAACGATGCGTCACATGTTGACAAATTATATTTTAAGGAGGTAGTTTGACATCTAGGCATTCCTAAATCGATAGTTACCGATAGAGATGTAAAATTTACTAGTTATTTTTGGAAGACCTTGTGGATGATTATGGGCACCAAACTTTTGTTTTCTTCGGCCTACAATCCACAGACGGACGGGCAAACAAAAGTGGTCAACAGAAGTTTAGGTAGTTTGCTACGTTGCTTTGTGGGAGACCATAATGGTACATGGGACCTTATCCTTCCACATGCTCAGTTAGCGTATAATAATTCCAAAAATAGTTCCACATGTTTGTCTATGAATGAGATCGTGCACGGATATAAATCACCTGTGCCACTTGACTTGATTCTGTTACCACCAACTTATAAGTCAAGCCAATTTTCACAGGAGTTTTCCTCTCATATTCATAATTTACATAAGCATATAAATGAAACGCTAGCCACATAATATGCATCTTATCAAGCTAATGCTAACGTACATAAGAGGGTGTCTCCCTTAAAAATTGGCAATTTAGTAATGGTGTGTCTCATACCTAAACGGTTGCCTTCGGGCACCATTAAAAAATTAGCGAACCGGCGAGCTCATCCTTTTCGAATCTGAAATAAATTAGTAGAAAATGCATATCTTTTGGAGTTACCAACCGATTTGGGTATTTCCCCTATTTTTAACGTTTCTGATTTAACGTCATATGTTGCTCCGCCACTCGAATTATCTTCCTGTCTGTTCAACTCCACCACAAGTTCTAATGGGTCTGGGGTTGAGTGTATTACTGGATCGCCCTCTTAATTGGTCTCCAACGGAGGTACGTTGCATGTTGATGAAAAAGATTTTCCTCCTTTATTTCCTAATGCTTTTCCAAGGTTTCCCAGGACAAATTTTTTGCCAGACAGGATTCTCCAGGAGGAAGTGCTTCCCTCTCCAGATGGTGATGTGAGCCGCTACTTGATTCGATGGCGCAATTGTACGGCCTTCGATGACTCTTGGCTTTTGGAATCGGTGGTGGCTCTATTGGACGATTTTCTTCTACGCCGGTACCTTCGGGACAACTCATCGGTGATGTGTACTTTCGAACGGGGGAGGATTGGTGGAGACGACGACCCCCAACTGGTTAAAGTTGACGGCATGCTCGCAGAAGACCCTCCTTCGTCTCCAACAAAAGACTTGCGTCGCCATGGTGGTTGTGTGGAGCGATGCTACAATCTCCGCCCTCGGCATAAGATCGCTTAATAATATCTAGCTGGAAAATTTCAATTTTATTTGGTTGCATTTAGTTTGTTAATTGTTTAATTATTTATTTATGCTTTTGAACTTTAGAGTGTATCTTTATTTAATTGGGCTACATGTATCCTATTCCATGCTGTAAGCCTATATAAGGCCTTGTATTGATTCATTATGAGGCAAGTTGAATAAGAATTAAAAACAAAATTTCCCTCTTGAATTCTCCTCCTCCTTCTCTCTTAGATTCGGCCATGCCTTGCCCTACTCCCCCTCCTTCTAGCCGCCAACACTACCACCACCGTCTCTCTCTCGGCTTACAATCCCCCTCCTCTCCAAACTGCCACCAAGCCACCACCCACCTCTTCTCCATCTCTCGGCCACATCACTCCATCAACCCAAACCACCACCCAAGCCTCCTCTTCCACAACCCTAGTCGCCTCCTCCAAGCTGCCACCTTTCCTCTCTCTTACCTCCCCATATTAAAGATTTTCCACCACCAACCATCTCCCCACAACAAACCGGCCCTCCTCCCACAAAATAACCCAACCACTTTCTCTCAGGTCCATACCCAACCACAACTCTTCTTCATTGCCTGGATTTTCCGGCCAAGGCATGAAGCGGCAATAGCGGACGAACTTTCTATCAATCTAGCGTCACTCCGGCAGAGCCGTGGAAGGGTGATCCAATGTAGATTATCGGAATCATCCATTCCGATTTGGGTAACGAAAATTTCTACTCACGTGTGTTTCTTTCCTAGATATTCCTGTGGCGGGAAATTTTAGCGTTGAATTGGAATCGTTGAATAATCATGGATTGATCCATTTTGTTTGTGTTCATCTTAATTGATTTATTTTTGAAAGGTTTGGTGAACCTCATAATTTTTTGTTAGGAGAGATCTACCATTTTCCGGATCGTTATTTTTTGTAGATCTCTTTCGGTACAACCTTCGCTCGATCGGACCGGGTGGGTCCTTTTAGCCTGAATGGATATTGTCCTATAGCCTATATTCGATCCCACATAGTTTGGCTACCCTTGCGTTAGGATAATCGTGATAAAATTGCTTGGAGTGTATGCTGCGTGAGATTTTATGCGAGTCTCGAGTTTGAATAGTAGAGAGGCAATCAAGTTAACCCATAGGTTTTCCGGTGTCAACGCGTAGGCCTATATCAATCCATAGTAGTTGAGCACAACAGCTTCCTGATGATATGTATTTTGACTCAATTGTGGATATAGCCACACTAGTTTACTTCTTGCTGCTCTAAGATACTAGCCTTCCTCCTAAGAACTGACAGGTTCCAGAAGTGCTTTTCCTGTCTTCTTTGCAGCCTGCAAAATCTGCATCTGAAAATCCTGGTAGATCAAAATCCCTATTTCTAGGGTACCATAGGCTAAGATCTAGTGTGCCCTTTAGATACCTCAAGATTCTCTTTATAGTAGAGTAATGAGATTCTTTAGGATTGGCCTGATACCTAGCACAGACAGATGTATCATACATGATGTCAGGCCTACTAGTATTCAGGTATAGAAGGGAGCCAATTATCCCTCTGTACAAAGACACATCAATAGGTTTCCATGCCTCATCTTTTCCTATGGTCATATTTGACCCCATGAGAGTTCTCATGGTGGAGGCATTCTCCATACCATATTTTTTGTGTAGCTCCCTAGTGAACTTCGACTGGGATATGGATAATCCATCATCAGTCTGTCTTACTTAGAGTCCCAAGAAGAACTTAAGCTCACCCATACTGCTCATTTCAAACTTCCCTTTCATAAGTTTAACAAACTTCCTGCAAAGGTTGTCATTAGTAGATCCAAAGATAATGTCATCGACATATATCTGGACTAGGATAAGCTTGCCCTTCGATTCACTTAGGAATAGGGTCTTGTCTATCTTCCCCCTTGAGAATTTGTTCTCAATGAGGAAGTTGCACAAGGTTTCATACCAAGCCCTAGGGCTTGCTTTAGCAAATATAGAGCTTCCTTAAGCTTGTATACACAATTTAGAGAGTTAGGATCTATAAATACTGGTGGTTGATCCACATATACTTCCTCTTTTAGGCCCCCATTTAGTAATGCTAACTTAACATCTATCTGGTTGACTCTGAATCCCTGTTAGGTAGCAAATGTAAGGAATATTCTTTTTTCTTCCAATTTGGCTACTAGGTAAAATGTCTGGTAAAAGTCTATACTTTCTTCTTGCCTGTAGCCTTTAGCCACCAGTCTAGCCTTATTCTTAACAATAATGCCATCTTGATACAACTTGTTCCTATAGATCTACTTGGTCCCTATGACATTTTGTCCTTGTGGTCTGGGAACCAACTTCCAGACCTTACATTTCTTAAATTGGTCCAGTTCTTCTGGCATTGCTCTAATCCAGAACTGGTCCTTAATTGCTTCTTCAAACTTCTTGGGCCCTTCTTGAGATAGAAAGCTTGATTAGAGAGCTGTATTCATGCTCCTGCTTATGGTCTAGAGTCCAAGATATGAATTACCAATTATTTAGTGTGCTGGATGGTCCCTTAGATGCCCGGTAGCGTGAGGTAATATAACTGCAACTTGCTGATATTCAAGGTTTGCTAGTTGGTCTTCAATTTCTTTAGGTTTGTCTTTCCCTTCTCTTGGAATGGACAGGCCATCATCATTATCTTGGACTGTATGGGTAGCTTCCTTAATGGTCATCTTGGCCATTATCTTCTCTGTACATGCAATACTATAAGAGGTGGAGCTAGGAAGCTCACAGTTTCCCATGTTGGATTCATCAAAAACAACATTCATTGACTCTTCAACAACTTGGATATTTAAATTGTAGATTTTATATGCCTTACTATGAGTGTTGTACCTAACAAAGATCCCTTCAAGGGACTTGGACGCAAACATAGTTAAAAGGTCTTTTCTATTATTGAGCACATAACACATACAACCAAAGATCCTGAAATAGCTCAGGTTTTGTTTTCTACCCTTCAAGATCTCATATGGAGTCTTCTTCTTGCTCTTGGTGATAGAAGCCCTATTAAGGTTATAGAATGCATTGTTAACTGCCCCAACCTAAAAGTATTGTGGGAGGGATGAATCACTTAACACGGTTCTACTAGCCTTTATGGGAGTCTTATTTTTCCTCTCAGCAAATCGATTTTGCTGGGGTGTTCTGAGAGAGAAGAATTCTTGATGAATCCCTTTCTCTTCACAAAACCTTTTCATGTACTCAGAAAAAAACTCAGTCCCTTGGTCACTTATGATTTTGACCACAGTGATCTTGAATTCATTCTGAATTTGCTTGACAAATATCTAAAAGACATCGGGGGTTTCAAATTTCTTCCTTAGAAAGAACACCCAGGCAAATCTGGAAAAGTCATCAACAACCACAAGGGTGTAGAATTTCCTACTAAGAATTTGAATTGGCATAGGACCAAACAGATCCATATGCATGAGGTATAATTACCTCACAGAGTCTTTGGTGTCAATGCTCTTGAAAGAGGACTTAGTCTGTTTGTCCCTTTAGCATGCAGAGCAGATACCCTCCTTAGTGCATATAGACTTTGGGTCGTTCCTAACAAGCTTATTGCTGAACAGCTTGCCTATGGTCCTATAATTTTGATGGGCTAGATTCTTGTGCCACTAGACATGGGAAGAGGCTTTCTCATCTGCAACTAGGAATACAGGTGAGTCTTTGCTTAAGCATAGGAAATCTAAATAGTAAACAATTTCACTCCTAGTGCCTATTAAGATGACCTCTTGGTCATTTAACCTCCTCATTTGGCACTCATCCTTGTGGAATACTATGTCATAGCCAACATCACAGAGTTGGCTAATGCTTATTCGGTTGTGTTGCAACCCTTCCACATAGGCTACTCAAGTGATATTGAGTATGCCATTAGAAATCTTATCATAACCTCTAATCACGCCTTTTTCTGACCCACCAAAGATAACCTTTGGTCAATTCCTTACTAGAGCAAAATCCTTCAGCATGCTCCTTGTTCCAGTCATGTGCCTGGAACATCCACTATCCAAGTACCATATAAGGATATGGGCACTTGTACTAACCTACAAGACACAAATCAGTTAACCTTAGGATCCAAATTTTTATTGGGTCCTTGGTGTAGGTTAGATTGAAAATGACTAAGCATGCATGCATCTTTTCTGACAGGCTGATGAATCATATTTATATAGTTATTTTCGAATTCATCTGGGCTAGTTTTCTTTCGAATGCACTTCACTTTTAGTTCGATATCGTATATATTTCATCTTATCTTTATTTCCGTATGAAGTGCACACTTAGGCCCGTGGTTGTGTATTTTTATTACTTTTATATATTGTACTCCTTCTTGTGATTGCCTGGAATGTCTGCACATATCAGTTATTTGATTTTACTATTGGTACAGTGGTCGTGTGCGTGTTCCGAGATTGTTTGGAAACAGGGATACTATACACGATCATCATATCTATTGTGCACGACCACTGATCGTGCGCCACTGATTGTGTGCACTAGTCTTAATTTTTCCAAGTTTTACCTAGGGAAAATGCACGAACACTGGACATAATGCGCACAACCACTAGACATTGTGCACATGACCACTGGTCGTGCGCTACTAATCATGTGCATTGATTCCATTTTTCCTGGAGTTCTGTCTGGTATAATCGCACAACCATTAGACATTGTGCTCATGACCACCGGTCATGCGCCACTGCTCAAGCGCGTCATCCAAGTTTTTCTTGAGTTTTGTCATGCTAATACGCATGATCACTGGACATAGTGCGCATGACCACTGGTCGTGCGCCAGTGATCGTGCGTATTGTTATTTTTATTGTCTATAAATTTGTAGGTTCCGCCCTAATTCCAGATTGCCCGACATTTATCTGCCATTTTCATCTCCGAGTAAGGGTTCTGCCGTTCCCCTTCATCTTCAACAGTAGGTAGGTGCTCCGGGCAAGCTTTCATCGCCGAATCAAAGCCGGAGCTTCCTCTCGGACTCCTTCTTCACCCTAGAGCTTCAAGAAGAGTTTGACCTAGCTTTCTCCATCAAGCTATGAGAATAAAAACTGAACTAGCTATCAAACTAGGCAAGTATACCTATCGAACTGTAGCTAGTGGATGCAAGTGTCTTATTAAAATCCGGGAACTGTTGAGTAAACCTACTCACGCGAAGACTATTATCTTATCAAAGGATTGATTTTAGGGTTAAAGAGAAATCTAAATGGGATTAAGGAATGAAATATTATACTAAAAAGAGAACTAATTGCAGTTAAATAGAGCGCTAATAAAAACGATTACAACGATGGGTTGTAACAATGAAATTGAAAAGCACTCGATCAAGAATCACCTCGGCAAGAGTTGACTAAAAATGCGATAAAATAACCTAAGCTTAATAGGGTAAAGGTCCATGATCGTGGAGGTTCCTAAAGCTTGAACATGCTTCTCTCGAAGTCGTGCCCAACTGAGTTTAAGATGGTCAGACCGACTCTCGTCTAAATCGGAGGCCTAAAGCTCGCTTTATGCGGTGAACCCCATCATTGGATTTTACACCAATCCGGGAGATTTGGACGTCTGCCTCTCTCGAGGGGTGCGTACAACTATCTTTACTCTTGAGTGTTCACTTCAAACTACGAGCCTCTCGGCTAGCTAAGAGTAAAAATAGAAATGGAAATTATATATTTATTATATAACTCCAAACATGGAAAATCAAGAGTAATTTGAAGGCCTAAACCCTAAAAAGGAAAGTAAATTCAAAGCATCATAACGTAATCAACTCGAACCTCGGATCATCAAGATTGAGTACAAGGTGGATTAGTTAATCATAGCGAAGTGGAGGAGGAGGGAAGAGTAGAAAAGCATTAAGAACACAAAGTAAATAAAGGGCACTTTATATTAATATGAAAGAGGGCTACACTTGAAATGAATGATTACACTTGCATTGAAATGAAAACCTAAACTAGCATTACATTAAACTACCAAAACAAGTACAAAAGCTATTACAAAAGCTTAAACTAAAGTAGGGTTAAGAAAAACTAAAATGAGAAAGAGAGAGAGGAGGAGAAAAAGCATGAAAAAGACTAAGAAATTAAAGGGAAGCACCTTCCCTCTCACCCCAAACTATTCTAGAATGCAAGGGGTGGCCTTGTATTTATAGGAAAAAATCTCGGGTTGGTCACGCCCTGTGACACGGCTGGGGAGGGCGTGTTAGGGGGGCATGACACGTATGGGGTTGACCTCGGGCTCTGGATTTTGGCTTGAAGGATGATTTCTTTAGTACGATGGTGGACACTCCCTAGGTCACGCACGTGTAGGGGGGGCGTGACACGCACGTCGCGTTGAAATCATTGGCCGGAAATCCGCCAGTTTTCGGAAAAAGTTGAAACGCCCAGGGACACGCCCGTGTAGGGGGCATTTCAGTATTGTTGGCATGCAAGGCTGAAAATCATTAATTGCGGCAGCAGGCTTCAGGATTAGAGCGACATGCCCCATAATACGCCTGGGTAGGGCGTTTCATGGGAGCATGAAGACGGTTTTTCTCGTTATATTGGATATAGCAGCAGACTTCCTCGGGAACGGGTGACATGCCCCGTGACATGCCTAAGGAGGGTGTGTCAGGGGCGTGTCAGGGGGCGTGTCAGGGCATTTATGGCCAAAATTTCTGGAGACCTGTAAACAGAGAAGAAAAGATTAGCGACAATAATATATACATAAAGAAGTTAAAATATAAGCATACAGGACAAGATTTGCACATTATAAACTAGAAAATATCCTAATAGTTTAGACTACAAAACGTACTATCAAATTCCTCCAAGTTTAGCTTTGCTTGTCCCCAAGCAAAAATATAAAAACTAGATAACCATAAAATAGGACTAATAAAAAAGTTCTAATTATTCCTACACAAGTACTATGCGAAATTCTAAGTAGGGAGAAGGTGAAACGTAACCTAAAACAATTATTTAAACATGGCTTATAATTTATAAACTTTACTTAATGAAAATAGATCATCCAAAATTTTAACTAGTTTCTTTAAATAAATTCAAGCAATGCAACGAAATAAAAAAATGAATTGAGTTGTTACTAGATCCAAGTAACATATTATGACTATTTCAACTAAATAACAAAAAAAAATTTAAATTCAAAACTAATACTGATTTATTTTTCTTCTTTACTTAGCTAATAAATAAAATTCAAAAGCATGAATAAAAAGAACTTATTAGGACCGAAACGTTTGGTTTAGGATTATGATTATGTGTGGAATTCAAAGATAAACATGAAGGCTTAAAAATCACACTAAACAAAAACGAGTTTCAAAAAATAAAATATTTTTTCTTTCTTTTTCTTTTCCATTTTTTTCTTTTTAATAATAAAGGCAATAATTATTTTTCTTTTCATTTTGAATTGGCAAAACAAAAGTAAACACTTCTTTTGAGCATACTTTTTCAAAAACTTCTCCAAAAATATCACAAAATAACCTATCATAATCATGAAAATTTTTAAATGAAACTCAAAAAAGTTAGTGTGACTAGATAGGTTGGAAAATTTGGCTTTGGTGAAGATGAAACGATAACTGGAGCTATCAATTGATATTGGAAAAAAGACTCAAAAGCGGGTAACTAGGGGTAAATAAATTTTAGGTTGGCAAGAAGGCTCAAACGAAAACAAAAACGGCCTAAATCATTTGCAAGCTTTTAAACTTATCTAAAGCATAGTTTTGAAAAATTTCAAAAAACAAGTTCTAGATAATAAAGGAAGATTGATGAAATTATCTTGAAAATAAAAAAACAATAGGTGACTTGGATCATTCACATCTAGTACGCTAATCAAAAGTTGACCTTAAAAAAATTATCCAAAAATGAAAAAGAAAATAGTGGATGAAAATTTTTCGAGAAAGTAAAGAAAATAAATAAAAAAACCATATTAAAAATGCGAGTTTTAGAAAAATAGTTTAACATAACATGCTACCGTGAATTAGAAACAAAATATGGCTAACATTTTACTTGTGAAACATAATTAAAAAGAATGATTAGAAATATTATAGTTCACTAAATTATTATAAGATATTTTAAGAAAAACAAAACAAAAACAAGGGGTACTATTGAAATACCAAAATTAGCATATTATTTTTTTGATTTTTAAATATTCTCTTTTTTTGGATTTTTAAAGATATTATATTTTTTTCTTTAAGAAGTAAAAAGAGAAAACAAAACTAATTTTTTATTTTATTTTTTTGATTGATTTTTACAGTGAAACCAAAAGAGAAAGAGGAAATCCTCCCCCAAGCTTAAAATTTACATTGTCCTCAATGGCAAAAGAAGGGGATTGAGAGAGAGAGAAATTTAAATAGAAATGAATGTACATAATTGAAAAAGGGTTACTTCCCCGGATTTATGCGGCGTGAAAGTTGATTGATGCTTCTCCTACATGCTAGCGCTTTAGAATTTCATGAAATGTCCTCTTTAAACTTCGTGATGGATTCAGCAGCGTTGGAGCAGGCGATCGCAGAGGCTTCAGCTTGTCGGAGTCGTCCGGGGCAAAAATTGTAAAATAAAGAAAACAGAAAAAGATAACACGGGTTGCCTCCCTAGAGCGCCCTTTATTTAAAACGTCATTTAAGCTCGATGCAACAAAATAATATTGTCAAAAAATATTTTGTCCAAAATAATAATTAAAGTTTTTAACAAAAACAAAATAGTTCTAAGTTAGCTAAAATTCGTGCAGAAGAAACTTACCATTGTTAGGACTGACATCCATCACAAGAAAAATATAGTTTAAGACGCAGATCATTTACTTTGAAATCACCCTTATGAGGGTGTGAAATTAAAACAACACCATAAGGAATAACTTCTAAAATAGAAAACGGCCCAGACTATCGTGACATTAACTTGCCCGAAAATAAACATAAATGAGAATTATAAAGAAGAACTTGGTCACCCAGCTTAAAGGTTTTTGGGTGCCTTAAGTGTTTATCGTTAAAGCGTTTTGTCCGCTCTTTATAAAATTTGTTGTTCTCGTAAGCGTAAGAGCGCCACACGTCGAATTCGTTAAGTTGAAATTTTCTAAAGTCGTCGATAGAGTGGGGATCAAAATTTAAAAATTGCAAGGCCCAAAAAGCGCAGTGTTCTAATTCTACGGGTAAATGGCACAATTTTCCATAAACCAACTGATATGGCGTACATCTGAGGGCGGTTTTGTACATTGTTTGGTAGGCCCATAGAGCATCGTCTTATTTGGCTGACCAGTCTATCCTAGAAGTTAAACCAATCTTTTCTAAAATTCTTTTTATTACTCTGTTCACTACTTCAACTTGTACGTTTGTCTGGGGGTCGTAGGCAGTTGAAAGCTTATGTGTAACGCCGTATTTAATGAGGATTTTAGAAAACTGCGCGTTACAGAAATGAGAACCCCTATCGCTAACGATGGCTCGCGGCATACCAAATCGAGAAAATAATTTTTATAAGAAAGTAATTATGACTCGGACATCGTTAGTAGGAAGAGCTTGTGCTTAAGCCCAACATGAAACATAATCGACGGCAACTAAAATATACTTATTTCCGAAGCTAGAAGGAAGAGCGCCAACAAAATCAATTCCCCGGAGGTCGAAATTTTCACACTCAAGGAAATAATTTTGCGGCGTTTCATTTTTATTGGAAATGTTTTTCCACCGTTGGCAACTATCACACCTACTCATAAAGGCTTGCGCATTTTTAAATAGGCTAGGCCAATAAAGACCCACGCAAAGCACCTCGTGAGCGGTGCGAACAGCTTGATAGTGACCACCAGTCGGTCCTTCATGTAAGTGTTTCAAAATATCTAAACCTTTTTCTAATGAAACACATTCCTTATCACTTGGTCCGCCCACACTCTGAAAAGATGTGGGGCCTCCCAAAAATTGTTCTTCAACTCAGAAAAGAAATTCTTCTTTTGTTGAGAGGAGAACTCTATTGGGAGCACACGAGCCACTAAATAGTTGGCGATGTGTGCAAACCAAGGAGAAATAGATGTGTTAATTGAAAAAAACTTCTCATCAAGAAAATAATCATTAAAATTTTTTTCATCTAAATTTTCAATATAAGGATTATCTAATCGTGAGAGATGGTAGGCGGCCAAATTTTTGGCTCCTCGCTTATCACAGATTTCTAAGTCAAACTCTTGGAGGAGTAAGACCCAGCGAATCAGGCATCGCTTGGCATCCATCTTAGCAAGAAGATACTTGAGTGTCGGGTGGTCCATAAAAACAATAATTTTTGAAAGCGTAATATAAGGGAGAAATTTATAAAAAGAGAATACTACAGATAGGAGCCCCTTCTCAGTCGTGGTGTAATTTTCCTGTGCACATGTAAGAGTTTTACTTATATTATTTATGAGGTGGAAGTTTTTTAGATATTTATTGACCTAATACGGCTCCTACCGCAAAACTAATCGCATCGCACAAAATTTAAAATGAAGGTACCACACTGGAGCTATCATAATGGGGGCGTTAATTAGTTTATCTTTTATTAATTCAAAGACAGACAATTAAAGGTCATCAAAAATAAATGCGGCGTCTTTTTCTAAGAGTTGAGTAAGAGGTTTGGTGATTTTGGAGAAGTATTTTATGAAGCGGCGGTAGAAACCAGCGTGTCCTAGGAAACTTCTTATAGATTTAACATTCGTAGGCGGTGGCAACTTCTCGATAACTTCTATCTTGGCTATGTCTACCTCAATTCCTTTCGCAAAAATTTTATGAACCAAAACTAACCCTTCCGTCACCCTAAAATGACATTTTTCCCAATTCAGGTCAAGGTTAGTCTCTTCACATCGTTCTAAGACTTCTTCTAAATTTTCCAAACAACTATCGAAGGAATCACCGAACACGGAGAAATCATCCATGAATACCTACATAATGCTTTCTACATACTTGTCGAAGATAGCGAGCATACATCGCTGGAATATAGTTGGCACATTGCGCAATCCAAATGGCATTCTTCATTAGGCGAATGTGCCGAAGGGACAAGTAAACGAATTTTTCTCCTCGTCCTAGTGGGAGATGGGGGATTTAAAAATACCCTGAGAGGCCATCGAGAAAAAAATAAAATCTATGCTCGGATAATCGCTCTAAAATTTGATCGATGAACGGTAAGAGAAAGTGGTCCTTGTGGGTGGCGTCGTTTAACTTACGATAGTCAATACACATTCGCCACTCCTTCACCTTCTATGTCGTGATTAAATCATTATTTTCATTTAAAATTACAGTTATCCCTCCCTTTTTTGGTACTGCTTGGACAGGGCTAACCAACTTACTATCAGATATAGGGTAGATAATTCCTAGGTCTAAGAGTTTCATAACCTCTCCCTTTACGACTTCTTTCATGTTTAGGTTTATACGACGCTGAGGTTGTTTGGAGTTACACAAATTATCTTCCATTAAGTTTTTGTGAGTGTAGAAAGATGAGCTTAAACCCTTAATATCAGATATCTGCCAGGCAATAGCTCAGCGATGCTTACGTAAAACTAGTAGGATTTTATCATTTTGTACTTTTGTGATGTGGGATCAAACTTTCACTGACAGTTTGGAATCCTTTTCTAAGAACGCATACCTAAGATGTTCGGGTAGTTCCTTCAACTCTAGGGTAGGGGGGTCTTCATATGAGGTTTTAGAAATTCTTTCTTTTTCAAATACTATGTCTTCGTACACTTTTTTAAACGGAAAATTAAAAGGGGAGGGGATAGCGGCCATGGCGGCTTCTTGCAGAAATTCATTTGGAAGAGTAGAGAATGAAAAAAAATCAGAAGATTCTTTTTCACTATCAGAAGGGTAGTAGGAAGATTCATCACTTAGGGCTTTTAAGAAGAAACAGGCGTCATCATTTTCCAGAGTATTTTTCATCGAAGGGGTGATAGAGAAGGTCACTTCATCGTCACCTACTCGAAGGAAGATCTTACCATTCCTTATGTCAATGATGGCTCGAGAGGTTACAAGGAAGGGTCGGCCAAGGATCATAGGAACCACAACGTCTTCTTCGATGCCCAATATAACAAAATCCACCGGGAAGATGAATTTGTCGACTTTTACTAAGACATCATCCACTATTCCTAACAGTTACTTAACTTATCTATCAGCGAGCTGGATACTCATGCACGTGAGGTTTAGGCTACCAATTCCTAAATTCTTAAATAATGAGAGGGTCATCAGGTTGATACTCACACCTAAGTTGGATACTGCGTGCTTGACAAAAAGATCACCAAAGACACACGGAAAAGAAAAACTACCCAGATCACTGATCTTCTTTGGTAAACTGTTTGTCAAGAAGACAAAGCACTCGGAATTTTGAGTGACGTGCGATATGCTCTCTAACCTCTTCTTATTAGTAAGGAGGTCCTTAAGGTACTTAGAGTACTTCGGCATCTGGGAAATAGCTTCATGGAAGGGTAGGTTTATGTGGATTTGCATAAATATTTCGTGGAAGCGGAGTATTGATCATCCTAACGTTGTTTGCTAAGTCCGGAAGGGTATGGTGGGGTTGGATTATTTTTAAAGAAGGGTTGCGGAGCGAGATCCTTTTCTAAAACAGAGAGCGGAGTGATAACTTCTTTTTCAACGGGTGGTTGAATTTTCAAAATGGTAGCAGAGCTTGCTTCGGGCTCTTCGCAAACCATACCAGAAACTTGCATCCCTCTCCGAAGAGTTATAGATTTCGCTTGCTCTCTCTGGTTGGGCTCAGTATTGGAAGGAAGAGACCCTGCGGGTCGCTCAGAAATAATTTTTGCAAGTTGTCCTACTTGATTTCCTAGAGTTTTAACGCTTCCGACAAGGGTTCTTATAGTAGCGTCATTAACATTCATATATTTTGAAAACATTTCCTCCAAACTTGGAGGTTTTGGAAAATTTTGAGGAGGTGGTGGTGCAGAAAAATCATTTTGTGGTGACGGGTGCATCGCGTTCGAAGGGTAACTACATGAAAAATTCGTGTTGTTCTATAAAGAGGGATTATAACTATTCGGAAAATAAAAACTAGGAGCATGAAAATTCATAGCAGAAAAATTATTAAAAGCATTTCTAGGCATATTATTTACATAATCTACTTAT
Source organism: Platanthera zijinensis (assembly GCA_039513925.1). NCBI lineage: Eukaryota > Viridiplantae > Streptophyta > Magnoliopsida > Asparagales > Orchidaceae > Platanthera > Platanthera zijinensis. The sequence continues at coordinate 28,846,437 of CM077091.1, read as the reverse complement.
TCGGGAGCATGAGTAGTAGATTCACATACCTGAGGGGCGGAGGCAGCAGTCATGTCCATAATTTTTTTGCTTAATATTTCTACTTATAGAGCTAGCTGGGAGACATTGTCCACATCAAAGATACCTACAGGTTTGTTCGGGCGGGACCTAGACACATTCCACTAATAAGTTTTCTTGGCCATGCCCTCAAAAAGCTCAAGAGCTGCTTCCGTGGTTTTGCGGTTTAGAGTACCACCGAAAGATGCGTCTATCATTTTCTTTGTATTTTAATTTAGCACATTATAAAACGTCTGCACCTGTAACCAAACTGGTAGTGCGTGATGGGGTCATCATCTTAAGAGTTCTTCAAATCTTTCCCAGGTTTCATATAAGGTTTCAGAATCTATTTGAAAAAAGGCAGAAATATCGTTGCTAAGTTTTGCAATTTTAGCTGGTTGAAAATACTTCGTCAGAAATTTTTCAGTTAGTTGATCCCAAGTGGTGATGCTCCCTCTTGGCAGAGTCATCAACCACTATTTTCCTTTAGTCCTAATAGAGAAAGGGAAGAGTCTTAGCCTAATAACATCATTTGTGACACCATTGATTTTCAAGGTGTCACAAATCTTAAGAAAACTTGCTTTATGTGCATTCAGATCTTCATCATGAAGTCCGTCATATTGTACACTGTAACGCCCCTAATTTCTGCGATTATTTAATTCTTGTTTGGCATTATGTCGACGCGTTTTCTTAGCTTGTGTCATAAGTGGAGTGTGGTCTTAACTCCTTAGAACTTGGTGGCCTATTTTGTAGCCTATTGGCAAGATCTCCCTAGCAAATCGATTTGTTTTGGGTGACCCAGTGTGGCCTCTCGGGGGATGCTTGTGTTTTGGCTTCGGGTGGGTATAACTCGAGTTATGTTCGTCGAAAGTTAATTTCGACTTCGCCATTGTGTTCGTAGCATGAATATTTAGCTACGGTGCGAATTACGTTGAATTCCGAGGATGTTCGGTGTTCGCGTCGTTTTGTATTTTATGAAAAAATAAAACTATTTAATAAATATTATATTAATAATTATTTTAAAAGGGTGCGGATGCTTGGCGGTTTTGCTTTGTCATTTTTAGCCTTAATTAATTGATTAGTAATTAAGATTAAGAGGATGCTATGTATAGGATAGTTTAGACTTAAGAGGAAACCGCTCCTGTTCATCTTCCCGAAAGACCGAACTAGTCCGCGCCTGTTCGCGGAAAGCAGAGAAACTACCGGAACTACTCCCCTTCGGACGCCGATTCCGGGAGCGTTTGTGGACGGAATTCGATTCCGAAAGCGGATTTGGATTGCTCTTGCCTAGACCTTCATTCCTTTGGTAAGAAATTCAGTTTTCGTGGTGTTTCTAGGGGCCTTGATTTTCTAGGGTTGTCCGTTTCCGCCATTAAAGCTCAAGATTTCAGCTTTAGGTGTTGCTGCTGTTGGTACCGAGTGAGGATAAGGGAGGCCAACCAAGCTCCGCTGGAAAACGAGGCAAGTGGTACTCTTGCCCTTTCCATTTAGTTCTCCTATTTTCTTATATGCCCAGTTAGCCTCTTTGATACAACCGAGCATTGCTTTAGCCATAGTCAGTTTCCTTTCCTATACAATAGATGCTTTATTTTCCTGTGCAAGAACCGGTGATGATGTCTAAACTTGCTGTTAGAAAATTCCCTGTACAGAACCTTGCCCAAAACAGCCATGTATGTTCTCTGTTCTTTTTCCCTCGCTTTAGCTTGTTTGTTCTCGGGCCGGGGAAGGAAGTATGGGTTAGGTTAGCATTTTCCTGTGCCGTAGTCGGGTAGGAGTTAGAAGCTTTAACTCGAAAATTTTTCTAGAAACATATTTGGTTGTTAGATTAATATAGACTTGCTGGAGTTAGTGATGGAGGATTCAGGGCTTGGCTTTGAGTGTGGTGCACACATTCAACGCCGGGTCTACTTGGACTTGGCGTTGAGTGTGGTGCACACACTCAACGCTGGGTCTGCTTGGACTTGGCATTGAGTGTGGTGCACACACTCAACGCCGGGTCTGTTGGGACTTGGCGTTGAGTTTGGTGAACACACTCAACTCCATTGCCCCTTGATCTGTTCTTTTGCGGCTAAGTAGTGTGGCGTTGAGTGAGAAAATTCTTCTAAGTCAAGATCGACGTAAATCACTAAGTGATTCTCGCCGACTTCGATGAGAATTGTTAGTGATTCCCGCCGATTCGGCGAGAATCAATCTGCATTCCCGCCGACTTCTTTCGGATGGCGTTGAGTGAGTGGGCCTCACTCAACGCCATGGCGTTTTAGGCGCTGAGTGAGGCGGGCTCACTCAATGCCGCAGCCCTTTCTTGCAGGTAAGTACTTTGGCATTGAGTGAGTTGACCTCACTCAACCCCAAAGCTGTTCTATCGTTGAGAATGGTAGACGCACTCAGCGACGCAGTTTGTTTTCGCGGCTAAGTACTTTGGAGTTGAGTGAGTCGACCTCACTCAATGCCAAAGCTATTTTGGCATTGAGAGAGGTGGAATCACTCAACGCCACAGTTGGTTTTTTTGCAGCTAAGTGCTAAGGCGTTGAGTGAGTGGACCTCACTCAACGTCATAGCTGTTTTGGAGTTGAGTGAGGTTAGCTCACTCAACGCCACAGCCTGTGTTGCTGAAGGCGTTGAGGGAGTAGACCTCACTCAACGCCATAGCTGTTTTGGCGTTGAGTGAGGTTTGCTCACTAAACGCCACAGCCTGCTTTGCTGAAGGCGTTGAGGGAGTGGACCTCACTCAATGCCATAGCTATTTTGGCGTTGAGTGAGGTTAGCTCACTAAATGCCATCGTCTGTTTAGGCATTGAGTGAGTGGGGCTCACTCAACGCCATGCCGTGTTGAGTTATCTCAACGCTTTTCCCTTACCTTGATTTTCTCCCCTGAGTGAATTCCTTGATTTTGAGGTTCCTTGTCGGCTATTTTCTTTTTTTCCAAAAAGGCCGAATCATGGGTCGGGGTTAGTAGTGGTGGTTTGAAGCTCTTTATGGGGGAGGTGTTGTGTAATTTAGCCGAGGCCGCCCTTTTTCTTTTATCTTGCTCCAGGTACGAGCTGGGCAAGGGGGTGGGAGATCCCTAGTGCTTTCACATATAGACCCCTGAGCTTTGTTTCTTGGAAATGGTGGTTGGGGGACTGAGTTTGCGTCCAACCCGGATCCGCGTTGTTTTTGCTAATACCATCTCTCACAGCTTAGGGTGTTAGATGTTTCTTCCTTTGTAAAATTGCAACGTTTGGGCCTATGGTAGCCTGGTAAACTCTGCAGGACTTATTGTTTTGGGCAGGGTTGTTGCTGTTTCCTCGCACTTAGTCCTTTTCTTTTGTCTTGCCTTGGACAGTGGTGCTTCTTTTCGGTTTACTTACTCTTCTTGCTTACCTTATAACCTAACATTTCCGTACAGCTTAATTGTTTAGCTTGCTGAGGTATTCTTTTCTTCTTTGAATGCCTTAGGTTCTAGTTAGTAGCTGATTAGGCGGCTAGTTGTGATGTGCTGTTGCTGGTGGTCTCTTGTACTGTGGAGATTAGTTGCTTGGTCTTGTGAGGTAGTTTTACTATTTTTTTCTTACAGACATACATATTTGCTAGTGGGTTCGTGTCAGTTTGTTGGCGCCCACTGGTAGTTTTTACCTTGATACTAGATAAGTTACTTTTTGCTGCAACCTTTCTGGAGTTAGTCTACTTGCTCTTGGGATGTTTTATGCTAGGTTGCTAGTTACTTTTAAACCTAAAAACACTATTATAAGTATACCTCATTATCAGCATGTTTTATAAAACTCATCACTATTTTCCAAATAACGTAAAAAGATCGTTTTCCAATATATAGTATAAATTAAATGTAGGGTCCTGCATTGTATAAGTTGTCCTGTGGGGACACTTATGCACTCTTTTAGGATGTCGAACCTGAATAAAGTATTTTCCGCAGCGTATAAGTATAGCTTTTAAATTGTGGACTAGGTGATCCACCGAGCCGAGGGATACGACCTTTAAAAATATAACTGATTTTCCAATCATGTAACTTATGAATTTTCATAAAGTATAGTTGATAGTGGTTTGCCTGAGCGTCGGCAGTTATCCCCTGCTCGACGTGTCATCATGACGCATGTTTTCTCCTACTCTGATAATCAGTTTTCCTCGGAGAAAATGTGGGTTGTGACATACATACTGCTGCACCATTTGAATTATGCAAGGCTTTAGTTCGAAATTATTATTAGCCATAGCAGGGCGCACGATGCTTGATTCTGTTCCCTTTAGATTCGGTCGTGCATATTAGGACATAGGCCTATGCACGACCTCCTCCATGTGGGGTTCTTCCATTCTTAAAGTAGAAAATGACTCGGAATCTTCAACCGGTATTTGGAAAGTAGGGCCTTGAAATCACGATCTTCTCCGAAGAGTACGCTCAATTTCGTGGTCCATGTCCAAAATATCCGATGGATTCTCGTGGGTCATGCACTAAAAGAAGAGAAGTTGAAGAAAGAGAAATAAATAAACTAGGAAAAAGAGAAGCTAAATTTTTTTGAAAAAGATTATTTTATGTTTTAACTCCTGAACTTCCCAAGGGCTACCCAATGAATGGTTCGCAAGGTACTAGACAAGATAGTGGCATTTAAAACCATATTGCCCTTTTCGAGAGAATTAGGTGGCATAGAAAATTGTGAAGTGGGTTTCTATTAAGAGCGATAATAAAAAAAATTTAATTTTAATTTTTTTTAGAAAGAGCATTAGAAAGAGAAATGATAAAAGTAATAGGTTCGTGTTTTCGAATTATCAACAAAAGTTGGTCCCTGGAAACGACGCCAAAAACTTTGTGTCTACTAATCGTTAAAAGAATAAAAACTGAACTAGCAATCCAAATAGGAAAGTATACCTATCGAACTGTAGCTAGGGGACACAAGTGTCGTATTGAAATCTGGGAACTGTTGAGTAAACCTACTCACGCGAAGACTACTATCTTATCGAAGGATTGATTTTAGGGTTAAAGAGAAATCTAAATACGATTAATGAAGAAATATTATACTAAAACGAGAACTAATTGCAGTTAAATAGAGAGCTTAAGAAAACGATTACAACGAAGGGTTAGAACAATGAAATGGAAAAACACTCGATCAAGAATCACCTCAGTAAGAGTTGACTAAAAATGCGATAAAATAACCTAAGCTTAATAGGGTAGAGGTCCTTGACCGTTGAGGTTCTTAAAGCTTGAACACGCTTCTCTCGAAGTCATGCCCAACTGAGTTTAGGAAGGTTCGACCGTCTCTCGTCTAAATCGGAGGCCTAAAGCTCGCTTTACGCGGTGAACCCCACTATTGGATTTTACTCTAATCAAAGAGATTTGGACGTCTGCCTCTCTCGAGGGGTGCGTAGAACTCTCTTTACTCTTGAGTGTTCACTTCAAACTACAAGCATCTCGGCTATCTAAGAGTGAAAATAGAAATGAAAATTATATATCGATGATATAACCCTAAACATGGAAAATAAAGAGTAATTCGAAGGCCTAAACCCTAAAAAGAAAAAATAAATTCAAAGCATGATAATTGATCAACTCGAACCTCGGATCATCAAGATCGAGTACAAGGAGGATTAGTTAATCATAGCAAAGTGGAGGAGGGATGAGTAGAAAAGCATTAAGAACATAAAGTAAACAAAGGGCACTTTATATTAATAATGAAAGAGGGATACACTTGAAATGAAATATTACACTTGCAATGATATGAAAACCTAAAGTAGCATTATATTAAACTACCAAAATAAGTACAAATGTAATTACAAAAGCTTAAACTAAACTAGGGTTAAGAAAAACTAAAATGAGAAAGAGAGAGAGAGGGGGGGAGAAAAAGAATGAAAAAGACTAAGAAATAAAAGGGTAGCACCTCCCCTTTCAACCCAAACTATTCTGGAATGCAAGGTGTGGCCTTGTATATATAGGCAAAAATCTCGGGTTGGTCACGCCCTGAGACACGCCCGTCGAGGGCGTGTTAGGGGGGCGTGACACATATGGGGTTGACCTCGGGCTCTAGATTCTGGAAGGAAGGATAATTGCTTTGTTACGATGGTGGACACGCCCAAGGTCACACCCATATAGGGGGGCATGACAGGCACATCACATCGAAATCATTTGTCATAAATCTGTCAGTCTTCAGAAAAGATACAACATTCCAAGGGACAGGCCTGTGCAGGGGGGCCGTGTCAGTATTGTTTGCGTTCAGGGCTGAAAAATCTTTAATTGCGGCTACAGGCTTCGTGATGAGGGCGACACGGCCTTGACATGCCTAGGGAGGGCTTGTTATGGGGGCGTGACAACGGTTTTTCTCGTTATATTGGCTCTAGAAGCAGACTTCCTCGGGATCGGGTCACACACACTGTGACATGCCCCGGGAGGGCGTGTCAGGGCATTTATGGCAAAAATTTCTGGAAACCTGCAAATAGAGATGAAAAGATTAGCGGCAATAATATATACATAAGGAAGTCAAAATATAAGCATACAGGACATGATTTTCACATTATAAACTAGAAAATATCCTAATAGTTTAGACTACAAAACGTACTATCTGTAGTTTAATCTCTTTTATATGATGAAGTATGTTTAATTTGATATACATTTGTATACAATCATGTCTATGTGATTTATATTTATGTTATTTGCTTGAGGTGCGCCTTTATTTCCATCCTCCACCACATCAGGTTTTGACGTACTAGCAATTGCTAGTGGTGTACGTAGCAAAGAGGTGCTCTCGACCCTCATTCTGCCATTCTCACCACCTCATCCGCAAGACTACTCGTCCATCCGCCCAGCGATTCGGTGCTTAGAGGCCCATGTAGTCTTCCATCCCGTATGGCGAAGCATCGCATAGCGGCATTGCATAGGAGTAGTTTATAGTATTTTACTTTCTGTTTCCGCAAACAACCAAATCCCCCTTTTCGTAGGTTAGACCTTTGGATTTCAATCTAAAGTCCTCCTCAAAATTAACTCCACCTTGCTGTGTTCCCTCGATATCGATACTTGGCAAAATTCGCCCATTTTATATTACTTATGCGACCGGTCCACCTGTCATTCAACGCATAATATTTTTGGTGCCAGTTGCCGGGGAATAAATCCGTGTGAGTTTTTGGAGAGGGAGATAGGAGATAGAATCCCTTTTCCATTTGTTCATATCGTGTTTCTTCCTTGCTTTAGTTTTTTTAAAATTTATTACTTATTTTTCATTGTTCCTATTCTTGTTTTAACTCTTCAGCAGTAGGCATTCCTTTTCTTTTATCTGCTAGTGTGTAGTTAATTTTTTCTTAGAATATTTTTGTTGGTGAATTCTTTCTTGTTGGACCATGTTTTCTTATATGAATATCTGTTGTAGATGGTGCGGGGATTCTGGGCATGGAAGTGATGAGTGCCCCACTGAAGATAGTGAGCATAATTCTTGTGGTTCAGTGTATGGAGTGCCATCCTCTTATAGTACTTCATACACCATTCCCAAGTCTTATAGTCACTTCTATTCTACACCTTCACCTATTTATTATTCCTATCCGGTCCCACTTGGACTGAGTAGTAATGGAAAATGATGTTTGTGTTGTCGTAGCACCGAGCACGTGTTGAAACATTGCGCAGAATTTCAACGCCAGTTGGAGGAGGAGGATGAACCAGGTATCCGATTTGTTTCATCCACCTCTCAATTGGCCGCCCCTTCTAATTCTGATGATATATTCGTAGAACAACCTTGTCTATGAGGGAATACTACGGATATACCCATCAGGCTTTCTACTGATCGGTGTGACGACATTGTGTTGCCATCTCCCCCTATGCATTATTCCCCTCCTTTTTGATTCACCCCCGGAGGAACCCGCACATATTTTCTTTGATGTTTTTGTTCCTCCGTTTTCTTCACAAGAATTATCTATTTCATTTTTGTGTGAGTCAGTCGATGATGTTATGCTGGATAGTGATTCAGATCCTGAGGTTGGGCTAATGTTGGTCAAGGATGTTATTCTCTCCAATGGATAGTGTGACACCTTGGAACATGATGATGCATCGAGGTGGGTTGATGAGGAGATCCTTTCTGATGAGGAAGTTTTCACTTTGTTGTTGGATGAGGAGGTCCAAACCACGACTGAGGACCTCGAGCTCTCGGATTCCCCTCGCCATGACTCATATGACAGCGACAATGATCTATGCTTGGATCTTGCTGGGAGTGAGAACGGGACCACTCCCCCTATTGTTGATTATTTTAGTCTCTCATCTGCTTTTTTTCTTGATCCCCTTTCTATATCTAAGCCCATGCGGGTTGAATCTTCGCAGGTGCTTCAGGTGGAATTGGAGCTTTCTACTCGAGTAATTGATGATAGCATCCTTTTTTGCGAGGAGGTTGATTCCTCCTCTGTTGAGGAAGCTCCATTAATTTCTTTCTCCTCCTGTCATCTTCCTATAGACGATACCTTGCTGGGCAAGGATTTATTTTGTGGTGAGATGAGTGAGGACCAACGCTCCTCCTCTTCCTACTTCCTATTTCCTCTACCTGTGTTAGGCAGGTATTATTATTTAGGTAGAGGGGTAACTGCTTTTTCACCGTACCAGTACCCGTTATCAAAACGGACACTGGAACAGTTACCTGTGCACCTTTTTTTTATAGGCCCATTAGCTAGAAATGTATAGAATTTAATAAGTCATGTTGGGAGAACAATAACCCCAGTAGTTATCTTATATTTCCTGCATTTTTATTTTTCATGTCTATCTTAGTTTTAGTTTTTTTTTGTCTATTTTTCTTTTGTTTTTGCGGAGCTCACCCCTGCAGGTATGCATGGAAACTTTGTATTGGCGGGGTTGTAATTCTTCATTTGGCGGACCTGCCTCTATTTGTATAGCATCTTCTGGTATGCTCACTAGCTGAGCATTGGGTAACCTATTCCCTTATCTCTTTCTAATTAAAATTTATATATCATATGATGTGTATTTTAGTTTAAGTCTGGTGGAGGGCGATTATTTGTTACCTTTTACACGCGCACATTTCATGTGCATACTAGAAGCTTTTATAGTTTTATTTTGATTACTTCATTGCAACGCACATCAATGCACCCACATGAGTGCGTGCTTAGCTGTTAGCGTGCTGCGAGTTAAACTCGTTTCTTTTATATGATTTGGGAAAATTATTATGCTGGAATAGGATTGTGAGACGTAGTAAAATGCTGACTCCTATAGTGCTCCTAGTCGAGTGCCCTCATCTCGTGTAGAAATTTGATTAGATTTAATTTTTCTGTATGCTTATTTATTCTACTCAAAAAATTGGTGAATCCGGTGTGAATCGAACGGTAGTATAGGGTTGTGTGTAGCCATCAGTAGACTCATTTTTCTCGAGTCGGGAGGAAGGATCATCTTTCTCGGTGCCAAAGAACTTTCCCCAAGCTACTCTCGAAGTATTGGTGCTTGGTTAGTCAAGCGTGCGCGTGATGTAGGCCATCATTTTAGCTCGGTTGAGCATTGTACCATTCCTAACGTCTTATCCTCGCTAAGCCCCATTGTGCCTACTCCTTCTTTTGATTTAGCTCCACCATTATTTCACCAAAGCCTCATAGTCGATCCTAGTCGCACACCAAAGTCGAGCTTTAGTGTTTTACATTTTCATTTTGGGGTGTTGATGTTGTGATATTCCTAGTGAATATGTGGATGTGCTACAAGGTTAATATTTGCTGAAATTGTGGAATTAAAAAATGTTAAAAAAATATATCTGTGAAAAAAAAGTATAATGTAAAATTCTATTTGAGAGGAGATTGTATTTGGAGTTGGCGGTGCACACACCCATATTTTAAAAGTTTAGTCTGGGGGTGTGGTGTACCCGCTTGTATTGTGGTTTGCAGTTGGATTCTTTTTTATGCTAGCTCATTTTGGGTTAGGTGCGTAGCCTTCGTATTAATCTTTGTTTACCTCGCCGTAACCCAAGCCCCATGATTATCCTAAATTCCTACGGATTCATGTTTGAGTCGAACTAGTGCCGTGGAGAGAGTGTGAACGGGCAAGTGTATGGTCCCCGATATTGGTGGATTCCTTTGGAAGTGATCCGGAGACCTGGTCTTTGGCAAAGGTAACCTTAGTGGCCTGCCACTTTCTTCTTGTGCATGACCGAATGATTCACTGTGATTCCAATTTTTAGTAGTAATAAAATTTTGATACGCATTGTGAAAAGTATAAACTATTTTGCATACTTATAAATTTCCTCTATTAAATTTTTACGCCAGCGAGCATGCGACTTCGCATGGTACTCTGTATCACAATTTCCATGTTAGCTAAATCATTTTCCCTATCTGCATAGATTTTGTTTGCTCAGGACGCGCTAACAGGAAAGTGTGGGGGTGTGATGAGTCTTATTTATATAGTGATTTTCGGATTCATCTAGGCTAGTTTTCTTTCGAATGCACTTCACTTTTAGTTCGTTATCATATATATTACATATTATCTTTATTTCCATAGAAAGTGCACACTTAGGCCCGTGGTTGTGTATTTTTGTTACTTGTATAGATTGTACTCCTTGTGATTGCCTGGAATGTTTGCACATATAAGTGAATTGTTTTTCCTATTGGTACAAGGTTGTTTGCGTGTTCCAGGATTGTTTGGAAACAGGAATACTGTGCACGATCATCATATCTATTTCGCATGGCCACTAGTCATGCTCTACAGATCGTGTGCACGAGTATTCATTTTTCAAAGTTCTGTTTGGGTCAAACGCACGACCACTAGACACAGTACGCACAACCACTAGACACTGTGCTTACGACCATCGGTCATGCGTCACTGATCGCGTTCATTGATTCTATTTTTCCTGGAGTTCTTTCTGGGGTAATCGCACGACCATTAGACATTGTGCGCACGACCACCAGTCGTGCTCCAGTGCTCGTGCACATTATCCCAGTTTTTCTTGAGTCCTGCCATGCTTAAAGCACAATCACTGGACATAGTGCGCACGACCACTAGTCATGCGCCAGTGATCATGCACATTGTTATTTTTGTTGTCTATAAATTCACAGGTTCCGCCCTAATTCCAGATTGCCCGACATTTCTCCACCATTTTCGTCTCCGAGGAAGTGTTCCGTCGTTCCCCTTCATCTTCCACTGTAGGGAGGTGCTCCGGTCAATCTTTCACTGCCAAAACCAAGCCGGAGCTTCCTCTCGACCTCTTCCTTCATCCTTGAGCTTCAAGAAGAGTTTGACCTTGCTTTCTACATCAAGCTACGAGAAGTTTGTGCCACCCTCCACCGGATCGTGACACGAAGAAGACATGTCCATTGGTAGTTAGTGACATCCTCCTCTACCCCGGACAAAGTTGAGGACCGGTCTATGAAGAGGATTGATAACCGGGCAAATCCTACCGTGAATCCTCAGCAAGACTTCAGATTTGGTCGATTTTGCACTCTCTTTTTCTGTTATTGTTTAGTGTGTAGTTTATTCTCTTGCATATGATGAAGTATGTTTTATTTGATATACATTTGTATAAAATCATGTCTATGTGATTTATATTAATGTTATTTGCTTGAGGTGCGCCTTTATTTCCATCAGCCACCACATCAAGTTTTGTTGCACTAGTAATTGCTAGTGGCATGCGTAGCGAAGAGGTGCTCTCGACCCTCATTTAATCATTCTCATCACCTCATCCGCAAGCCAACTCGTCCATCTGCATAGAAATTTGGTTAATAGTTTCCTGTGTAATCTTCCATCCCGCCTAGCTAAGAATTGCATAATGGCGTTGCATATGAGTAGTTTATAGTATTTTACTTTCTATTTCCGCAAACAACAAAATTCCCCTTTTCGTAGGTTAGACCTTTGGACTTTAATCTCAAGTCCTCCTCAAAAATAATTCCACCTGGCTGTGTTCCCTCGAGATCGATACTTGGGAAAATTTGCCCATTTTATAATACTTGTGTGACCAGTAGACTTTCCGTTCAACGCTTCACATGCAAGCTAACATTGGCACTCTACACACTATGATTGTGCCAACAATCAACACCAAAGTGGCCTAACTTCCATAACACTAACATTCATGGATGTTATACCTTATTTTCAGAGCAGGTCTAGTGGTTGTATTAACATCTTCTCTTGATTTAGAAGGGGTGGCAGCAGTCCTATTCTTTCGTTTCCCAGCCCCAATCTGATAAGTGGTGGGTCTGGCAGTAGAAGTGCTTGGGATATCTTGAGCTCTTCTAGCAACTTGCTTCCTTTTCAGAAAGCATACTCTTAATGGCCTTAGAGATGCCCAGGTTTGGTCTACTAACAATTTTGACCTTTGTCTTAGAGTGGGCTAGGATATCTGTAGAATAGTCAGCAGCTTTGCCCTTGACTTATGGGGCTATTGCACAAAACATAAATGGTACATGATGGGCCATTTATATTACCTCATAGGCTGCCTTAAAGGCACTCGAACCCTTTCTTTATCTACCACCATATTGTGGAACATCTTTGTTCACACAAGAGGGTATATCATTTTTCCAGAGACCATAAAAACTCTCATGGTCATGCCTGTTAGATGGTAGTTACACTTTATTAAATTTAACAGGAGGCGTAGAGGCTTGTGGCAAAATTTGAGCTTTGCCACTTCCCTTGGGATTAGTAGGTCTTGTCCTTCCCTTGAAACCAAACCCTTTCTTTCCCTTTTGTGAGGATAAGGAGTCTATCAAGGGCATCACTGTACTAGGCTTGGAATAGCTAACCACTAGTTCCCTCTTTTTTAGGGGCTTTCCTTCAAGATTCTTGATATGGTTTATCTTGAAGGTTATGGTCCTCATCTGAATGATTGTTACATTCTTCAGTTTGCTGACATATTGCATCTTCAGATCCTGCAGTTTTGCTGATTCTGAAACAACAAGCTGTAGAGAAGTAATTTCCTGATCCTGTTGTTTGGCTAGGAGCTTGCTTTTCTTTAGAGCCTACAGAAGTGCACCATAGTTGTCAATCAATTGATTGATGTCTCCTTCAAATTCTGAGCCATCATCATCATTTGATGCAGAGGCACAAAAATCTAGAATTGATTCATAATCTGATTTAGAAGAGCTAGTAATAGATATTACCTTGCTTGGACTAGGCTGATCCTGCCTGAGTTCTTCATCAGACCTAGTCATCAGCCCAATGTAGCAACTGTCTTCTTCATAATCCACCTCTAAATAACAATCAAACTGTAATAGAGGGCCCTGTCTTCAACCGTGGCAATAGGAAAAACCTCCCCAGCTTATTTTTCTATAGTATCCAGCCTTTTAATGCAGTCTGCTTCTACATCTCCATCTTTAGTAGAGTAAAGCCCTATATAGGCTTCTTATTCTTCTTCTGACTCTGATGAGGAGGTGTTACTCCAGCTTCTTTACTTTTTAACAATGATGGATTTATCCTTCCTTCCTTTTTGCTGGTGGTCCTTTTTCTCACCATGTTCCATTCTTTTGACTAGGCAGCCGGCTATTACATGCCCAGGATTTCTACATGATAACAAGTCATATGAGATGAAACCTGTTTACATGTTTCGGAACCATACCTTTCCTCCTTCTAGGATTTCCTCCTACCCTTGTAGTAGTCATCCTTGGGATGAGAGGAGGAGGAATGCCGGCCACTGTAGTGCTTATTCTTCATGAAATTCTTGAATTAGCTAGAGAAGGCAGCATAATCTTCATCAGACCATTGGCAGTCTGATGTGCTTTTCTCTGATCTTCCAGAATAAGATTCAACATCTCTCCTTGGTGGAGAGGGAGTCTTTCTTCTGCTTTTTTTGGAGCCTTCATCTTTGAATGCTATACCCTTGTATCTTGCTTGAGACTTGCTGTTGTTCTCATTCTTTCCTAGCATCCAGCAGCATCTCATATGACATCAACTTCCCAAAGAGGGTGTGAGGAGCAGTGTCACCCAGCTTTGCCACTTCTCTGATGGAACAGATCTTTGTGTCCCACTCTCTAGTGAGAGACATAAGGAACTTGTCATTCAGTTCATAGTGACTGAATACCCTTCAATAAGTCTTCAGTCTATTCACAATCCTAAAGTACTTTTCATAACTGGTGGTTATGTTATACCCCTTGGATTACCTGAAAGACTCATACTCTTGGTTGAGCATGGACTTCCTATCATCTCAAAAATCATCTGTCCTCTCCATGTATATCACCAGTATGTCCCACATTTCCTTTGCTATTGTGCAATGGATCAGGTTCTGAAGTGTAAAGTCATCAACAACACTCATAATTATATTCTTTGCCCTCTTGTCTATTGAGGCCAGGACAAACTCACCCTTAGTCATCTCATCTTATGTCTTTGGCATCTGGACCTTTACATCTAGTGCAAAGACCTTCATTGGGATGAATGGTCCCTCTTTGACTGTAGTATACATCCTAGAGTCAGCAGCTTCCATGAACTGCCTCACCCTTGCTTTCTAAATGTCGAAGTCTTCCTTCCTATAGATTGGAATCCTCACCGCACTCAGCTTCTTATTGCTCATTCCTGAACCCATAGAGATAGACTTCTAGCTAACCTTTGAGATCTACTCAGACTGTTATGCATTTAAAGAGCAAAGTCCCTCAGATACCACTTGAAAGTCTTGTTTTCAAGGCTAGGTGAACACTTAGGGGGGGGGTGAATAGGTTTTTGTATCTATTTCATCTTACTTGTTATCCGATTTCTATGCTTAGTGATGAGTGGTTATTTATACATGTTTTGCTCTATGTTTTAATATCAGTTCTAATTCAAGGTTGTAATACTTTATGTCAAAACTTAAATAAATGGTTTGTTTTTAGTTTTATTCTCCAAGTAGTTTATTTTTCATTTTTTAACCATCACTTTAATCTACTATATTATGTTTTGTGACAATGTTCACGGTCCGAACGGTTTGGACAACCTGAGCGGAGCTGAAACATCATGTTATTTTCATAAATATATATAGGATCTAATAATCTATATATAATTACAATAATAATAATAATGTAAATAAAAAGAGTTAATATAATGTACATAAATTAATTACAATCTACTTATAAATTATAATAAATAGTATAATATGTTAAGTATTAGTTTTAAAGTATTATTTTAATAAGTAGTATTATTATAAATTATTAATATTTAAGTATTATTATAATAGTAATATTATGTATATTATTGTTTAATAAAATAATTTTCTATTAAGAATATATAATATAAAGTAATATTTTAAGAATGTTTTTTTTATTACATTATAAATACTATAATTATATTTTAGATGATATAACATTATAAGAATTTTAGTATGTTAAATCTGTTTGGTATATATTATATATAATATATTCAGGATTTAAGTAATCAAATCCAAGTGGCCTAGTGGAGTGGGAGATATAAGGAGATTCAGGAGGTTGTGAGTTCGAATCCGGCTGCTATATTTTTGCGCCAATAAAATCCCAACCTGCAACCCGCCAGGACCCACAACCGTAACTGCCTGCCCGACCCGCCAACTACCAGCTCGACCCGCTACTTAACCTGCAGCCTGCAACCCGCCAGGACCCGCAACCTGCCAACTCGCCAGCTGCCAGCCCAAACCCGCAGCTGCCAGCCCGACCCGCCAGCCCTTATCCAGCCACCAATTCAGCTGCCAGCTCATAAAAAACTGCCACATATCAAGCTGTCCAATAGCCAGCTGTCCACAAGGGAATTTCAGCTTTTCTAAAAGCTATTTGCAGCTTTTCCATAAGATGTTTGGAAACGTTTCCAAAAGTGCTTTTCCAAAAGCAATTTTTTCTATAAATAGAGGGCCAAAGCTGAGTAGAATTATTCGAACTCCAACAGCTTCCTTATGAACTGTTAAGACTCCCCAGCTCTCTAACAAGGAACTGCTAGTAGCTTTCAAGTATTCTAAAGTTCTGTAAGTTGTAATATTTTCAGCTTTATTTTCAGCTTTTTAGAAAGTTGTAATAATTTTTCAGACTTTATAAAATAGACTCTTTTAGTTTTAATTCTGAGTACTTTACTGCTTTATTTTTAGTTTTTACTTTCCTTTTTTTCATACTATCCCGAATGAAAGGCGAAGCTGTGCTTATGTCCTGCATTAAGATAGCGTGAAACTGCTTTCAAAACTATTTTCAAAACCTTATTATTTCGTACTATCCCGAATGAAAGGCGAGGTAAAAGCCTATGACCTGGATTAAGATAGTGCAGAAGCTCTGCAAAATTTTACTACCCTATCCCAAAAACAAAGGTGAAGCGAAAGCTTAAATCCTGGATTGAGATAGATAGGTAGATATTATTTTCTATACTTTATACCGCCCTCATCCTGAGAAGAGGCTAAGAACCCTTAGCACTTGGTCAAGATGAGCTCTGGGCTGGATACTATTTTCAACTATTTCAACTCTACTTTCTAGTTATTCTAACTAGGGTTTTCTGTTAATTGATCATATACCAGGTGAGGAGACACTACGTTTACGTTAACCCGTTTAAACGCAAGCCTTCCCTGTCGTACTTTCGAGTCAGTGATGCTACCAAAGGGACCCTCTCGTAAAGTTAGATAATTAAGAAATAAAGTTGTTCTTTAATAGGTGAATTAATATTCGCTCAAAGTAATTCTAAATTCGAGGACTACCTTCTAAGTCCCTATCTTAATAAAATCACGTATATATATATTTCTATCTTTAGTTTTTAATTATAAACTCTACTCCGTTCGTTCGATAAAATAATAGTCTGTTCTAAAAAGTAGAATAATTAACACCGATCCCAGGAAAAATACGACCTTGATATTTTCTACAAAATACTATACTCCTATGCGATAGGTACTCTTGCCTTAATCCACAGGATATAAGTAAGTAAACAAAGAGATAGACTTATATACGTAAAAGATTATATAAAACCAAATCTATCTTCTTTAAAACAAACTTTACTTATCAAGCTTTTTGGCGTCGTTGTCGGGGATTAGTTTATATGTGTTAATATTTGAAAATAAACAAACGCTATTAATTTTAACTTTTCGTTTTCTTGTTATTTAAAAACCTTAGTTTTTATAAAAATAAAACAAACATAAAATTCCCTGAATTAAAAACTTTATTTTTATAAAACCTAACTTTTTATTAACAAGTATATTAACTACTAACAAATAAATAAAAAAAACAAAAAAACCTAACCTACTATTTTAACGTATTTTATATAAAACTTGAAAAAATAAAAAGTAGTTTATAATAAAAAAAACCTGCTTTTATTATAAAACTTCTTTTATAGAAAACTTGTTTTATATAAAAAAAACTGTTTTTAGTTATTTTCCATTTTACGTCTTTTCGTGTGTTTGTATTTATTTTTAACTTAGTTTTTTTCCCTATTTTGTTTTTATACAAAAAGTCTTTTGTTTTGTGTATGACCCGCAGAACTCCATCTTATTTAACTCTTGAACTTGATCCTGAAATCGATCGCACCTTTCGCAGGCGCCTCCGATCTCTGAATCAAGAGCTTGTCTTAAATCTGGAAGAGTCTGTAGGCACAGCACACGTATAAGAAATGGCAGCAGAGCAATAACAAATGCTAGAGGTGGTCCCCCAAAGGACCATGTCTTATTATGCACGACCTAATTTAGATGACACCGGGTCTAGTATCGTTCGTCCACCAATTGCTAATAATAACTTCGAGATTAAATCGAGTATAATCCAAATGATTCAAAATTCTGTTCAATTCGATGGATTGCCCGACGAAGATCCAAATACGCACTTGTCAA
The DNA here is from genome assembly GCA_039513925.1 of Platanthera zijinensis. NCBI lineage: Eukaryota > Viridiplantae > Streptophyta > Magnoliopsida > Asparagales > Orchidaceae > Platanthera > Platanthera zijinensis. Next base: position 28,828,753 of record CM077091.1, on the reverse strand, counting down.
ACTTCTTAGAAATATGCGACACATTTAAGATAAATGGCGTCACTGATGATGCCATCCGTCTTCGTTTATTTCCTTTTTCGCTACGAACAAAAGCCAAACAGTAGCTAGGTTCTCTCCCCAGAGGATCTATTACCACTTGGGCTGAAATGACCGAAAAATTCCTAACAAAGTATTTTCCTACCTGCAAAAAACCGCACAATCTGCTGCAGATAATTTCTTCCTTTGTGCAAGTGAGTTCGTTGTCTCTTTATGAGAATTGGGAACGTTTTTAAGGAATATTCGTAGTGTCAAACATCATGCACTGGCCAACTGGATCCAGGTACAAATATTTTATAAATGGTTTGAATATTCAAACCAGGCAAGCCATGATACTTGCGCTGGGGGGTCCCCTCCACGCTCACTAACAAAAACCCCCGAGGCCGCTCAAACCTCTTTGAGGAGATGGCCATGAACGCGTACAGGAAAGTTAGGGTGATAGATCTATCTACTCTTAGAGGGGGGGTGAATAGAGTAAGTTCAATAGATTGATGTATTTAAAAACTTTTGATTTACTTAGTGTAGAAAGTGAGTTAGCAATGGTTAAATATATGATAAAGCAAACAGCACACAGGACACAAGCAAGAAAAAACATAAACCACAGAAGACACAAGAAAATTATAGTGGTTCCCCAAACTTGGGTAGTCCACATCTTCTATCACCCTTTGATAGGAATCCACGTGCAGGATGTGTCAGGTGTAAGACCCCCTTTTTTTCTTTTTCAACCACCGGGTCTTAGGCCCAGAACCGCCGCTTTGCGGTGACACCTTCACGTCCTGAAGGGTCATCACCACAAGGCGCCGATTCTGCCGGCCAAATCGATCACAAAAAGTAGCTCAATTATTGAAGTATAGTAGTAAACAGTCCACAAAAACCAAACCACATATATAAATAAGTAAGCTCACGAAGGGAGTGTGTCCACAGAAACATCAGAGTACTATAAATACGGGCTTATGCCCGGTACAAAATGTCCTCACTACAGTCTCTCATGCGGAAGCGAAACAGTAAACTACTCAAGGATCGAGACCACGGTCCCGGCTGTGTGAACTCCGGAGCTAGACTGCCCCATCTAGCTAGGCGCTACACGATCTCTGGGCGCTCCTCCATGCTGGGCTCCACCACATCCCCTAAATGATGCGGTTCGAAAACCGTTAGTCATAAAGACTAAGCCCTATCATCCCCTACCCCTTCCCCCCATGGCTCCTAGGTACCGAGCGGAGAGGGAAGAAAGGGAAGGACATGAAGGTGGAGATTAACATGAAAACAGATGGCAGCGGAGACTAATCTAGCAAGTTGTATTAGGTGAGCAGTTAATAAGTTGTTGTAATAGGTCTAGCAGTAAGAAAAGTAATTAAATGAATTTAAAACCTTCACTTATGCGAGAACACATAAGCAAAGGATCTTTTACAAGGCTCCCATCGTATAAGTGTCCCATACACTTATACCTTGGGGTGTCGGTTATCAAACAGCAGGGTTATTATATATATGAAAATAACCTTTGATTTATAAACTTGCCCACACAAGCTTATAGACCAAGGGGTCGTTTTGCAGGTCCTAATGTATAAGCGTCCCATTCCACTTATACTTTTAGGTGTCAAGGTTGTTATGAATGATTATGAAAATGCAACTATATGGTGGGTATGTTATGTCATGCATGCATCACCTCACACACACCCGACTCTGTGCACACAGACCTTTAGTTCCCCCTTTCGAGCCGTTACCTCCCAGGATACCTCCGTAGTGGCAAACGGAAGCGGTGGGTTGGGCCTCGCCCACCTCCCAAAACAGTAAAGCACCACTGGTCTGACCTATCGTACGCCTCAACGCTTGGTGCACAAAGCGGACGCCTGCGTACTCTTTGCGCGGCTGGCGGCACCGGACTTCTGTTGGCGGAGTGCTAATCACCCCGCCGAGTCAACGATATCGGTGTCGGTGCAATCGAACTCCCCGATATCGAAAGACCCACCACCTTAACTTTTCCTATTTTATGCACATGCAAGTTAAATCGTAAGCACACAAAACCGAGCCGAAGCTCCCCGGACCAAAACGTCCTCTCCAAACCAACCGAGCCGAAGCTCCCCGGACCATCCCGCCGTCCGTTTCCAATCAACCCGAGCCGAAGCTCTCAACCTTCCTGTGTGCCAACAGTGTTGTGAAGAGTGCAAGCCCTAGTTACTAAGTTATTCTTGTCGTTTGTTATTACAGTTTACGTTTAGCCCAGGACTGCCCCCGGTATACCCCTGAAGGGCTCTCAAGGGCACTAGGAACCAAGACGGTGCATTTACGGCCCGAAGTTCCCTTTCGCAGGCACTTATTGTTATTGGTTGTTTTCCCTTAGCCCGATTCCCTTCTCATATTACGAGAACTATCCTAGGGTGATTTTTAAACCTTCCACTCCTCGGGAAGGAAGACGATCTTTCGTCGAGCCCGAGCACCTTTAACTCTAGCTATCACCACTACTCACTACTCTTTATATCTTCCTAATGTAATTTCTTCCACAATTGTTCACCCAGACAAAATGTTTAAACCTCAAAGACTTTCTCAGATCGTGTCCTATGCATCTCACAACCTGCTATATGCAGACCGACCTAGGCTACATGTCGAACCGGTTATGCAATGATCCATTACTCATCCAAATGCCCTAAACTATTACTGGAGACTTATCTTGGTATAAAATAACCTAAATCCAGAGATGGAAATTTTCTTAATTTATTTGGCATTTAATTAAATTCCTCGAAAATCTCAAGGCCACCGGTTTGAACATGAACTATCCTAATTATTCATGCAAGATGTCCAGCAAATTTATGATAATTAGTAGACTATCTCAGAAGGCTAAATCCTAAGTATCATAATTTTCTATCATCAAAATAACTGAAAACTATTTTGGAAATAATCTCTAATTTCTATAGTTATGAATCAAGTACAGAAAATATTCTTCCAAAAATTCTAAATAAATTATGACATGAGAATAAGGCCTAAAATTTGCACTGGCTAAGTTTCATAATTTTCCAGCAAGCATTTTATCCATAATAATTTTTTAAACATAAAAGCCCTTTCTATCATTTGTGAATAAAGTACTAGATTTACTCAACATAAATTCTATAAAAATTCAGGGATCAATGTTCTACAAGTCAAGATCTAAATCCAGAATTTAACTGATTATAATTAATGTAAAGCCTCAAATAATTAAAACAACAAATGGGCTAATAATCCTTAACACATGAAGTATAATATATATTAATATTAAATTCCAGAAAAAGAAAAATTACCATGAGTCAATAACATCCTAAAAAACCCCCTCCTCCCGAGTTTCACAATTTAATTGGAATTAGCTTTGTTTAAAGCTTAAAAATAACTAAATTACGTTCCATCCTAATCCTACATCTCAACTTTTGAGGTACCTAACTACTCCAAATCCATCACTATTTCAACCAGGGGTTTCATCATATCATCCCCCTCTCCTCCAAATTTCAAGGGCATACAAGAGCTTTTGCTCCTATGTCCTTCACAAACCTCAAACTCCCACCCGTTGGGTGAGTTGAGCCAATCTCTTAGGGTAAAATCCACCCTAAGCCACACCATGTTACCCAAGAGGGTAGACATAGTCCCAACAAATCAGTGGCCAACAACATTAGCCTCTTTTGAGGAATTTGTCCACTCCATCCCCAATCGTACTTTTCCCCAAAGTACCCCTCGCCAAGACCTATCTAGGGACTTGATACTTCCCTATTCAAAACTCGACCCATCGAGTTGAAATTTTGTACAGATCTTAATATTGATGCCAGGGACCACCACCCAAAATTTGGGGGAGTTGGACTTAATTTCATCTCTTCTAATTAATTTTATATTGTTTATTAAATTTTTACAAAAACTTTAGGCAAAAGTTCTCCAAAAATTCTCATTTTTGGACAGCCTCTCGATATACATATTATAGGACCTCCAGTCCAAATTTCAAGTCATTTGGACCTGTTATGAACCGTGGGCAACCAATTTCAATTTCTGGTTAGCCTAGGTCTTGATCCCACCCAAAATGAGTGCTGTGGTCAAACCACTCACCCAAATTGAATAAAATTAATTTTATATTAAAGTAGACCCAGAGGGCTACAATTTTGTGTCTGGTCATTTCTCCTAAATCGGCCTCTAAGTGCCTCGTTTTGCAGCCTCAACATATATCCAAATAACCTATTTTTCCATTAAGTAATATATATAATCTATGTATTATAATATAATCTACTGTTCATCTTCTTCATGAACCCGAAAACCAGACACAGGAAAAATCATTTTTCCTGTAAGCATTCTGTGATCCGTTGTCGGCCGTCCGGTCACTTCCCTGGCCAGCCACCACCACCACCACCTCCGTTGAGGCGATGGCTAGCGGTCGGCGGTGGTTTGGCCGCCGGAGGTGGCGGTTTCCGGCGAACTCGAAATATCTTTTTCATGGTTTTTCCATGAAAAGGAGAGATGGATCCGGCTCTGTTGAGCGCGAATCTCCTTCCTAAGAATCCTAAGATCTACCCATGAAAGAGAAGGAGCAGAGGAGGACCTTGTTCGCGGTTTGGAGGCGAGAAGAGCGACGAGGTGCCATGGCGCGGTGGTGGCGTTGCTGAACTCCTCTTTACAGCAAGAACAAGGATCTGCTTCGTTTGCTTGAGCGTGTAAACCTCTCCTCTTTCCTTAAGTGGGCTTTTATAACTCAGGAAGTGGGAAGATGAAATGGTAACCGCCATTATGTCTTAACGTTTCGGTTACGGTGAAGGGATAAGAAACGGTGGAAAACTGAACCGGTGTATCCAGCTGGCGGTTTTCTATTGGACCACCCTTTCCTTATTTATTATTTATTTACAGAAGGAAAACGGCCTGAAATTACTCCTGGTGTAACTTCCCAAGCCAACATTTATTTCCACGCGCGTTAGAATTATTTCGGGCCTGAACTGTCGTTTCGGCCAATGTCACGGGCGTGACACATAGGTCACGGGCGTGACAGGCCCGGGTAGCCCATTCTGGGTTCGACGATCGTCGAACTGAGATCGACGATCGTCGATGGACGGTCACGGGCGTGACATCTTGGGTCACGGGCGTGACAGGCCCGAACAGCAGATTTCGAGGTCGACGATCGTCGAATTGAGATCGACGATCGTCGATGGGGTCATGCCCTAGGTCACGGGCGTGACACTCATGTCACGGGCGTGACATGCCCGGGGCGCAAGCTCGACGATCGTCTCACGGCGATCGACGATCGTCGATGGGGTCACGCCCCTAGTCACGGGCGTGACACCTTGGTCACGGGCGTGACATGCCCCGTCAGCACGATCGACGATCGTCTCGTGGAGATCGACGATCGTCGAAGTAGTCACGCCCAAGTCACGGGCGTGACATCTTGGTCACGGGCGTGACATGCCCAGATAGTGCGTTCGACGATCGTCTCGTGGAGATCGACGATCGTCGAAGTAGACACGCCCAGGTCACGGGCGTGACGGGCCGGTCACGGGCGTGACCACCCGTGACCCGCAATACTGGTCGCTTTATTTCCAATTTTTGGGCTTCCTAGGGTTCCGTCACGACAAATCTGACTCCTAGGGGTCTAGCCGGAAATGGGATGTTACAAATCCCAATAAACAAAACAAAAATTTCGTCCCCGAAATTGAGGTTGAGCCTACGGGGATTTCTATCGGGACGAATTAATCTTGTAACATCCCATTCGATCTTTCTATTGGGTTCAGGCGATCGTTCGTTTGATAACGAAGACAATCTCCCCAATAACAAAAGATTAGCCCCTACCATTCTGATTAAGTGTGCATACCTAGGTCCTAGATTTCCCTTGTCTAGTCTTAACATTCCAAGACAAGAAGGCAGTTTATAGTATACCGAGAGGTGGTGAGATGTACCTGACTGAACAACTCCGGGTATCTTTGCCTCATCAGATCCTGCGGTTCCCAGGTGTGCTCCTCCTGACCGTGATTTATCCACAAAACCTTGACTAAGGGAATCTTCTTGCGGCGCAAGATCCGCACTCCTTTGTCATCGATCCGAACCGGCTCCAAGTGAACAGATCGGTCTGAAGCTACCGGCCCTTCTGTGGTCAAAATTCGCTGCTCCGGACGTAGTAGAGCCCTTCTCAGCGAAGAGATATGGAAGACGTCGTGTAGAGCTGCCAGCTCTGGTGGCAACTCTAGCCTGTAGGCTAAGGGTCCGATCCGCTCCAGGATCCGGTAAGGGCCCATGTACCTAGGGCTGAGTTTCTTCCTCCGACCGCGCACCCGTGAGACTCCGTGCATGGGCCGGATCTTCAAGAACACTCGATCTCCTACCCGGAACTCCACCTGACGATGCCGAGCGTCATAGTATTTTGCTTGTCTGCTCTGCGCCTCCAGCATCCTATCTCTGATCAGTCTCACCTGGGCCTCTGTATCTTCCACAAAATCCGGTCCCAACAGCTTCGGATCCTCGTCTTGAACCCAAGAAAGCGGGGTCCTACATTTCCTTCCATACAAGGCCTCATAAGGCGCCATCCTGATGCTGGACTGGTAGCTATTATTGTAGGAGAACTCGACCAACGGTAACATCTTCTCCCACGGCTCCCCTCGGTCCAGTATACACAGCCGTAGTAAGTCCTCCAAGGTCCGGTTGGTGCGCTCGGTCTGCCCGTCCGTCTGAGGGTGGAAGGCCGTGCTAAAAGTCAACCGGGTGCCCAAATATGCCTGCACTGACCGCCACTCCCTGGATGTAAACCGTCCATCGCGGTCCGACACTATCGTCCGGGGCACGCCATGATATCGGACATACTGCTCCACAAACTTCCGTACCAGCACTCCCACCGAGTCATCCTTCCTGATCGGTATAAAGCGGGCCACCTTCGTCAAACGATCGACAATCACCCAAATCGAGTCGTTCCCTGTCCGAGACCGGGGAAGACCATGTATAAAATCCATCGCTATGTCGTCAAACTTCCACTCCGGCACCGGGAGTGGCTGCAACAGTCCTGCGGGGTTCCTGCATTCCGCCTTCACCAACTGACACGCCTCGCAATGGGTCACGAAGAACGTAATGTCCTTCTTCATGCCCGGCCAAAACATCGTCCTCTTCAAATCAGCGGTCATCTTTGTGATCCCGGGTGCACGGAGTACCGGCTGCAATGCGCCTCCGTCAAAATATCCTCTCGGATCTGGCCTCCTGCCGGTATATATACTCTGCCTCTGAAGTGGAGCAAACCATCTCTCAGGGAATAATCTCCTGTCGAACCTTCCTCCAAAGCTCGGAACATCGGCTCCGCCCACGCATCTGTCCTCTGTCCGTCCCGAATGCGATCCCGGATATCGTCTATGGCCACTATCGATGCCAGATACTCCCTATACAGATCTGGGTCATCCTCGGACACTAGGGATATCTGCATGTCTCTGAATGACTGGACCAGCTCCATAGACATAACCTGGGGCCCGGCTTCGGAAGTGGCCGCTCTCCGACTCAACGCGTCGGCCACCACATTTGCCTTCCCTGGGTGGTAGTGCATCTCATACTGATAATCTGCCAAGAACTCCACCCAGCGCCTCTGCCTGATATTCAGCTCCTTCTGAGTGTCCACGTATTTCAAGTTCTTGTGATCGGAGAAGATATCGCAGTGGACTCCATAAAGGTAATGACGCCAGACCTTCAGAGCAAAAACGACCGCTCCCATCTCGAGGTCGTGCACCGGGTAGTTCCTCTCATGGGTCTTCAGCTGGCGGGAGGCATATGCTATGACATGTCCGTTCTGCATCAGCACCGCTCCCATCCCTTGGTATGATGCATCGGTATACACCTGGAATCCCTCCTTTCCAGATGGAAGGGCCAGAATAGGGGCTGAGATGAGTCGGTCCTTCAGCTCCTGGAAAGCCGCCTGGCACTGCGGGGTCCAAACAAAAGGTGCCTCCTTCTTTGTCAAAGATGTGAGGGGGAGGGCAATCCGAGAGAACCCCTCCACGAACTTCCGGTAGTAACCGGCAAGTCCCAAGAAACTGCGTACGTCAGTGGCTGTCCTCAGCTGCGGCCAATCGCGAACTGCCCGAATCTTTGCTGGATCTACTGATAACCCGGCTCCGCTGATGATGTGGCCTAGGAAGGCCACCTCCTTCAACCAGAACTGACACTTGCTGAATTTGGCGTAAAGGCGATGCTCCCGCAACCTCTCCAAGGTCAGTGCCAGATGCCGAGTGTGCTCCTCCTCCGTCCTAGAGTAGATCAGGATGTCGTCTATGAACACTATGACGAACACATCCAAGTAGGCCTCGAAAACCCGGTTCATGAGACTCATGAACGCCGACGGAGCATTCGTGAGCCCAAAGGGCATCACGGTGAATTCATACAGGCCATATCTGCTACTAAAGGCCGTCTTCGGGATATCCTCCTCTTGGATCCGCAGCTGGTAGTATCCTGATCTCAAGTCCAGCTTCGAGAAATAATGGGCCCCCTCCAGCTGGTCGAATAATTCATCTATCCGTGGGAGCGGATAGGTATTCCGGACGGTCAGCCTGTTTAGTGCTCGATAATCGATGCACAGGCGGAGTGTCCCATCTTTCTTCTTCACGAACAGGACCGGTGCTCCCCATGGCGAGGAACTCGGTCTGACAAAACCTGCCTCCACCAATTCCTGCAACTGGGTCCGAAACTCTGCCAACTCCTTTGGGGCCATCCGATAAGGGGCCCTAGACGCCGGCTTGGATCCCGGCACAAGCTGTATCTGAAAATCCTGCTCTCGGTGTGGAGGTAGTCCTGGCAGTTTCTCCGGAAAGATGTCTGCGAAATCTCGCACCACCGGGATGTCTGTCACCGACTCCTTGACTTCCGCCATCTCAAAAAGGATCTGATAGACCTCCTCTCCCTGCAGATGGGCCTTAACGGCCTGTACCGAAGATAAGAGTATACGAGAGACAGGTCTTATACCTTCAATGGTAATGAAAGAGTCCCCGTGTCTCACGGTGATCCTCTTTGCCTGGCAGTCAATCTGGGCATAGTTCCAGTGCAGCCATACCATGCCCAGGATCAGGTCGTAGTCCGTCAGCTTCAAAATCGTCGCTGGAGCCTCGAACGCTTTTCCACCAATCTCTGCCTCCATATTGCAGTGATCCGTGGTAAGGAGCTCAGATCCATCCGGTAGTCGTACCCTCATCCTCGAGCCTGTGAACCGCTCCACACCTTCCAGTCCTTCCACGAACGACTCCGAGACAAAGGAGTGAGTAGCTCCAGTATCGAACAGCGTGCGGGCAGGCTTGCCGCTGATGAAGACTATACCTGGGGTGATTAGATATCTCAGGGTTCTATAAAGAGTTTTCTTTCCTGGTTAATCTATCTAGTGTGGTTCTAAGTTTAACAACTTAAAGGGGAAATTCTATGAAAACAAAGAAAACATTTCGGCATACCTGCGATGACCTGCTCCGGGTTCCGTGGCTGTGCAAGGTCCAAGGCATATACCTGCTCTCTCCCCTGTCTACGATCTTCCCCCTGGTATCCTCGACCGCGGCCGCGCCCTCGGCCTCCGTAATACTGAGCTGGTGGGCCGCCCTGATGTGCTGGAGGTGGTGCCCCCCTCATGGGGCAGTTCCTCCGTATGTGCCCAATCTGATGGCAAAGGAAGCATTCTGGGGGATACGCCATTCCCCCGGGTCTCGGCATCTCCTGCATCCGAAGAGGTGGAGGGGCCAATACCACCTGTTCCCTCGGCTCCGGCCTCACGTCCTGACGAGGCTGGTCCTCTGTCCTCCTCCCCTCTGGTACAGCACCTCGCCGCTGGTCATTCCTACCTCTCCGTCCCTGATCCTCTGCTGGCCGTTTCCGGCCCCGGGTGGTGTGCCAATCTGCCTCAATCCTTTTGGCCATCTCCAAAATCCGGGAGATGGGCCCGTCAGATACAAACAAGAGGGCCTCCCTCAAGTCCTCACGTAGGCCCTTGTAGAACCTCCTGATATACCCTGCCTCGTCCAGCTGGTAGGAATCTGCGTATCGAGCCAGGTGGTCAAACTCTCGATGGTACTCCACCACGGTCCGAGTACCCTGCTTCAGCTGTAAGAACCGCTCCTCCAAGTCATCCCTAGCCGACTGCGGAACGAAATGCTCCAGCAGTGCGGCCCTGAACTCCTCCCAAGTAATCTCCGCAACCTCCCTATCAGCAAAGGTCGTGTCCAACAGCGTCTTCCACCACCTCTTTGCATGAGACTCCAGGCAGGAGACAACCAGAGCCACCTTCTCCTCCCATGGACACCGAATCCCGGTCAGCATCTCATACATGATATCTAGCCACTCTTCCGTCCGAACAGCCAACTCTGTCCCCAAATAGGACGGGGGAGCCAGTCCTCGGAAGATGCTTAGCCAGTTGGCCCCCGGATTTGGCTGCGGGGCCGGAACCTGCTGGGCCCTGAAGGCCTCCAGAATGGCAGTCAGGGTCTGTCCCATGTCTGACTGAAGGAAAGGAGTGGGGGCCGGTGGAGGTGGTGCAACATCCTGAGCCTGTGGAACTCCACCTTGAGGCGTAGTCCGTGCTGGAGGCTGCGTAACAAAAACACACGCTGAGAAAACGTTCAAATACTACATAAAGGTGGACAAATTATATGTGATCCCCATATGGGCACACCACTGCTTCCGCTGCAAGTTTGTCCCCAAACTAAACTCGAGCGGGGGTGACCGAGGGTTTGTGGACTGCGACTTCCTTCTGATCGATGTTTCCTCTGATACCACTTGTAAGACCCCCTTTTTTTTTTTCTTTTTCAACCACCGGGGTCTTAGGCCCAGAACCGCCGCTTTGCGGTGACACCTTCACGTCCTGAAGGGTCATCACCACAAGGCGCCGATTCTGCCGGCCAAATCGATCACAAAAAGTAGCTCAATTATTGAAGTAATAGTAAACAGTCCACAATAACAAAACCACATATATAAATAAGTAAGCTCCACGAAGGGAGTGTCCACAGAAACATCAGAGTACTATAAATACGGGCTTATGCCCGGTACAAAATGTCCTCACTACAAGTCTCTCATGCGGAAGCGAAACAGTAAACTACTCAAGGATCGAGACTCACGGTCCCGGCTGTGTGAACTCCGGAGCTAGACTGCCCCATCTCTAGGCGCACCGATCTCTGGGGCTGCTCCTCCATGCTGGGCTCCACGATCCCCTAAATGATGCGGTTCGAAAACCGTTAGTCATAAAGACTAAGCCCTATCATCCCCTACCCCTTCCCCCCATGGCTCCTAGGTACCGAGCGGAGAGGAAGAAAGGGAAGGACATGAAGGTGGAGATTAACATGAAAACAGATGGCAGCGGAGACTAATCTAGCAAGTTGTATTAGGTGAGCAGTTAATAAGTTGTTGTAATAGGTCTAGCAGTAAGAAAAGTAATTAAATGAATTTAAACCTTCACTTATGCGAGAACACATAAGCAAAGGGATCTTTTACAAGGCTACCATCGTATAAGTGTCCCATATCACTTATACCTTGGGGTGTCGGTTATCAAACAGCAGGGGTTATTATATATTGAAAATAACCTTTGATTTATAAACTTGCCCACACAAGCTTATAGACCAAGGGTCGTTTTGCAGGTCCTAATGTATAAGCGTCCCATTCCACTTATACTTTAGGTGTCAAGGTTATTATGAATGATTATGAAATGCAACTATATGGTGGGTATGTTATGTCATGCAGTGCAACTCACACACCCGACTCTGTGCACACAGACCTTTAGTTCCCCCTTTCGGAGCCGTTACCTCCCAGGATACCTCCGTAGTGGCAAACGGAAGCGGTGGGTTGGGCCTCGCCCACCTCCAAAACCAGTAAAGCACACTGGTCTGACCTATCGTACGCCTCAACGCTTGGTGCACAAAGCGGACGCCTGCGTACTCTTGCCGGCTGGCGCACCGGACTTCTGTTGGCGGAGTGCTAATCACCCCGCCGAGTCAACGATATCGGTGTCGGTGCAATCGAACTCCCCGATATCGAAAGACCCACCACCTTAACTTTTCCTATTTTATGCACATGCAAGTTAAATCGTAAGCACACAAAACCGAGCCGAAGCTCCCCGGACCAAAACGTCCGTCTCCAAACCAACCGAGCCGAAGCTCCCCGGACCATCCCGTCCGTTTCCAAATCAACCGAGCCGAAGCTCTCATCAACCTTCCTGTGCCAACAGTGTTGTGAAGAGTGCAGCCCTAGTTACTAAGTTATTCTTGTCGGTTTGTTATTACAGTTTACGTTAGCCCAGGACTGCCCCCGGTATACCCCGTGAAGGGCTCTCAAGGGGCACTAGGAACCAAGACGGTGCATTACGGCCCGAAGTTCCCTTTCGCAAGGCACTTATTGTTATTGGTTGTTTTCCCTTAGCCCGATTCCCTTCTCATATTACGATAGACTATCCTAGGGTGATTTTTAAACCTTCCACTCCTCGGGGAAGACGATCTTTCGTCGAGCCCGAGCACCTCTTAACTCTAGCTATCACCACTACTCACTACTCTTTATATCTTCCTAATGTAATTTCTTCCACAATTGTTCACCCAGACAAAATGTTTAAACCTCAAAGACTTTCTCAGATCGTGTCCTATTGCATCTCACAACCTGCTATATGCAGACCGACCTAGGATACATGTCGAACCGGTTATGCAATGATCCATTACTCATCCAAATGCCCTAAACTATTTACTGGAGACTTATCTTGGTATAAATAACCTAAATCCAGAGAATGGAAATTTTCTTAATTTATTTGGCATTTAATTAAATTCCTCGAAAATCTCAAGGGCCACCGGTTTGAACATGAACTATCCTAATTATTCATGCAAGATGTCCAGCAAATTTATGATAATTAGTAGACTATCTCAGAAGGCTAAATCCTAAGTATCACAATTTTCTATCATCAAAATAACCTGAAAACTATTTTGGAAATAATCTCTAATTTCTATAGTTATGAATCAAGTACAGAAAATATTCTTCCAAAAATTCTAAATAAATTATGACATGATGAATAAGGCCTAAAATTTGCACTGGCTAAGTTTCATAATTTTCCAGCAAGCATTTTATCCATAATAATTTTTTAAACATAAAAGCCCTTTCTATCATTTGTGAATAAAGTACTAGATTTACTCAACATAAAATTCTATAAAAATTCAGGGATCAATGTTCTACAAGTCAAGATCTAAATCCAGAATTCTAACTGATTATAATTAATGTAAAGCCTCAAATTAATTAAAACAACAAATTGGGCTAATAATCCTTTAACACATGAAGTATAATATATATTAATCATAAAATTCCAGAAAAATTACCATGAGTCTAAAACATCCTAAAACCCCCTCCTCCCGAGTTTCACAATTTTTGGATTAGCTTTAGTGCTTAAAATAACTAAATTACGTTTCCATCCTAATCCTACATCTCAACTTTTGAGGTACCTAACTATCTCCAAATCCATCACTATTTCAACCAGAGGGTTTTCATCATATCATCCCCCTCTCCTCCAAATTTCAAGGGCATACAAGAGCTTTTGCTCCTATGTCCTTCACAAACCTCAAACTCCCACCCGTTGGAGTTGAGCCAATCTCTTAGGGTAAAATCCACCCTAAGCCACACCATGTTACCCAAGAGGGTAGACATAGTCCCAACAAATCAGTGGCCAACAACATCAGCCTCTTTTGAGGAGATTTGTCCACTCCATCCCCAATCGTACTTTTCCCCAAAGTACCCCTCGCCAAGACCTATCTAGGACTTGATACTTCCCTATTCAAAACTCGACCATTCGAGTTGAAATTTTGTACAAATCTTAATATTGATGCCAGGGACCACCACCCAAAATTTGGGGGAGTTTGGACTTAATTTCATCTTCTAATTAATTTTATATTGTTTATTAAATTTTTACAAAAACTTTAGGCAAAAGTTCTCCAAAAATTCTCATTTTTGGACAGCCTCTCGATATACATATTATAGACCTCCAGTCCAAATTTCAAGTCATTTGGACCTGTTATGAACCGTGGGCAACCAATTCAATTTCTGGTTAGCCTAGGTCTTGATCCCACCAAAATGAGTGCTGTGGTCAAACCACTCACCCAAATTGAATAAAATTAATTTTATATTAAAGTAGACCCAGAGGGCTACAATTTTGTGTCTGGTCATTTCTCCTAAATCGGCCTCTAAGTGCCTCGTTTTGCAGCCTCAACATATATCCAAATAACCTATTTTTCCATTAAGTAATATATAATAATCTATGTATTATAATATAATCTACTGTTCATCTTCTTCATGAACCCGAAAACCAGACACAGGAAAAATCATTTTTCCTGTAAGCATTCTGTGATCCGTTGTCGGCCGTCCGGTCACTTCCCTGGCCAGCCACCACCACCACCACCTCCGTTGAGGCGATGGCTAGCGGTCGGCGGTGGTTTGGCCGCCGGAGGTGGCGGTTTCCGACGAACTCGAAATATCTTTTTCATGGTTTTTCCATGAAAACGAGAGATGGATCCGGCTCTGTTGAGCGCGAATCTCCTTCCTAAGAATCCTAAGATCTACCCATGAAAGAGAAGGAGCAGAGGAGGACCTTGTTCGCGGTTTGGAGGCGAGAAGAGCGACGAGGTGCCATGGCGCGGTGGTGGCGTTGCTGAACTCCTCTTTACAGCAAGAACAAGGATCTGCTTCGTTTGCTTGAGCGTGTAAACCTCTCCTCTTTCCTTAAGTGGGCTTTTATAACTCAGGAAGTGGGAAGATGAAATGGTAACCGCCATTATGTCTTAACGTTTCGGTTACGGTGAAGGGATAAGAAACGGTGGAAAACTGAACCGGTGTATCCAGCTGGCGGTTTTCTATTGGACCACCCTTTCCTTATTTATTATTTATTTACAGAAGGAAAACGGCCTGAAATTACTCCTGGTGTAACTTCCCAAGCCAACATTTATTTCCACGCGCGTTAGAATTATTTCGGGCCTGAACTGTCGTTTCGGCCAATGTCACGGGCGTGACACATAGGTCACGGGCGTGACAGGCCCGGGTAGCCCATTCTGGGTTCGACGATCGTCGAACTGAGATCGACGATCGTCGATGGACGGTCACGGGCGTGACATCTTGGGTCACGGGCGTGACAGGCCCGAACAGCAGATTTCGAGGTCGACGATCGTCGAATTGAGATCGACGATCGTCGATGGGGTCACGCCCTAGGTCACGGGCGTGACACTCATGTCACGGGCGTGACATGCCCGGGGCGCAAGCTCGACGATCGTCTCACGGCGATCGACGATCGTCGATGGGGTCACGCCCCTAGTCACGGGCGTGACACCTTGGTCACGGGCGTGACATGCCCCGTCAGCACGATCGACGATCGTCTCGTGGAGATCGACGATCGTCGAAGTAGTCACGCCCAAGTCACGGGCGTGACATCTTGGTCACGGGCGTGACATGCCCAGACAGCGCGTTCGACGATCGTCTCGTGGAGATCGACGATCGTCGAAGTAGACACGCCCAGGTCACGGGCGTGACGGGCCGGTCACGGGCGTGACCAACCCGTGACCCGCAATACTGGTCGCTTTATTTCCAATTTTTGGGCTTCCTAGGGTTCCGTCACGACAAATCTGACTCCTAGGGGTCTAGCCGGAAATGGGATGTTACATCAGGTGTCCTGGGCACCACCAGATTTTTTGATAAGGTGTCTTGCCACCACTGATTTTGACAAGGTCTCAGCTAACCAAAAGGGTAACTATTGATGGGAGTTAAAGCCCTGTACAGATGGAATAAGGTAAAGAAAGGATGAGTATGCTTCTCTGTCAACTATCAGAGAGAAGCTTGTGGATTTTGATGTTGTCAGAGCTCCCCCTGAGATGTAGATGAGTTCAGGTAGAAGAAGCTTTGCACAAGGGTGACAGGCTCTTCACTGCTTGTCCTTCTTCAGCAATAGATAACTCAGAAACTGAGTGTTTGATGTCTGAAGGTAGAAGGAAGTCTGTAGAAGAGTTGATTGTAGAGCAGACGAGAATCAGAGAGTATTGATGATGATATTTCTCTGAGTGATGTTCTTCTCTTTGAATTCTCTGCAGCAGATTCTGTGAGAGAGAGATGATGAAGAATGTTCTCTATAACAAATCTGAATAACTGTGTTTTTTTTTCTCTCTCGAAAAAATCTCTGAGTAATAGAATTACTACTGTCTGATAGATAGCTGTTGGCAGGGCATTCAATGCATTCCTTAACTGTCCATGCCTTGGAAGGAAGTGCCTTAATTGATTTCCAATGAAAATTCCTTGAGATATGGACCAATTAAGTCTTGAAACGGCCAGGGGATCTCTTGCAATAACTGCTTTGATGATCTTTAATTTGAATTTCAAATGTCAACAGACGGGAGAACTCAAAACATCGAACTCATCATAAATCGTCGATCTGAGCTCTACTATCCGTCGATCAGAGAGTGATTAAGGATACAGAGAGAATCACGCCAAAACGTCGAGCTGAAGTCGACGTTACGTCGAACTGAGGACGACGCTGCGTCGAGCTGCGATCGACTATGCGTCGAGCAGCGGTCGACTACGCGTCGAGCTGAGGACAACGACACGTCGAGCTGGGGTCGGCTATCCGTCGAGCTGAGCAGAACTAAATTCTCAAATATCCTAAGTTCTAAACTCACACTCAATGACCTATGCTATACAATGAGGTCATGAATCCTTAGCATAGTTATCCTGACCCAAATATAAAAAGGGTGTTCCAACAATCTCCCCCTATTTGGATTAGGATTACTATTCACATGATTATAAGGAAATAAAATGCATACAGAAGATTAAAACACAGACAAAACCATAAACCACAGATAGGAGCAGGAGCAGATATATAAATATCAAAAGTGTTTATGGCAGTTGTAGAGAGGTAGAGCCATCTTACATTACTTCTTCTTTGGTTCTTCTTCAAAGCTTTTCTTGAACTTGATTTCTCTTTGAGGATTGGCAATATCTTTCCTGGATCTGTAATCCTCAGAAGTACCCAAGGAAGTTATGCTTTTTCCACTGGGAGGAACAGCAGCAGGATGCAATTCCATGTACCTATCAAATTCAAAGAATTTACTGGAGTTGTATTTGTCCAATTCTTGTCTTCTCTGCTCAGACATAGTACTGATATTTGATGTGTCCAGTCCTCTTTCTTTATTCTTCTTAATCAGGTCTAGAGTAGCAAGCTCAGCCATTCTAGCTTTCCAAGCAGTAGGATTGTTGACTGGATCATCATAAGGGACAGGAGGTTCATATTTGTTGCTTTGATCTGAAGGAGGAGGTTTTTGCCTTACACCATCATTGAGCTTGAAGGGAAAAGGACCAGAGGCTGAAGCAATAGTCTTTCCTCCCCTTTGATATGGCTGGTGTCTAGCTTGACCTCTTGATTGGTTTCCTCTTGAAGATCCTCTTTGTTGATAACCTCTTGGTTGGCTACCTCTTTGTCCTCTCCTGGATTGATATGTCTTGCCTTGGAAGGAGGATGTGGGAGGTTTGCTGACAGGGTTAGCACTGCCTCCTGCACCTAGAGAAGATGGAGGAGGAGGAAGAATAGATTTAGAGGGGCCTTTGAAATACTTCTTCTTCTGTTTCATAGCCTTGAGTTGGTTCTTGGAATATTGCATCCAGGGCTCTGTAATCTCACAGTTGTGAAGAATGTGATAGGGAGTATCATGGTCAGTGGCCCTTTCCATTGGAACTCTCTTTAGAGCTTTGCTTCTAGCTTTTCTCTTTTTAGCAATGGTGGCAGATGAATCATCTGAGCTAGTGGCAAACTCATCAGAGGAGCTGCTTTGCACATGATCATAAGGATCATAAAAATCCTTCTTGGAGGCAATTCCTGAAACAGGAACAGAAGCAGTTGAGTCACTGATAACTTCAGATATTACAGCCTCAACTGAACTGGCTGGATAGATCTTATTAGCAGGAGCAGAAGCTACTACTGCATCAGAGACTTGAGAAACAAAAGAACTGGCAGGAGCAATAGCTACCACTGCCTCTGGAACAACAGAACTAACAGGAGCATCAGCTACCACTGTTAAGAAAACAATATCAGAATCAACATCTTCAACTGATTTGGCAGGAGCTGAAGCTACCACTGCAACTAAAACAACAACTTCTGGAACAATTGCAGGAGCAAGGGCTTCCACTGCATCAGAAGTGTTGGGCAACTCATCAACAGTCATATCATCAACAGAATGATCAACAGTACTAATATCAACATTAGAACAAGCAGGAGCAGCAACATCACTATGATCAAGAGAATCATTTGCAGGAGCATCAGCTACCACTGCATCATCATCAAGGATCATTTCATCAAAAATAACAGCAGCAGCAGCAGAAAAGGGAACAATAGCCCTGGACAGATCTTCAGGAAGCAATAATCTGTATGGGCTGAAAGACCTT
Source organism: Platanthera zijinensis (assembly GCA_039513925.1). NCBI lineage: Eukaryota > Viridiplantae > Streptophyta > Magnoliopsida > Asparagales > Orchidaceae > Platanthera > Platanthera zijinensis. The sequence goes on along the minus strand of CM077091.1, from coordinate 28,810,357 downwards.
TGGAAAAAGCATGCTGGCACTGCCACTGTAAAGTCTTCAACTGGAGCCTGAACAAACTCTCTATCTGTAGGCTGAATTTCTGAAACTAACAGCTCTTCTCTATCAAAAGGAGGCAACTCTTCTTCTACAAAAATCTCCCCCTGCCTAGAATCAGTAAGAACTGACTCTAGGCCCCTAGAAGAAGGGCCAGCCACAAGAGGAGTAAGGGAGGAGAGTTTAGATGAGATGGAGTTCAAAGAGAGGATTATTGGAGCTAGGGAAGCATCCAATAGAGAAGAAAGCCTTGGAGCCAAGAGCTCATAGAGCTTGTTGGCCAAGGGAAGCAAATCTACTTGCTCAAGGGGATGTTGAGCAGAGGTAGAGGGAGGAGAAACAGATGCAACAGGAGATGATGTTGGGATAGATGGAATGGGGATGGTAGGTTCAATGATGGATGACATGATGAGGTCAGAAAATGATAGTGTCTCAGATATGCCATCAGGAGAACCATCCAAGAAAGAATCATCTGGATTGTTGATCTCAATATCCATTGGAGGGAAGAAGTGAAGAGGATGAAAATCTTCAGATGTGGTAATGGATGGAGGAATGGAAGAAGCAATTGTAGCAATTGATGATGTTGTTGGCATAGGGGATGAAAATTGAGAAGTGGATGGAGTGAAGGTGGTTGGAAAGCTGAAGGAAGATGAAATGGTGATGGATGGCATGGCTTCTTCTACTAGATCAGAAGGCTGAGGTGAAGTGACCACAACAGTCCTTGTTTCTGTAGAAGTTTTCATAGCTGCAGCAGCTCTGGGATTGGTGATTTTCCTGTCCCACTTACCAATGAGGGCACAGGTCAGTCTCTTAGAAGCATTGATATGCTTAGAGGATACCAGAAGCTGAGGGCAGATATGATGAAGCAGCAAACCCAGCACTCTTCCAAAATGGACATAGGTCTTGTTGACCTTCTTCTTCACTAAATCAAACAGAATTTCTCCCCAATTCAAGTGCTTTTTGTCCAGGAGAGCAGCCATGATGCAAAATTGATGCCTGGAAATGGCATCATGTGCTGTTCTCTTAGCACAGATAACCTTGCCTACCACATCAGCTAGAAGTCTGAATTCTATGGCAAGGTCTACTTTCAACAATTTGGAGGCATTCTCAGAGGAATGACCCATCCTGTCTAACATTGCAGCATATTCTTCATTGGACAGCTCCATACTGTCATTGCCATTCTCCAATTCAAACACCTCAGTAAATATAGCAGAGGTTAAGGATACCTGAGTTCCTGAGATTGAACCAGTAATGGTGCTTTCATCTTGAGTGACTGCTGTATAAATCCATTCTTTGATTTCTGTTTCTGCTATTGGCATTCTGGTTGTCATGAACTTCTCCAATTTCTGTTCCTTGAACAGCTCCAGAATTTCCAGAAAATTCTGAGATGATCCTTCAAAGGAATCCAAATCAATTTCGAAACCGCAATCAAATTTCATTGCCGCCAAGATTGCTGCTGGAATCGCCATTTCCTGTAGAATACCTCTCGAAAACAAGTGTAAAATCTTTGGAGGGAGAAAATACTTGCAGAAAATATGAAAGCGCAAATGAAATCGACACCGAGAAGATGATTTTATACTAGGGTTCGACGCAAAAAAGGAAATAATGTCGAGCTTAGATCGACGCTAAGAAGCTCTAGGGGAAACGAAGAGACTCGGTGGCGTTCAGCTTAGATCGACGTTCGACGTTTTGAAGGTCGACGGTCGACGCTATTTGGGATGCTGAACATCGAGCTCTGGTCGACGTCAATTAACGTCGTCGACCGAGACAGAAACTTAACAAACTCTAGACAGGGTCGATCTCTGGTTGACGCAAAGATGAGGTCGACGGTCGACGCTTTTTAGCGGTCGACGATCAGTCGATCTCCGGTCGACGATTTCAAATGAAAAACGTCGAGCGTCAAGCAGAGTTCAGACAGAACCTCTAGACACTTAAGAAAGAGATACATTTGCCTAGACTTTGTCATTTTTATGGTTTCAAAATCTTGTAGATTAACTTATGCTATCTCCATCTATCATTCCCAACTGATTAAGGAAGAAGAAGTGCTTCTTTTCATCCAAAGGTTTGGTGAAAATATCTCCCCTTTGTAAATCAGTAGAAATGTACTCTAGTGCTATTTTATTCTTTTCTACATTATCCCTTAAGAAGTGATGTCTGATCTCTATGTGCTTTGTCCTACTATGGAGAACTGGATTTTGAGCAATGCAAATTGCACTAGTATTATCACAAAGAATTTTTGACTTCTCTAAGTTGTAGCCATAGTCTAGGAGCTGGTTTTGGATCCACAATATCTGTGAGCAGCAACTACCTGCAGCCATGTATTCAGCTTCAATAGTTGATGTAGACACAGATGTTTGCTTTTTGCAAAACCAGGAGACAAGTCTATCACCAAGGAATTGACAAGTTCCACTGGTGCTTTTCCTGTCTACTCTACATCCAGCATAGTCAGCATCTGAAAATCCAGTGAGATCAAATCCTGAGTCATGTGGATACCAGAGACCTAGATTTGGACAGCTTTTTACATACCTAAGAATTCTCTTAACTAATGTGAGGTGTGACTCTCTAGGGCTCACTTGGAACCTAGCACATACACATGTAGCAAACATAATATCTGGTCTGCTAGCTGTAAGATATAAAAGAGAGCCAATGATTGCTCTATAGTTAGTCTGATCAACTGGTTTACCAGATTCATCAGCATCTAAAACAGCATTAGTAAGCATGGGTGTTTTCATAGAAGATGCATCTGACATACCAAATTTCTTAACCAATTCTTTTGCATACTTGGTTTGAGAAATAAATATGCCATCAGCATGTTGTTTGATTTGCAATCCCAAGAAGAAGGAAAGCTCACCCATGCTACTCATTTCAAACTTTGAGTGCATTAGTTGTGAGAACTTTTTGCACAAGCTTGAATCAGTAGACCCAAAAATTATGTCATCTACATATATTTGTACTAGTAGGATATGGGACTTATGGGTTCTAATAAAAAGAGTTTGGTCAACTCTACCCCTTTTAAAATCATTTTCAAGCAGAAAGGAGGCTAAGGTCTCATACCATGCTCTTGGAGCTTGCTTGAGACCATATAAAGCCTTATGTAATTTGAAAACATGTTCAGGAAAGGTTGGAGAGATAAAACCTGGAGGTTGCTTGACATAGACTTCTTCCTTGATGTCTCCATTGAGAAATGCACTTTTAACATCCATTTGGAATACCTTGAATTTCTTGTGTGCAGCATAAGCAAGGAAAATTCTTATGGCCTCCAACCTTGCAACTGGTGCAAAGGTTTGGTCATAATCAATCCCTTCTTCTTGACAATAGCCTTGAGCAACAAGCCTTGCCTTGTTTCTCACAATGATCCCTTGATCATCTAACTTGTTCATGAATACCCATTTAGTTCCAACAAGTTGCTGGTTTCTTGGTTTTGGAACCAATTCCCATACTTTGTTTCTTTCAAACTGGTTTAGCTCCTCTTGCATTGCAATGATCCAGTTTGGATCTTGCTCTGCATCTTGAATTATTTGAGGCTCTATTTGGGAGAGAAAACAAGTGTGCATCAGATGTTGATTTATCTGATTTCTGGTTTGCACACCTTCTGAGATTTCTCCAATCACTTGAGAGATTGGATGATCTCTTATTGTTACTAAATCAACAATAAGTGTTGATTGTTCACCAACCTTTATTGTTGTTTCCTCTTGTGGAACAACAACTGGTTCTTCAAGTTCTTCATTGTTTCCTTCCAAAATCTGATCAGTATCTTCATTGTTACTAACATTTGGTTCTTGTTGTGTAGTGGAAGATAAAGAACCATTATCCATGATGGTTAACTGATTTATTTTTTCAGCTAGAGATTGTACCTGCAAATGGTCTATGGTAGAAGAATTCTTCTCCTTATAAGACATATTAGACTCATCAAAGGTAATATGCATGGATTCTTCAATTTTATGGGATGACTTGTTATAAACCGTATAAGCTTTGCTGTTCAAAGAGTATCCCAGAAACACTCCTTCATCAGCCTTAGCTTCAAATTTTGCTAAATATCTCTTGTCATTATTATGAATGAAGCAAATGCAACCAAAAATCTTGAAAAAGCTAACTTTAGGTTTCTTCCCTTTGAGCAATTCATAGGGAGTCTTATCCTTTAGTTTATGTATCAGGCTTCTATTCAAAACATAATTGGAGGTGTTCACAGCCTCTGCCCAAAAGGTTAGAGGAAGATGAGCATCTGTCAATAATGTTGTGGCAGATTCAATTAATGTTCTATTTTTCCTTTCAACTACCCCATTTTGTTGAGGAGTTCTAGGAGCTGAGAAAGTGTGCCTGATCCCTTCATTCTGACAGAACTCTTGCATAAGAAGAGAATCAAACTCTGTCCCATGATCACTTCTGATCAGGGCTATATGAGTATTGAACTCAATCTGTATGCTCTTGAGAAAATCTGTCAAAATTTTGAAGTTATCAGACTTCTTTCTCAGGAAGAACACCCAAGTGAATCTTGAGAAGTCATCTACAATCACTAAGGCATAAGATTTCCCCCCTAGGCTTTGTACTGTAGTGGGTCCAAAAAGATCCATGTGCAACAGATACAAAATTCTAGGTGAATCACTCTTATTAAGTGATTTGAAACTGTTTTTGGTTTGCTTTCCTAATTGACAAGCCTTGCAGAGTCCTTCCTTCTTGTAGGAACCAGAAGGTAGTCCTCTAACAAGGTTGAGTTTAGACAGCCTAGCAATAGTTCTAAGGTTAACATGTCCTAATCTTTTATGCCAAAGCTCATTTGGCTTACTAAGAGAATTGAAAAGGCATATATCTACTTTAGAAGAATTGAAATCAACTAAATATATATTATCTTGTCTATTTCCAATCAACACAATATTGTTATCTAAAGCAATATTACAAACCAAATCAGTGAACCAAACCTGATAACCAGCATCACAAAGTTGACTGATGCTGATTAAGTTGTGCTTTAGTCCTTCCACATAAGCTACCTTCTTGAAGGTGATTGATCCAATTTTGACTTGACCATATCCTTTGGTTTGTCCAAAGTTGGAATCACCAAAGATTACTCTTGGTCCAAGCTTTGCCTTGAAGGATGTAAGATTGCTTTTGGTCCCTGTCATATGTTTGGAGCAACCACTATCCAGGTACCAATGCTGGTTCACCACTGGATAGCTATTCATCTGCACATGTAACAGCTTAATTGTTTTTCACCCAGTTCACCTTGGGTTGAGGTTGATAACCAATGAAATCAGAAATGAAAGACATTTCAGGCTGACTCTTATAGCCTTCAGGATGATATCTCCTAGGAGGAATCACCCATTCAGTATAAGGGTTAGGCTGAGATGTAGGATATTTATGATTTGATTTAGATTTATCCTGTGTAAATAAAACAAGGCTCTGAGCTCTGTTCGACGATCGTCGATCTAAGTTCGACGCTGATGTTTCAGGACGTCGAGCTCCATTCGACATTCGAACAAGCCTACCTTCAGGGACAACAGCCAGTCAACCTGAGTTCGACGTGTGTCGACCTGAGTTCGACGCTTCAGCATGGTGTTGCTGATTCTTGTTAGAATGGCGTCGATCTCTGGTCGAAGATCGTCGAGCTCTGTTCGACGTTTTCTGTTGTACTTGAAATGGCTTAGGTAGATCAGAATTTTTTCTGGCTACCACCATAATTTCTTTACCCTTGTTACTGGTAAACTTTATGGGAGTTGTTAGCACTATAGGTTGGCTTGAAGAGGCACCCAAACCTAGTGAACCATTCATTCTTGAATTCACTGTGCTTGTGATGTCTATTAACTTGAGACTCCTCCCATTAAGAGTTTCCTCAAGCTGTTTAGCCTTAAATAGCTCACTCTTTAGTGAAGCTATCTCCTCCCTACAGCATTCTAACTCATCAGAAAGCTTGAAATTATTTGCACTTAATGTGCTGTAATCAGACAACTGACTTCTAAGAGAATCAATTGTTTTCTCAGCAGTCAGCAAGTCTATGCACATAGATTTAAATCTAAATTTGAATCATCAGAAGAAAAATCAAAGGAGTCAAGTACCTGATCTTCACTTAATTCCTGATCAGTCACATATTCAGATTCATGCTCTGAATCTGAGCTGCTTTGTGATGCATTGATTGCCATCATGCAGAATCCTTTCTCAGTGGCATCATCCTCATCATCACTTGTGCTGGATGATTCTTCAGACTCTTCAGTATCACTCCATGTTTCAGCAACAAATCCTTTCCTTGTATGTTTGGTGTTGCTGGAGGAGGATTTATCATAGTATTTCTTGGAGTCTTTATCTCTTTTCTTGTCTCTTCTTTCTCTCTTGTCTTTCTTGTCTTTCTTGTCTTTGCCTTGATTTTCAGGACAGTTTGGTGCAATGTGTCCTGGTTTCCTGCAGCCATAGCATATAATATCTTTATTATTGGATCTGTCATACCTTGGCTTATCTTGGTCTTTAGAAGACCATCTTCTGAAGTTCTTTCTAGCCATCTTGTTGAATCTTTTGGCTAGTAGGCTTAATAGTTCTTCATTGCCTATCTCCTTCTCTTTAGGTACTTCCTCTGAAGCTATGAGAGCTATTGTCTTCTCCACTTTGGGTGCAGAAGAAGTTATGTTTTGCTCCCCTTCTCTATTTTTGACAAATAGCTCATAGGACTTGAGTTTGCCTAAGAGAGCTTCAGTGGATGTCTCAGTTTGACTTCTGCTATCTTTAATTGGCCAGATTCTTGAATCCCAAGTGCTAGGTAAGCACATGAGAATTTTATCATTTATCTCTGTGAGAGATATATCCTTGTCCAAAGTTTTCAGTTCACTGACAATCAGACTAAATCTGTTGTACATGTCAGCCACAGATTCAGCTTGAGCCATTTTGAAATTCTCATACTGTGTTATCAGCTGAGCTCTTCTATCTTTTCTTTCATCAGCTGAACCTGAGACTATCTCAGTTAGTTTGTCCCAGATTTCTTTGGCAGAGTTGCATTCAGCAACCTTCTGAAATATGTCATCTGACATTGTTTGGGCCAAGATGTTCATGGCCTTTGCATCAGCAACTTTCCATTTCTTTATATCAGTGTCTGTTCCTGCAGGTGGTGGAACAGCTGAGGTACTTGTTGTAGTAGGAGGCCTTGGACAATCTGTTAAGACACAGTTAAAAATGTCTTCATCAAAAGAGTTCATATATAATTTTATCCTTGCCTTCCAGAGTCCAAACTTAGATAGATTGCACACTGGAGGTCTTGTGCTTGCATAATCCTTGTTTTGTGCCATGAGTTTTTATAAAAACAATTTTTATCAAAACAAAATAAACCCTCTGTAGAGTTTGATCTTATCAAAGATCTTTGTGGTCCAGGTGTTAGCCTGAAGGAAAGACCAACCTGCCTCTGATACCAATTGAAAGTTAGGTGATAAGATCTATCTACCTCTAGAGGGGGGGTGAATAGAGTAAGTTCAAATAGATTGATGTATTTAAAACTTTTGATTTACTTAGTGTAGAAAGTGAGTTATGCAATGGTTAAATATATGATAAAGCAAACAGCACACAGCACACAGCAAGAAGTAAACATAAACCACAGAAGACACAAGGAAATTATAGTGGTTCCCCAAACTTGGGTAGTCCACTCTTCTATCACCCTTTGATAGGAATCCACTGCAGGATGGTTGATCAGGTGTCCTAGGCACCACCAGATTTTTTGATAAGGTGTCTTGCCACCACTGATTTTGACAAGGTCTCAGCTAACCAAAAGGGTAACTTTTGAAGGGAGTTAAAGCCCTGTACAGATGGAATAAGGTAAAGAAAGAATGAGTATGCTTCTCTGTCAACTATCAGAGAGAAGCTTATGGATTTTGATGTTGTCAGAGCTCCCCCTGAGATGTAGATGAGTTCAGGTAGAAGAAGCTTTGCACAAGGGTGACAGGCTCTTCACTGCTTGTCCTTCTTCAGCAATAGATAACTCAGAAACTGAGTGTTTGATGTCTGAAGGTAGAAGGAAGTCTGTAGAAGAGTTGATTGCAGAGCAGACGAGAATCAGAGAGTATTGATGATGATATTTCTCTGAGTGATGTTCTTCTCTTTGAATTCTCTGCAGCAGATTCTGTGAGAGAGATATGATGAAGAATGTTCTCTATAACAAATCTGAATAACTGTGTTTTTTTTTTCTCTCTCGAAAAAATCTCTGAGTAATAGAATTACTATTGTCTGATAGATAGCCGTTGGCAGGGCATTCAATGCATTCCTTAACTGTCCATGCCTTGGAAGGAAGTGCCTTAATTGATTTCCAATGAAAATTCCTTGAGATATGGACCAATTAAGTCTTGAAACGGCCAGGGGATCTCTTGCAATAACTGCTTTGATGATCTTTAATTTGAATTTCAAATGTCAACAGACGGGAGAACTCAAAACATCGAACTCATCATAAATCGTCGATCTGAGCTCTACTATCCGTCGATCAGAGAGTGATTAAGGATGCAGAGAGAATCATGCCAAAACGTCGAGCTGAAGTTGACGTTACGTCGAACTGAGGACGACGCTGCGTCGAGCTGCGATCGACTATGCATCAAGCAGCGGTCGACTACGCGTTGAGCTGAGGACGACGACACGTCGAGCGGGGGTCGACTATCCGTCGAGCTGAGCAGAACTAAATTCTCAAATATCCTAAGTTCTAAACTCACACTCAATGACCTATGCTATACAATGAGGTCATGAATCTTTAGCATAGTTATCCTGACCCAAATATAAAAAGGGTGTTCCAACAAACGCGTACAAGTGGAACGTGCCAAGGTCACGCCCTAAACAAGCTGGGATTTATGAGCTCGACACTTCCTCTACTTTAGCACTCCAAGTAGAAAATTTAACTAAACAATTGGCTGGAATATCTGCTTCCTCCGCCTTAACTACTTGGAATCCGAATAATAACGTAATTGAAGAAATCGATTATATGGGGAACTCTTATAGACCTTCCTATAATCCTAATGTTAACTTAAATAATAATTCTTATAATCCAGGATATAGGAACCATCCTAATTTTTTGTGGAACAACCACAATAATGCTCAACGCCCTCCGACTACAAATCCAAGTGGATTTGCACTGCAACACCCACAACCACAAACACCACCACCACAATCGAACCAATTTAGGCCAACCCCGATAGAATACATATTCACGAAATATGTAAGTATTAATGAGTCCAATATCCGTAACCTGACCGGATCAATTAAAAACTTAGAAACACAAATTGGACAAATAACAAAAATGCTATCAGAACGCCAAACTGGTAATTTGCCAGGAAATACGGAACCAAATCCGCGGGATAATGGCCATTCCAGTAACCCATGTTGACAAGCCGTCAAACTACGAAGTGGTATGGAGCTACCACCACCCGTTAGGGTAGAAAAAGAAGCTAAGGTTAGCCTTCCTACACCACTTCCCGTTACGACTCTGCCTCCTCAACCCCCACAAATTTCTTCCCCACATGTTGTTTTACCTTATCCATCTAAATTAAAAGATGAGCGAGAAGATGAACAATATAAAAATTTTCTAAAAATGCTAAAACAAATTCAAATCAATATACCTTTCTGCGAGGCAATTGCACAGATGCCTAAATACGCAAAATATTTAAAAGCGTTATTTTCAAATAAAAAGAAACTTGAAGATATTTCGAGAGTTTTTCTTAACGCCGAATGTTCAGCCGTTTTATTACATAAATTACCCCCAAAATTAAACGATCCGGGACGATTTTCCATCCCGTGTCTCTTCGGTAATCTATTAATAAAAGATGCGTTAGCAGATTTAGGTGCTAGCATAAATTTAATGTCCTACTCGCTCTTTCTAAAACTAGGATTAGGTATCCCCAGCCCAATTAAAATGAGCATCCAGTTAGTAGATCGTTCTATTAAATATCCAGTAGGGATAGTAGAGGATGTTCTGGTCAAAATAGACAAGTTTATCTTTTCGGTAGACTTTGTTATACTTGACAGAGAGGAAGACGCCGATGTTCCCATAATTCTCGGTCGTCCTTTTCTCGCAACCTCTCGCGCGATAATAGACGTAAGTAACGGTAGACTTCTCTTACAAGTAGGAGATGACGAGGTTACTATCGATATAGATCCCTCTATGAAAAATTCATTAATAAATGACGATTCCTGCTATTTTGCGGAAGCCTCTTTTGAGGAAAATGGTTTTTCCTATTCTGATTTACTTTCAATAACTGTAGAAGAATCGGACTTGGCAGACTTACCCCTTTCACAAGAAATGTCTACCGATGACCCTTTAGAACCTTTTATATCTTTAACTTCTACAACTCTAAAAACTCCAACTTCGTATAAAAAACCACCAACCCTCGAGCTGAAAACACTTCCTGCACATTTAAAATATGTTTTCCTTGAAGCCGAATCTAAACTCCCTGTTATCATTTCTGCCGAATTAAATGATAAGAAAACATCTGAATTAATAGAAGTGTTAAAACAACATCGCTGTGCATTAGCATGGAAAATTTCTGATATCCAAGGACTCAACCAATCTTTTTGTACGCATAAAATATTTTTGTAAGATAACCCTCGTAAATCTATTCAGCCCCAATGACGCTTAAATCCTAATATGAAGGATGTCATAAAAGCTGAAGTAATGAAATTATTAGACGCAGGAATTATCTATCCAATCTCAGATAGCACATGGGTTAGTCCCGTACAAGTCGTCCCTAAAAAGGGCGGTATAACGGTAGTGCCAAACGCTAATAATGAACTAATTCCAACACGTACTGTTACGGGTTGGAGGATGTGCATCGACTATCGAAAATTAAATGATGCCACCCGTAAAGATCACTTTCCACTACCATTTATAGATCAAATATTAGAGCGACTCTCGGGTCACTCATATTATTGTTTTCTCGATGGTTATTCAGGGTATTTACAAATTCCTATAGCCCCTAAAGACTAAGAGAAAACTACGTTCACTTGCCCCTTTGGTACTTTCGCCTATAGGCGAATGCCGTTTGGACTTTGTAATGCGTCATCTACATTTCAAAGATGTATGCTAGCTATTTTCGGCAAGTTAGTAGAGGATGTTATGGAAGAGTTTATGGATGACTTCTCCGTATTTGGAGACTCATTCCATACGTGTTTAAATAACCTCGCTCGTGTTCTTCAATGCTGTGAAGACACGAATTTAGTGTTGAACTGGGAGAAATGCCATTTTATGGTCCGCGAAGGTTTAGTTCTCGGTCATAAAATTTCTTCCCAGGGAATCGAGGTAGATAAGGCCAAAATAGAAATAATTGAAAAACTTCCTCCTCCAACAAATGTAAAATCTATTCGAAGTTTCTTAGGCCATGCAGGTTTCTTTAGACTGTTCATTCAAAATTTTTCTAAAATAACAAAACCGTTAACTCATTTATTAGAAAAAGAAGCCCCATTTATATTTGATAGTGAATGCTTAGTAGCATTCAATATTATTAAAGACAAACTTATCAACTCTCCTATTTTAGTAGCCCTAGACTGGTCCTTTCCTTTTGAGATCATGTGTGATGCGAGTGATTATGCGGTAGGAGCTGTCTTAGGACAACGAGTAGACAAATATTTTCATCCTATCTATTATGCAAGTAAAACTCTCACATCCACACAAACCAATTACACGACCACGGAAAAGGAACTACTGGCGATTGTATTTGCATTTGATAAGTTTAGATCTTATATTACACTATCGAAAGTTATAGTTTTTACGGATCATTCTGCTTTAAAATATTTACTAACAAAGGCAGATGCAAAACCCCGTTTATTACGTTGGATTCTCTTATTACAAGAATTTGATTTAGAGATCCGAGATAAGAAAGGCGCAGAGAATTTGGCAGCCGATCATCTTTCTCAACTAGAGAATGCTGCAACAGATACACTCGTGGAAGCCGACATTGAAGATAAATTCCCTGAAGAAAGTCTCCTCGCTCTCGAAAAGGTAACAAACTCTTCTACTCCTTGGTTTGCAGACTTGGCTAACTATTTATTAGCCCGAGTCCTTCCAAAAGCTTTTATAATTCAAGAAAAGAAGAAATTCTTTTCTGACTTGAAAAACTACTTTTGGGAAGACCCGTATTTATTCCGAGTCTGTGCCGACCAAGTAATTAGAAGATGTATTTCGAACTAGGAAGGACTAAAAATACTACGGCACTGCCACGAAGGACAAACCGGCGGACATTATCAATCCAACCGGACTGCACGTAAAGCCCTTGAAGCAGGATTCTTTTGGCCTACTTTATTCAAGGACACTCAAAAATTGGTAAGCGTTTGCAACCGCTGCCAACGATCAGGTAACATTTCCCGTCCGGACGAAATGCCCCAAAACTTTTACTTAAAATGTGAAATTTTTGATCTGTGGGGTATAGATTTTGTAGGCCCTTTACCTCCTTTTAAAAATCATTATATCTTAGTAGCGGTCGATTATGTTTCACGATGGGCTGAAGCGCAAGCTTTACCCACCGCTGACTCGAGAGTCGTCGTAAAATTTCTGAAAACCTTATTTTCACATTTTGGCACGCCTAGGTCTATTGTTAGCGATCGAGGTACTCATTTTTGTAACACCCAGATGGCTAAAGTGTTAGCTAAATATGGAGTTACTCATAAACTCGCTACCGCTTATCACCCCCAAACAAGCGGCCAAGTGGAGGTAGTCAATAGAGAACTAAAGCGCATATTAGAAAAGACTGTAGATACCAATCGAAAAGATGGGTCCCTCAAATTAGATGATGCACTTTGGGCCTACCGTACATCATTCAAAACTGCGATCGGTTGTACACCTTATCGTTTAGTATATGGAAAGGCATGTCACCTACCTGTAGAATTAGAACATCGCGCATACTGGGCGCTAAAATTTCTTAACTTAGATACAAACTTAGCCGCCGAACAACGTAAATTTCCACTCAATGAACTTGAGGAATGGCGTGCAAATGCCTATGAAAATAATAAATTTTATAAAGAGCGATCTAAGTTTTATCATGATAGGAAAATTAAATTTCCAAAATCTTTTTCACCAGGTGATCTTGTCCTACTATATAACCCACGCCTTAAATTATTTCCAGGAAAATTAAAATACCGTTGGACCGGACCCTATACTGTTAAACAAACCTGGCCATATGGGACCGTTATTATTTCTCACCCTGAACTCGGAACTTTCAAAGTAAACGGGCACCGTTTAAAATTATATTTTACTGGGGACCCTTTTCAAAAAGAACCTAAACCCTAACACTACTCCATAACCTCGAAATATAAATTCACTTGTATATTTTCATCTTTTATGCTTTTGTATATTCTGTACATATTTTTCACTTCATACCTATGCCTAACATAAGTATGGGGGTGCTTTTAGCTGCAATTGTTTTTATAACTTATATATTTTAAATAAAAGCATTGCTTATTTTAGTACTCATTTCAAAACAAGTCAAAATTTTCAAAACCATACTATGTATATATATTCCAAAAATCTGAGTTGATCAAAAATGCAAAATATTCAATTTTCAAATTTACTACTCCTTCTCATAACTAGATAGATATAAATATTCGGAATAAACTTATAAACCCTACCTTGTAAAATTTCATTACAATCGGAGTTAGTTTTTTAGCAAGCCTGCTTTAATATATCAAAAATACATATATATACAATAGAAGCAAAACATATTATGTTCATCAAACAATTTTAGACTGTAATTATCATTACTCCAATCTTGTTAAAATATAGAAAATATCAAGCTATTACCATTGCTCTCAAAATCTTTTATCAAAATTATTTTTACAACCCCCTACCTACTATTTCGCTTGGCATGTTTCTTTACGCACGCAAGCATCTAGGAGTATGTGCTCCTAGAAAAGAAAAGATCTTATGTCCATGGGAATAAAAAAATTCCGTAAACATAGGCATCCGATAAATGTTAAAAGACCATATGAAATGGAGTATGTGCTCCTAAACATATGCATTGGATTAATTCAAAGTTCAATTCTGCAAAGTTTTTTTTTTCTATTTTGGAAAATATTTTCCTAAAATAGTTGTTACAATGCATGAATTTGACAAAAAAAGGGGTGAGAGGATAAAATTCATCACCTCTTACATTCAAAGCCTATGTATGGGCAAAACCACCAAGTTGATATCACCTAAACCCACTACAAAATTGAATTAATTTTGGTTAAAATTTTGAGAGAGCATACTTAATAGGTTGTAATTTTTCAACATATCTCATACAAGACATAGTAGTCATAAAGCCAATCTATCTTTGTTATATCTGATTTTAATATATGCTTACTATTTGTTTTCAAAAACTTTTATGGCTATAAATTCTAACTCTATTATCAATGATATATATATACGATGACATTCAACTCTTTATTCACCGGATGTTTATACCTATTTATCATGAAGAATTAAATTGATAGTAAATAGAATTTTTGATAAATTGTTCATTTACGCAACTCCTACTTTTGCTCTGGAATAGCAAAACATATGTATGGGGGCATTTGATGAGTGGTTATTTATACATGTTTTGCTCTATGTTTTAATATCATTTCTAATTCAAGGTTGTAATACTTTAAGTAAAAACTTAAATAAATGGTTTGTTTTTAGTTTTATTCTCCAAGTAGTTTATTTTTCATTTTTAACCATCACTTTAATCTACTATATTATGTTTTGTGACAATGTTCACGATCCGAACGGTTTGGACAACTTGAGCGGAGCTGAAACATCATGTTATTTTCATAAATATATATAGGATCCAATAATCTATATATAATTACAATAATAATAATAATAATGTAAATAAAAAGAGTTAATATAATGTACATAAATTAATTACAATCTACTTATAAATTATAATAAATAGTATAATATGTTAAGTATTAGTTTTAAAGTATTATTTTAATAAGTAGTATTATTATAAATTATTAATATTTAAGTATTATTATAATAGTAATATTATGTATATTATTGTTTAGTAAAATAATTTTCTATTAAGAATATATAATATAAAGTAATATTTTAAGAATGTTTTTTTTATTATATTATAAATACTATAATTATATTTTAGATGGTATAACATTATAAGAATTTTAGTATGTTAAATCTGTTTGGTATATATTATATATAATGTATTCAGGATTTAAGTAATCAAGTCCAAGTGGCCAAGTGGAGTGGGAGATATGAGGAGATTCAGGAGGTTGCGAGTTCGAATCCTGTTGCTATATTTTTGCGCCAATTAAATCCCAACCCTGCAACCTGCAACTCGCCAGGACCCGCAACCCGCCAACTGCCAGCACGACCCGCCAGCTGCCAGCTCGACCCGCTACTTAACCTGCAGCCCGCAACCCGCAAAGACCAGCAACCCGCCAGCTGCCAGCCCAACCCGCCAGCTGCCAGCCCGACCCGCCAGCCTTATCCAGCCACCAATTCAGCTACCAGCTCATAAAAAACTGCCACATGTCAAGCTGTCCAATAGCCAGCTGTCCCACAAGCTGATTTTCAGCTTATCCAAAAGCTGTTTGGCAGCTTTTCCATAAGCTGTTTGGCAACTTTTCCAAAAGTGCTTTTTCAAAAGCAATTTTTTTCTATAAATAGAGGGCCAAAGCTGAGTAGAATTATTCGAACTCCAGCAGCTTCCTTAAGAACTGTTAGGACTCCCCAGCTCTCTGACCAGGAACTGGTAGTAGCTTTCAAGTATTCTAAATTTCTGTAAGTTATAATATTTTCAGCTTTATTTTCAGCTTTTTAGAAAGTTGTAATAATTTTTCGGACTTTATAAAATAGACTCTTTCAGTTTTAATTCTGAGTACTTTACTGCTTTATTTTTAGTTTTTACTTTCCTTTTTTTCGTACTATCCCGGATGAAAGGCGAAGCTCTGCTTATGTCCTGGATTAAGATAGCGTGAAACTGCTTTCAAAACTATTTTCAAAACCTTATTATTTCGTACTATCTGATGCGTGGAAAACGGCAAGCGCACCGGTCGCACAAGTAATAAAGTTTGGGAATAAATCCCCGAGTGTCGGTCTCTTGAGGAACACAGTAAGGGATGAGTTAATGTCGAGGAGGACTTGAGATTGAAGTCCTCGGGGCGAAGGTAACGATGGGGTTTGTGATGGTTGCGGAAACAGAAAATAAAAGCTACAAGCTACTCCTATGCAACGCCGCTATGCGATGCTTCGCCAGGCGGGATGGACGGCTAGTCGGGCCGCTATGCACCGAATCGCTTGGCGGATGGGCGAGTAGGCTAGCGGATGAGGTGGTGAGAATGGCGGAATGAGGGTCGTGAGCACCTCTTCGCAACGCACGCCACTAGCAATTGCTAGTGCGGCAAGGGTGGAGGGATGGCGGAATAATAAGGCGCACCTCAAGCAATAATAACGAAAATACACAAATCACATAGACATGATTTAGAGTAAAAGTTAACTACAAATAAACATTCTTCATCAATACAAAGAGAATAACTATGCTAACAACAACAAGAGGAAGAGGTGTGCGAATCGACCGAATCCGAAGCCTTGTTGAGGGTTCACGGTTGGAATCCCGGGTTGTCAATCCGAGTCCAAGCTCGGTCCTCAACTGCGTCCGGGGTAGAGGAGGTGTCACTCACTCCCAATGGACCCGTCTTCTTCGTTGAAATGATCCGTAGATTGCGGCTCCGGCCCTTCCTTGCTTGATGGAGAAAGCTCGGTCAAAACTCCGCTTGAAGCTTGAGGATGAAGGAGGAGGCCGAGAGGATGCTCCGGCGTTGATTTGGCGTTGTAAGCTTGCCCGGAGACCCTCCCTAAGGTGGAGGATGAAGGGGGACGGAGGAAACCCTCGTCCGAGACGAAGAACGGCGGAAAAATCGCGGATTTGGATCGTCTCCCGAAATTAGGGCGGACCTGCGCTATTTATAGAAAACAGAATTAAACAGCGCGCACGATCACTGGCGCACGACCAGTGGTCGTGCGCGATATGGTCAGTGATCGTGCGAAATGGAGGCAGAAAAGTGGAAAAAGATGTCATGACTGCGCACGACCGGCAACGCACGAGCAGTGATCGTGCGCGGTATGGCTGGTGATCGTGCGATATGGCGGGACAGAACTTTCCCAGGAGAGGTCATGACTGCGCACGACCGATGATCGTGCGCCAAAGAGGTCGATGGTCGTGCGTGGGTAAAAACGCACGACCATTGACTCCTTTGCCAAAAATGGGGAAAGTTCGATGCCGGACGCCCACACGATCCCAGAACCTGCAGGAAAACTGGACGGGATGTCGACATGGCAGTCACAGACATAAATATTAAGCAAAGCAAAAAGGGAAATACACACACGCACAGAAATAGGCTAATAAAGTGCACAAGACGTGGAATAACCGTAGCGAACCAAAAGGAGTGCAAATGACGCTAAACGGTGTGCAAAGACAAGAAAATAAGCCTAGATGAGTCCGAAAATAGGTATATAAAGAGGACTCATCACACCCCCAGACTTAACCGTTTGCGCGTCCCGAGCAAACAAAACCTAAGCAGACAGGGAAAAAGAACTAGCTAACAAAGAAATTGCAAAACGGAGTACCATGCGAAGTCGCATGCTCGCGTGCATAAAAATAAAGTAGAGGAAATTCTTAAGTATACAAAATATTTTGTATTTTTCACAATGCGTATCAAAAAGTTATTACTACTCAAAAGTAGAATCACGGTGAATCATCCGGTCCTACGCAGGGAGAAAGTAGGCAGGCCACTAAGGTGAGCATTGCCGAAGACCGGGGCTCAAGATTACCCCCAAAGGAATCCACCAATGTCGGAAACCATAAGCTTGCCCGTTCGCACTCTCTCCACGGCACTAGTCAACTCAAGCGCAAGTCCGTAGGACTTCGGGTAATAATGGGGCTTGGGTTACGGTGAGAAAAACAAGGGTAAACATGAAGGGTATGCACCTAACCCAAATGAGCGAATGTACAAAACTAGTACCCGCGGCCCACAAAATAAACACGGGTGCACCACACCCCCAGACTTAACTTTTGCAACATGGGTGTGTGCACTGCCTACTCCAAATCCAAATCATCTCCAATAAAGATTTTCAATCAAACTTTTTCTTTTTCTTTTTCTTTTCTCTTTTTCTTTTTTTTTCAAATATTTTTCTTTTCTTTTTTTCATCTTTTTATTTTCACAATTTCAGCAGATATAACTTGGAAGCACTTCCACATTTTCACAAATAATAACACCACATCACAACCCAACATGAAAATATAAAACATTAAGCTCGACTTGGGTGCGCGACTAGGATCGGCTATGAGGCTTTGGCGAATATAGTGGAGCTGAATCAAAAGAAAGGGTAGGCACAAAGGGGATAGCAAGGGCGATGTTAGGAACGGTACAAAGCTCAACCGGGCCAAAATGATGGCCTACATCACTCTCACGCTAGACTAACCGGGCCAATACGAGTCTAGTGGCGGCTACACACATTCCTACGCTACCGTTTGATTCACACCGGATTCACCAACTTTTGAGTAGAATAAAAAAGAATTTACGCAGATAGAAAAATATAAAGCTATAAGCATACAGAAAAATTAAATCTACTCAAATTTCTATACAAAACGAGAGCAGTTGACTAGAAACACAGCAAGGCCAACATTTTACTCCGTCGCACAATCCTAAACTAGCACATAAATTTTCCAAATCTAACAAAGATACAAGTTCAACTCATGACACGCAAGCCGCTAAGCTCGCGCTCATATGGGTGCAGTGGTGTGCGATGCAATGAACATAAACAAAATAAAATACAAAAAGCTTCTAGCATGCAAAAGAAATGTGTACATGCAAAAGGTAAACTGACTCTTCCCCAGACTTAAACTAAACAACACATCAAATGATAGAGAAATTTAAATCAAAAAGAGCTAAGGGAAGAGGTTACCCAATGCTCAGCTAGTGAGCATACCAGAAGACGCGTGAAAACTAGAAGCAGGCCCGCCATACGAAGAATCACAACCCCGCCAATGCGTAGTATCCATGAATACCTGCAGGGGTGAGCTCCGCAAAAACAAAAGAAAAATATACAAAAAGAAATACTAAACTAAGCTAGACATAAAAAAAAGAAAAATGCAGAAAATGAAAGATAAGCACTGGGGTTATTGTCATCCCAGCACGACTTATTCAGCAAAAGAAAAATTCTAGCTAATGGGCCTATGAAAAGAAAAGTGCACAGGTAACTGTCCTAATATCCGTGTCGGTAACGGGTACCGATACGGTGATAGCACAGTTACCCCTCTACCTAGATAATAATACCTGTGACGCACAGGTAGAGGAAATAGGAAGTAAGATGAGGAGGCCTGGTCCTCACTCATCTCACCACAAAACAAATCCTTGCCTAGCAAGGTATCGTCCACCACAAGCTTGTTGGGGGCGAAGGTGAAGGCAGAGGATTCAACTGCAAAAGGAGTAGGAAATTCCTCATGCAAGCTGAGGCACTCGCCGACAACCTGAGCACAAGGCTCAATGTCAACCCAACTCACCTGCAGGGAGTCAACCCGCACAGGCGCAGAAGGAGAAGGGGGGTCAAGGAATAAAGGAGACGAAGAACATAAAGAGCTAATCGGGGGAGTGGTCCCGGTCTCACTCCCAGCAGGCTCCAAACAATGATCATCGTCGGTGTCATGTGAGTCATGGCGAGGGGAAACTGAGACCATGAGGTCCTCGGTGGTGATTCAGACCTCCTCAACCAACAAGGAAGTAGAAACCTCCTCGCCAGCAAGGATTTCCTCATCACACCTCGGTACGTCACGGTGTTCCAAGACATAGTACTCACCATTGATGAGAATAATGTCCTCGTCACACCATGGCGCATCCTCATATTCCCAATTTCCAAAGGGCACAACATCATCGACCGACTCACTAGAAATGGGAGTAGGTAATTCATGCAAAGAAAGCGGAGGAGCAACATCATCAGAGATAATATGCGCAGGTTCCTCCGGGGGTGAATCAAAAATAGGGGAAGAAGGCACAAGGAGAGAAGGCGCCGCAATGTCGTCGCACTGACCAGTAGAAAGTCTGATGGGTGTATCCACAGCAGTCCCCCATAGACAAGGTGGTACTGCGGATACATCATCAGAATCAGAAGGAGCGGCCATTTGAGAGGTGGATGAGACAATCCGGATATCCGGTTCATCATCCGCCTCCAACTGGCGCTGAAATTCTGCACAATCTTTCAACACATGGTCGGTGCTATGACAACACAAACACCGTTTTCCATTACCCCTCGGTCCAGAAGGGACCGGGGAGGAATATGAAAAAGGTGAAGGCGGAGAAGAGTAGTGACCATAAGACTGGGGTGCGGTGTATGAAGTACCATAAGACAACGGTGCTCCATACACTGAACCACGAGAATTATGCTCCCATTCTTCAGTGGGGCACTCATCACTGCTATGCCTATAATCCCCGCACCAACGGCAATGGATATTTGCATAAGAATACATGGTGCAGCAAGAAATAATTCACCACGAGAATTTTCTAAGCAAAAATTAACTACACACAAGCAGATAAATAAAAAGGAATACCTGCTACTGGAATATAAAAAATTAGAAGAGGAATAAAGAAAAATAAGCAACAAATTATAAAAACTAAAGTAAAGAAAAATAAAACATGGAATGAACAGATGGAAAAGGGCTTCTATCTCAAATCTACCTCTTCAAAAACTCAAACGACTGTGTTCCCCGGCAACGGCGCCAAAAACTTGATGCGTGGAAAACGGCAAGCGCACCGGTCGCACAAGTAATAAAGTTTGGGAATAAATCCCCGAGTGTCGGTCTCTTGAGGAACACAGTAAGGGATGAGTTAATGTCGAGGAGGACTTGAGATTGAAGTCCTCGGGGCGAAGGTAACGATGGGGTTTGTGATGGTTGCGGAAACAGAAAATAAAAGCTACAAGCTACTCCTATGCAACGCCGCTATGCGATGCTTCGCCAGGCGGGATGGACGGCTAGTCGGGCCGCTATGCACCGAATCGCTTGGCGGATGGGCGAGTAGGCTAGCGGATGAGGTGGTGAGAATGGCGGAATGAGGGTCGTGAGCACCTCTTCGCAACGCACGCCACTAGCAATTGCTAGTGCGGCAAGGGTGGAGGGATGGCGGAATAATAAGGCGCACCTCAAGCAATAATAACGAAAATACACAAATCACATAGACATGATTTAGAGTAAAAGTTAACTACAAATAAACATTCTTCATCAATACAAAGAGAATAACTATGCTAACAACAACAAGAGGAAGAGGTGTGCGAATCGACCGAATCCGAAGCCTTGTTGAGGGTTCACGGTTGGAATCCCGGGTTGTCAATCCGAGTCCAAGCTCGGTCCTCAACTGCGTCCGGGGTAGAGGAGGTGTCACTCACTCCCAATGGACCCGTCTTCTTCGTTGAAATGATCCGTAGATTGCGGCTCCGGCCCTTCCTTGCTTGATGGAGAAAGCTCGGTCAAAACTCCGCTTGAAGCTTGAGGATGAAGGAGGAGGCGGAGAGGATGCTCCGGCGTTGATTTGGCGTTGTAAGCTTGCCCGGAGACCCTCCCTAAGGTGGAGGATGAAGGGGGACGGAGGAAACCCTCGTCCGAGACGAAGAACGGCGGAAAAATCGCGGATTTGGATCGTCTCCCGAAATTAGGGCGGACCTGCGCTATTTATAGAAAACAGAATTAAACAGCGCGCACGATCACTGGCGCACGACCAGTGGTCGTGCGCGATATGGTCAGTGATCGTGCGAAATGGAGGCAGAAAAGTGGAAAAAGATGTCATGACTGCGCACGACCGGCAACGCACGAGCAGTGATCGTGCGCGGTATGGCTGGTGATCGTGCGATATGGCGGGACAGAACTTTCCCAGGAGAGGTCATGACTGCGCACGACCGATGATCGTGCGCCAAAGAGGTCGATGGTCGTGCGTGGGTAAAAACGCACGACCATTGACTCCTTTGCCAAAAATGGGGAAAGTTCGATGCCGGACGCCCACACGATCCCAGAACCTGCAGGAAAACTGGACGGGATGTCGACATGGCAGTCACAGACATAAATATTAAGCAAAGCAAAAAGGGAAATACACACACGCACAGAAATAGGCTAATAAAGTGCACAAGACGTGGAATAACCGTAGCGAACCAAAAGGAGTGCAAATGACGCTAAACGGTGTGCAAAGACAAGAAAATAAGCCTAGATGAGTCCGAAAATAGGTATATAAAGAGGACTCATCACTATCCCGAATGAAAGGCGAGGCGAAAGCCTATGACTTGGATTAAGATAGTGCGGAAGCTCTGCAAAATTTTACTACCCTATCCCAAAAACAAAGGTGAAGCGAAAGCTTAAATCCTGGATTGAGATAGATAGGTAGATATTATTTTATGTACTTTATACCGCCCCCATCCTGAGAAGAGGCTAAGAACCCTTATCACTTGGTCAAGATGAGCTCTAGGCTGGATACTATTTTCAACTATTTCAACTCTACTTTCTAGTTATTCTAACTAGGGTTTTCTGTTAATTGATCATATACCAGGTGACGAGACACTACGTTTACGTTAACCCGTTTAAACGCAATCCTTCCCGGTCGTACTTTCGAGTCAGTGATGATACCAAAGGGACCCTCTCGTAAAGTTAGATAATTAAGAAATAAAGTTGTTCTTTAATAGGTGAATTAATATTCGCTCAAAGTAATTCTAAATTCGAGGACTACCTTCTAAGTCCCTATCTTAATAAAATCACGTATATATATTTTTCTATCTTTAGTTTTTAATTATAAACTCCACTCCATTCGTTCGATAAAATAATAGTCTGTTCTAAAAAGTAGAATAATTAACACCGATGCCAGGAAAAATACGACCTTGATATTTTCTACAAAATACTATACTCTTATGCGATAGGTACTCTTGCCTTAATCCACAGGATATAAGTAAGTAAACAAAGAGATAGACTTATATACGTAAAAGATTATATAAAACCAAATTTATCTTCTTTAAAAAAAACTTTACTGATCACTTAGTGATTAGGTTAGTTTTAGCTATCAAAAACAATCACAGACGACACATTAATTTTATAGTGGTTCCCCAATCTTAGGTACATCCACTATCCCTCTGTGCCTTTATAATAGTGTGTTAGACTAGGCGTTCCCCCAAAACTCTGCTCCTTAAGAGCATACAACACAGATCCAGCAGGACCTCACAGGTCACACGGACCTACCACTTAGGCACTAAGCCAAACAATAGATCACCAATACCTTAGCCTTTATAACACATGCTTACAACTTCAGACTCACAAAGAATCTATACAGAAGAAATAAAAGGCAATTTTATTAGACACCAGAGAAAGAACTCTATGTCTACTTCTTCCTGGACTAAACAGATATCAACCCAAGCTTTTGCTGTTGAAGACAATGAAGTCGGCAGTTGAATCTTTCTTCAAATAGCTATTATTTTTTTGCAGAGCTTATTGCTCTGCTTCCTTGGAATTGCATCTGAACCTACTGTTGCAGATGGTGATTTCTTCAACTATCTCTTTCCTCAGCGAAGATTTCTGTGCAAAACCGATTATTCAGGCTCGACAAGAAAGGCGAGGAAGAATATTGAAGTTCGGTCTCACTTTCGTTTTCAGAAAACCTTGATAAGAATTCAATCATTTACTCTAGCCAGTTTGCTTCTTTTTTTTGTCTGATGGCCAATCGAGCAGTGAGCCCACAACCAAGATTGATGGCTGAGATTTTGTCATTCAGCACTTGCTTTCCATTTACTATTATTCAATGGCTCTTTGCTGTGTGTCGGCCCCATCACTTAAAGATGAAAATATTTCATTCTAAGGG
Organism: Platanthera zijinensis; assembly: GCA_039513925.1. Classification (NCBI taxonomy): domain Eukaryota; kingdom Viridiplantae; phylum Streptophyta; class Magnoliopsida; order Asparagales; family Orchidaceae; genus Platanthera; species Platanthera zijinensis. Next base: position 28,786,534 of record CM077091.1, on the reverse strand, counting down.
TCGAGGATGGTGATAGTTGGCCGCCAGTACCTCTGGCAGCATTCCCGCAACATTTGAATTTGGGTTGACTTTTTTACTTTGCTGACTTAACCATGACTCAACATCTCTGGACTTAGAAAAAATTTAAGCATTAGAAGCAAAGGAGTTGAGTGAGTAAGCATCACTCAACGTCACAACACTTAGAAAAAAATCTATCTATCTAGGCGTTGAGAGTGATTAGCTCGACGAATGCTGAGCCCCGTTCAATGAACGCCAAGATCAGTTCGAAGAAGGAATAAATTCAGTTCGATGAACTCAGGACTCAGTTAGAGGAAATCTAAGCTCATTTCGACGAACGAGTAAATTCAGTTCGACGAACTCCAAACTCAGTTTGACGAAAGAGTAAATTTAGTTCGACGAACTCCAGAATCAGTTCGACGAATGCTAAGTTCAGTTCGATAAAGGAGTAACTTTAATTCAACGAACTCCAGATTCAATTCGACGAAAAAGTAAATTTAGTTCGATGAACTCCAGGCTCGATTCGACGAAAGCCAAGCTATCCACGCATTTGGACTTAGCTAAATTTTCTGCATCAAGTCGTTGAGAGCATTGAGTTAGCTCGCCTCACTCAATGCTATTTGCCCAAATTTTCTTTGGAGTTGACGGACACAATAACACTCAACGTTAAAAGCTATATAGCATTGTGTTAGTAGACTACACTCAACGTCTATGGACTTAGCCACATTTTCAGCCTATTTCTCTAGGTTTTGACTGGCTCAGCCTGACTCACAGTTTTTTGTTGTATGGCATTGAGTGAGTAAACTACACTCAATGCCTGTGGACTTAGCCACAATTTTGGCTATCTATCAGTTAGGTTGAGATAAACTCAACGTTATTTTTTATCTGGCAATGAGTGGGTTGTCCTCACTCAATGTCTATGGACTTAGGCAAATTTCTAGCTATATAATATTAAATCCTTACCTCTGCCGTTGAGTGAGCTTGCTCCACTCAAATCCTGTGGAGTGAGTAGATTTTTGCTATGTCCAGCATCTAATTGTTGTGTCCACTTATCTAATCAATATGATACAAACTAACCTGCACTCAAGACCTCAAATACACATCAAATACAATTGATGTGTGTTACATTGACCTGTTTAACTTCTCACAAATCAGGGACATTAGGATCAATGGACCCAGCAGTGCTTCTCCGTTGAGGCTTTGAGTGAGGGTTAAACCGTCAACGCATTTTGGCCTTTGGCGTTGAGTGATGTGTAGTCTCTCAACGCTTTTGTTCTTAGCTAATTTCCAATACCCTCCACATGTAAACTTAGTTGTATATCAAATAGATGTTTTTGTATATTATTGACTTATGATCCTTCTTCAGATCTGGTAAATTATGTTCCATATACCCAATAATCTCCCCTTATTTGAAGAAGTCTGAAACCCAGTGAATGATATACACCATTACAAAATAAATTATAAGAAGTCGCAACATTAAAACACAAACTTATGCATAATATATATGTGCATTCAACTAGCCTAACAAATAAATGTTTTAACAAGATCTACAATAAACAACTTCATTAAATAGCCCTTAGGAACCTAAAAATATTACATTGTCAAGTATTAGTTTCCCTAATTACTATGAACCCTAGATTTCTTTCCCATCATTTCCTCAGCCTCTTTCTTCTTCTATCTTCATCTCCCAAATAAACTGCAAGTCTTTGGATAGTTTTTAGAGGGCTCTGGGGCATCCATCTGTACAATTCCATCTCCCATACCTCTTCTGAATTTCCTTCTTAATTCTTCATGCCTTTCAAACTTAGTCCATTCTATAAAGTTGATCCGTTTACCTCTATCTATATTATTTTATTTATTCTTTTCTAGGAAGACAATATGATTTTTCCTAATTATGGACTCCACAGCTCTAAGTCAGGTCGGGAATGCAACTCTTCTCTATGTCTTTTTTTTCTTAGCCTTGTTGCATCTTCTTTATTTGCAATTACTTTTCCTTTGACCTTTATGATCTATTTAGTTGTCGGTCTTGATGAGTCCGATATTTATAGTGTTTTCCGGACTCATCTGGGCTAGTTTTAACGCACTTGCACTTCACTTTTAGTATGATATCGCTGATATTTCTTTTATTTTGCTTTTCACAATAAGTGCACTTTTTCGTTCCATGGCTGTGTAATTGCGCATCTATTGTCGGGGGTATGCACATGGTCCTCCTCGTTATCTTTCTGTTTAATTTTGTTTGCATTTTGGTGCTGGAAGCTTGTGCTCCAGCCTGGTTTTATTGTTGTGCAGGTAGTCGGGATGTCCTGAAGTCCATTTTCAGTTTTGTGTAAAATGCACAGTCGTGCGGATTTCTTCGCGTACGGTTCCAGTTCAATCGTGCATTTCACACAGCTTTCCTGGGGCATCTGTTTCAACCCGTGCGATTTGTTCCCGCACGATTTCGGCCAAACCTTTGGAGAATGAACCGCATGACCTGCACCTTTTGCCAAGCTTTCCAGTGATCTATGGTTAATCGTGCGTTTCCTTCACGTATGACCAAAAATGATCGTGGGCGAGTAAAACGCACGGTTCCACTGTTTTCTCCTGCATTCCTACGCTCTGTGTTTACTAGTATGATTTCCTTCACGCATGGGTGGAATCGCCCGTGCGCGAGTAAAATGCACATGTCAACGCTTCTTCTTCCTCAAGCATTATCTGTGCGCGAATATAGCACGGTTCATGCACGGTCGAGCGCTAGACCGTGCGTGACTAAATTTATGATCTTTTTCTATTTAAGAGCAAATTTTCTGCCATTTTGGGAGGAGTTTTTTGACAGACTTCTTCCAGCTGATTTCTCCTCCAATTTAGGGAGAAACTCCGTTGTTTCATTTTACTGCTTAAGTTGCTTGAGTTGCGCTATCTTTCCATCCGCCATCCATCCGTTCTTATCGTTCTAACAATTACTAGAAGTGTGTGTAGCGAAGAGGTGCTTACGACCCTCAAATTATGGTTCTTATGCTTGCCTACTCGTCCATCCTCCTAGCGATTCGGTGCATAGCGGCCCGTCTAGTCTTTCATCCCTCCTGGAGAAGCGATGCATAGCGGCATTGCATAGGAGTAGTTGTTAGCCTTTTATTTTATTTTTTTATCGAAACCATCAAAACACCCCATCGTTAACTCCGACTTAAGGACTTCAATCTCAAGTCCTCCTCGATATTAACTCCCCCCTTACTGTGTTCCTTGAAGAGATCGATACTTGGGAAAGCCACCCATTTTATATTAAGTGTGCGACGGTACACTTGCCGTTCAAACGGATCAAGTTTTTTGCGTCGTTGCCGGGGAACACAGTCGTGTGAGTTTTTGGAGAGAGAGATAATAGATTGAAGCACATTTCCATTAGTGCATATCATCTTTTTATTTGCTTTAGTTGATAGAATTTTTATTTTTGCTCATTCCTTTTTGCCCTTCTCTCAGTTTTGATTTAGATAGCAGATCCGTGCTATTTTCTTTTTTGCTGTGTAGAACTTTTCGGTAAATACTTTGGTTCGCGATGTATTCTGTTGCTGAGTACAGTCTACTTGATGCTTTGCGCCGAAGAATCGATACCATGGCTGCTTTGAATGAAAAGCATTGTATTAGATGTGTGTTATGTCAAGGTATAGGCCACATGGTGAAGGATTTCCCTCGCTTGTGCGAGGTTTCTTCCTCTGTGGGCGTGCCTACAACAACCTCCCAATCGCGAAAGACTGCTGTAGACAGGCCTTCCAGGGTGTTTCCTGGCCCATACACTGAAATCGCACACCTTGCTCTCTCTTTGCACGTTGAGATTACCAAAGAATATCTCGCCGCATAAAGATCTTTCATGGGTCCCTAGGTTCCTTTTTACGAGCTTCCCTTGAGTGATGATGATCACTGTGGGGTTAGCTTGCGAGAATTGGATTGTAACTCGTGGATGCTCCTAAATTTGACAATGAGATTGTTCCGGTCATTGACGTGGTGGCGTCTGCGAATGATTTTGCGATGGGGATTTCTCATTCTATGCCTGATTTTGAGAGAAGCCTTGCCCCTGCACAGTTTTTGCCGGACTTTGCTACTCCATTTTTGAGTGAGTCGGCTGATGATCCCGTATTTGTGGATGATTCGGTTCCCGAGGCGAAGTGGAATGATGATTTCTCTATCTCCGACGGAGAATGTGGATCTTTGGAACACTTTTATACTCCCCGGTGGGACGAGGAATATTCCCTTTCTAATGCGGAGGTTTGAACCTCCTTATTAGATGAGGTTGTCCCTCTTACCACTGTGGACCTCGAGTGGTCAAATTCCCCACGATATGACTCGTATGATACCGACGATGATCTATGCTTGGAACTCGCTAAGAGTGAAGCTGGAGTCACTCTCCCATTTTCTGATTATTTTAGTTCTTCATCTCTTTTATTACTTGATCCCCCTTCTTTATCTGAGCCTATATAGGATGAGTCTCCACGGGTACGGTGAGATGACGATAAGACTGGTGCCCATGTCGTCGCCTTCGCTTCCTGCATAACTGTGGTGGACAATACCTTACTAGGCAAGGATTTATTTTATGGTGAGATAAGCGAGGACCAGTGCTCCTCCTCTTCTTACTTCCTATTTCCTCTGCCTGCGAGGAGCAGGAATTATTATGTAACGACCCTATCCGTTAAATGACGTATAGTAGAAGGTCCGGCCGGGGCCCCACACTATATGCCACAAACAGACGGTGAGGTCACAGGATAATACCAAACCAAACACGAATCCTAACTCAGAGCATTCTAGCGGAAGCTTTAAGTAGTAATTTGAACTCTAACCAGGAATGTCCAATATATAAACCACCTTTATATATATCACGGAATGTACACAAATACATAGAGTTTGGCCTTAAGGCCTTACAGTTCCTCTTTTTACAACGTATGGTTTACAAACCTCGGCGCGCAGGCCGGCCATACATGAGTAAAAGCAAATAAGCAAAAACATTCGCTTAGCCTTCAAGGGCTAGCCGCAGCAGCAGCAGCAACAGCAGTAGGGCTTCAGCCCTTCACCTACCACTTGGTTCTCCAGCACCTGCACGGGAACAATCCACCCAACCGGTGGCAAACAATGCAACGGTCAGCATTCAGCTGACCCAATTATAACAATCTTACCCCTTTCTCGGGGCATTAGCATTCTTTCCCTGCAAAGCATGGCATCATATAGCAACTATGTGCGCGCAGGCACATTCAAGCCATCACAACTATCAGCCACACGACCCGACAGTCCGTGCACTCAGGGCACATTTTCGGTGTACCGGAATACTAGGGTCAACACCACCGTCTACACGGTATTTGAGCATTCTAGTCTTTCCGGCGCGCGGGCCTAAGACTCTCATTAGGCGCTCCAACAAAACCTATAACCAGGCTTCCAAGTCGGATGGACCTAACACAGGTACGGATCAGCCACCCCCCATTGCTCAAGTCGCCGTGCCACCTCGAATACGGAAGTATCCATGGCTATTTATAGGCGCGGGTCAGTTTCACCTTTCCTGTTCGGCAATCTGCCTTTTCATCGAGTTGCAGCCCAACGGATCAACCGCTCATAAAGTGGCAACGCACGGCCACAAGAGTTGCATCCAACCCTCTTCATTTCCTGGACATCATCCAGTACTTCCTGCTGCACCAAGCAACAGGTAGGCACAAGGCATCACAAGCCATAATCACGGAGCCTTCTCCGATATGCAAACAAGCATCACCAATCCAGACCACGTCCAGATGGGCTTCACACAGCATGCCTAGAGCCGTACTCCAATTCCGGCCTCTAACAAGGGGGACTTCACATATCTACCCCAAGGGACACCACAACCCACCGCACACTCGCGGGGAATGGTTTTCCCTATGCAATGCAGAAAAGAAGGACTTCACATGTCCAAGAAGGGAGATCGTTACCCTTGTCCATCTCTTGGGAGCCATCGAAAACTAGCCAGTGAGAAAGAACCGCAGCAGCCTTGCCTTCACAACGCCAGCTTCGGATCACGAATCGGACCACGGGAACTCCGCCGGTGGCTTGATCTCCTCCTCCTTCTTCTTCCTCCTCTCTCTTTCTCTCTTCCTTAAGCACATGAAGAATAGCTTCCTTCATCAGCCTTCACGAAATAAATCCAGCCAGGAAACCACCTGAGCCCTTGGATCAAAAGAGAGAAATCCGAACGGCCACGATTTGCCCAAAAACCCAAATTTTTGGCTGACACGGCCTGTGACACGCCCGTGTCACAGGCCGTGTACCCTTAAGCGGTTCATACCGACTGAGAGTTACCAGAACACGGGCATCGACACGCCCGTGTCGAGCCTGACACGCCCGTGTCATATCTGAAACACGCCCGTGTCACCCCCCCCCCCCCCGCCTTATCGAGCTGCGAGCAGTACACGGGTCGGAACACGGCATTGGACACGCCCGTGTCCAACCTGACACGCCCGTGTTCAAGGCTTGGTTCAAGGCCGTGTAATCTTCTGACTCGGGCCACAATTTTATTTGCGTGACACGCCTTGGGACACGCCCGTGTCCCAGGCCGTGTACCCCCGACACGCCCTGGGACACGCCCGTGTCCCAGGCCGTGTAACCTGACCTGCACCTCAAAATTATTTTGAGTCTTTTGGGGTCTTTTTGGGGTGTTACAATCCTCCCCCCCTTAACAAAATTTCGTCCCGAAATTTGCACGGTAAGGTAACAAGAACCAGCAATGCTATAACTCGATAACTATGTTATAACAAAAAGTACACGGTCTACAGTTTATACAAATAACTCGGGAAATTCAGCTCGCATGGTCTGCTCTCGCTCCCATGTTAGCTCTTCACGGCCACAATTGTCCCATCGGACCTTGACCATCCCGATCACTTTGTTCCGCAACTGTTTCTCGGCTCGATCCTCGATCCGAATGGGTCTAACCCTCGTCGTTAGCCCATACTCGACCGGTACCCGATCATTCTCCACTACTTGAGCTGGATCCTTCACCGCTTAACGAAGGACTGAGATGTGAAATACATCATGTAATCCACCCAAGTCTGCTGAAAGTGCTAGTCGATAAGCAGCTTCCCCAACTCTCTCCACCACCTCAAACGGACCAAGATACCTCGGACTTAGCTTTTTCAAACACCGAATCCTGGACACGCCTTTGAAGGGTTTGATCTTCAAATATACCCAATCACCCACCGCGAACTCCACGTTCTGGTGTTTGGCATTGTAGTACTTTGCTTGACGATCTTGGGCTATCAATAGCCTCTCCCGAATAGAGCGTATGAGCGAGGTAGCTTCTTCGACTTCCTTTTTCCCACTCAGCTTAGATTCGCCTGCTTCTGCCCAAGCTAACGGTGTACGGCATTTCCGACCATATAAAGCTTCAAATGGCGGCATACCAATACTCGCTTGGTAGCTATTATTATAGGCAAATTCGACAAGAAATATATAATCTTCCCATCTCTTACCAAAGTCTAGGGCGCACATGCGGAGCATATCCTCCATCGTCTTGTTGGTTCGTTCAGTCTGGCCATCCGTTTGGGGATGAAAGGCCGTACTAAACGCTAACTTTGTATCCAACATTTGATGAACGAGCCGTCAATCATTCGATGTGAACCGCCCATCACGGTCACTAACGATGCTCCGAGGAACACCGTGCAGTCGAACAACCTGCTCCACATAAAGCTTGGCCAATGTTTCCACTGAATCATCTCTTCTGTTTGGAAGGATGTGCGCCACTTTTGTCAACCGGTCCACAATCACCCAGATTGAATCATGACCGCGTTGAGATCTCGGCAACCCATGCACGAAATCCATCGAAATATCATCGAACTTCCACTCCGGAATAGGTAATGACTTCAGGAAACTGCCAGGCTTCTGGCATTCCGCTTTCACCAACGCACAGGTATTGCATTCAGCCACATAACGTGCGACATCTTTCTTTAATCCGGGCCACCAGAACAGCTTTTTCATATCTCTGTACATCTTTGTGCTCCCTGCGTGAACTGAGTACTTTGTAAAGTGAGCTTCGTATATCAACTCTTCCCTCAATTTACCCACACTCGGGACGCACACTCGACCATTTCTTCTTAACAAACCGTTATCCCAAGAGAATTGGTCATCCGGCCCATCTTTTGCATAGCGCTGGAGGCTTTCATCAAGCTCCGTTGCTCGCCGAACTCTGTCCGTAAGGTCATATTGCACCTCCGTCCAGTTCAAGCATGCATCGGTTGACGAACCCTTGTCAACACAAGATATCTCCAATGCTTCCAATTCCTGGATTAAACGCTGATCATGCCTCTGCAACCAGCTTGCCCGTACCGGAGTCTTTCGACTCAAAGCATCAGCGACCACATTTCCCTTCCCGGGAGTATAGTGAATCTCGAAGGTGTAGTCCCCAAGGAACTCCATCCATCTTCGTTGTCGCATATTCAGATCCTTCTGATCCAACAAATACTTTAGGCTTTTATGATCTATATAGATATCCACCTTCGCGCCATATAGATAGTGCCGCCACAACTTGAGCGCAAAGATTACCGCCGCCAACTCCAAATCATGGACGGGGTAATTCCGCTCATGCACTTTCAACTGGCGCGAGCCATAAGCAATCACTTTACCAAACTGTAGAAGAACGCAGCCTAAGCCGCTCCCGGAAGCATCACTATAGATCTCATACCCATCGGTACCACATGGCGATGTCAACACAGGCGCCGTGGTCAAACGACTCTTCAATTCTTCAAAAGCTCGCGCGCACTCCGGCGTCCAAATGAACTTTTGATCTTTTCTCGTCAGCGTGGTCAGAGGTAAAGCAATCCGTGAGAAGTTTTCCACAAACCGTCTATAGTAGCCCGCAAGTCCAAGGAAGCTCCTGACCTCGGCCACTGAAGACATCACTGGCCAATCTCGGATGGCACTTATCTTCAACGGATCCACCGCGATACCCTCTCCGCTTACCACATGGCCTAAAAAGGCTACTGAAGAGAGCCATAACTCACACTTTGAGAACTTGGCAAAAAGCTTATTCCTCCGCAGGGTATGCAAGACCAACCGCAAATGGTTTGCGTGATCCTCTTCCGACTGAGAGTATACTAAGATGTCATCGATAAACACAATAACAAACAAATCCAAGTACTCTCGGAACGTTCGATGCATTAGGTCCATAAATACCGAAGGCGCATTACATAGGCCAAAGGGCATTACCGTGAACTCATAATGACCGTAGCGCGTTCCAAACGCCGTCTTGGGAATGTCACCTTCCCTAATCCGCAGCTGATAATATCCCGATTTCAAATCCAATTTGGAATAGACCGTTGATCCTGCCAGCTGATCAAAGAGGTCATCAATCCGCGGGATCGGATATTTGTTTTTCTCCGTCAGCTTATTCAATTCGCGGTAGTCAATACACAACCGTAAGCTACCGTCTTTCTTTTTCACAAATAGAACAGGCGCGCTCCAAGGTGACATACTTGGGCGTATATATCCCTGCTCCAACAACTCTTGCAATCGGACTTTCAACTCAGCCATCTCTTTTGGCGCAATGCGATATGGAGAGCGGGCCACAGGTTTCGCACCTGGCACCAACTCAATAGAGAAGTCAATCTCCCGCTGGGGTGGTAACCCAGGAAGATCTTTAGGAAACACATCGGTAAACTCTGACACAACTAGTACTTCACCGACATTGGCCTTTGGCTCAACAGCCTGAATTAGCGTGAAGAATAACTCCGCGCCCTTCCGAACAGCATTGACGACTTGGAGTGCAGACAACAGAGTCCCGCCAACACCTCGCATACCAGCGAACTTCGTCACAAGTCCGGTATTTTGGCCCAGTGTAATCTCCTTGGAGTTGCAATCAATAAAGGCACGCTGCTCCGAGAGCCAGTCCATACCAAAGATCACATCAAACTCCGACAACGGTAGCACAGCTGCACTCAAACCGAAATCCCGACTTCCTATTTGCACAACCACATCGCAAGCCCTATTCGCAAGCATCATACAGCCATTCGGCAATAGCACCCTTGTACTATCCACCGTCACATGACTTGGTGCCCCAATGCGAGATACGAAATCCTCAGACAGAAAAGAATGCGAAGCACCCGTATCAAACAGGGCTCTCGCCAAATTATTCCGAATCAGGACAAAGCCTGCAGCACACACACACGCACAAGCTATACATAACCAAAACCATAGCACATAAGCAAGTAAGCTAACTCAACTCGTACCTGTGACGACGTCACTTTGCTTAATCGCTTCCTGTTGGCCAAGCTGATATATTCGGGGCTATGCCTGAGATGCAGAGGAATCAACCACCGCTTTGCCCTTCTCAGCATACGACGCACCCGCCTTCTTATCCCCTTTGGGCTGAATAACCCGACAGTCACGAGCTATATGCCCCACCCGGCCACAGTTATAGCATGTACGAGAATCCGGCCTTGATGTCGCTCCCGACACAACGGTCGTAGTCACTTGCCCAGACGGCTTGGACCTCTTGCCCCCTTTCTTCTGGTAAAACGATTTGCTCGGGCGAGGTGCTTGTACCTCTGGCTTTGACAGAACTAAGCCCTTGTTCCCTTGCACCCGCCGCATGTCCTTCTCCAATGCACACGCAGTATCAACCAACGCCTGAAACCCTTGGTTCACTGAACTCGAAAGCAGGAATCGCAACTCATCCCGCAATCCTTCATAGAACCGATTCATTTTCCTTTGGTCATCCGCGAAGATTGTACCCGCATACCGTCCCAACCTGGTAAACTCATGCAAGTAGATATCCACACTATCTTCCCCTTGCGTTAACCGTTGGAACTCATTTTCCATAGCAATGCGTTGCGCCGCTGGGACATGTTTCGCCAGAAATATTCGAGAGAACTCCTCAATCGACACTTGCATTAATTGCCTGCCCGCCAAATGGTGTACCTCAACCTCGTCCCACCACAACCGCACCTCTCCTTCAAGCATGAAGGTGGCTAAGGTGACCTTTAGAGTTTCCTCCGCCCTGATCGCTGTCATTATCCTCTTAACACGCGATAACCAATCTTCCGCCTGCGTTGGGGATCCCATTCCCGCAAACGTAGGAGGACTGAAGCTCATGAATTGCTTCAACTGTCGGTCAGCTGCTCGTGGATCTACAGCCTCAATCGGCTCGGGTCTTACAACAACACGAACTGGCTCTACTGCCGGTTGCGCTTGCCCGGTCGGCTGAATCATGGCAAATAGAGCCTCAGCAACTAAACGAACAGTTTCCGCAGATGGAGGAGGTGTGGGCACCTCAGCTGGTGCCACACTCTCATCAGAACGCTGGGGCTCAGACTGCCCAGCACCACTACGCGTCACCTATAGGTGGACAAGACACACATTAGCGAACGTATGCAAGCAAAACAACACAAAAAGGAACGCGCAGATTCCTCAAACAAGATTTTGTACATTCCTTAGTGGACATTCCAGAGTTCATTAGCGTTACAGCAGGGCGCATAAACACGCGCTCGCCACCCCATAAAAGAATTCATCCACGAATTCGATAGAGGAAGACCGAACGAAGCTGATACCAAAATGTAACGACCCCATCCGTTAAATGACGTATAGTAGAAGGTCCGACCGGGGCCCCACACTATATGCCACAAACATACGGTGAGGTCACAGGATAATACCAAACCAAACACGAATCCTAACTCAGAGCATTCTAGCGGAAGCTTTAAGTAGTAATTTGAACTCTAACCAGGAATGTCCAATATATAAACCACCTTTATATATATCACGGAATGTACACAAATACATAGAGTTTGGCCTTAAGGCCTTACAGTTCCTCTTTTTACAACGTATGGTTTACAAACCTCGGCGCGCAGGCCGGCCATACATGAGTAAAAGCAAATAAGCAAAAACATTCGCTTAGCCTTCAAGGGCTAGCCGCAGCAGCAGCAGCAACAGCAGTAGGGCTTCAGCCCTTCACCTACCACTTGGTTCTCCAGCACCTGCACGGGAACAATCCACCCAACCGGTGGCAAACAATGCAACGGTCAGCATTCAGCTGACCCAATTATAACAATCTTACCCCTTTCTCGGGGCATTAGCATTCTTTCCCTGCAAAGCATGGCATCATATAGCAACTATGTGCGCGCAGGCACATTCAAGCCATCACAACTATCGGCCACACGACCCGACAGTCCGTGCACTCAGGGCACATTTTCGGTGTACCGGAATACTAGGGTCAACACCACCGTCTACACGGTATTTGAGCATTCTAGTCTTTCCGGCGCGCGGGCCTAAGACTCTCATTAGGCGCTCCAACAAAACCTATAACCAGGCTTCCAAGTCGGATGGACCTAACACAGGTACGGATCAGCCACCCCCCATTGCTCAAGTCGCCGTGCCACCTCGAATACGGAAGTATCCATGGCTATTTATAGGCGCGGGTCAGTTTCACCTTTCCTGTTCGGCAATCTGCCTTTTCATCGAGTTGCAGCCCAACGGATCAACCGCTCATAAAGTGGCAACGCACGGCCACAAGAGTTGCATCCAACCCTCTTCATTTCCTAGACATCGTCCAGTACTTCCTGCTGCACCAAGCAACAGGTAGGCACAAGGCATCACAAGCCATAATCACGGAGCCATCTCCGATATGCAAACAAGCATCACCAATCCAGACCACGTCCAGATGGGCTTCACACAGCATGCCTAGAGCCGTACTCCAATTCCGGCCTCTAATAAGGGGGACTTCACATATCTACCCCAAGGGACACCACAACCCACCGCACACTCGCGGGGAAGGGTTTTCCCTATGCAATGCAGAAAAGAAGGACTTCACATGTCCAAGAAGGGAGATCGTTACCCTTGTCGATCTCTTGGGAGCCATTGAAAACTAGCCGGTGAGAAAGAACCGCAGCAGCCTTGCCTTCACAATGCCGGCTTCGGATCACGAATCGGACCACGAGAACTCCGCCGGTGGCTTGATCTCCTCCTCCTTCTTCTTCCTCCTCTCTCTTTCTCTCTTCCTTAAGCACATGAAGAATAGCTTCCTTCATCAGCCTTCACGAAATAAATCTAGCCAGGAAACCACCTGAGCCCTTGGATCAAAAGAGAGAAATCTGAACGGCCACGATTTGCCCAAAAACCCAAATTTTTGGCTGACACGGCCTGTGACACGCCCGTGTCACAGGCCGTGTACCCTTAAGCGGTTCATACCGACTGAGAGTTACCAGAACACGGGCATCGACACGCCCGTGTCGAGCCTGACACGCCCGTGTCATATCTGAAACACGCCCGTGTCACCCCCCCGCCTTATCGAGCTGCGAGCAGTACACGGGTCGGAACACGGCATTGGACACGCCTGTGTCCAACCTGACAAGCCCGTGTTCAAGGCTTGGTTCAAGGCCGTGTAATCTTCTGACTCGGGCCACAATTTTATTTGCGTGACACGCCCTGGGACACGCCCGTGTCCCAGGCCGTGTACCCCGACACGCCCTGGGACACGCCCGTGTCCCAGGCCGTGTAACCTGACCTGCACCTCAAAATTATTTTGAGTCTTTTGGGGTCTTTTTGGGGTGTTACATATTATTTGGGCAGAGGGGTAACTGTTTTATCTACGTAAAGGTACCTTTCATCGCAACGGATAGTGGAAAGGTTACCGGTGCATTTCTCTTTTCATAGGCCTATTAGCTAGTACTATTTTGATTTTTAATAAGCCGTGCTGGTATGATATTAACCCCAGTATTTATCTAGGAGTAGGATTAACTAGTTATTATTTATTGTTTTACAGTTAGCTTTGCGTGTGTTTGTTTTGAAATTTTTTTCTTTTTTAATGCTTTCTTGCGAGAATTTTGTCTGCTTGTGCCTAATTCGAGAAGTGGATTAATCGCTCAGTATATTCTTTGTTCAATTTGTTTTCATTTTTCAAGCTGTTGTCGCAGAATGAGGCTTCACGGAGAAAATGATGCGAATTGTCCTGTTTTTGCAAAAGGCACTACTGGGGAAAATCACGCGCGGCAAAAACGCGCGATCATGCATTTTATTTTATTAAAAGCGCATGCCGGGCATTTTTGACGCGCGCTGGCCCTAATCCCGTACATCTGCTCGAGCGACGGCTTTGCCTCTTTCTTCTCCGGCGAAAATTCTTCCTCCTCTTCCAAATCTTCCCCCATTTTTCCTCTCTTTATCTTTCACTTTCTTTTCTCCTCATCACCATGAGTCCTTTCAAGAAAGTGGTTATCTTGTTGCGCGGTAAGGGTGGTGCTTCCTCCTCCTCTACCCAGAATGTGGTTCTAGATGAGCTGGAATGTGTTCCAGATGCTCAGGTGGATTCTGAAGAGCTAGAAAGGATGCTTCGTTTTGGGAAGCCGGAGATGATAACGAGGTTTGGTCGTCTTATTCAAAAACCCTTTTTGGATTTTCGCTTTGTTTCGGACGAAGAACTCGCAGCCATTAGCCAAAAGCTGGAAGTGGATCGCTTACTCGATGTGGGTTCATGGCGATATCTTTTTTTCATTATGGAGACGAGATTTTGCGAACTCACTCTTGAGTTCCTTTCCACCTTTTGCATCTTAGAGCGACGTGATGCAGTTACTGGGGAGTCCACTTCTATGTCATTTCGGTTGAACTCCTGTCCATATACCTTTGGTGTGGGTATGCTTGTCGTACATGAGAGGATATATACCACTGAGGTGCTCATGGAGTCTAATGTTCTGCATCGGTCCCATGAATTCCCTATTGCTGTATCTCCTCATGCATTATGGCAGGAGATCATCGTCCCGATGCAGTAGTATGAGGCGCGTGAGGCCAAATCCTCCTGCATCATCTCTCCTGCCCTCTGCTATGTTCAGCACTTGATTAGGTATAGTTTTAATGCCCGCGCAATGAGCTAGAATGTAGCGGGATGGTTTGATCTTCTTTACAACTACATCATGCAGCACAGTGTCCCTCTCCACCTAGGACGTGTTCTAGCGGACTATTTCCTTCACCAGGCCACATATGTACCATTGAAAGCCATCGATGGTTCATATTTTATTATGCGAATTGCCAAGGGATTAGGAGTCTTTGACACTTTGCCTGCCATGACTCCCGTTTCCCACGGAATTTCATTTCGGCAACCTTGATGACTTCCATCAGGTTGGTGCGTCGTGATTCTAGCAATATGTGGCGTTACGTTAATTGTACTGTTGATTGAGCACAACCTGCTTAAGCTCCTTCTGCTGCTACGGATTCTTTTTCGGAGTCTCGTAAGCTTGATGATGTTGCTCTCAGCCATACTGTGCCTTTGGACCGTGCTTCTTCTTTTGCCCATTCCTCGCATCGTAGGAGTTTTGCGGAGGATTATCCCGACTACTACGCGTGGCATTTACAGATGGAAGAGATGATTTGCCAGCAGCACAACATGACTGAGCGCATTCATGATTTTCTTGGGGTGCCTCCTAATGTCCCTGCTCGAGCTTCTACTTCGCGTGCTCGTACTCCGCCTCCGCCTCCCCCTTTTTCTGATCTACATGAGCGATTGCTGCTATTAGTTGTTGTGTTTGCATTATCTGTATTTCATGTGCTATTGTGTTTAGTTTCATGTGATAGATGTGTTTGATATTATGTTTGGTACTAACTCGCAAGTGTTGCTTAGCTTTTATTGGTTATACCTTGTTTTACGTTTTTGTTCAAGCTTTTTTGAAGGTGACCTATCATTGGTGCAGCGGGGTGAGCTTAAACTTTTTGCATTTTTTGCTTCATTCTTTAATATCGATCTTATGGTATGCTCATTTTCTGAGAATTGGGTTACCTCTTCCTCGACTTTACTTCATTGCTTTTATTGTAAATTTTGCGATAGTTGTTCAGTTTAAGTCTGGTGGGGGAGAGTTATGAGGGTTACCTTTACACTTGCGCTACATGCACTTGCATACCACTAGTATATTTTCATTTTCTGTTTTTATCATGACCGCATTATGCACGTACACCGCACGAGCGCGCACTTAAGCATGCGCTCTACCCAAGTTAAATTTGTTTTGTTTGGTGCTAACTATAAGATAGTGGTGCTGACTTAGGATTTTAGGATAGAGTAGTTCGAAACTCGTGCAGTGCCCCTAATAGAGTACTCATGGTGTGTAGAAATAGTATAGATTCAATTATTCTTTATGCTCGTAGTTTAAAATTTTCTGCATTCGTAAATATTGTTTGCACTACTCAAAATTACTGAATGGGAGTAATTGAATGGTAGAGTAGGAATGTGTGTAGCCACCACTAGCCTCGTATTGCTCGAGTCGGGAGGAAGGATCATCTTTATCGGTGCTTAAGAACTTGCTCTAAGCTACTCTCGAAGCATTGGTGCTTGGTTAGTCGAGCGTGAGCGTGATATGGGCCTTCATTTGTTTAGTTTGAGCCTTGTACCATTCCCGACGTCTATCCATTACTATCACTGTTGAGCCTATCCCTTCCATTGATATCCTTATTCCTCACTACAAAAGCCTTATACCCTCTCCTACTCTCACATCAGGAGGTGATCGATCAGTTAGTTTGCTTTGTTGTCATTTGTTTCCGTCATGTTTGTGCAGCTTGTAGTGTTGTCGTGTTGTTGTATTAGGCTGCAGCTATTTTGTTTAAAATACAAAAAAAGAAGTAAATGAAATGAAATTGTCTGATTGGGAATAAAAAGAATATATATGTGGTTGTTAAGTTGT
The DNA here is from genome assembly GCA_039513925.1 of Platanthera zijinensis. Taxonomy (NCBI): domain Eukaryota; kingdom Viridiplantae; phylum Streptophyta; class Magnoliopsida; order Asparagales; family Orchidaceae; genus Platanthera; species Platanthera zijinensis. The sequence continues at coordinate 28,769,915 of CM077091.1, read as the reverse complement.
GAATTGTTTTTGGTTTTTTTGATCGTGGTAGGCGTGCACGCACCGTAGAAAAATACAAGTCTAGTGGTGCGTTGCACGTGTTTGTTGTTGTTTATAGCGGTGAGTGTTTTCGGGCGCTCCTATTTTAGATGTGCGTGTCCATCTTGTTTACCTTTGTCTATCCCGCCTCGCCAAAGCCCCATTCTATCCTTCAAGTCCTACTAATTCACATTTGAGTCGGCCTAGCATCGTGGAGAGAGTTTGTGCAGGCGAGCGTCTGGTTCCCGATATTGGTGGATTCCTTTGGATGTGATCCTGAGCCCCTGTCTTTGGCAATGCTCACCTCAGTGGCGTGCCTACTTTCTTCCTGCTTATGACTGGACGATTCTCCAGCATTCCTATTTTGAGTGGCTATAATATTTGTTTACGCATGTCAAAATTTATATACTTCGTAGCATTAATAAAAAGTTTATCTATTTTATTTTCTACGCCCATGAGTATTTGATTTCTCGCTTGACTTAGTTTTGAAATTTCTAAGTCAGCTAACTATTTTTGAGTTCACGGAGAGATGATTTACTCGCGATGAGCAAATGTTTAAGTCTGGTGGTGTGATGAGTCTGATATTTATAGTGTTTTTCGGACTCATATGGGCTTGTTTTAACGTACTTGCATTTCAGTTTTAGTATGCTATCGCTGATATTTCTTTTATTTTGCTTTTCACGATAAGTTCACTGTTTCGGCCCATTGGTGTGCAATTACGCATTCTATTATCGTGGGTATGCACATGGTGCTCCTCGTTATCTTTAGGTTTTGTTTTGTTTGCATTTTTTTGCTGGAAGCTTGTGCTCCAGCCTGGATTTATTGTTGTGCAGGTAGTCGGGATGTCCCGAAGTCCATTTTCAGTTCTGTGTAAAACGCAAGATCGTGCGCATTTCTTCGCGCACGGTTCCAGTTCAATCGTGTGTTTCACTCAGCTTTCCTAGGGCATTTGTTTCTACCCGTGCGATTCGTTCCTACACGGTTTCGGCCAAACCGTGTGAGAAGGAATCACACGTCCTACACCATATGGCAGGCTTTCCAGTCATCTGTGGTTAATCATGCGTTTCCTTCACGCACAGGAAACGAAGCCCATACGCGAGTAAAATGCATGGTTCCACTATTTTCTCCTGCAATCCTGCGCTTTGAGTTTACCAGTGCAATTTTCGTCACGCACGGGTGGAATCGCCCGTGCACGAGTAAAATGCACGGGTCAACACTTCTTCTTCCTCAAGCATTATCTGTACGCGAATATCACACGGTTCACGCACGGTCATGCGCCAGACCGTGCGTGACCACTTTTCTGATCTTTTTCTATTTAAGAGTAGGTTTTCTGCCATTTGGGGAGGAGTTTTTTGATAGACTTCTTCCAACCGATTTCTCCAACGACTTATGGCAAAACTCTGCCGTTTCACCTCCGGCCTTCATCTTCAATCAAGGAGAGAAGCTCCGGCCATGCTCACGAAGCCTACATCTTCCCGACGCTTTCTCTAGGCCTTCTCCTTAATCTACTAGCTTTGTATCAAGCTTTGACGCCATAGCCATCAATAAAGGGAAGCTTGCAACCTTCTTCCGGATCATGACACGAAGAAGACGGGTCCACTGGAGGGTAGTGACATCCTTCTCTACCCCAGACGCAGTTGAGGACCGAGCTTGGACACGGATTGACAACCAGGCGATTCCTTCCGCGATTCCTCAGCAAGACTTCAGATTCGGTCGATCTACTACCTTGTTATTCCTTTATTGGTGTGTATGTGATGTTAAATATTTCTATGTAGTTGATTTGCACTTTGGTTGTATATGTAATGTGTTTCATGTCTATGTGATTCTTATTTCATTTTACCGCTTAAGTTGCTTGAGTTGCGCGATCTTTCCATCCGCCATCCATCTGTTCTTGCTGTTCTAGAAATTGCTAGAAGAGTGCGTAACGAAGAGGTGCTTACGACCCTCAAATTCTAGTTCTTCAATTGCTTACTCGTCCATTCGCCTAGCGATTCAGTGCATAGTCTCCCGTGTATTCTTCCATCCTGCCTGGCAAAGCGATGCATAGCGACATTGCATAGGAGTAGTTGTTAGCCTTTTATTTTCTTTTTTTATTGAAACCATCAAAACCCCCCATCGTTAACTCTGACCTAAGGACTTCAATCTCAAGTCCTCCTAAATATTAACTCCCCCTTACTGTGTTCCTTGAAGAGATCAATACTTGGGAAAGCCCCCCATTTTATATTACTTATGCGACCGGTACACTTGTCGTTCAAACGCATCAGGGCTGAAGGCTGGACCATTACCAATAAATTCAGCCCCATCTCCATATTTGAAAATTTTAGGCTCATAATAAAAGATAAGGTCGAGGCCCAATGCATCTCTGACTAAAATTAAAGACCATATTATAGGATCTGTACTGGTCTTTATCATTGACCTCTCCCCCTTTATTACTTCTTTAGAAACTTTTTTGCTTTGGGAGGTGGTCTTCTTAGACAAATGATTTACTCATACAGTGACCAGATTCTTTACTTGCTGCATGTGATTATCAACGAATTGAGTGTATGCATCCATTATTCTTTATATGACAATCTTATCTCCTTCCAGGATGTTCTTTGTAGCATCATAAACCATTTTCATGTTCTTAGTGGCGATGCACTGATTCTCTATGATATAATTTTTCATTTTTAATATCTCATCAAGCTTGTTGGTTGTAAAATCGATAGCTGAAATTGCCATTGTAAAGAATTTGATAGTGTTATCCCTCAAAAATATGACCTCAAACCTAGTGTAAGAAATTTAAGTGGTCGGGTCCTTTCTAAAATTTTTTGATTGAGTCATCTACATACAACTCAATTTTCCTCCTCTACTCATCAAACAGTCCTCTGAGTTTAGTCAAAAAGGAGATGGGAATCTCCTTATTCAGTCGTGTAATCCTTAGGAAGTTGACTTCTACATCATTCTGCCTTATCTATCCCCTCATTTATGAATAAACTATTTCATAGTTAGAAGAGTGTTTTATATGGTTATCAAAATGGATGGACTCTTCTCTCTCATGATCCTTAGCACTTATCTTGTCATCAACTGCTTGGTTGTCTTTATCATAGATTTTAATGACTGTTTCAACAATTTAATCACGGTGCTCAAGGTGATTCTCCCATTTAATAGTATCATCAGTTACAGGAACTTGAAGTAGATCTTCTGCTAGACTGTTGTCATCCTCTAACACGTGCTCCCACTCAACAGGAGAACTATCAGTTAACACATAAGAGTCAGGTTGGATTTGATCCATCCATCCTTGTAGATTCACTAGGAAGGTGTCAGTCTTGTCCCGCAGACACAAAATAGGTAAGCATTCTCCCCCACAACAGGAGCTTCTTCTCTTAGGGTCTCCCCCTGAACATCATTATATATTCTATCCACAACCTTTGTTACAACATCTTTAGTATAACCATGTCCCCTTTAACATCAGTAGGATTCACACTAATGGGAACAGCCTTGGCAATAAGATCAGAAGAAATAGAGGTTTGTGCACTCACATCCCTTCTTACCTCTATTGTGGATTATATCAGATTGGGATTTTGAGGTTCAGTATTCTTACTTTCAGAAGAGTTACTGTTGGAGCTTTCTTTAGAAACTCTATCAACCCTTTTATTCTATGTCTGAGCACTCTGTATAGGGTGATTGATCAGAACCCTGTCCCACCTGTCAAACATCGTAATGTCCATCCTCCTCATGTGATGGATCCTAGCACCAAGCTGTAGATTCAGTATTTTAGGTTTAGTGTTAAATAAGATCACAGATAGGAATCTACCAAGGTTTGGTTTAGGTACACATTCAATTATCCTATCAAAAATGACCTTACCCCAGTTGGTCTTCTTTGTGAGGAATACCCTTGTCATTAATTCAAACATATTTCTAGAAATCTTGTCATGTGATCAAGTCTTGAAGATTAGAGCCTTTCTTATGATTTCAACAAGGATTTTTCCTCTGAGATTCATCCCTTTCCTAATGATATAACTACTAGTGTGCTTGGACATGTAATACCATTTCAAGGCAGACCTTATATCATCTTAGAATAGTTCATCTTATTCCTCAATATAATTGAGAATGAAGAGCTTCAGTGCCTTGCAAATCTTTCTGACATTGATTTTAATCTTCTCACCATTGATGTACATTTTAATCTTTGTGGAGGAAGTGTTCACCTTGGCAATAACATACAATTCCAGTACTTCACTCTTATAGATGGCACATGGCTCAAACAATACAAATTCCAGTTCTATTGTAGTGAGAAGGTGGATAATTGATTTGATTTCATTAGGATCAACACAAAATACATTTCAAACAACTTCACTGCCCTCAAACAGGAAGTCTACATTCTTGGAAGCCATTAAATCCTGAGAGATTGATCGAAGAGGGAAAGATGATGCACAAAAACAAGGGTGTGGGACATAGTAGTTTGGAAGGGAAATCGAAAGAAGGTGTTTATTATATACACGATTTCTATTTATACCCTACCATATTCAAGAAGATGGAGAGGTGCATATCTTGTCATGATTTTATCTTTGGATGGATGACTGAGATTTAATTGATAGATTTGAGGCTTATTCAACCCGTCAGAATGTATGCATCAAGTGCACTTGACACTCTCAATGCCTGGGGTGTATTCAACATAGTCAACGCCTGGAGTTGATTCAACGCACTCAATGTTAGGAAGGTTAATCTTTTTCTCCCTTATGTTGTCCTACAAAAGTTTAGCCTCCAATTGCATACATTCATACATATATATATATATATATATATATATATATATATATATATATATAAAGAGATGCTTTACAAGATTAAATCTACTTGAAGTTCAACATTCCTAATTCAAACTTGAAACTGTTGAACTTGGATTCATCAAGAGGCTTAGTAAAGATGTCAGTAACTTGTTTGTTAGTGGGGATAAACTCGTGGCTCTTATCTTCTATCTCAACATGCACACTTATTAAGTGATATCTAATTTAAATATTTTTGGTATTGCTATGTGATACATGATATTTAGCTATTGAAAAAGCACTTGAGGAATCATAGAATATTGGAGTTTTACTTAGCTGGATATTGTAATCCTGAAGTTAATGTTGTATCTATAGGAGCTAGGCACAACATCTTTTTGCTGAAATGAATTAAGATTCAGATGTGGAGATAGCTATAGTGGTTTGCTTGTTGCTGCTCTAGGATACCAGCCTTCTCCCTAAAATTTGATAGGTACCTAAAGTACTTTTCTTTTTTTCTTTGAAAAATGCAAAATTTGCATCTGAGAAACCTGTTAGTTCAAATTCATTATTCCTTGGGTACAAAAGACCAAGATCAGGTGTTCCCTTAAATTATCTCAGAATTATCTTTGCAATAATATAGTGAGATTGTTTAGGGCAAGCCTGGTACTTAGCACAAATACATGTAGCAAACATAATGTTTGGTCTACTAGGAGTTAAATAAAAGAGGGAGATAATTATTCCTCTATACAAGGTTTCATCAACTGGTTTCCCATTATCATCCTTTTCTATAGACATACCTAACCCTATAAGGGTTTTTATGGTAAAGGCACTCTCCATTTTAAATTTCTTGATTAAGTCCTTGGTGAACTTGGACGGAGAAATAAGCAGTCCATCATCAGATTGTATAACTTGGAGGCCTAAGAAATACTTGGGTTCACCCATACTATGCATCTTAAATTGCCCTAGCATAATTTTAACAAACATTTAGCATAATTCATCATCAGTAGACCAAAAAGACTATGTCATCAACATAAACTTGGACTAGGATTATCTTTCCATTGAATTCCCACAGGAATAATTCTCATATATCTTTCCCCTTCAGAATTTGTTCACAATGAGAAAGCTAGAAAGGGGTTCATACTAAGCCCATAAGACCTGTTTCAACCCATATAATGCATTTCTAAATGAAATACATGGTTAGGGAGAGAATAATTGATAAAACATGATGGTTGTTCAACATAAACATCCTCTTTCAGGTCACCATTCAGGAGAGCTTACATAACATCGATTTGGTAGACCTTAAATCCCTTGTAAGCTGTATATGTAATGAATAACCTTATGGATTCAAGTCTAGCTACTAGTGCAAAGGTTTGATGAATGTCAATAGCTTCCTCTTACAGGCATCCTTTAGCAACCAATCTAGATTTATTCTTTATTATAACACCATTCTCATCTAGTTTCTTTCTGTATATCCATTTGGTTCCTATGAAATTATGTCCTTGAGGTCTGGGAACCAACTTCTAGACATTACATCTTTTGAATTGGTTCAAATCTTCTTGCATAGCCACAATCCAGTTTGTGTATATGTTGGCCTCTTCAAACTTCTTGGGTTCTATCTGACACAGAAAGCTTGAATACATAGCAATGTTGTGACTTCTACACCTTATGGTTACACCCTATCTTGCATCCCCAATAATCAGATCTCTGAGATGGTTTCTTAAGTTTCTAATGGTTGTTGGGATCCTCTATTCAGATTCTTGAAATTCATCTTCAGTTTCCTGAAGTTCATTTTCTCTTTGCATTTCACTTGGACCTTCTTCTGGGAAGAGCACACTTTTATCCTTTTCTTGTTCAATTGGAAGTGTGTCATCAATCCTTATTTTTCCTATCATTAAATATGCACCTGTAACACTAGAAGAGCTTAGCAGTTCATTGTGAATCATTGAAGTTTCATCATAAAAAACATTAATATACTCTTCTACAACATGATTTTTCAAGTTGTAGATCCTATAGGCTTTACTATGGTTGTTATACCCAACAAAAATACCCTTATAGGATTTCAATAAAATTTATTAGGAAGGACTTCCCCTTATTCAGCACAAAGCACTTGCTTCCAAAGATTATAAAATAAGATAAATTTTGTTTTATGCCTTTCATAAGCTCATATGGAGTCTTATTGTGGTACTTGTTAATAGAGGCCCTATTTTGGACATGACAGGCTATGTTCACTGCCTCAGCATAGAAATATTCTTGGAGAGTGGTATCACTTAGCAAAGTCCTTCCTTCATTTTTAAGAGCGGTATTTTTCCTCTCAATAATGTCATTTTTCTATGGTGTTCTTGGAGAAGAAAATTCCTGAAAGATACCTTATTCTTTGTGGAATTTTATCATGCATTCAGAATGTAATTCTATGTCATGCTCACTTCTTATTTTGACTACAGTGCATTACTTTTCATTTTGAATCTGCTTAACAAAAGTCATAAAGCTATCTTAAGGTTTCAGACTTTTTCTTAAGAAAGAACACTGAAGAAAATATTGAATAGTCATCAACAATTACAATGGTATAGACTTTCCTACTTAGAATATTAATTTGAAAAGGACTAATGAAATCCATATGCATGAGGACGAACCTCTCAGAATCCTTGGACTCAATGCTTTTAAACGAGGACTTTGTCTGCTTTCCCTTTGGGCATACATAACAAATTCCCTCTTTAGAGCATATCAATTTGGGTTAATTTCTGACCAACCCTTCACTATAGAGCTTATTAATAGCCTTGTAGTTCAAGTGAGAAAGTCCCTTGTACCATTGCACTAAATAATAGTCTGTCTCATTTGTTATAAGGCATACTGCAGAATCAGAGTCTAAACAAAGAAAATTTAGACACTATATATTTCCACTCCTACAACCTGTCAGAAGGATCTCTTGGTCACTTCACCTCTTGATTAAGCATTTATCCTTGTGGAATACAATGATGTAGCCTAGATTACAGAGTTGAGTTATGCTAATAAGATTGTGTTGTAATCCATCTACATAAGCCACTTTTGGGATGGATTATATATCATTGGTGATCATAACATAACCTTTAGTAACCCTTTTGTATGAACCACAAAATATGACTTTGGGTCCATTTGTCACTAGACTGAAATATTTCAGATGGTTCCTTGTTCTAATCATGTGCTTAGAACATTCACTGTCCAAGTAATAGATAGGCATTTGATGGGTATTTGGACTAACCTGCAATCACAGAATTAGTATACCTCAGTCTTTGGTTCTTGTTAGTATAAACAAGAATTTTTCTCCCAGATGCAGTCGTGATAGGAAGGCTTCTTTTTGTACTTGTCATATTAGGGTTTTTCCAACAGTCAATGGTAATGTTTCCCACCTTGCCATGGTACCATCACTCATGTATGTTATATCTCCTCTTCTGAACAGCCTTAGAAGTGTGTGAACAATCAAATTTCTTTTATTTATCAAGGAGAGTAGCAGCCTTTTTCCAATTTATCTCAGCAAGAATCTTGCTGAATGTAATCCTACAAGCTTGTTCTCTTGGTTTATTATGTCTGACAACAACATGTGCCTTCTTTGTAGCTAAAAAGGTGTTGATGGCATCAGAAATAGCCAAGTGAGACTTCATTAGTCTTGGTCATAGCCTTATTATTTTCTAAAAGATCTTGGGAGGAGGAAACTACCTTATCCTTGAGTGTGGGGGTTGGAGCACTAAACACAAAGTTCCTATTGTGGGTCATTTAAATTTCTTCATGGAGAGCCTTCAAGGAACTCAACACCATGCCCTTTCTTCTTCTATTATAAGGTGCACTATTGCTCTTACAAGAAGAATTTCCATTATTTCTAGTGACCATACATGTTGTCATGGTCATACCTGTTAGAAAGAAATACTACCTTCTGAAAGGTGGTTTATGATATGATTGGAGCCTTGACTTTCTTTTTAGAATGGGCAAATCTATCATTCCACTTGAACCCCAATCCATCTTATTATTTTGAGAGGAGAATGAGTCTATAAGTGGCAGCACTTTCATAGCCTTGGAAAATTTCTTTATTAACATCCTCTCTTTGCAGAGCTTTTTTTAGAGATCCTTAATGTTCTTGCATTTCTATCTTATGTTGCCAACTTGGATGATAGTGATTACTTTCAGCTGAATAATCTCTTTGCTGATCTGATCCAAAAATGAAGCAGACTCAGATTGCATGGAATTATCTTGTTGTAGAGAAAAATCTCTTCAGATTGTCTCTTGACAAACATTTTTCTTTTTTTGAAAGTCTACAAGAGAGCACCATAATAATTAATAAGTTGATTGACATCCTCATCAGGTTACTATCTATCCTCCTTAGTTGGGAATATTTTCGTTAATGTTTCCTCGATTTGATTTGAAGAGGCATCACCATCAACACTAAGAGCATAGTTATACTTCATGTTGGTTAAGCTTATCATGTGCACGATCTTCCTTAAAACAAGGTTAGACTTGTTGTCTAAGTGATAATGATAAGTTGTCAAAAGTTAGGCTTGTGGAGAGATAGAAAATCGGTCAAAATCCACAAGCGTTGAGTGAGGACAGCTCACTAAACTCTAGATGCAAAGAAATATGGTTAAGTCTACAGGCATTGAGTGAAGCAAGCTCACTTGATGCCAGATGCCAAAATGCGCTGAGAGAAGATGGTACAGTCAAAGCCCTTCAGAATTGGCAAAGTAAGAAAGTGGTTGAGTCCACATGCGTTGAATGAAGCCAGTTCACTCAATTCAATATAACAAGAAGGGTTGAGTAAAGTCAAGTTAGTCAAAGCCAGAATATTTTCAAGGCAGAAAAGTGGCTAAGTCCACATGCGTTGAGTGAAGGAAGTTCACTCAATGTCATACTGCAAAAAACGTTGAGTAATGCTCAGATACTCAAAGCTTTATCTTTGACAATAAAGAAATTTGGTTAAGTCCAGAAGAATCGAGTGATGAAGGCTCACTCGATTCCTAAGCAGTTAAGACTATAAAAGTATAGATGGCATTGAGTGATGAAGACTCACTCAACGCCTAAGCTAACAGAAAATTTGTCTAAGTATAGAAACATTGATTGATTGGTCACTCAATGCCTAATCAAGAGAATAGGTTAAAGAAGAACGCATTGAGTGAAGAAGCTATATTCAACGCTTTCATTCAGGAATGCGACTAAGGGTATAGGCATTGAGTGATGAAGGCTCACTCAATGCCTAGTGATAGAAAACAGTCAAAGTACTTTGGCATTAAGTGATGAATGCTCACTCAATGCCTATTAATACAGAAAGATTGGACAAAGCAAAAAGCATTGAGTGATGAAGGCTCACTCAACGCTATCAATGCCTGAGATGCAGAAAGATTGGCTAAGGCCAAAAAGCATTGAGTGAAGCTTGATTCAGTCAACGTTGTCAATGCTTGATTAAGATAGAAATCTTTTTATGTGTTTTGGCTTTGAGTGAAGCTTGTTCACTCAATGCATATACTAAAGAGTTTGACTTTGACAAAGTTCACAGATGCTGACGTCAGCAAAATTAAAAATGTTGCAGGATTGCTACAGTACACGACAAATGGCGCCGCAGGCATACTATATTACTTTTACTAATAAAGATAAGTTATAGCCGTCAACTATTGTGGGTCCCACTGCTCTAACAGACATTGGACATCGGTAATAAAATAAATAAGATTGGCGAGAAGAAGATAACTTTTCCAGTATTATTTTGAAAAGGCACTAGACTTTTTCTTCTTCCTCTTGCCATTGTTGTAGAGCTTGAAGAACAAGTTCAATCAACTGATCCAAAAGTTCAAAGAGGTAGTTGTTGTAATTTTCACCTGCAATAGCAAGATTAGAGATATCTCTTAGGTTGAAGAAGCAGCCAAGGCACAACCCTTGCTGTAGCTAATATGAAAGCCGATATAAGTTAACTATAGTTATCTTCACCTACTATAACAAGTTTAGAAGAAATTTTTGTGGTAAAAGAAGAAGCAGTGGTGTTTTACCCAAGTTATAGCAACTGGAAGCTCAATAAAGAGTGTTATTGTCATCTTCATAGTCAACAACAAGTTCAGAGTAAATCTATGAGAAATAAGTTACAGCAAGGGCTAACTCTAGTTGAAGACACTTCACAGTTCTAGCTGAACATTTCTGAAGAACATTTTCTGGAAGCTGTGAAGAAGAAGAAGAATTGACTGAATCTACTCACTCTAGGAAGGGAAGAAGAAGCAGAGCGAGTACAAAGCTACTGCTCTGTAAGATACTTCTCCGCACAAGCTAAGTCAACCTGAAGATAAATATCTTGTTGTTGTGATGTAGGTAGGATTGAGTTCATCTAAACTAAGGAAGGCAGGCTCAGAGAAATTTTTTTTGGAGTCAAATCTGCACAAACCAACCTTTACCTCTATAGGATCCATTCTTGGATCTGAGCTATAGGATCCTTTTGGATGTGAGTTGAAAACCAGATATTATAAAAGGTGAGAGTAGGATCAAGTTGTGGATCTAAGATAGGGATTAAGGGCCTATACTGTAGGAAATTTATTCCCTGAGGTAGGATCATTTGTTGATATGAGTGTAGATCTTGTTTGCCAGAGGTAGGAGCAAGCTTTCTCTAAGGTTGGAGAGTCATTCTCTCTGAGTTATAGGGCACTTGTGCCTGAGCTGTATGATACTTTAGATCTGAGGTAGGGTCATTACACCTGAGCTGTAGGAGAGTCATTCTCTCTGATATGTAGCAAACTTATGCCTGAGTTGTAGGATCCTTTGGATCTGAGGTAGGGCCTTTGCGCCTGAGCTATAGTAAAGTCATTCTCTCTGAGTTAGGGATATCCTCCATAGCCTGAGTGTAGGACATGTGCTCAACTCTGAGGTAGGTGATCTTTAGATCTCTGAGTTGTAGGATCCAGTCTTGGATATGAGGTAGGACTTTGATCCTTGGGTAAGTCTTGGAGGATCCTGTGAGATCCTGTGAGATCTATGTTTTAAGCTCTTAGGAGCCAAGATTTGGAGAAGTGCCTTGTCTAACAAGCTGTTAGAACTGTGGGAGGGATAGTGGACATACCCATAATTTGGGGAACCACTATAAATTCTGTGTGTGCTCTTCTTGGAGTGTCTTGAAAACAAAAAACTACTAATTCACAAACCACTTAAAGAAGGAAAACAAAACGATAGTCATAGAAGAATAGAAAACTTATTCAACCCCCCCCCCCCTCTAGGGGTTTAGATTCCTTGAAACAAAAGACTTTCAAGTGGTATAAGAGGGAGGTTACTTGCGAAGTACTTAATAGTCAGATTAGATCTCAAAGGGTAGCAAAAAGTATAGTACTTATGGGTTCAGTAGAGAATAATAAGAAGTGGAGCTCAATGGAGCTTCAAGTTTACAAAAAGGAGAACTTTGGGATCTAGAAAGAGAGGGTCTGACAGTTCATGGAAGCCACTAATCCTAGAATCTTTGTAATTATTCAAGAAGGACCCTTCATCCCCATGAAGGTCTCTATCTTAGATGCAGAGGTCAAGACTCTACAGAGTTATACTGAAATGACTAAAGATGAAGTCATCTTATCAACTATGGACAAGAGGGCACACAACATAATTGTAAGTTCCATAGATGACTCCACCTTCGAGATATTGGTCCACTGTAAGACAGCCAAAGAAATGTTGGACACATTGTGTAAGACCCCCCCCCCCCCTCCCATAACACAAAACACAGCACGAGGGGAGTCTTAAGCCCAGAATAGCCGCCTTGTGGTAGCGCTAGCACATGTGCTAACCTGTACTACAAGACGCCTATCCTGCCAGCTAAACATATCATTCCTTACCATCCCAACTACGAGTATAAAATAGAAGACAAATCCACAAATAAGTAATATAATCAAAAAGAAAGTACATAAAATAAAATAAGCATCAACAAGCTTTTATAATATCAGAGTATAAGTACAAAAACTGCACGATGGCTATAACTGAAATCTCTCAAGACTCACATCAGTAACAGACGGCAGCGATGGCACCATCACATCAGGCCCTATCATCCTGGCCTGACTGCCTTACTGTGTAACCTACTGCTGCTCTGTCTGAGGGGTTTCCTCCTAAAAAGGAAGACGTAGCAACTGTTAGACATAAAGACTAAGTGGCTATCACATCCACTCCGTCGGTGACTCCTCTGCACCATGAAGAGAAAGGAACAAGGGTAATATATATATATATATATATATATTATATATATATAGATATATATATATAGATATATATATATATATATATATAGATATATATATATATAGATATATATATATATATATATATATATATATCAATAGTAGTAGAAATATGTGGTAAAGGATTAATTAATATTAGTGAATATCAGAGTAAGTACATCAAATGAGTATAGCAATTTACTCTAGCAGTTCTACTATCAACAGCTGTATAATGTATGAATCTATGACTGTAAGTTACTTAACTTATATGAATGCCCATACAGACATATAAGTTAAGGGTCAGCTCAACCGTAAAGTAACTCATTATATAAGAGTGCCCATATAAACTTATACGATGAGTATCTTGTGTATGTAAAATATGTAATGATATGAATGCAATGCAATGACTCACCCATGACCATGCACAAACAATTAGTATGTCGACACAGACATGTATTTCCCACTTTTCTAGCAGGTATCGAACCTCTCAGGCGTCATCAGTTGTGGCCAAATGGTGACAGTAGAGCGGGCTCTACTACTAAGCTGGCATCCATACTACCGGGCCTAGGCCTTTGTATGCCTCAACAATAAGAACACAACAGCGGAGCTCACATGCGTACTATGGCTAAGAGGGGTCTTGGGTAGATGTGCACCAAGAACACAGACCAAACTGGCCTATCATCGTGGCACGGAAAGGGCCTCGGGAATTAGCACCAAGGACACATCCAATTTGTCCACTTGGAACGGAGAGGGACTCAGGAATGAGGACCCAGGACACAACCAAACCATCCAAATTCTATCTGTCAACTACCGTTGGTAAGATGACTGGCGAGCCCGTAGACCTGGCACACTATCCTTAACCCAGGATTATGACACAGCGTGTCAACTCACTCCGTATACAATTTCACATATAAGGTCTCGACTTTGAGTCCTTTTTAATTAAACACATCTCATTCTTGGTGGCATGCTATTCATTAAGAAAATAAAAGCAACCGAACTAGCAATACATCTAGGCAAGTATACCTATCGAATTGTGGCTAGGGGACACAAGTGTCGTATTTAAATACGGGAATCGTTGTGTAATCTTACTCACACTAACACTCTTATCTTATCGAAGGAAACCTAGGGTTGTTTACTAACTAAAAAGGAAAGACTACTAGCATAAAGGAAAACACTTGAATAAAATGAAAGCATTACTGACACTAAAAAAGAAAGACCACAACGATCGATTAAAAAAGGGGTTGAACGATGAAAAAATGAAGTAATCGATCGAGAATCACCTCGGCAAAAATTGAATAAACAAATACGATAAAAACACTCTAGCTTAATAAGATAAAGTACCTTGACTGTGGAGGGTTCCTAATACATGAACACGCTTCTCTCGAAGACGTTCCCACATTATTTTAGGAAGGTCCGACCGACTCTCATCTAAATCGGATGCCTAAAGCTCGCCTTACGCTGTGAACCTCGCTATTGGATTTCATTCCAATCAGGGAGATTTATCGTCTGCCTCTCTCGAGGGGTGCGTGCAACTCTCTTTACTCTTAAGTGCTCACTTCAAACAAGTGGCCTCTTGGCTATCCAAGAATGAAATCTAAGATGAAAAATATATATCAATGATATATCTCCAAGCAAAGGTTAATACAGAGTAATTCATGGTCTAAACCCTAAAAAGAAAAAGTAGAATTAAAGCATCATAACATAATCAACTCGAACCTGGGATCATAAAGATCGAGTACAAGGTGGACTAGTTACTCATGGTGAAGTGGAGGAAAAGAGATGGGTAGAAGAACATAATGAAAACAAAGTAGAAAGGGAAGAGAAAATAACACTTCTTTATTAATGAACACAAGGAGCTTACAACTTGAAAATAAGAGATTACAAGTGCATGAAAACTAGCATTAAGATTAAGCTACTAAAAGAAAGGAGAAACTATGACACGGCCTATAATACGGCCGTGTTGGTGGCAGTGTCAGGTCATTTTGGCTGATAATTGAGAAAACCTGCAAAAGAGCAAAAAAAACATTAATGGCATAAATAAATAGAAGAGGGGGTGGACATATTAGCTAATAAGATAAGACTTGCATAATAAAGACCTAAAAATACCCTAATAGCTTAAATACAAAACAAAATATAAAATTCCCACAAGCTTAAAATTTGCTTGTCCTCAAGCAAAAATATAAAAACTAGTTAACATAACAATCGACTAATAAAAAAGTTCTAATTATGCCTACACAAGTACCATGCAAAATTCTATGTCGGGAAAAGGTGAAATGTAAACCTAAAACAATTACTTAAACATGGATTGAATTTTTATAAACTTTACTAACAAAAATAAATCATCCAAAATTTTTAATAAAATTCTTTAATTAAACTTAAGCAAAGCAACAAAATGAAAAAACGCATTGAAATGTTACTAGATTATAAGAGGCATTTTATACCCAAATTAAACAAAGAACAGAAATCTAAATTTTTATCCAAGACTTAACTAGTCTAATATTTTTCTTTACTGAGCTTAAAAGAAAATCTAGGGGCATGAATCAACAGGACTTAATAGGACTGAAACGTTTGGTTTAGAGATATAATTAGGAATGGAATTCAATGATAAACCTGAAGGCTTAAAATCACGCTAAACCAAAATAAAGAGCTTCAAAATTTTTATAAATAACATAAATATTTTCTTCTTTTTTTCTTTTTCTTTTTATTTTTCTTTCCCATATTTTTTCTTTAAACAAAAGGCCATAAAACATTTGTCTTTTCATTTTGAAATTGGCCAAAAAATTAAACATTTCTTTTAAGCATACTTTTTCAAAAATATTTCCAAAAATCACAAAACAATCCTATCACAACATGAAATTTATGAAGCTCAAAAAGTTTAGTGTTATAAGAAGGGTTGGAAAAATTTGGCTTTGGTGAAAACGAAATGAAATATGGAGCTATCAATTGAAAAGAGAAAAAGGCTCAAAAGCGGCTGATTAGGGGAATAATTTTAGGTTTGGCGAGAAGGCTTAAACGAAAAGAAAAATGGCCTACATCATTTTCATGCTACTAAAGTTTGCCTAATTCTTTAGTTTTAAAAAAATTCAAAAAGTAGGTCCTATAAATTAAATAAAGACTAATGAACTCATTTTAAAAATTAGGATAATATGAGTCTAGAATCGTTCACATCTACTACGCTAATCAATAGCTGACTTTACAAAAATTATCCAAAAATAGAAAAGAAAAATAGTGGATGAGAGATTTTTGTAAGAAAGTAAAGAAAAAAAACAAAAAACCATAATAGAAATGCGAGTTTTAGAAAAATATTTCAGCTTAACATGCTTCCGTAATTTATAAATGCTGCAAGGCCAACATTTTACTTGTGAAATATAATTAAACATATTGATTAGAAAAATTATAATTAGCTAAGTTATTTAAATGGAATTTTGAGAAAGACAAAACAAAAGCAAAGGGTACTATTGAAAAACCAAAATTCATTTAAACTATTAATATTCTAAACCCTAAATTTTTTTTTTTTTGAAATATTCTCTCCTTTTTTTTGATTTTTTGGGAAACAAAAAAAACGAAAAAGAGAAGAGGGAAATCCTCCCCCAAACTTAAAATGGACATTGCCCTCAATGGAGAAAGGAGGGGAAGGAGAGAGAGAAATGAAAACATAAATAAAAGTACATAAGTGAAATATAGATTCTTCCCCGGATTTTTTGAGTTACAGAAGTTTGCGCGATGCAGCTCCCCCATGCTTGCGCTTTGGATCTTCATAAGATGTCTTCTTTTGACTTTGTGATGGATTCAGCAGTGTTGGAGCAGGCGATCGCAGAAGCTTTAACTTGTCGGGGTCGTCGGGGGCAAAAAGTGAAAAATAAAGAAAATAAAAAAAAGATAACTTAGGTTGCTTCCCAAGAGCGCCCTTTGTTTAAAAACGTCATTGAGCTCGATGCAATAAAAAAATTATTGTCCAAAATATTATCCAAAAAGAATATTCAAAGTTTTAACAATAAGACAAAATTTTAAATTATTCGAAAGTCAAATCGTGCAAGATAGAGTTTACACAGTTAGGAGTGACAACACTACAGAAATATAGTTTAAGAGGCTGACCATTCACTTTGAAATTACCCTTATCAGGGTGTGAAATTAAAATAGTTCCATACGGGAAAACTTCTAAAACAGTAAACGGCCCAGACCAACGTGATTTTAGTTTGCCTGAAAATAAACGTAAACAAAAGTTGTATAAAAGAATTTGGTCGCCCGACTAAAAGGTTTTTGGGTGCCTAAGGTGTTTATCAAGCAAATGTTTCGTCTGCTCTTTATAAAGTTTGTTATTTTCGTACGCGTAAGATAACCACTCGTCGAGTTCGTTGAGTTGAAATTTTCTAAAATCGCCGACAGAGTGGGGATCGAAATTTAAGAACCTTAAGAACAAAAAAGCGCAGTGTTCTAGTTCTACGGGTAAATGACATGATTTTCCATAGACTAACCGATACGACGTACATCCGATAGCGGTTTTGTACATTGTTTGGTAGGCGCATAGAGCATCGTCTAATTTGGCTGACCGATCTATTCTTTATGTGGAAACAGTCTTTTCTAAAATTCTTTTTATCTCTCTGTTCACTACTTTGACTTGTCTGTTTGTTTGGGGGGTGGTAGGAGGTTGAAAGTTTATGCGTAAAGCTGTATTTAGTAAGGAATTTAGAAAACTTTGCATTACAGAAATGGAAACCCATGTCACTAACGATGGCTCGCGGAGTAGCGAATCGAGAAAATAATTTTTTTTAAAATGTAACTATGACTCGGGCGTCGTTCGTAGGAAGAGCTTGGGCTTCTGCCCATCGCAAAACATAATCGACAGCGACTAAGATGTACATGTTCCCAAAGCTAGAAGGAAGAGGGCCAACAAAATCAATTACCAAGAGGTCAAAAACTTCGCACTCAAGGAAATAATTTTGCGGCATTTCATTTTTATTGGAAATATTACCCGACCGTTGGCAACTATCACACCTACTCACAAAGGCCTGCGCGTCTTTAAACAAGCCAGGACAAGAAAAACCCGTGTTTAGCACTTTGTGAGCGGTGCGAGTAGCTTGATAGTGCCCACCTATCGGTCCTTCATGCAATTGCTTTAAAATATCTGATCCTTCTTTAAATAAGACACATCACCTTTTCACATGGTCCGTACAGACTCGAATAAGATGAGGGTCCTCCCAAAAATTGTTCTTCCACTCAGAAAAGAATTTCTTCTTTTCCTGAGAGGAGAACTCTTTTGCGAGCACACGGGCCATTAAATAGTTCGCTATTTGTGCAAACCAAGGAGAAGGCAATGTTTTAATTAACCACAGCTTCTCATTTGGAAAATAATATTTAAAAGATCTTTCGTCTAACTTTTTTATGTGCAGGTTATCTAATTGTGAGAGATGGTTGGCGACCAAATTCTCGGCTCCTCGCTTATCACGAATTTCAAAATCAAACTCTTGGAGGAGTAAGAACTAGTGAATCATGCGCGGTTTGGCATCCGTTTTAGCAAGAAGATATTTGGGGGTTGAGTGGTCCGTAAAAACGATGATTTTTGAAAGCCTAATATATGAATGGAATTTATCAAAGGCTAAAACAACAGTAAGAAGCTCTTTCTCAGTTGTGGTATAGTTTTCTTGTGCAGATGTGAGTAATTTACTTGTGTAATAGATGGGGTGGAAGTTCTTAGAAATTTGTTAACCTAATACAGCTCCCACCGCATAACTACTCGCGTCGCACATGATTTTAAAGGGAAGGTCCCACACCGGAGCTATCATAATTGGGGCATTAATTAATTTTTCATTTATTAAATTAAAAGCGGCTAGGCAAAGGTCATAAAAAGCAAATGGAACTTTTTTTTTATAGCAGATGAGTAAGGGGTTTGTTGATTTTGAGAAATCTTTTATGAAGCGGCGGAACAAGCCCGCGTGTCCTAGGGAAATTCTAATAGTTTGACGTTCGTTGGCGGCGACAGCTTCTCGATAACTTCTATGTTGGTACCCTAGATGTGATTTGGCTTATGTAATCCCTTTCCAGCCCCTCTTGATCCATATAACTATATACGATCATGATTAGGCCTTGTTCAGTTTCCCTAGGACAGTTTATAACTGACCTAGAGCTTAGGCTAGAAGTTCTAGATGTATTTTTGGTTAAGGCATTTTCCGTTCGACCATCGTCGAACGAGGCCTCGCGATCGTCGATCATTGGTCGACGATAGCAGGGCTATAGAATCGTTGAAGTCAAGACAATTATCGTCGACCGATGGTCGACGATCTCAGAGCAAGTTTATTATGCTCTGAAGGTTGGTCGACGATCTGCCATCAGCAGTTCAACGATCGTGTTCTTGCTTCACGATTTCTGTCTCGACAGATATTTGCCTTAGTCGTCGACGATATCTTGAGCTGGTCGACGATTTCTGTGTCGACAGATTTCTGCTTTTAGTCGACGATCTGTTAGCTAGGTCGACGATCATTGAACCCCTGTTCGACGATTATTGTCTGCCTTTATCTTTTTATATTCATTCTATTCCTTGGTTTATTTCCAAGTGTTTTAGCTTGTGGTTAGAGAATTTTCTGAAGTCGTTTTTGCAGATTTATGGCTTAAATTCAAAATAAATTAATTACCAAATATGTCAAGCTTAAATCACGGGATTCAGTATTTTGATAAAGCATTTTTGTCCTATTATACAAAATATATTGCCAGGCTGTATTCTAGCCGTTGGCACTGTTTACTATTTCCAAGAATGGTAAGTCTTTATGCTGAGATATTTTCCCACTTATTTAATTCCTTATTGGGACTAACAGTAAGCTAATAGGTCATTCTATTCCTATTGCTATATTCTATTTTGAGATAATCTGTTGCAGGGCTCGAGAATTAAAATCAATAGAGCCGTTCCAAAGGAAAAATGAGAAGACATATTTAAGAGAGATTTTTTTCTCAGAAAATAACAAGTTACAGATACAGAGAGATTTTTTCTCAGTGCTGCATTCTCTCAAGCATCTTCAGAGCAACTCTTCACCATCTCACAAAAAGAAGAAAAAAGCTCCCCTGAAGAAAAAGCCCAGAGCAATTACTTTCATTCTCAAGTCTCCTGAGCATCTGCTTAGAGTTTTCAAGACTTCAGAAAGAGCTCCAGTTCTGCTTCAATTATTCCAGAATCTGAAGACCTGATAAAAATCAGTCTACAGATCTCTGAGGATTTAGTTTCCGTATATCTGAAACTCCTTCATCCTGAAGCAAAGGCTTTCCCTGGACTTTCACTAAGCCAGGGGGAGACTTTGATTCTTTAGAGAATCCACAAGTCTTCTCTAATCTATATTTACAACAGAGAAGATAATCTAACCCTCTCAACCCCTTTGTAAAAGAGTTTGTTCACACCTCTTCAAAAGTGAGCATTGGTGACAGGGCACCTTATCAACAACCTGTGGTTGAGCATCCTTATCAAAAGCTCAAAGGGTCTGTCTGATCTACCTGAATCAGATCATTGGTCGCAGGGCACCTTAGCAAAAACCTGTAATGGATTCCTACCAGGGTGGTAGAAGAGTGGAGTACCTATTTAGAGGGAACCACTATATATCCTGTGTCTCTGGCTATCTTGTTTAATTGTCTATTCTGTGGCTGTGATAGAACTACCTAGGATTGCTAGTTGCTGTGATAGGCTTATAGTTAAACTGAAATTTCAGTTAACTCTCTCACTTGTGCACTTCACTGTGTTAGGCTCTTAGGGTTCAAGTATCAGATTATTTATTCCGCAAATAAACTCCAAGGGAGCTGACTAGTTGTTCATAAAATTTGAATACTCTATTCACCCCCCCCCCCCCCCTCTAGAGTAGTTTACAACTTATCCCCTCACTTTCAATTGGTATCAGAGGGAGGTTAGCTGTTCATACAGGCTAACACCTGAGTTAAAAGATCCAGTGATAAGTTGTTTCCTGATACCATTTACAAACACTTTCACACATGGCCCAGTCTAAGGATTATTCAAGCACCAGACCTCCTATATGCAACTTGTCCAAGTTTGGCATATGGAAGGCCAGGATAAGACTATACATGAATTCTATTGATGAAGATATCTTCTCTTCTATTTTGACAGGACCACCTGCTAGGCCTGCTGCTGCTTCCACTTCTGCTGATCTCAGTGCTGTGCCACCACCTGACTACAATGAAACTTACAAGAAGGCAAAAGCAGCTGATGCAAAAGCAATGAATATCCTAGCTCAGACAATGTCTGATGAAATATTCCAGAAGCTTGCTGAATGTACCTCAGCCAAAGCTATGTGGGATTCCCTCAACCACATAGTTGCTGGCTCAGCTGATGAGAGGAAGGACAGGAGATCCAACCTCACCTCTCAGTATGAAAATTTCAAGAAGGATGATGCTGAAGACATTGACTCAATGTACACAAGACTCAGTTCAATAATAAGTGAACTGAGGTCTTTGGACAAGGAGATAACTTTGTCAGAAGTCAATGACAAGATCCTGATGTGCCTTCCCATCTCTTGGGACTCAAGGATATGGCCCATCAAGGATGGAAGAAACACTGTGGAACTCTCCACAGAAGCTCTGTTGGGGAAGCTCAAGTCATATGAGCAAACTTTAAAGAGCAGAGCTGCTGCAACTGAAGTAAAAACTCCTACACCTACAAAGAAAGAGCACTCTCTAGCTCTTAAGGCTGCTGAGACTTCTGAAGGAAGTCAATCAAATGAGGAGTTAATGGCACTCATTGCCAAGAGGTTCTTCAACATGGGAAGAAGAGACCTCAGAAAGAAGTTCTCCAAGTATGAGGACAAACCAAGGTATGACAAGACTCCATCTAAAGAAATCATCTGTTATGTTTGCAGCAAGCCTGGACACATTGCTCTAGATTGTCCAGAGAAGAACACAAGGAGAAGAAACATGAGAAAGAGTACAGGAAGCACCACTCCAAGTCCTCCTCACACAAATACAAGAAGAAGGACAAGGGATTTGTGGCTGCTACCTGGAGTGAAACAGAAGAGGATACCTGCTCCTCTAGCTCCAGTGATTCAGAAGGAGAAGAAGAGAAGAAAGCCAAAGAGGTCTGCCTCATGGCTATCAATGCCTGCAGCTCTTTGTCAGCTGCAGAGAATTCTGAAGAAGAAGGAGACAATGAAGAAGATCTTCCTATGGAAGACCAGGTAATCAACTCATTTGATTTTTCATCTCCTGAGTTCAAATTAAAATTTAAAACTCTATGCTTAGATCTACTGTTATCTGAAAATGAAATAAAGTCACTTAGATCAAAGATAATGGAACTAGACATGGAAGGTACTGAAATAATCAGATTAGAAAAAGAATTAGAAAGCTTAAGAGGAGAAGTAACATTCCTAAAATTAGAACTAGCTAAATCTAAGAGGTTAGAAGAACAATTAAATGGCAGAAGCCTTAAATTATCTGAAATAACCAGTATAGCAAACACTAGGGTTGGTAATGATAAACTAGGCTTAGGTGATACATCTAGTGAACCCATCCTCCTCACAAAGGAGAGATTTAGCACTCCAGTAAAATTTATTTCTGAATCAGGAATAAAGAATACTGAGGAAATTGAAAAATGTAAGAAAATTCAGAATAAGATTAAGAAAGAGAACAGGAAGAAAAAATTTCTAGCTCTACAAAAATCGTCGAACATTAATCGACGATCGTCAAACCAATCGTCGAACGTCTATCGACAATCGTTGAACACCTTCAACAAGTATGATATCTTTGGTGCAGGAGATCGACGATCTCATCTTGAGTCGTCGACCAGTGATCGACGATCGTGGAATCAAGAACATAGCACTACTACAAATGATCGACGATATGGCTTGCGATTGTCGACCGTGGATCGACGATCTGGACTTAAGCTGGAAAATAAATTTCAAACTTCCAGAATTGCAAATCCCAATCACTACCCTAGGTTGTTTAATCCTTCAACTGAATGGATTATCCCACCTAGGAGATCACACCCTTTAGGATATAAATCTAAGCCTGCAAAATCTTTTATATCTAGTTTTTCTTTTGTGAAGAATACTGGACCCAAGGTAACCTGGGTCCACAATGTATAACTGTTCTCTCTGCAGGTGAAGACTATCCAGTCATACATGACAAATGGTATCTGGATAGTGGATGCTCAAAGCATATGACAGGAAAGAAGAAGAATCTGTCAGGGTTTAAAGCCAAGCTGGGACCAAAAGTTGTATTTGGGGATTCCAGCTGTGGACAGACTGAAGGGTATGGCAGCTTCACCATAGGAGCTGTAACATTCAAGAAGGTTGCTTATGTCTCAGGACTAAAGCACAACCTAATCTCTGTAAGCCAAATGTGTGATGCTGGGTACAAGGTATGGTTTACTGACACTGCTTGTAATATTGCTTTAAATAATACTGTTGTGTTAGTAGGTATTAGAATTGGTAATGTTTATGTTGTAGATTTTAACTCATCCAAATCTGAAATATGCTTATTTAATGAAGTAACCAGTAATAATACC
Source organism: Platanthera zijinensis (assembly GCA_039513925.1). NCBI lineage: Eukaryota > Viridiplantae > Streptophyta > Magnoliopsida > Asparagales > Orchidaceae > Platanthera > Platanthera zijinensis. The sequence continues at coordinate 28,746,480 of CM077091.1, read as the reverse complement.
CTTTGGCATAAGAGACTTAGTCATGTAAATTTGAAAAACATTTCTAGGTTGGCTAAATACAATCTTGTAAGAGGCTTACCTTCTTGCCCCTACAAGAAGGAAGGCCTTTGCAAAGCTTGTCAATTAGGTAAGCAAACAAGAATAGCTTTAAATCAGTTAATAAAAGTGATTCTCCCAGGATTCTGTACTTGCTACATTTGGATTTATTTGGTCCTAGCTGTACAGAGTCTTGGAGGAAAGTCTTACACTCTAGTAATTGTAGATGACTTCTCTAGGTTCACTTGGGTATTCTTCTTGAGAACTAAGGCTGATAACTTCAAGGTTCTTACAGATTTTCTAAAGTGTATACAGAGTGAGTATTCTACTCAGATTGCCTTGATCAGAAGTGATCATGGTACTGAGTTTGAGTCTCTTCTTATGCAAGAATTCTGTGAGAAGGAAGGTATCAAACATAGCTTCTCTGCTCCTAGAACTCCTCAACAAAATGGGGTAGTTGAAAGGAAAACAGAACCCTAATTGAAGCTGCAAGTACATTGTTGGCAGATGCTAACATGCCTCTGTCCTTTTGGGCTGAAGCAGTTAGCACAGCTAACTATGTATTGAACAGAAGTCTGATACATAAACTTAAGGGTAAGACTCCCTATGAGTTACTTAAGCAAGTGAAACCTAAAATAGACTATTTTAGAGTATTTGGCTGTGTTGCTTTTGTTCATAACAATAACAAAGAATACCTTAGAAAATTTGAGGCAAAAGCTTCAATGGGAGTTATTCTAGGATACTCTCAAGTAAGCAAAGCCTATAGGTCCTTAATATATCCTCTCTTAAGATAGAAGAGTCTGCACATGTCTCTTTTGATGAGACAGTCATGTATTATAAGGAGAAGGACTCTTCCTCTAATAGTACAGTGCAAGTCCTAGGAGTAAGTAAGGATTTGGAAGGTTTGAGACTCACACAGGAGAATCATCCCCAACAAACTCCTCAGGTTGCTTCTTCAGATTCTGAATCTGATGTAGAACTTTTAGAAGTTAAAGCACCTGCTCCAACAGTTGATCAAATTCCACATGAGGAATTAAATCTTGAACATGTTGAAGATCAGATCATTGTTGAACCTACTAATCTTGTCACACTTAGAGATCACCCTGTATCTCAAGTGATTGGAGACATTTCAGTAGGAGTCCAGACAAGACATCAACTCAACAAAGATGTGATGTTTGCTTATTTCCTTTCTCAGGTTGAGCCCCTAACCATTAAAGATGCTGAGCTTGATCCACACTGGATTATAGCCATGCAAGAGGAACTTAACCAGTTTGAAAGATGTAAAGTTTGGACTTTGGTTCCAAGACCAAGAGGCCAACTGATCATAGGCACCAAGTGGGTGTTTAGAAACAAGCTTGATGCCCAAGGCATAGTAGTTAGGAATAAGGCTAGGCTAGTAGCTCAAGGCTATAGACAGGAGGAAGGCATAGATTATGATCAGACTTTTGCCCCTATAGCTAGACTAGAAGCCATTAGGATTTTCCTAGCCTATGCTGCCTATAAGAGATTTAAGGTCTTCCAAATGGATATGAAGAGTGCCTTCCTCAATGGAGATTTAAAGGAAGAAGTGTTTGTTGAACAACCACCAGGGTTTGTTTCATCAACCTTACCCACTCATGTGTTCAAACTCCAAAAGGCTCTATATGGACTTAAGCAAGCTCCTAGAGCTTGGTATGAGACCTTAGCAAATTTCCTTCTAGAACACAAGTTTATGAGAGGTGTAGTAGATAGAACCCTATTTATTAGACATCATAAGGACTCACAACTGTTAGTTCAAATCTATGTAGATGACATTATATTTGGCTCCACTGATCCCAAACTATGCAAGAGGTTCTCTGAACTAATGCACTCCAAGTTTGAGATGAGCAGCATGGGTGAGTTATCCTATTTCCTTGGTCTCCAAGTGAAACAGTGTGTTGATGGTATCTTCATTTCTCAATCAAAATATGCCAGAGAGCTGGTTAAAAGATTTGGAATGTCTGATGCTTCATCAATGAGTACACCTATGGCCTCAAATACAGTTATTGATTCTGATGTCAATGGAAAGTCTGTTGATCAAAAGAACTATAGAGCCATTGTTGGTTCCCTGCTGTATTTGACTGCAAGTAGGCCTGACATAATGTTTGCTACATGCCTATGTGCTAGGTTTCAGGTCAACCCAAAGGAATCTCACTTAACTCTTCTCAAGAGGATATTGAGATACCTTAAGGGATGCCCTAACTTAGGACTGTGGTACCCAGCTGAGTCAGGATTTGAATTAATTGGATATTCTGATGCTGATTATGCTGGTTGTAGAGTTGACAGGAAAAGCACCTCAGGGACCTGTCAGTTCCTGGGAGAGAGACTTGTCTCTTGGTTTTGTAAGAAACAGGCATCTGTGTCTACTTCAACTACTGAGGCTGAATATATAGCAGCAGCTAGTTGTTGTTCACAGATCCTGTGGATTCAAAATCAGCTAGTGGATTATGGGTACACACACTCAAAAACAAAAATTCTGTGTGACAGTACCAGTGCAATATCAATTGCCCAAAATCCTGTGCACCATTCCAGGACCAAGCACATTGAGATTAGACATCATTTTCTGAGAGATAATGTGGAAAAGAACAAGATAGCAATGGAATTTATATCCACAGACCTGCAGAGAGGAGATATTTTCACTAAGCCCCTTGATGAACAAAGGCATTTGTTCTTCCTGAACCAGCTTGGTATGATTAATGGTTCAGAGTAGTGAAAATTTGGATAGATTTGTTTTCTGTCTAAAATCGTCGAACGACTGCTCGACGATCTTCGACCAGGTTAGGTATCTATCGTCGACCATGGTCGACGACAGATCGTTTTTGTAGTAAGGCAGAAATCGTCGATCAACTGGTCAACGATCTCTCCTTAGGTATCTATCGTCGACCAATGGTCGACGACAGATTTTCTGTGCTGTGTGGAGAATCGTCGACCAACATATATTGATCGACGATCGTGGTGATTGCTTATAGTCGGTCGATGTTTAACGATTAGTCAAATATTGACTATCGTCCGTCATTGTTCGACGACCGATTTTGTTCCGGGTTCGACGATCGCAGATTTATATCTGATAGTCGATTTAGGTCTGGAGATCGTCGTTCTTCCGCTCCGTCTTTTCATATTCCATCTTCTGGCTTAGAATTCGCTCTCGAACTCTAATCCCGCGCGATTCTCTTCTCCCCTGCCTTGCATCTCGATTCTCCATTCTCTCTTCAATCCAATGGCGATTCCTTCAGCAGTTCTCTTCGGGATGAAGTTCGACACTGGATTCTGTGTCGACTTCGATTCCTTCAGTCGATGTGATCAACCCATCCAAGACATTCTGCAGCTGTGTGAAGATCAAGGCCTAAAGAGATTTATGTCATTCTCACCGAAGATTCATATACCAGAGATTCGAGAATGGGTATATACTTCGTCCTCCAGCGACGAAGCCATGACTGGAAAAATAAATGGAGAGGAGGTCATTCTGACTCCTGAAGTTCTGACTGAGCTGTTTGGACTACCAACCGGTACTGAGGACTATGAGCAAAATACAGAGGAATATGGCCGCATGCTAACTGTGATGGGCCATGCTGAGGGTATTCCAGCTAAGCTGCTGAAGATCAATCTGTCTCCAGAGTATAAGTTTCTGGCAGACCTGGTGGGCAAGGTCGTTTTGGGAAAACACTCTGCTCACGACAACATCAACAGGCAACAATTTGCCTTAATGTCAGCTTTGGTGAATAAGACGCAGATAGCCTGGGGAAAAGTTCTGTTTGAACTGATAAGGAGAAAGAACAACACGAAAGAAGTAAACCTTGCCAGGGTGTTGGGTGTGTTTCTGTATGTGAAAGCACCCCTGCTGCTTGTTTCTGCACCCTCTGCAGTCAACGCCAGCAAGAGGTTGGACCCCTCTCTGTTCAAGAAATCCCAGAGAGTCATCAAGAAGTTAGCCAGGGTTGATCCTAACCCTCCATCAGACACAAGGGCTGATTCAGCCACTCTCCAGCTTGCTGGGGAAGGCTCAGTAATCTCTTCATACTCCCTCTTTACCCCTGCATCCTCATCTCCTGCATTACCCTCCACACAATCTGCAGTGCCACCACAACATGAATCCCTACATGCATCTCCCATCCTACATGCACTTTCACCCCAGTCACCCACACCACAACATCTGGCAGCCTCAGCCAGTGTTGACATAGTAACTGCTACCATCCTCACACACCTCTCTCAACATGAATACCACACTCATGTTGTTGATCACCCATCTCCACATGATTCAATTGATCATGTGGCAGATCATACTGCTTCCATTCCATCACCACCTCAATTTGCATCCCACAGTCATCCATCCACCTCCACACCCTCAGCATTTCAGATAACTCCTGAATTGCTTGCACATATTGTAGAGCTCATCACTCCATCCATCCAAAACATGATTGAGGCTGCCAATGCCCCTCTCATTGCATCCATCAATGCCTTTACTAAAGCCATCAAATCACTTCCACCCTCTGCTGAGCCCTATTCAGTAAAATGCATGACTCCAGTCCCCACTGAAGTCATGCAGGGGGAGATGTCTGTTGAAGTGGTCTCAGGTGATGCCTTGACCCTTCAGGACAATTCTTCCCTTCCCCTTCCAGCAATTGTAGAAGAACCTCAAGAGCTTCCAGAGGAAGCTATTCCAGAGCAACCAGAAGGTAAAACACTTCCTCTAAAGGTTATAATCAGGACTTTAAATTGATATCTTTATCTAACAGAGACATTCACTCCCTAGTGAATCTAGCTTCTGATGAAGAAGTCTCTGAGAGAGATAATGAGGAAGTCCTCATGGACTTGTGTGAAAAAGTTCCAATGAACACTACTGACTCAGAAGTAGTGGTTCAACAACTTGAGAATGCTGCTGCTGCTGCTGCTGGGGAAGCTGAGGCTGTGCAAGACTTACCAGAGAATGCCTCCAAGATGACTGAAAAGGAATCAAGCTCAGGTACTCTAAACCTTGAACAATATATAGCCTTTATGGCTGAGAATATTGCCTCTGAGTACATTGAAGAGTTGGCTAAATCTCATATGGTTTCCCTAGCCATCTCTCTAGGAAAAGCATCTGCCCCTGCAGATACAGTCATCTTTTCTCCACCTATCCTTACCTATCCTCTATCCATTCCTTCTATTGCAGAACTGGTCCCCAGGATAGTTCCTGACTTGTATCCTGAATCAGAACCTTGGAAAAGCACTCCAAATGTTGATCTTGATGCCCTCCTTGAGCAAGATGCCATTGAGGAAGCAAGAGAAAAAGAAGATAGAGAGAAGCAAGAGAAAGAAAAGGCTGAACATGCTATAGTTGCCAAGGATATCTCAGAACAAGACTTTGATGATTATGCTGGCAGAACCTCATCCCACTCCTCTGATGATGATGATTCTGAGGATTCTGATAGCACCCAGAAGAAGAAAAAGGCTGTATCCAAGAAAAGAAAAGCATCTGCTCCTCCTACTGCTAATCCAGACAAGGATGTTCCCTATTTCATTCTGAAGGGAATTGATCCCAAGAGCAAAGAATTTCAACCATGGATGAGACTCTCAAAGAATCAGACAAGAGAGAAGAAGAGAATAAAAAGATATGACACTCCAATTCAGAAATTCCCCCCCAGAGGTCCTCCTCCACCTCCTGGTGCTGGAGCCTCTGGAAGTCTCACTTCTGCCCCATCTGCAAAATCAGCCAGTTCTAACACCTTTCAGTCCTACCAGAGAAGGAGTAACCAAAGCCAGGGAGGCCAAGATGTATCAGGACAAGGAAGGAAAAGAAATGAAAATGTTCCCATGGAACAAATAAAGGAGATGACATTTCCGCAACCTACTTTCCCTCCTCCTCCTTCTCCTAAAAAGAAAGTTCCAGAATGGAAACCTTCTCCTCCCAGGAGAGGTCCATCCTCCACATCAAGGAAACCTGCTGCTTCTGAGACAGTTGAAACAAAAGGAAAAAGAGTGGTCTATTCAGAGAAATCCCACAAGAAGTTCATTGAACTTGCACCTCCAAGATCTCTATATGCTGAAACTGATCCTAAGAAGGCTGCACAGATTTCTCTTGACTCAAGCAAATTAGCCACAGCTCTTCAAAGGAACATGGAGATTGCAGCTCAAGCTGATACTGACAGACCACCCTCTCCATCAGATATGACTGAAACTGAAAGAATTGCCTCTATGGCAAGATTTAAGGAATCTATTGCACTAAGCATGATGGAGAGAGCCAAAGCTCAAGGACTAGACCCTACAGCATATACAACTATGTCTGAATTCAGAGAAAAGGAACTCAGCAAAATTCAAGTCAACTCTGAAATTTTTAATACTGAAGAATACATGAAGTTGCACCCTGCTGCAGTTCTGCCAAGCTATGCTGAAAAGAAAATTATTGGTGAACATGACCTAATGCTATCCAAAAGACAAGCAGCAAATCCAAACAGAGAAATTATTTTCAAACCAGCTGTAATCCCTAAGAACTCATCTGATGCTAAAACCTCTGATAAATCTGCTTGATACTTTATAGTTCTGCTGATTTATGTTTTTATGTTTTTTCTGTGGATTGCCTGTGACTTAAATTTTTGGTTAATCTCTGCTTTTGTTATTGTGTGCATTAGTTTTTAGATCGGATTGGATAACATAACCCAAATAGGGGGAGATTGTTGGTACCCTAGATGTGATTTGGCTTATGTAATCCCTTTCCAGCCCCTCTTGATCCATATAACTATATACGATCATGATTAGGCCTTATTCAGTTTCCCTAGGACAGTTTATAACTGACCTAGAGCTTAGGCTAGAAGTTCTAGATGTATTTTTGGTTAAGGCATTTTCCGTTCGACCATCGTCGAACGAGGCCTCGCGATCGTCGATCATTGGTCGACGATAGCAGGGCTATAGAATCGTTGAAGTCAAGACAATTATCGTCGACCGATGGTCGACGATCTCAGAGCAAGTTTATTATGCTCTGAAGGTTGGTCGACGATCTGCCATCAGCAGTTCAACGATCATGTTCTTGCTTCACGATTTCTGTCTCGACAGATATTTGCCTTAGTCGTCGACGATATCTTGAGCTGGTCGACGATTTCTGTGTCGACAGATTTCTGCTTTTAGTCGACGATCTGTTAGCTAGGTCGACGATCATCGAACCCCTGTTCGATGATTATTGTCTGCCTTTATCTTTTTATATTCATTCTATTCCTTGGTTTATTTCCAAGTGTTTTAGCTTGTGGTTAGAGAATTTTCTGAAATCGTTTTTGCAGATTTATGGCTTAAATTCAAAATAAATTAATTACCAAATATGTCAAGCTTAAATCACGGGATTCAGTATTTTGATAAAGCATTTTTGTCCTATTATACAAAATATATTGCCAGGCTGTATTCTAGCCGTTGGCACTGTTTACTATTTCCAAGAATGGTAAGTCTTTATGCTGAGATATTTTCCCACTTATTTAATTCCTTATTGGGACTGACAGTAAGCTAATAGGTCATTCTATTCCTATTGCTATATTCTATTTTGAGATAATCTGTTGTAGGGCTCGAGAATTAAAATCAATAGAGCCATTCCAAAGGAAAAATGAGAAGACATATTTAAGAGAGATTTTTTTCTCAGAAAAATAACAAGTTACAGATACAGAGAGATTTTTTCTCAGTGCTGCATTCTCTCAAGCATCTTCAGAGCAACTCTTCACCATCTCACAAAAAGAAGAAGAAAAGCTCCCCTGAAGAAAAAGCCCAGAGCAATTACTTTCATTCTCAAGTCTCCTGAGCATCTGCTTAGAGTTTTCAAGACTTCAGAAAGAGCTCCAGTTTTGCTTCAATTATTCCAGAATCTGAAGACCTGATAAAAATCAGTCTACAGATCTCTGAGGATTTAGTTTCAGTATATCTGAAACTCCTTCATCCTGAAGCAAAGGCTTTCCCTGGACTTTCACTGAGCCAGGGGGAGACTTTGATTCTTTAGAGAATCCACAAGTCTTCTCTAATCTGTATTTACAACAGAGAAGATAATCTAACCCTCTCAACCCCTTTGTAAAAGAGTTTGTTCACACCTCTTCAAAAGTGAGCATTGGTGACAGGGCACCTTATCAACAACCTGTGGTTGAGCATCCTTATCAAAAGCTCAAAGGGTCTGTCTGATCTACCTGAATCAGATCATTGGTGGCAGGGCACCTTAGCAAAAACCTGTAGTGGATTCCTACCAGGGTGGTAGAAGAGTGGAGTACCTATTTAGAGGGAACCACTATATATCCTGTGTCTCTGGCTATCTTGTTTAATTGTCTATTCTGTGGCTGTGATAGAACTACCTAGGATTGCTAGTTGTTGTGATAGGCTTATAGTTAAACTGAAATTTCAGTTAACTCTCTCACTTGTGCACTTCACTGTGTTAGGCTCTTAGGGTTCAAGTATCAGATTATTTATTCCGCAAATAAACTCCAAGGGAGCTGACTAGTTGTTCATAAAATTTGAATACTCTATTCACCCCCCCCCTCTAGAGTAGTTTACAACTTATCCCCTCACTTTCATTCTATCTTGGCTATGTGAACATCAGTTCCTCTCGCAAAAATTTTATGACCCAAAACTAACCCTTCCCTTACCATGAAATGGCATTTTCCCCAGTTTAGGGCAATGTTAGTTTCTTCACATTTTTCTATGATTTTTGTGAGGTTTTCTAAACAACTATCAAAAGCATCGCCGAATACAGAGAAATCATCCATAAATACCTCCATAATGCTTCCTACGTACTTGTCAAAGATAGCGAGCATACATTGTTGGAATGTAGCTGGCACATTGCACAATCCAAATGGCATTCTTCTTGAAGAGAAGGTGCCGAAGGGAGAAGTAAACGTAGTTTTCTCCTAGTCCTCAGGGGAGATGGGGATTTGAAAGTACCCTGAGAGGCCATCGATAAAACAATAAAAGCTATGGCCGGATAATCGTTCTAAAATTTGATCGATGAACGGCAAGGGAAAGTGATCATTGCGGGTGGCGTCATTTAACTTATGATAATCAAAACACATTCGCCACCCGGTCACCGTCCGTGTTGGGATTAATTCATTATTCTCACTACTAACTACCGTTATCCCTCCCTTCTTTGGCACTACCTAAACTGGGTTAACCAACTTAATATCAGATATAGGATAGATAATTCCTGCGTCTAACAATTTCATAACCTCGCCCATAACTACTTCTTTCATGTTGGGATTTATGCGGCATTGAGGTTGAATTGAATTATGCGAATAATCTTCCATTAGGATTTTGTGAGTGCAGAAAGATGGGCTTATGCCCTTGATATCAGAAATTTGTCAGGTAATAGCTCGGCGATGTTTACGTAAAATTAAATGAAGTTTATCATTTTGCGCATCCGTGAGGTTGGCCGAAACTATTAATGGTAGCTTAGAGTCCTTTTCTAAGAAAACATATCTAAGATGTTCGGGTAGTTCCTTTAATTCCAGGGTAGGGGTTCTTCATATGATGTTTTAGAAATTCTTTCTTTTTTAAAAACAATATTTTCGTAGACTTTTTATTTATATGGAAAATTGAATGGGGTGGAGCTGGTGGCCATGGAGTGTTCTTGCAGCAATTAAGTTGGAAGAGTGGAGGAGGAACAATAATCAGAAAATTCTTTTTCAAATTTAGAGAGGCGATTGGAGGATTCTTCACTTAGGTGCAGCGATTCTATTTGAAGAGTAGAGGAGGAACATAAATCAGAAAATTCTTTTTCAAATTTAGAGAGGCAATAGGAGGATTCTTCACTGAGGCATCTACGAAAAAATAGGAGCCGTCATTTGCTAGGGTGTTCATCATCGAGGGGGTGATAGTGAAAGTCACTTCATCATCGCCTACTCAAAGGAAGAGCTTACCATTGTTTACGCCAATGATAGCTCGGGAAGTGGCATCGAAGGGTCGGCCAAGGATCAAGGGAACCTCGATGTCTTCATTGATGTCCAATATGACGAAGTCCACTGGGAAGATGAACTTTTCGACTTTAACTAAGACATCCTCCACGATTCCTAACGGGTATTTGACTGATATGTTGGAGAGCTGGATACTCATACGTGTGGGGTTGAGGCTACCAAATCCTAATTCTTAAACAACGAGAGGGGCATCAGGTTTATACTCGCACCTAAGTCGGCTAATGCGTGCTTGACAAAAATATCACTGAAGACACACAGAATATAAAAACTACCCGGATCACTGATCTTCTTCGGCAAACCATTTGTCAAGATCACAGAGCACTTAGCATTTAACATGACATGCGAAAGGTTTTCTAACTTCCTTTTATTAGTTAGGAGGTCCTTAAGGTACTTAGCATATTTTGGCATTTGGGAGATTGCTTCATGGAAGAGGAGATTAATGTGGATTTGATTGAACATTTCTAGGAAGAGGGAGTATTGGTCGTCCTGACGTTGCTTATTAAGTTTGGAAGGGTATGGAGGGGTTTAATTATTTTTAAAGATTGATGGTGGAGTGAGATCTTTTTCTAAAACATGGAGAGGGGTGTTAACTTCTTTTTCAACAGAGGGTGGAGTTTTTAAAATCTTGTCGTAGCTGGCCTCGGGCTCTTTGCTAACCCTACTAGAAACTTGCTTCCCACTCCGAAGAGTTATAGCTTTCACTTGCACTCTCATCTTTGCCTCGATGTTGGCAGGAAGAGACCCGACAGGTCTCTCAGAAATAAGTTTTGCGAGTTATCCTACTTGATTTTCTAAATTTTTAACTATCTCAGTGTTAAAACCGAGAATTCGGACTCGAGGAGTTCACCCTTGGGGAAGAGGTGATCGCACACGTACTTCTCTTCCGCGAGCCCAAAAAACCTAAGAAGAAGGATTAGGGATAGACCCAAGGCTCCAGCACGGAGGTCACACCACACACCCGGAAGATCTTATAGCACTTCCCCTCCTTAGTCAAGTGCTTAAGCTAAGATACCTCAGAAAGCGCTAAAAGATTGGGCACAAGTAAGCATGCCTTTCTAAGGTACCCCTTGTGTCCTATTTATAGGATTCTGAAAAGTGCCTGCAAATAACCAACCTTAGCTGTTTGGAACAGCTATGTGCATGCCACCTGGGTCTACCAATAGCGAGACTCTGCTGTTCTCACTAGCTATGTGCAGAAACGCAGGGGAAAATGTTAAAAAACACCCCACACAACATAGGTCAAATAGCCCCTACTTCCTCTACTCGGTAAGGTCAGCGAGTGCGCGATGGAGCTACCACTCGCCGCCTCAGTTCGACACTCTGGCGAGCTCACACCCGGCATGCCCTACTCGCCCGTCGTAGCCTCAACGAATGGCTCAAAGTTCTTCGAACTAGGCTCGACGAACTCGGCCCTCTGGTCGCCTAGGAGAGCTGGACTGGGCACCGAGGAAGGCTGGGCTCGCGAAGGTGTGAGGGAGAGCTAGGCTCGCGACGCAAGGGAATGGGCATCGAGTGAACTCACCGCTCGGGCTTGGGGCGTCAACTGAACTCGCCGCCCAGGACCCAATTTGCCCAAGGCTTGAGGTGGGCCCGACTGACCACACTCACCGGATACGGGGTTGTATATAATCCCCACTCTTTACGAGATTGGGACATGCTCGAAAAGAACTATCCAAACCCACAGTATTCGGCGAGTAGGGCAGGTTCTGAGGGAATCTTCCGGTGGGGTCCACCAGTGGCTATATATATTCTTGCGCCTTCAAACTTGGCTGACCTTTGCCCTTCCCTCTACATTGAGCCTCGTCAAGATGCCGCTTCCCAAGAAGGTCTTGGAGAGAGTGGCGCGATCCCGGGCGGAGACAATAGTTCGCGTCGCGGGCCTGACCGAACTCTGCGCCCCACATCGCGACCTTGCCGAGTTTGTTCTTTTCGATAGAAGGATGAGTGAGGACGCGTATTTTCGTAGGACCTGGAGCACCCGTAGTCATTAGATTTGTGAGCGCTCGACTCGCCTACGAGTACTCATCTCACCTTCGAGCGCTTGACTAGCCTGCAAGTATCCAGCACACCCGCAAGTGCCCAACTCGCCAACGAGTGCTCAACGCACCTGTGAGTTGGATCACACCCTCTGTCTTCTGGGTTTTGGGTGTTCCCACTCCCGGGTGCCACCACCGGGCTAGCAAGCTAGGTGAGAGCCTGACGGGGGGTTTTGAATATCCTCCATGCTAAGCCTCAGTGCCTTAATGACGTCCATCAAGACCCTGACCCTACCAGCTAGGTAGGATCCTGACAGTGCGAGAATCGAGACCTAACGTCAGAGCGAGAATACATCAAAACATTTGCTTCTCCTGGGTTCTACCACCAGGTAAATAAGCTCAGTGAGAGCCTGACGGCGGGTGTTGAACATCCTCCGGGCTCAGCCCTAGGGTCATAACGACTTCCATCGAGACCCCGACCCTACCAACTAGGTGGGAGCCTGATAGCCGGAGAATCGAGACCTAACCCTCGAGCAAGAATACTTTGAAACATTTGCCTCTCCCGGGTGCTACCACCATGCAAAAAACCTAAGTGAGAGCCTGACGGCAGGTGTTAAACATCCTACGAGCTCAGCCACAGGGTCATAACCACATCCATCGAGACCCTAGCCCTGCCAGCTCGGTGGGAGCCTAAAAGCGAGAGAATCGAGACCTAACCCTAGAGCGAGAATTCTTGGAAACATTTGCCTCTCCCGGGTGCTAACATTGGGCCAATCAGCTAGGTGAGAGTCTAATAGCAGGTGTTGGATATCATCTGGGCTCAGCCCCAAGGTCATAACGACGTCCATCGAGACCCCAGCCCTGCCACCTAGGTGGGATCCTAATAGTGGGAGAATCGAGACCTAACCCCAGAGCGAGAATACTTCAGAAAATTTGCCTCTCCCGGGTGCTACCACCGGGCCAATCAGCTAGGTGAGAGCCTGGCGGCAGTTCTTGAACATCCTCTGGGCTCAACCCCAGGGTCATAATGAAATCCATTAAGAGCCCGAACCTGCCAGCTAGGTGGGAGCCTGACAACGGGAGAATCGAGACATAACCCCAGAGGGAGAATACTTAGAATTTTTATTGATGGTGGGCGTCAAAATTTCACCTGTTATGAAGGTAACCGCAACAACAAAGCAAGTGATTGAAAGAATGGGATCATTTATAATCACAGAAGAAAGATTTACATGGTTCAAGGATAGAAATGCTTCAGGTCGTCGCTACACCAAGAATGGCTCAGGGTTTCTCCCTCTACATTCTAGAGGCGGTAGCCTCCTGACCTAAGCTCTTCCTGTTCAATATAGGGCCCCTCCCAATTGGGGTTAAGCTTTCCAATAGCGGCCGACCTTCCGGCCGCATCCACCTTCTTTAGGACAAGATCTCCTTTGGTAAATTGTTTGACCCAGACATGTTTGTCAAAGTACTTGGCCATCCTGCGTTTGACCTCCTACTGTCAGATAACTGATAGATCATGTAGCTCCTCGACCAGGTCTATGGAGATACGCAGCACCTCCTAATTCCCAGCTCTCCACTCATCCTGCCCTTCCTGGGCTTCTGCCACTCGAGGCGTTCGGAACTTAAATTCTATCAGAATAACGGCCTAACATCCATGGGAAAGCTTGAAGGGAGTCTCACCCGTCGCCCTGTTTGGGGTAGTTCGCAAGGCCTAGAGGACTGAAGGGAGTTGCTTAACACAGGTCCCCTTCAAGTTTTCCACCTTTTTAGGAGGATGTCGATGATCTAGTCTGCCACCTCCACCTGCCTGTTTCTCTTGGGGTGGTGAACTGAGGCAAATCTGAGGTCGATCTCGAGCTTCCCGTAGAAGTTGATGAACTTGGTGCTAGCGAACAGAGGCTCGTTGTCCGTGGCTATGGCCTTGGGTAGTCCATACTTGCAGATGATCTCCCCCAAACAAAATTCTTGATCACTTGGGAGGACAACTTGGTCAGCGCCTTCACCTCCAAAAACATAAAAAAATAGTCGATCATTACTAACAAGAACCTCCTCTGCCCACTGGCCTGAGGAAAAGGCCCTACCAGGTCCAATCTCCATATCGCAAAGGGCCAGGGCATTGTGATTCTCCTGAGTCCCTGAGATGGTTGCAGTTGGAGGGGAGCGAATAGTTGATATTTGTGACACTTTTTTTGCAAAGTCGACAACATCATGGCTCGGGGTAGGCCAAAAGTATCCCTGCCTGACAATCCTTTCTTCTAGGTTCTGACCTCCTGAATGACTACCGCACTCCTTGGAGTGGACCTCCTCCAAAATTCTCGATACTTCTCTCTCGGCCACACAATGAGCCAAAAGCCCTGAGAGAGTCTTTCGATATAATTGTCCGTCGCGTATGAGGTAGTATGCTGATTTGTGCTTGAGTCTCTTCTTATCCATCCCCCCAAAAATTCCCCTATGGATAGGAATATTGTGAATGTGTCCATCCACGAGGGTCGTTTGTCCACCTCCATCAACTCCCCCTCTTGGATGGACGGACGGAACAGGTAAGTGATGGTACCCCCCATCCGAGGGCCATGCTTGGCTAGCTGATCAACCCATTCATTTTCTACATAGGGCACATGTCGGATGGCGAAGGTTTGGAACACCCCTATGATCCCCTTGATTTTGGTTAAGTAAGATTGTAGGGTAGGCTCCATCACCTCAAACTCTCCATTGATCTCAGAAGCCACCACCAATGAGTCAGTGAGGACCTCCACATCATGCACCCCCAACTCCCTGGCCAGGCACAAACCCGCGATCACAGCTTTGTACTTGGCCTGATTGATGGTGATGGGAAAATTCACTACCATTGTCATCTCGATGATTGTCCCCTGGGGGTTTTCCAAGATTACCCCAACCCCGAGGGAGTGTATTCCCGAAGCACCGTCCACCATGACCTACCAAGGAATGGTGCGAGTGAGTTCCTCCTCAGCCACCTCGACTATATAGTCGGCTAGAAAGTCGGCCATCGCCTGCGCCTTGATCGAGAGTTGAGGGACGAAGGAGATGTCAAATTCGCTCAGTTCCACCGAACACATGGCCAGCCTCCCCGAATGCTCCACTACTTCAAAGATGTTGCAAAGGGGGTGGTCAGTCAAAACCCCGATATAGTGTGCCTTCAAAGTTGTTTCGTACCCTACTCCCTGACCAATACAGAACTCAGGGACTCTGCCCCAACCCCAAGATACAGGGACAGGTTGAAAGGAGGGTGTTAGATTAGATTACTCTGGGGGGGGTGAATAGAGTATTAAAACTTTGTCACTTTTTCTAGAGTATATCAGAGTAAATATAGTGATACCATATATTAATTAAGGAATAAGAAAACTAAGCTAAACAATTCAACAATCACAAGCACAGCAAAAACAAATAAAAAGGTGCAACCAGACAACACAAGAAGTTTATAGTGGTTCCCCTAAACTTGGGTACATCCACTCTTCTACCACCCTTGGTAGGTATCCACTAGCAGGTTTTGATCAGGTGATTGCCACCACAAGATCTAGTTCAGGTAGATTAGGAAACCCTTCATGCTTTTGATCAGGTTCCAAAAAACTAACTTCAAGTCTTTTGGAGGGAGACTTGTCAACAAAACTAACTTTTGAAGGGAGGTATAACCCTGTACAATGGGATGGAAGATTTTGATGGAAGTCTTCTCTTTTCTCAATACAATTGAGAAGACTGTGTGGATTCTTGTGTTGTCAAAGCTCCCCCTGAGAAGTAGAATTCTTCTGGAAGAACAGTGCTTTGCTGAAGGGTGAGTAGGTCTTCAGCTTGATCTCCCAAGGTCTAGGAAATCAAGTAACAGTTGTTGAATAGAATGTCTCTGAGGATTTCTGGTACAAGAGTTGAAGAAGACTCTTGATCTTGATGATTTGTTCTTCTTTAAACTACATTGTTGGCAGAGAATGAAAAAGGCATTGAGAGCGTCGAGTGCTTACTCTATATTTCCTGTACAGTGCTTCTCGATTTCTCTCTTTGTCTCTCTGACTGTCTTTCTTGTCTGTTGTTTTCTTTCTCGAAGAGGAGAGAATTACTTTTTTTCCACTGCTGAAAAAATCTCTTTGAATTTTTGAATTCTTTCCATAAATGCTGGCTGCGGGGGGGGGGATACAAAGCGGTTGGAATAATAGCATTAATAAGTTTCCTAACTGTTCTTGATAGAATAAGCAAATATTTATTCTGAAGAATATCACATTAAATGCAGCCAAATGACGGCTATATTCAGAAGAATATTTGCATTAAATTCTCAGAATAATACTGCTAATAATGAACAGAAGAGGGAAGGACTCATTCTAGAACTACACAGAAAACTTCGAACGCAAAACGAAATTTGTCAACCTGAGATCAAAGATTGTCGACTAGGGAATTCAAGTTCATTGACCTGAGCTTTACAATCTGCTAACTGAGAATAACTTTCCAAATCTACACTCTGAGTTCGTCGAGCTGAGAAACTGACAGAAGAAAACTAAGCATCGATCTGAGATTTGAGAACGTCGAGCTCAGCTCAGAGAATTAACTCTAAGTTCGTCGATCTGAGATCGACGATCGTCGAGCTGAGTTTGAAGAATTTCGAATTCATCACTGTCTTCTGAAAGCTGCTAAATCTGATTCTCTGAAGTCCACTTCTGGCTTGTCCAAGGAGGTATCACTAATCAGGACATGGCCTAAACTCTAGGAGTACCACTCATGACCCTAGCTATACAATGTGGGGTCATACTCAGCCTAAGTTAGTGAACCTAGCCATAATCCAACTAGGGATCCAAAAATCTCCCCCTATTTGGGGGAGGTCACTACCACAAAAACAAAATAATCATAAAGCAGAAGAAAATATATCTGACAGAAGAAAAATATTCAGTAGATATTTACAGAGTTGTTCTTCATGATAAACTAAGAGAATAGAGTTCAAAAGATAACTAGAAAATAAAAGAAAGGAAACTCATTTCTTCTTCTGGGCTTTGTCTATGTCTGAATCTTCAGAAGGTTGTCTGAATTTGATTACTCTGTTAGGGTTGGCAGCTTCTTTCTTTGACATATACATGTGAGATTCTCCAATCATAGTTTGAGATGAGGTTTGATGAGTCCAAATATTACACTGATTTTTTGACTCATCTAGGCTAGTTTTATCGTCTTAGCACTGCACTTGAGAGCTATAACCGCTTTTATCTGCTTATTTGCCTATTTCATGATAAAGTGCACTTTAGGCCCATTTTCTGTGTGTTTTTCTTGTTTCTGTGTTTTTGTTGTTTTACTTGTTCTCTCGCTGTATCTTGAGAATGTGGTGTGCACTTTTAGTGTCTATTTCTGCCTCTTCTGTTGGTACTATGGTCGTGTGCATGCTCGAGATACGCTCGAGAGACCCTGACGATACAGGAACACTGTGCACAATCACTGGACTCACTACACACGACCACCGGTCATGCGCCACTGATCGTGCGCATTACATTATCCTTTTCCCAAGGTCTGTACCCGTTGTACCGACAAGGCTTGTCAAAATAAACACTTCTTAGCCAGCCTTGTCGGTACAATGGGAACTGATTGCGAGAAGAAGTAGTGAGATAATGGAGGCACGGATGAGTAGCTAACTAGCTTATGTCTAGCATATCGAGTACCATTTGAGGTTGGTGCTCGACATGTAGACCCTTGATCTACAAGGCCACCACACTCCTAAGGACATCGATCACTTGCATGAGAGATATCTCCACACTTTTGGCATCAGATATTAAGGTTGGCCCACATTACAGAGATCACGAATCTCAACGAATAAACTACCTTGCAATGATTCTCAACAAGAATCTAACAATTCCAAGCGATATAAAAAGTAAAATTAAACTGGGAACAAAACAAGATAAAAAAACAAATTCAAAATGAATTACTCTGTTGTAACTCCCTTAACAAAATGCCATCACAATATGCCTGCATTTCCCGGCAATTGCGCTAAAAACTTGATGCGCTGACGGCAAGTGTACCGGTTGCTGTCAAGTAATAATGTGGGAATAACTTCCCTGCATATCGATATCGAGGGAATGCAGGAAGGATATGTGCTAGCGATGTGCAAAGATTATCACTAAGAGCATAAAAGAACAACAGGGGGGTTTGGTTTGGTTTCCTAAGTCTACTCAACAGAAATAAAACTAGTGCGGACCGCCAGCACCGCTTCGCTTATGAATCAATGGGTGCAGGCCCCGATGTCATGCTTCGGTATGCGGATGGAGGGAGAGCAAATGTGAAGGTGAGGGTCATAAACACCTCTTCGAAGACATACTCTAGCCCTTGCTAGAGAGGGATCTAGTGCGCTAATGATGGAATCGGAGCGGAGGCGAGTGCATCGCAACTACAATAAAAATGTAACTAACTAAACATCCTTCATTCATAGACAAATGAAAAGAAGTTAAAGTCTACTACAAGCTTAAAGTTACATTCCAAAAGAGAAAAGGGTAGAGAAAACCGCAAGAGAGAAGGCGTAGCCGTGGCTCTTAGCCGGAGTGGTGGGTTGTCAATCCACTTCACGACACGGACCGTGGTCTTTACCGTAGGCAAGTGGGTTGTCAATCCACTTATTCTACTCCATCTTCTTCCCGTTCCTTGGATCTTGTCTTCCTATCGTCCAAAGAAATGTCGCCAAGAGTTTCTGTTGCTTGTTGCTGATGGCCGGGAGCTCTCTTAAGGTTGATGGTGGTTAGGATGGCCGAAGAAAGCTTCCCGGGGGAGGTGGATGAGTTGAGGAGAAGTGGAGAAGCAGATCGGCCTTTCCCGCGCGCTCTCCGATCACAGAAATGACCAGCGTTTACCTAAATCGCGGAGCAGCCCCTTAAATAAAGAGGAAGAATAAGATGAGCGCACGATCAGTGGCACACGACTAGTGGTCGTGTGCACTATTGGTCGATGATCGTGTGCAATTTCTAATTAAACATGCAACTTAGACAAAAAGATCAGCAAATATGCGCACGATCAGTGGCGCACGACCGGGGGTCGTGCACACTGAAACTACTGATCATGCGATTGGCTTAAACTTGACTGCAGAAAATAAGAGGTAAATGCGCACGAGCAGTGGCGCACGACCGGTGGTCGTGCGTGCAATGGCCAGTGCTCGTGCGATTACCCGGGCAGAAATAGGAATATGAAGAGGACAGCGCGCACGATCACCAGCGCACGACCATTGGTCTTGCGCAATGGGTCCATTAATCGTGTGATCGTTAGGATAGACCTGGGGAAAAGGAGAATGTAATGCGCACGATCAATGGCGTACAACCGGTGGTCGTGCGCAGTTAGTCCAGTGATCATGCGCAATGTTCCTGTATCGTCGTGGTCTCCCGAGCGGATTTGGTATAACATCCCATTTCCAACTAGACCCCTGGGAGTGGTTTTGTCTTAACAGAACCCTAGGAAGCCAAGGAATTGAAGTTTATCGACCAAGATTTCGAGTCAAGGGGTGGTCACGCCCGTGACTGACCCGTCACGCCCGTGACCTAGGGCGTGACTCCTTAAACGATCGTCGACCTTAGGAAGACGATCGTCGAGCTCAGAAATTTCAACATGGGCCGGACATGCCCGTGACCGATCCGTCACGCCCATGACCTTGGAATGGCGTTGAGTGAGCTAATCTCACTCAACTCCATGGTCTGGATGGCGTTGAGTGAGCTTAGCTCACTCAAAGCCATAAGCGGGATGGCATTGAGTGCGTGGAGTGCACTCAACACCATAAGCTGAATGGCGTTGAGTGCATTGACTGCACTCAACGCCATCGTGTGTCATCAAGTTGGCGATGAGTGAGCTAAGCTCACTCAACGCCATCTAGAGCTTAGCTCACTCAACGCCATAATCTGTTAGGCGGGATGGCGTTGAGTGCACTCAACGCCATAAGTTGAACGGTGTTGAGTTTACTGACCGCACTCAACGCCATTTGATGTAGTCTGGATGGCGTTGAGAGAGCAGAGCTCACTCAACACAATAATCTGGATGGCGTTGAGTGAGTTATGCTCACTCAACGCCATCGTTTAAAAGGGCATATTCTTGATGGCATTGAGTGAGCAGAGCTCACTCAACGACATTATCCGGATGGCATTGAGTGAGCTGAGCTCACTCAACCCCATAATCTGGATGGCATTGAGTGAGCTAAGCTCACTCAATGCCATAATCTGGACGGTGTTGAGTGAGCTAAGCTCACTCAATGCCATCGTTTAAAAGGGGCTTATTCTTGATGGCGTTGAGTGAGCAGAGCTCACTCAATGCCATGATCCGGATGGCATTAAGTGAGCTGAGCTTACTCAACGCCATAGTCTTGGAGGCCATTCTGATGGCGTTGAGTGAGCTGAGCTCACTCAACGCCATAGCATGGATGGCATTGAGTGAGCAGAGCTCACTCAACGCCATTTTACTTAGTTTTTTTTCTGGCAGATCTGTTTTGGCTAGGTACTGGTTCAGCTGAACCGGGACGGTCTAGGAAGTAGGCCAGAATGCATTATTGGGTCGTTTTCTCTTATTAAGACTTAGTTAAGTCTTATTTTATGAAGTTTGACCGGCTATGCCACGTGGCAGCCATTTCCTCCTCCTCCAGCCATGGCCGAGCGACGGTTTGCCTTGCCATTTATGGATTTTAAGGCTCGGCTCCACCCTCTCCCCCTTGAAAAGGCTGGATTCAACTCCTCTCAGGGAGAGGAGTTTCCAGCCTTCTCTTAGCTGTTTTGGAGCCGTTTCAACTCCCCTCCACCATGGTCGAAGCATGCATGTAAGAGGCATTAATGGCTGGACCGTTTCTACCCCCTCCCGCAGCCTTGTTCTCCAATGAAAGACTCCCTAGACTTAGATAGGAAGGTTTCACCCTTGCCTGATAAAGCTAGAGCTCATTATCTTGCTGTTGAAGAATTCCGGCGACGCCACCACCGCGCAAATAGCATCCCGACGATCGGCTCGATTCCAAACCGCGAATAAGGTCCTCCTCTAATCCTTCTTCTATGGGTAGATCTTAGAAATTATTCCGGAGAGATGTCGAGCTCAAAGGAGCAATATTAAGTGAGCTTTTCCATGGTTTTTTCAAAAATAAATGGTGGTCGGGTTCGCTGGAAACCTCCTATCCTGCGGTCGTGCCGCCGCTCGACGGTAACCCTCACCTAAACAGAGGTGGTGGTGGTGGTGGCTGGCCAGAAAGATGGCTGGGTGGCCGGGAAATAGCTTTAGAAAAGCTACAGGAATAGTTGTTTTCTGGTTCTGTTCGGGTTCGGGTAAAGAAGAAGATGAGCAGTAGTATTTTATTAAATTACATATTGTATAATTAGGAATTAATTCCCCTTTACTGTGCACTAGTTTTAAACTAAAAATTATAGCCCATAATGGATGAAACATTAAAAGTAGTCAACATAGAAAATGTAGTCCTTGAAGTCTAGTTTAATTTAAAATTGATTTCACTCGATTTGGAGTCATGGTTAGACCACAGCATACATTTTGGTGAGGTCTATCGATAGGGTTGTTCTGAGATTTATTTGGATGTCCACATCAATCCAGACATCCAAATGACTTGAAATATGGGGTATGGGCTATTATTAGCCATACCTATGACTTATCCAAAAATCAAAATTTTTGGAGAATATTTTTCTATAGTATTTGTAAATATTTAATAATTCATGTATAATTTAATTAGGTGTCCTAAACACCTCAAAATCCCCCAAAATTTTGGTGGGAGGTCTTAGGGGGAATTTTAGAACTCTGGTAAAAATTCCACCTCATTTGGAATTGTTTTGATTAAGTTTTAACTCGACCCTAGGTTGGCCCTTATATGGTTAATTAGGTCAATTCATTCCTTTTGGGATTTGAGTTGTCAAACAACCTCAACAAGGCTGATATTTTGTCCACTGGCTTTTTGGGGCATGACACACCCTCCAATGTAATTTGGGGTGGTTTGGGATAGGGTAGCCCATGAACCCTAGGGTAGGTCCCTTAATGGTGATTTTTAGGGTTGTGAAGGTCATGGGGTCAAATGACCCTTGATTGACTTGAAATTTGGTGAAGAGTACCATAAGAGTACTAAAGTCCTCTGGTCAAAATTTTAGGGTATTTGGAGGCCTTTATCCCACCTAAAACCCTAACCCTAATTTAGGTCACAAACATTAATTTGAGTTATTAAGCTATCAACTGAACTTCAAATCAAGTAAAGTTTGGGCAAAGTGATTTTCTGGTCTAAATGGGCATAATATAATTTTGTTGAGGCTTTTGGATTAATTTATACAGTACTTCATTCACAACCCAAGTCGTGCCCTATTTTTTTTTGATGATTCTTGAATATATGTTCACTGAAATGTTATGACATCTTGGATAAGAGCATCTTATAGCACGTTATACCTTCTGTATTTTTTTGGGAGTTTTATCTGATTATTTTGGGTACTTGCTTCTTTAACGTACCAATTGTGATATGTAGTCAAAAAATACAAAATGCCCATTTATTATTTGGAAATTTATGAAATTTGGTCAGTGGGTGTTTCAGACCATGATAGTCATCCATTAAATTGCTCTGGATTTTTAGACAATTAAAAATAGTACCTGCTTCACTAAGCTAGGAAAATTAGTGTTTTACATTAAAATAAATTCAGAGCCCAAATATTAAAGAAAATTTATGGGACTTGGTTTCTGATGGTTTTTGGTCACCATAAAGCTTCTATAATTTTCTTGTGATTTTTGGATACATATTTACAGTACTTGCTTCATAATATAGTAAAAGTGGCCTTAAATGGTAAATTAGGAAATGTAGGCCTAAACACCTCTTAAATTTCTCAAAATTTGGAATTACTGCGTAAATGCCACATAGGATTTTTACTGATTTTATGGTGATTTATTGTTGTCTCATTAGTTCACTTCATGTTCATACTAGGGCATTAGGAGGCTTAGAATAAATAAATTAAATGTCCGATAAATAGGAAAAATTTGGAAATCTTGGACTTAGTTATATTAGGTCATGATGGACTCCCAGTATTGATTTTAGAGCATTTGGATGAGAAAATTTGGAGTACCCCCTAACGGGAGCACCATGTAGCTGTGTGGTATGCATATAGCGATAGGACCGGAGTAGGCTAGCTCGGAGGTTAAAGTCACCTAGGAATAGAGCTACTTAATATAAAGAGGGTCTTGGCTCAAGGGTAGAAATCAATAACAATAAGTGCCTTGGAAAGGGAGCTTTGGGATTCACCCCATCATAGCTCTTAGTACCGCTGCGAGCCCTTCACCGGGTGAAACTCGGAAAGTCCAAGGTTAACCTTAAATCTTAGGAATAAAATGATCAAGAGTAACCCTAATAATAGTTGCACCTATCATCTACACTTGTACACTTAGGAAGGAAAATTGGCATGGAATGGGTATAGTAGTTTCGTGGTCTAAGGGCCTACTAGTAATGTCAATGGTCTTGTTTGTGATTGGGAAGTCCGGGGAGCTGGATGCTCGGGGACTTGGTATAAATTTGGAAGTCCAGGAAGCGGGATGCTCGGGGACTTGGTATATGCTTGGTAGCCTAGAGAGCTGGAAGCTCGGTAACATGAGAACTTGTACAAATATAACTGTCATGATTGCATGTGCATAAAAGTGGTGGGTCATCGGTACTGGACGATCGATCACACCGACGTCAGTACGTTGACTCGACGGTGTGGGACACTTAGCCAAAGAAAGCCTGGTGGATATAGCCAACAGTAGTACGCGGATACTCTAGGTTGTGTTCTTCTAGGGGCGTATGGAAGGGCTAGGCCTGGTAGTGTGGTTACCCGCCTAGGAGTGGGGGGCCCGACCCACTGTCTCCATTTACCACTACGGAGGTTCCTGGGGGTGAAGCTAGCTGCCCGAATAGGGGGAACTAAAGGTCTGTGCGCATGGAGTCGTGTGGGTGTGTTGCACTTGCTTGTGCATTCCATAGCATATTTTCGTGTCATAGCATAAACATTTCCACCTATCGTATAAAATGGTATGGGACATTTTATACGTTAGGCCCTGCAAAATGACCCCTTGGTCTATAGGGGTAATCCCTATAAATCAATGGTTATATTTTTCTTATGCTCTTACTTACTTGCTACTCCTTACTGTTTACCTTTGATAAGTTTATAAATTTGAGTTAAATTCTATATATGTATGCTGCTGTTCGATAACCGACACCCTAACGTATAAGTGGTATGGGACACTTTATACGATTGGAGCCCTGCAAAAGATCCCTTGGCTTATGCTCTTCCACACATAAGTTAAGGTTATCTTTCCTACTTTCTACTTCTGTCATATTTACTATGGAATTACTAACATAGGTTCGCTGTCACTTGCTTTTGACTTATTCTCCACCTTCATTCCCTTTCTTCCTCTCCGCTCGGTAGCTAGGAGCCATGGGGGAAGGGGTAGGGGATTATCGGGCTTAGTCTTTTAGACTAACAGTTTTCGAACTGCAACATTTTAGGTGTACCATATGGAAGGGTCACGGGTTTTGCAATTTCTGACAGAGTTGACCCAGCGACCGTGTTACCATTGTCACCAGCCGGGACATACACAGGTCAAATGCCCCTTGATGGTTGGGATCCCACCAGCTCAGCAGCTAGGAGGCCGAAGACGTAGACGCACACATTAATCGCTAGGCGGCGACTACAGGCCGAAAAGGAAGAAGAACCCAGAGATGCAGCACCAACAGAGTACGGAGTCGGTGGAGATGGGCCAGTCTAGCTTGGGTGCTCTCGGATAAGTGGCAGTTACGGTGACGCTTAGTTTTAGTATTGCTTCCGCGAGTGACTTGTAGTGAGGATTACATGTACTGGGCACAAGCCCTCCTTTTATACTCTGATTATTATTATTGTGGACTCTCCCTTCGTGGAGATTTATTTATATACATGTGGTTATGGTGGACAAGATTTATATTTACTTATACTACTGTTATACGATCGATTTGGCAAGCAGGATCGGCGTTTTGTAGTGACGACCTTCCCGGGCGTGATGGTATCGCCGCAAAGCGGCGGTTCTGGGCTTAAGACCCCGGTGTTTAAAATAAAAAAAAACAATGGGGTCTTACATCCGGAGCACGCACATGACCCATGAACCAGCAGAAGAAGCTGAAAAAGCCACTAAAACTGTACACCACATTCTCGATATACACCAAGAGAACAAGTAAAACAAGAAAAACACAGAAACAACGAAAACACACAAAAAATAGGCCTAAAGTGCACTTTATCATGAAATAGGCAAATAAGCAGATAAAAGTGGTTATAGCTCTCAAGTGCAGTGCTAAGACGATAAAACTTGCCTAAATGAGTCCAAAAATCAGTGTAATATTTGGACTCATCAAAGTTCTGGGTACAACACCCTCTGGGTGCAGTTTCATATAATCATCAACATTGAAAAATTTATTAGACTTAGCATACCTGAACAATTCTTCTTTTCTATAGGTTGACATTGGTGAGAATTGAGAAATATCTATGCCTTCAGCTTTCGTCCTTGCTAATTTGAGAATGTCCTATAAGCTCATGGAATCTAGCCATCCTGGCAGAAGTCTCCAATTCTGGATCAACAAAAAGAATTGCAGGAGACTCTGGCCTTTTTGAACTAGAATCCTGCATTAGTTCTTCAGTAGGAACTTTCTTTGAAGAATCTGAAGGTCGATTGCTTGAAGAGGACTGTTAATAGCTTTGTCTGGGTTGTCTCTGATAAGTCTTTGTCATTAAAGTAGGCTTCTAAGATAAATTGCCTGAGGAACCTGAAGAGGGAGGAGGAGGAGGACCTCTCCTAAACTTTTGAGGAGGAGGAGAGTACCTTCTTCTCTTCTTCCTAGCCTTTTGCTCATTCTTAGACAACCACATCCACTGTAGCATACCAGGGTAGGGAGTAATCTTTTGCAATATATAGTATGGAGTGTCATTACTTGGATTTGGCTTTACAACTGCCTTAGGAGGGGATTTCCTTTTCTTAGACATTTTCTTTCTACTTTCTTCAGAATTTGAGTAATCATATTGACCATCATCAGAAGTTCCTTGAGTATTATCATACATAGCATCAATCTCAGCAATGACTTCTTTTGGAACTTGCTTTCCAGCTGGAGGAGGGATAACTTGAGGAGGAACTGCTAGAGGTGGAATGATTTCAGCAGGGACTTCTTCAGTTTCCAAATCCATCTCCTGGATAAGCTCAGCCTCTGAAACTAAGATGAGTTTATGCTCAGAAGCTTCAAAATTTTTTGTATCTGCTACAAAGTCTCTGAACTGATGGGAGCTGAGTAGCAAACAATATATGTACACCAATAAAAAGACACAAAAAGAAGACAATTTCTTTACAAAAGATCAAAAGATCTTAGAACTGAATCTAGGTCAAAATCTGGAGCAATGAGGCATTCTCCGTAAAGAATTTTCAAAGGATTGCTCTCAAATTAGGTATCCAAAAACTCAACAAGATCTGCATTAATAAATTTTGTATCAATAATGTCAGCTTCTGCTACAAATTTTGTATCTTCTTCTATATCTGCTGCTGTATCTATTACTGTATCTGCTACTGCTGCTTGAGCAACCTCTTCACTGAGTATCTCCCCCTGCCTTGTTTCAGTGGCTACTGGAGCCAGGCTCCTGACAAAAGAGGATGGAATAGAGGAGGTAAAAAGCTGAGCAGCAAGGGTAGAGATAGACATAGCAAGATGTAAAATAGCCTCTGTTATCAGCTGTTTGAGAATGGGCATGATGGATGCTAAGATGAGAGAGATGGAGGGAGAAGATGAATCTAAGATTTCTGGAGGGGTTTGGGTAGAGATAGATGGATTGATGATGGAAGACGATGAGGGATGACAATCTAACATTGGTTTATCTGAATAATTGCTTGGGGATGAATGAAGGTTGAAAGAGGGTAGAGAAGTCAGATTTTGAAGATGAGACGGAAGGGGGGATAGAGGTGGAGTTGTAGAATCTTGAGATTGAGATTATTCTAAAAGTTGTTGTTGTTGTTGCACTGGGGATGAAATAATGGGGGACTGAGGAGGTGTAGGTTGATGAACTTGAGAAGCAGGGTGGCTGGGGGAAGCAGGAGGTATAGGTAGAGATGCTGGAGCTGAGGAAATTTGTTGGTGGGATGATGAAAGGGTTTGGTCAATAGGGGAAAGGAACTTTCTTCTACAGTGTAAGGAGTGGATGGTAATGCCCTAGTACTCTCAGACGTTTTAGAGGTGGATGTCGTGGACGGTTTTGGGATAGTCCTCTCCCACCTGCCAAACAAGACGCAGGTCAGCCTCTTAAAGGCATTGATGAATATGGTTGGGGCGACAAGGGATTCAGCGGCCTTGGCTTTAAGGAAGATTCCAAGAATACTTCCAAAGAAAACTTTTTTCTTGTTGTTCTTCTTTCTAATCAGATTGAACAAGATTTTGTCCCAATTAACAGCCTTCTTATTTACAACAACACTCATCACTAAGAACTGCTGCCTGGTAAGGTGATCATGGGATGTATGGTTGCCCAACAACACTTTACCGACTACATCTGCAAGAAATTTATACCCAGCAGATAGGTGTTTCTTCAGCAATTTATTTGGGTTATCTCCATAATAACCCATCAAAGTCAACATTTCCTCATATTCAGAAGATATAAGTTCAATATATTCTTCACCGTTAACTAGTACAAAGATTTCAGAAATAGTATCTAGGGTTAAGGAAACAGCATTACCCGAAATAGATCCAACCATCATGTCAGCATCCGGATTAGATGAAGTATAAACCCACTCTCTTATTTCAGAACCAGCAATCTTCATTCTGGTAGACATTAGGGTCTTCAAATTGAGTTCCTCGAATAACTTCAGAATATCTTTGAAGACCTGCTCTTATTTTTGAAAAGAATCAAAATCGATGTCGAAACAAATATTGAACTTCATGCCACAAAGAGCTCTTGCGGGAATCACCATTAGTTTTCTATAACACGAAAGCAAAAAAGATCAAGTGCTGGGGAACAAAAAGCGGGGAATGGAGGTCGAAGAAAACCTATTTATAAGGGTTTTCAGAATATGAACCGACAAACTCTGTCCTACGAAATAAGAGAAATCTTCGATCTGAGGTCAACGAAATTTTTTATAGTCAAAAGAATTTGTCGATCTCAGTCAGAAGAGGGGAAAAATTTTCATCGTACTCAGGTCGATGAAAACTTTTCTGAAGCCAGATCGTCGATCTCAAGTCGATGACAAATGACTTCCACAGAGTGTTCATCGATCTCAGGTTGACGAAAAATCTCAAGAACTTCCCTTAGTTCGTCAATCTCAGGTCGACGAATTTTGGTAAGTTCTATGACCACAGACAAAGAATTAAATTAAAGTATAACCATTCATCATGCCTAGCTGATTCATAAAGGATAGATGTATCTTCTCATCTAAGGATTTGGTGAAGATGTTTGCCCTTTGCAAATCAATGGGAATGAAAGAAATATTAATTTTCTTCTTATCCACACATTCTCTAATGAAATGATGTCAAACATCTATATGCTTGGTTCTAGAATGATGCACTGGATTCTGGGTTATAGATATAGCACTGGTACTGTCACAAAATAGAGTTGAATTATTTAAGTTGTAACCATAATCTAGGAGTTGATTTTGTATCCATAACATCTGTGAGCAGCAACTGTCAGCTGTTATATATTCAACCTTTGTAGTTGATGTAGGCATAAATGTCTACTTTTTACAAAATCAGGGGACAAGTCTAGCACCAAGAAATTAGCATATGCCTGAAGTGCTTTTCCTGTCAGCTCTACAACCAGCAAAGTCAGCATCTGAGTATCCAATTAACTCAAATTCTGATTCAGTTGGATACCAGAGTCCTAGATCTAGGCAACTCTTTATATTTCT
Organism: Platanthera zijinensis; assembly: GCA_039513925.1. Taxonomy (NCBI): domain Eukaryota; kingdom Viridiplantae; phylum Streptophyta; class Magnoliopsida; order Asparagales; family Orchidaceae; genus Platanthera; species Platanthera zijinensis. The sequence continues at coordinate 28,717,715 of CM077091.1, read as the reverse complement.
TAAAATCTTTTTTAATAAAATTAGGTGAGATTCTTTAGGGTTCACCTGTAACCTAGCACAAAGACATGTAGCTCACATTATATCAGGCCTACTTGCTTTGAGATATAGAAGAGACACAATAATGGCCCTATACATTTTTTGATCAACAGGTTTCCCTTGTTCATCAGAATCAACCATAGTATTTATAGCCATATGTGTTTTCTTATTTGAGGCATCAGCCATCCTAAACCTTTTAATCAGCTCTTTAGCATATTTGGATTGAGATAAGAAAATGTCATCAGGAGTCTGCTTCACTTGGAGGCCAAGAAAGTAGGAAAGCTCACCCATGCTACTCATCTCAAACTTAAAATGCATAAGGTTAGAAAACCTTTTACATAGTTTTGGATCTGTACAGCCAAATATTATGTCATCTACATATATTTGTAAAAAAAAAATTTTATCATTATGATGCTTGAAAAACAATATCCTATCTACCATGCCGCTAGAAAACTTATGCTCTAAAATAAAGCTAGCTAATGTGTCATAACAAGCTCTTAGTGCTTACTTTTGACCTCAGAGAGCTTTTTACAATCTAAAAACATAAGAGGGATGAGATGAAGAGATAAAACCTGGAGTTTTTTCAACATAGACCTCTTCTTTTAGTTCTCCATTCAGAAATGCACATTTTATATCCATTTGGTAGACTTTGAATTTCTTGAAAGCAGCATAGCAAGGAAAATCATTATTTCCTCTAGCCTAGTAATAGGTGAAAAGGTTTGATCATAATCAATCCCTTTCTCTTATCTATAGCCTTGAGCAACAAGCCTAGCCTTGTTCCTTACAATCACACCATGAGCATCAACCTATTCCTAAAAACCCACTTGGTCCAAATAACTGGATAGCCTTTAGGCCTTTGAACCAAGTCCCAAACTCTACATCTCTCAAACTAATTGAGCTCTTATTACATTACAATAATCCAGTTGGGATCTTGATCTGCATCAGTTATGGATTGAGGCTCAACTTGAGAGAAAAAATAGGCATGCATCACATCATGGTTGAGTTGATGCCTTATCTGTACACCTACTAACATGTCTCCAATCACTTGAGATCTAGGGTGATCCCTTAGTGTGACAAGATCAGATGTTGGAGTTTGTTCAGCAACTACATTTGGAATGAATTCCTCTTGTGGAATTACATCTACTGTTGGAGGAAGTTCAACTGCTTCCGCAGCCTTTTCTTCAAATTTTCTAATATATTTCTTGTCATTGTTATGAATATAGTATATACAACCAAATACTTTAAAATATGTGACTTTAGGTTTCTTCCCTTTCAGTAACTCATAAAGAGTCTTATTCTTAAGTTTATGTATAAAGCTTCTATTCAGCATATAATTTGCTGTGTTTATAGCCTCTACCTAAAAGGATAGGGGAAAATAAGCATCTGCAAGTAATGTGCCTGCAGATTCAATTAGTGTTCTATTCTTCCTTTTAACATCCCCATTTTGTTGAGGTATTCTAGGATCTGAGAAGCAATGTCTGATACCATCTTTCCTACAGAAATCTTGCATAAGAAGAGACTCAAACTCAGTCCCATACTCACTTCTGATCAATGCAACTGGAGTAGAGTACTCAATCTATATGTTCTTGAGAAAATCTGTAAGAACCATGAAAGTATCTGACTTAGATCTCAAAAAGAATACACAAGTGAACATAGAAAAGTCATCTACAATCACTAAAGTATAAGATTTCTCTCCTAGGCTTTGTACTGCTATAGGGCCAAAAAGGTCCATATGTAGTAAGTACAATATCCTAGGTGAGACACTTTTGTTTAATGATTTAAAACTAGATTTAGTTTGCTTGCCTAACTGACAAGCCCTATAGACACTTTCCTTCTTATAAGGGTATGAAGGCAATCCTCTAACAAGGTTGTCTTTAGAAAGCCTATCTATGTTTCTCAAATTTACATGACCTAATCTTTTATTCCACAAATCATTTTGATTGCTAACAAGATTAAATAAATAGATTTCTAAACTGGCAGATTTAAAGTTTACTAAGTATATGTTACCTTGTCTAATTCCAGTTAAAACATTTTGATTATTTGCAGAAATAATACATTGAGATTCAAAAAAGCAAACCTGATAACCTTAATCACATAAATGACTTATGGATATGAGGTTATGCTTGAGACCATTAATATATGCCACCTTTTTGAAAGTGACATCCCCACTTTCGAAATCTCCATAGCCTTAAATCTGTCCAAAACTTGAATCTCCAAAAATGACTGTTGGACCAAGTTTAGCCTTGAAGTTGATGAGGTTGTCCTTGCATCCAGTCATGTGCTTAGTGCACCCACTATCCAGATACCACTTATTTTGAGTGATAGGATAGTTCTTTACCTGCAATGAAACAAATTAAAAGTTCTTTACCCAAGTAACCTTGGGTTATTATTTCTTCTCAAATGAAAAACTAGATATAAATGGACATTCAGGTTGGTTCTTATAACCTAAAGGGTGAAATCTTCTAGGAGGAATTATCCATTTGGTGAATGGGTTGATGTTCTCCCTATGTTGGTTAGGTTTAATGTTACAGTTTCTGTTGGAATTTAAGTTTCTATAATTATGATCTGGGATCGACGAATTTTTGTGAGTTCGTCGACCTGAGCTCGACGAATTGGAATGAGATCTACGATCTCTTCTTGAAGAAGGAAAGTATTCATTCTCTGGGCACCAATATCGTCGATCTCTGGTCGACGAACTGTACTGGTTTCATCGATCGTAGATCGAAGAATTCTTATTATTATGGTTTGTGTTCAGAGTTCGTCGTTCTGAAGTCGACGAACTGTTCACGTTTCGTAGATCTGAGTTCGACGAAAACTGCTGAACATTGTTATATCTATTATTTTTCTTGTTCTTATATTTTTTTCTTAATTCCATTTGCTTTAGAACTTCATTAACTTTATTAACCTGTTCAGTGTTCTTCTTTCCTTTATCTGAAATGAAGTTTACAGGTTTTGATAGATTGTTCTTCTGGATTAGATGTGGTTAACTAGATGAGGCACCTAATCCTAGTTTACTATTATTAGTCTTAGCATTTAAGGTACTAGTTATATCTAGTAGTTTCATTCTCCTACCATTTAGGGATTCCACCAGTTTCTTATCTTTACTTAGTTCAATTTTCAGAAAAACTATTTGTTCATTAGCTGAATTTAGTTCAATTGACAATTTAGCATTTTAAGCAAGATATTTATCTTGATCAGTTAATTTCTCTATAAGAAGTTTGATTTCCTTCTTAGATCTTATTAAGTCTAAGCAAAGATTTTTAAATTCAGATTTAAATTCTTCTGATTCAAAATCATAGTAAGCAATAACCTGAACTTTAGTAGACATTGATTCTTCATTATCTGAATCTTCAGCAACTGATTTGTTGCTGCAGGCATCAATTACCATTAGGCAAACTTCCCATTGCCTTTTGCTCTTCTTCATTATCACTAGAGCTGGAAGAGGATAACTCTTCTTCTATATCACTCCAGGTCTCAACAAAAAAACCCTTTTCCTTCGTCTTACGCTTGCTTGAGGAGGGTTTGCTTTGATGATTTCTTCTTGACTCTTTTTCTCTTCTCTTATCTTTCTTCTATGCTTTTGGATACTCAAAGATGTAGTGTCCTAGATTCCTGCAACCAAAACAGACAACTTCTTTAGAATGTGTTTTGTCATACCTTTGTTTGTCATCTTGTCTAGATGACTTCCTTCTGAAGTCCTTCTTTGCCATTTTGAAAAATCTTTTGGCAAATAGACTCATCAGTTCTTCATTGACTGGAGTCCCTTCAGAGTCCTCAATAGCCTTGAAAATAATGTTATGCTCCTTCCTGGTAGGTGTTGGAGTCTTTATTTTAGCTGCTGCTTCTCTGGTCTTCATCAATTGCTCATATGATTTGAGCCTTCCAAGGAGAGACTCAGTTTATATCTCAGTCATTCTTATGGCTTCTTTAATAGGCCAGATCCTTAAATCCCATGTGCTGGGGAAGCACATAAGGATCTTGTCATTCACTTTAGTCAGGGTAATTTCCTTGTCTAAGGTCCTTAGCTCATTGATGATTGAGCTTAGCCTATTGTAGATATCACTGACTGACTCAACTTCTTCGTTCTTGAAGTTCTCATACTGGGAGATGAGATTTTTTCTTCTATCCATTCTCTCATCAGCAAATCCAGGCACCATCTGGTTTAGGGAATCCTAGATGGCTTTGGCTGAAGTGAACTCTGCCACTTTCTAAAAAATGTCATCAGACATAGTCTTAGCTAAAATGTTCATGGATCTTGCATCTGCAATCTTGGCTTTCTTCTGGACATCTATCCACTAAGGTGGTTGAACAACATGAGTGCTTGAAGTAGAAATTGAAGTAGTTTCTGCAGTAGGTGGTCCTGTCAATATAGAGTTAAATATATCCTCATCAATAGAATTCCTATACAACTTAATTCTTGCCCACTAGATGGCAAACTTATTTAGGTTGCATAGTAGAGGTCTGGTGCTTGCATAATCCTTATTTTGTGCCATTGTGATAGAGAATAGTTGGGAAGAGGAAAATCTGATCTAATTGGATCATGGTTCAAGTGTTAACTTGTACAACCAAACAAAAACAACCTCTGATACCAATTGAAAGGAGGGTGTTAGGTCGGATTACTCTAGGGGGGTGAATAGAGTATTAAAACTTTTGCTCTTTTTCTAGATTATATTAGAGTAAATATAGTGATACCATATATTAGTTAAGGAATAAGAAAACTAAGCTAAACAATTCAGCAATCACAAGCACAGCAATAACAAATGAAAAGGTTCAACGAGATGACACAAGAAGTTTATAGTGGTTCCCCTATACTTTGGTACATCCACTCTTCTACCACTCTTGGTAGGAATCCACCAGCAAGTTTTGATCAGGTGATTTCCACCCCAAGATCTGGTTCAGGTAGATCAGGAAACACTTCAGGCTTTTGATCAGGTGCCCAAAAACCAACTTCAAGTCTTTGGAGGGAGACTTATCAACCAAACTAACTTTTGAAGGGAGCTATAACCCTGTATAATGAGATGGAAGATTTTGATGGAAGTCTACTCTTTTCTCAATAGAACTGAGAAGACTCAGTCAATTCTTGTGTTGTCAAAGCTCCCCGTGAAAAGTAGAATGCTTCAGGAAGAACAGAGCTTTGCTAAAGGGTGAGTAGGTCTTCAGCTTGATCTGCCAAGGTCACGGAAATACAGTAAAAGATGTTGAATAGAATGTTTCTGAGGATTTCTTGAACAAAAGTTGAAGAAGACTCTTGATCTTGATAATTTGTTATTCTTCAAACTACAGTGTTGGTAGAGAATAAAAAAGGCGTTGAGAGCGTCGAGTGATTGTTCTGTATTTCCTGTACTGTGCTTCTCGATTTCTCTCTTTGTCTCTCTTACTGTCTTTCTTGTCTATTGTTGTCTTTCTCGAAGAGGAGAGAAATACTTTTATTCCACAGCTGAAAAATTCTCTTTGAATTTTTTAATTCTTTCCATAAATGCTGGCTGCTAGGGGGGAATAAAAAGCGGCTGGAATAATAACATTAATGATTTTCCCAACTGTTCTTGATAGAATTAGCAAATATTTATTCTGAAGAATATCACATTTAATACAGCCAAAGAACGACTATATTCATAAGAATACACCTAATAAGGAACAGAAGAGGGAAAGACTCATTCTGGAACAACACAGAAAACTTCAAACGCAAAACAGAATTCGTCTACCAGAGATCAAAGATTGTAGACCAGGGAATTAAAGTTTGTTGACCTGAGCTCTGCGATCTGCTAACTAAGAATAACTTTCCAAATCTATACTCTGAGTTTGTCGATCTGAGAAATTGACAGAAGAAAACTAAGCATCGACGTGAGCTCTGAGAACGTCGAGCTCAGATCATAGAATTAACTCTGAGTTCGTCGATCTGAGATCGACAATCATCGAGCTGAGTTCGAAGAATTTTGAACTGATCACTGTCTTCTGAAAGATGCTAAATCTGATTCCCTGAAGTCCACTTCTGCCTTGTCCAAGGAGGTAGCACTAATTAGGAATTAGCCTAAACTCTAGGATTACTACTCATGACCCTAGCTATACAATATTGGGTCATACTTAGCCTAAGTTAGTGAACCTAGCCCAAATCAAACTAAGGGATCCAATACAGGTCCTCTCCATCCTTCGACCCTTGAAGGAGTGGGGCCTGGGTGAGCTGCCTCTTCAAGTCTTGGAATGCCTCCTCACACTCCTTAGTCCATTCAAATTTTTTACCTCCCCTCAACGCCTTGAAGAAGGGGGAACACTTTTCCCCTTCCCTGGAGAGGAACCTACTGAGTCCAGCCAACCTTCCTGTCAGCTGCTGGACTTCCTTGGCATTCCGAGGAAATCCCAGCTCCATGATCGCCTTAACATTGTTTGGAATTGGCTCTACCCCGGCAGGAGTGAGGAGATGGCCCAAGAACTTCCCCTTACTGGCACCGAAGACACACTTAAAAGGTTTCAGCCTCATTTTGTATTCCCTCAGGGTGCCGAAGGTCTCCTCCAGATCTCGGATGTGGTAGTCAACCTCTAACCTCTTGATAATTAGATCATCTACGTAGACCTCTAGGTTCCGCCCCCTCTGGTCTCGGAAGTCGCGGTCCATCATTTTTTGGTAGGTCGCACCTGCATTCTTCAGCCCAAAGGGCATCCTCTTATAGTAGTAGCATCCATCCCCTGTGATGAAGGAGACATCTTTTACATCGGGTGGGGGGCATCCTGATTTGGTGATAAACTGAAATTGCATTTAAAAAACTCATTATAGGGAAACCGGCGGCTGAGTCAACCAGTGCGTCGATCCGAGGCAAGGGGTAACAATCTTTGGTACATGAATAATTATGCAAAAAGAAATCTACACACAAACGCCACCGGCCGTCACCTTTTTGACCATAACAACATTGGAGACCCAACTAGGGTATTGAATATCTGATATAAAGCCTGCCTTGAGGATCTTGGCGACCTCCTCCCTGATCAGCTCGGCTAGCTTTTCCGCGGTGGACCTCTTCTTTTGTTGGACGGGGCGAGCCTCCGGGTCTAAGTTTATATGATGATAGGCGACGTCCGCATCGATCTCGGGCATCTTGTACGCACTCCATGAGAAGATGTCCTCATTCATCTGGATGCACTCCAGTATCCTTCCCTGGTCCTTTGGGGTCAGCCCCCCACTAATGCAGACCTTATCCACCCTGCCTCCCTAGGTGAGAACCTCCATATCCACTACCTCCTCTGCTACCTCCAGCCTAGACTACTACTCCCACTCAGCGACGTCCTCGTCTCAAGGGAAAGGAACCTACACCTTATCCACGGTCATCACCTTGGCCAGCTCTTCCAGAACCTCCTCTTCCTCCATTGTCCAAATGGGGGCCTCCCCCTCTATGACCTCCACCTCCACTCCATCGAAACCCTACCCGGCTAACTCCTCCATCATCCTATCCATCTCCTTGGCTTCCACATGCTAGGAGATGGAGTTCCCAGCCATCACATAGCACTCCCTCTCCGCCCTGGGGTCTCCACGAACTCAGACCTGGACCTCCTACGCATTGAACTTGAGATATTGATGGAAGGACGAGGGGACACAGCGAAAGGCACTGATGAGGGGCCGCTCAAAAATGTCATTATAGTTGTTGGGGGCATCAACGATGACGAACCTATAGTTCCAGGGCTGCCCCGTAGGCTGACATGGAGTCCCACTCCTCCTTCCACCTACTTCCTTTCCCCAGAGAACCTGAATAACGGTCCATCCAAGGTCAGCACCCTCTTGCCCTCCACTGTCATGGCATCGAACGATTTTTTGATGATGACGTTGACGGAGATCCCGTTATCGATGAGGATTTGGGCAACATTGAAGTTCTCTATGACTGTCTGAATGACCAGCACATTGCAGAAATGGTCCTCATTGCTCTGCATTTCTTCCTTTGAAAAGGTTATCCTCTCATCCGGGGCGGGGTCTGGGATGTTGATCTGACGCTCCGTCGATAAATGATGTGGAGGCTCGCCTTGTTGGAAGCCTCGACCCCTACCCCCCCCCCCCATCCTCCCCCCCACCCCCGTGGATCACTCTTATCCCTCCTCGGGTTCCGACATCGGCCTGGTCATTGCATCTGTCCTCCTCCACCCCAGGACGGATCTCCTAGATCCGTACACCATGCTGGTCCTGCCGCTGCTGCTGCTCTGTGTTTCCCCTCATCTCGAGGAACTCCAGGCACGTGGATATGACTTGCCCCTCCTCTTGATGGAAGTCGCAATAGGGTAGGTCCACTCTGACCTCCCTCCTCCTCTTTGGCTGTCCTCTAATCCTCCCCCCCAGGGAAATCGTCATGGCCTCCTCTTGATCGGGGAGAGGGGGTCTCTGACCCTTCCTCCCGCCCTGGGGTTAAAATGGACTGTGGCCACCCTGGCAATTATCCCCTCCATGATAACCCCTCCTTGGCCCTTGGTCTTGCCACTCCAGCCTCCACCCTAGCTGATTAGTCGGTCCCTAATGCCCCCACCTGGGCAGCAGCTGCAATAACTGCTCCCTCTGCCAAGGCTCAACCTTCCTCTCCTCCTTAACTCAGATACCCCTTGGCCTTTCCTCTTCCGTTCCCCAACTGTCCAACCTTTGGGCGAACTCCGGGTGTGCCGCCTCCATATCAGCCTCCCTGGTCGTCCCCTCCATGAGGGATTCAAAAGATACCAGAGGCATACTCTTCAGCTCCATGGCAAAGAATCCGGGCTGGAGGCAAGGGTAAAGGCTACCATCATGGTGTGCCCCGACATCTCATACACCTGGGACAGTTCCTCCTGGAACCTGTCCATGTAGCTTCCTACGGTCTCGCCTGCCCCCTGCTTAATGCGGAACAAAGACTCCGCCTCCTTCTTTCCCTTCCTAGACGTGGTGATCCTCGGAAGAAACCCCTGACGCAGGTTCTCGAAACTGTAGATGGAGCTGGCCGGGAGCCAGTGAAACCACTCTCTTGCCTTCTCCTGGAGGGTGATAGTGAATAGTCGGCACTTAAACCCATCTGACATTTGTCGGATTGAAACCACATCCTCAAACCATTGGATGTGTTGTACAGGATCTCCCTTCCCGGTGTAGTAGGTCATCTCCGGCTCCCGGAACCCTTCTGGAGCTTGGGCAGAAGAAACGAGCTCGCTGAAAGGACTTCCACCCATAGTCGGGCGATCTGGGTACTCTTCCCCTACCGTCTCGCCGAAATGGTACTCAACTGCCGAGCCGGGGAATAGGACTCGCCCCCGCAAGTCATGCTCTCCCCCTCAAGGGGCCTCCTTTCCAGCTCGTCGGATAGGCGCGTCGTCGCCCAAAGCCGGGACGACGACCACAAGAACCGCTGGTGTCGCGCTCTCGGCCCGCATGCCGAGTGCGACTCCGACGAGTTTGATGACTTCCTCTCTAAGCTCTGCTGACATCACCGCTGCTAGAGGGGGAGGGAGTGGCGAGTTTCCCCCACTTGAACCTCGTCCTTCATCTCTAGCCATCGAACTTGCGGGAGATTTTCTTTTCTGATCACGATCCACGCTCACCGCACCAAAATGTTGAAACTGCGAATTTGGTCTCAAAGAGTTCAACCCTTGGGGAAGGGGTGATCACACACGTCCTTCTCTTCCGCGAGCCCAAAAAACCAAGGAAGAAGGGCTAGGGACAGACCCAAGGCTCTACCACGGAGGTGCCACCACACACCTAGAAGATCTTAGAGCGCTTCCCCTCCTTAGCCAAGTGCTGAAGCTAAGGTACCTCAGAAAGCGCTAGAAGACTTGGCACAAGTAAGCATGCCTTTCTGAGGTACCCCTTGGGTCCTATTTATAGGATTCTAAAAATGGCCTGCAAATAGCCAACCTCTGCTATTTAGAACAGCTATGTGCAAGCCACCTGTAAGACCCCCGTTACACCACCTGGGTATGACAACAGTGAGACTCCACTGTTCTAACAGGCTATAGGGAGTCCCGTAGGGGCAAAATGGTAAAAAACACCCCACACAACACTGGGCGAATAGCCCCCACTTCATCTACTAGGCATGGGCGGCAAGTGCTCGATGGAGCTAGCACTCGCCGCCTCAGCTCGGCACTTTGGTGAGCTCAGACCCGGCATGCCCTACTCGCCCGCCGCGGCCTCAACTAACGGCTCGAAGTTTAACAAACTAGGCTCGATGAACTCGTCCCTCTGGTCTCCTAGACGAGCTGTACTAGGCGCCGAGGCGGGCCGGGCTCGCGACGGTGCGAGGGCGAGATGGGCTCGCGACGCAAGGGAAGAGGCGTCGAGTGAACTCGCCGCTCGGGCTGGGTGCGTCGAGTGAACTCGCCGCCTAGGACCCAGTTCGCCCAAGGCTTGAGTTGGGCCCGGCTAACCTCACTCGCCGGAATACAGTGTAAGACCCCTTTTTTTTCTTTTTAAAACCCGGGGTCTTAGGCCTAGAGTCGCCGCTTTGCGGTGACACCTTCACGTCCTGAAGGGTCATCACCACAAGGCGCCGATTCTGCCGGCTAATTCGATCACAGAAAGGTAGCACAATAATTTAAGTAAGAGCAATGCAGTCCACAATAATAAATCACATGTATATAAACTCCACGAAGGGAGTGTCCACAGAAAACATCAGAGTACAATGATACTAGAAATATAAGGGCTCATGCCCGGTACATCAAGTCCTCACTACAAAATCACTCAATGCGGAAGCAAAACTAAAACTCTACTGAAGGTCAGGACTCACGGTCCCTACAGTATGGACTCCAGTGCTAGACTGCCCCATCTCCAAGCGTACCGGCCTCCTGAGCTGCTCCTCCATGCTGGGCTCCGCGATCCCCTAATATGATATGGTTCGAAAACTGATAGTCATAAAGACTAAGCCCTATCATCCCCTACCCCTTCCCCCATGGCTCCTAGGTACCGAGCGGAGAGGAAGAAAGGGAAGGACATGAAAGTGGAGATTTAATCAAGAAACAAATGGCAGCGGAACTAATCTAGCAATTCTATATTAATATAACAGAAACAGAAAATAAGAAAGGTAACCTTAACTTATGTGCGAAAGCGCATAAGCCAAGGGATCTTCTGCGAGGCTCCCATCATATAGAGTGTCCCATACCACCTATACGTTGGGGTGTCGGTTATCAAACAACAGCATGTATATATATTGAAATTAACCTTTGATTTATAAACTTGCCCACACAAGCATATAGACCAAGGGGTCGTTTTGCAGGTCCTAACGTATAAGCATCCCATACCACTTATACTTTAGGTGTCAGGGTTAAATGAATCGATTATGTTATGACATGCAAGTGGGTATGATGAAACATGCAAGTGCAACTCACACACCCGACTCTGTGCACACAGACCTTTAGTTCCCCCTTTCGGAGCCGTTACCTCCCAGGATACCTCCGTAGTGGCAGACGGAAGCGGTGGGTTGGGCCTCGCCCACCTCTAAACCAGTAAAGCACTACCGGTCAGATCTATCGTACGCCTCAACGCTTGGTGCACTAAGCGGACGCCTGCATACTCTTGCCGGCTGGCGCACCGGACTTCTGATGGCAAAGTACTAACCACACTTGCCGAGTCAGCGTATTGGCGTCGGTGCATCGACCCTCCAATACCGAAGACCCACCACCTTAATTTCCATTCCTTTTTATGCACATGCAAGTTTAATCGTAAACACACAAAAGCCGAGCCGAAGCTCCCCGGACCAAAACGTCCGTCTCCAAACCAACCGAGTCGAAGCTCCCCGGACCATCCCGTCCGTCTCTTAACCAACCGAGCCGAAGCTCTCATCAATCTTCTTGTGGCAACAGTGTTTGTGAAGGGTGCAGCCCTAGTTACTAAGTTACTCTTGTCGGTTTGTTATTACAGTTTACGTTAGCCCAGGACTGCCCCCGGTATTCCCCGTGAAGGGCTCTCAAGGGGCACTAGGAACCAAGACGGCGGCATTACGGCCCGAAGTTCCCTTTCGCAAGGCACTTATTGTTATTGGTTGATCTCCCTTAACCCGATTCCCTTCTCATATTACGATAGACTATCCTAGGGTGATTTTAAATCTTCCACTCTTCGGGGAAGACGATCTTTCGTCGAACCCGAGCACCCCTTAACTCTAGCTATCACCACTTCTCACTACTCTTCATATCATCCTATTGTGATATCATCCACAATTGTCCACCCAGACAAAATGATCAACTCCAATGACTTCCTCAGATCATGTCATATTGCATTTCACAAATTTGTTATATGCAGACCGACCTAGACTATATGTCGAACCGGCTATGCAATGATCCAATACTCATCCAAATGCCCTAAATTATTTACTGGATACTTATCATGATATAACTAGCCTAAATCCAGAAAGTGGTAATTTTCCTAATTTGTTTGATGTTTAATTAATTTCCTCGAAAGACCCAAGGGTTATCGGTTTGAACATGAACTACCCTAAGTAATCATGCAAGATATCCAGAAATATTACTATAAATATTATGTTATCCCAATATGGTAAATCCAAAGTATCACAATTTTTCTACCATCAAAGGGCACTAAAACTATTTTAGAAATAATCTCTATCTTTTGTTATTTATGAATCAAGTACAGAAAATATCCATCCAAAAATTGTAAATTAATTATACTAAGCAGATAAGACATTCAAAATAACATTGGCCAGGTTTCATAATTTTCCAACAAGTATATCATCCATAATTAATTTTTAAACCATAAAACCCCTTTCTACCATCTGTGAATGAAGTACTAGAATTACTCAACCAAAAATCATACAAAAATTCAGGGGCAACTATTCTGACCTAAAACATTTATCTCGAAGATTTCATGAGGTTTCAATGAACAGAAATTTCTAAACAATTAAAACATCATTTAAGGCCATAGCAAGCTTTACAAATGAAGTGCTAGCAATAATCAACATAAAATTCCAGAAAAATTGCTATAAGTTCTACCTGATCCAAAACTCACTCTACCCGAATTTCACAGCTTTTAAGTAAGGTTTAGTGAGTGGTTTTACCTATTTTATATTTTACCCTAAAACTAAGGTTAGGGTTTTAAGGTATCTACTTGTCTCCAAATTCTCCAAGATTCCATCCAGACGATTCTTATTAGGCCTTTGTCAACTCTACAGAGTTTCAAGACAATACAAGAGCAATTGCCCTCATGTTCTTCACAACCCTCAAAACCCTTCATTTAGGGTTTGAGCTTGGATCCTAGGGTAAATCAACCCTAAACCTCACCATTTTTCTCCAAGCAGGTTATAACACCCTTCTAAGTCAGAGGTCAGAAAATCAGCCTCTGTTGAGGTGATTTGACTTTTCCAAACTCTTAGTGCACTTTTTACTAAAAGATGTCTCGCTAATGCCTAGTTAAGGGTAGAAGATTTCCTACCCAAAACTCCTCCAAACTAGTTGGAATTTTGTACAGATCTAGGTTTTATAGCCAGGGACCACTCACCAAAATTTGAGAGGGTTTGGAGGTCATTTGGACACTTAAATAAATTTCTCTAACTTAATTAAATTGAAACAAAAACTTTAGGCAAAGTATCTCGAAAAATTCCCATTTTTGGTCTATATATAGGTGTAGCTAAGGTTAACCCCCTGTCCAAATTTCAGGTCATTTGGATAAGGGACGAAGAGTGGGCATCCATTTTAATTTCTGCCCAACTCTAAGTATAGCCCCCACTAAAACGGGTGCTGCAGTCGAACCGCTTACCCAAACGGGTTGAAATTAATTTTAAATTAAACTCGACTCAAAGGGCTACAACTTTCGTGACTGGTCATTTTTCCTAAAACGGCCTCTAAGTGCCTCATTTTGCAGCCTCAAAATATACTCAGATAATTTATCTTTCCATTATGTATTATATACATAATTTATATATTATAAAATTGATTTTACTGTTCATCTTCTACATGAAACCGAAAACAGAACTCAGAAAACCATTTTTCCTGTAACATTTCCGTGATCCGTCGCCGGCCGTCTAGTCACTTCCCTGGCCAGCCACCACCACCACCACCTCCGTCGAGGCGATGGCTAGCGGTCGGCGGTGGTTTGGCCGCCGGAGGTGGCGGTTTCCGGCGAACTCGAAAATACATTTTTTTCATGGTTTTCCATGAAAACGAGAGATAGGTCGAGCTCCGTTGAGCACGAACTTCCTTTCTAAGAATCCTAAGATCTACCCATGAGAGAAGAAGCAGAGGAGGACCTTGTTCGCGGTTTGGAGGCGAGATGAACGACGGGGTGCCATGGCGCGGTGGTGGCGTTGCTGAACTTCTCCTACAGCAAGAGCAAACGTCTGAATTTGTTTGATTGAGCGTGTAAACTTCTCCTCTTGCTCCAAGTGGGCTTTTATAAGTCAGCAAGTTGGGAGGTGAAAGGGTAAAGCCTTAATGGTCATGAAGGCTCCTCTTAATAACATTTCGGTTACGGTGAAGGGATAAGAAATAGTGGAAGATAAAAAGGTATGTCTAGTTGGCGGTTTCCTATTGGACCACATCTCCTTATTTTATTAAGAAATTACAGTAGGAAACGGCCCATAATTACTCCTGGTGTAACTTCCCACACCAGCATTTATTTCCACGCGTGTTAGAATAATTTCGGGCCTGAACCGTCGTTTCGGTCAATGTCACGGGCGTGACACATAGGTCACGAGCGTGACAGGCCCGGGTGGCCAATTCTGGGGTCGACGATCGTCGAACTGAGATCGACGGTCGTCGAAGGTCTGGTCACGCCCTAGGTCACGGGCGTGACACCTTGGTCACAGGCGTGACATACCCGAATGGCAAATTCTGAGGTCGACGACCGTCGAACTGAGATCGGCGATCGTCGAAGGGTGGTCACGCCCTAAGTCACGGGCGTGACACCTTGGTCACGGGCGTGACAGGGTCATAAGACAAATTCCGCGCTCGGTGATCGTTGTGCTAAGATCAACGATCACCGAAGGGGGGGGGCACGCCCTTGGTCACGGGCGTGACACCTGGGTCACGGGCGTGACATGCCCGAATGGCAAATTCTGAGGTCGACGACCGTCGAACTGAGATAGACGGTCGTCGAAGGGTGGTCACGCCCTAGGTCACAGGCGTGACACCTAGGTCACGGGCGTGATAGGGCCGGGTCGAAAATTCTGCGCCCGACGATCGTCTCCCTGAGATCGACGATCATCGAAGGAGTTACGCCCTAGGTCACGGGCGTGACGGGTCGGTCACGGGCGTGACCAACCCGTGACCCGAAATCTTGGTCGATTCATTTCAATTTTTGGGCTTCCTAGGGTTCTGTGATGACCAACCGACTCCTAGGGGTCTAGCCGGAAATAGGATGTTACATACAGGGTTGTACACCCGGCTAGGATTCTTATAGTAGCGTCATTAACATTCATATATTTTTAAAACATTTCCTCCAAACTTGGGGGTTTTGGTAAATTTTGAGGAGGTGGTGGTGGTGCAGAAAAATCATTTTGTGGTGGCAAGTGCATTGCGTTCGAGTGATTACTCCACAAAAAATTCGGGTGATTTCTTAAAGTAGGATTATAACTATTTGGAGAAGCAAAACCGGGCGCAGAAAAATTCGCAGCAGAAAAATTATAAAAAGTATTTCTAGACATATTATTAATATAATCTAATTATTTGGGAGCAGGAGTTATAGATTCTCATACCTGAGGGGCGGAGGCAGCAGTTATCTCCATTATCTTTTTGCTTAGAAGTTCCACTTGCAAAGCTAGCTGGGAGACATTGTCCACTTCAAAGACACCTGAAGGTTTGTTCGGGAGGGACCTAGGCACATTCCAATGATAGGTGTTCATTGTCATGTCCTTGAAAATCTCAAGACCTGCTTCAAGGGTTTTATGGTTTAAAGTACCAACAGAAGCTGCGCAATCATTTGCTTTGTGTTTTGATTTATCCCGTTATAAAACATCTACACTTGTAACCATAACAGGCAGCGCGTGATGTGGACATCGTCTTAAATAGTTCTTTAAATCTTTCCCATGTTTCATATAAGGTTTCAGAATCTATTTGTCCAAAAGAAGAAATATTGTTCCTAAGTTTTGCAGTTTTAGCTTGCAGAAAATACTTCGCCCAAAATTTTTTAGTTAATTCATTCCAGGTTCTGATGCGGTTTTAGGTAGAGTGTTCAACCACTGCTTAGCCTTAGTTCTAAGAGAAAAAGGAAAGAGTCTTAGCCTAATATCATCATTCGTAACACCATTGATTTTAAATGTGTCACAAATCTCAAGAAAGCTAGCTATATATTCGTTCGGATCTTCATCTTGAAGTCCGTCATATTGCATATACTACTGCACCATTTGAATTATGCTAGGCGTAAGTTCAAAATTGTTATTAGCTATCGCAGGGCGAAACTATGCTTGATTCTGTACCCACGAGATTCGGCCTTGCATAATATTACATAGTTCTTTGCA
This sequence comes from Platanthera zijinensis, assembly GCA_039513925.1. NCBI lineage: Eukaryota > Viridiplantae > Streptophyta > Magnoliopsida > Asparagales > Orchidaceae > Platanthera > Platanthera zijinensis. Next base: position 28,701,297 of record CM077091.1, on the reverse strand, counting down.
AGGCTTCATCTACTTGGGGCTAGATTCCCTCCGCATTGAATTCATCCATTCTTAAGGTAGAAGATGACCCGGAATCCTCAACTGGTATTTGGAGAGTAGGGCCTTGAAATCGCGATCTTTTCCTAAGAGTACGCTCAATTTCGTGGCCCAAGTCCAAAATAACCGACGTATTTTCACGGGTCATGCACTAGAAGAAGAAAGTAAGATAGAGAAGAATAAACAAAAGAAGAACTAGAAAGACAAAAGAGAAATAGAAAGGGCAAACCTTTTTTTTTGAAATAGATTTTTTTAATAGCTTAACTCCCTTACTTCCCAAGGGCTACCCCGCAAATGGTTCGCAAGGTACTAGACAAGGTAGCGGCACTTAAAGCCGCCTTGCCCTTTTCTAGAGAGTTAGGTGGCGTAGAAAAATTATGATGTTGGTTTCTATTAAGAGCGTTAAAATTTTTTGGATTTTTAAGTTTTAAGAAAGTGGGTTAGAAAGAGAAGTGATAAAAGTAATAGGTTCATGATTTAAAATTATCAACAAAAGTTGCTCCCCAACAATGGTGCAAAAAACCTGGTGGCCTGCTATTCGTTAAGAAAAGAAAAGCAACCGAACTAGCAAACCATCTAAGAAGGTATTCCTATCAAATTGTGGTTAGGGGACACAAGTGTCGTATTTAAATCCCGGAACAGTTGAGTAATCTTACTCACACAAACGCTATTATCTTATCGAAGGAAAACTAGGGTTATTTACTAACTAAAAAGGAAAGACTACTAGCATAAAGGAAAACACTTGCATAAAATGAAAGCACTACTAGCACTAAACTAGAAAGACCATAACTATAGATTAAAATAAGGGGTTGAACGATGAGAAAAAGAAGTACTCGATCGAGAATCACCAAGGCAAAAATTGAATAAAAAAATGCGATAAAAATACTCTAGCTTAATAAGGTAAAGTACCTTGACCGTGGAAGTTCCTAAAGCATGAACACGTTTCTCTCGAAGACGTGCCCACTTGAGTTTAGTAAGGTACGACCGACTCTCGTCTAAGTCGGAGGCCTAAAGCTCGCCTTATGCTGTGAACCCCGTAATTGGATTTCACTCCAATCCGGGAGATTTAATGTCTGTCTCTCTCGAGGGTTGCGTGCAACTCTCTTTACTCTTGAGTGCTCAGTTCAAACTATCGGCCTCTCGGCTAACCAAGAATGAAAGCTATGATGGAAAATATATATCGATGATATATCTCCAAGCAAAGGTTAATCAAGAGTAATTCAAGGTCTAAACCCTAAAAAGAAAAAGTTGAATAAAAGCATCATAACCTAATCAACTCAAACCCTTAGATCATTAAGATCGAGTACAAGGAGGATTAGTTACTCAACGTGAAGTGGAGGAAAAGAGATGGGTAGAAGAACATAATGAAAACAAAGTTGAAAGGGAAGAGAAAACAACACTTCTTTATTAATGAACACAAGGAGCTTACAACTTGAAAATAAGAGATTATAAGTGCATGAAAAGTAAAACTAGGCAAACATTAACATTAAGCTACTAAAAGAAACTAGAAACTATTACAAGGAAAGCACTAAGTTAGGGTTAAGAAAGACTTAAAATGAAAAAGGAGAGAAAGAACACTTAAGAAAATGCATGAAAAACTTAAGAAAACAAAAGTCCAGCACCTCCTTACATTATCCAAGACTCTCTGGGAAAAAGGGGGGAAGGGCTGAATTTATAAAAAATCTTTAGGGGCTGACACGGACGGTGACACGGCCGTATTGGTGGCCGTGTCCTGTGCTGATTGACCTTAGGCTCTGGTTCTGGCGGGAATGATCATTGCACCGCTAAATCGGCAGGCACGCCCATGCTGATATGGCCAATGACACAGTCGTGTTGGTGGCCATGTCCTATGCAGTTGATGGGCTTTGATGGGGGTTAATTAATGGCGGGCTTCATGCTGGTGACACGCCCGGCAACACGACCATGTTGGTGGTTGTGTCCTTCTCTGGAAAGTCATCGAATTCTTGTGACATGCCTCATGTTGACACGACCAGCTTGACACGGCCTTGTTTGAGGCCGTGTCCTACTCGGCATGAACTCTGGACTTTCCTCTAGTTGCTGACTTCCTTGGGAATAAGTGACATGCCCCATGAAATGGCCGTGTTGGTGGCCGTGTTGGTGGCCGTGTAAGGTCATTTTGGCTGAAAATTGAGAAAACCTGCAAAAGAGCAAAAAAACATTAGTGGCATAAATAAATACAAGAGGGGGGGAAATATAAGCTAATAAGACAAGACTTGCAAAATAAAGACCTAAAAATTCCCTAATAGCTTCAATACAAAACAAACTATCAGTGCTAACAACATGAAAGGGCTCCACACCGAGTCCCTTATCAACATGTCATTTTACTACGGCAACACCCTCGCACTTCCAACCCTTCCACATGTCCTTCACAACAACATATGGTACTTCACATATTCATCAATCGTTTGATTATCATAATTACATATAGACAATGGTCACCTAACTTTAACATCAACTGGATACAATCTCTTTACCAAGTTCAAACCATTCGTGCACATATAAATCTATCCACTAAATGCTAACAACCATTTGTTTATCATAATCACTATAAATTATATACAGAAAACTTCAAGTCATCCTCATCATTTTTCATCATATTACCATTATCAAGTACATCCTTATCGGTTCACATATTTAAATCATTCCTACCATCCCAACTTGCCAACCCATTCGTTCACTAACCTCCACCAAATCATCTCGTTCAAGTACACTTCACTACACTATTTGTTCATTCAGGATCTATCAAACAAATGCCATTAACCATTTTTAATCACAGTTACTTACATACTAAACTCTCAAAACATTAACGTTATTGTAATACAATCTCTCTACCAAATCCAAAGCCGATTCAACACAAACCCGAGAACTATATGTGTAGGAAAGATTACTGTACATCAAATTCGATTAAGGATTGCCGAGGCTACAGGAATACGGTGAAGGTATGTAACGCCTCGTTGAAAAGGTATTTCTAAGGGATATGAATTTTGTGTTTAGTTAAAAGCCCTGATTGGGCGGTATCACGCCCGAAAACGGCCACGAAGATTTCTGCGCGTAGAAAACAGATTTTTGCGAGCATCTTAAAGCGAATTGAATGTCATCGGTTCATATTCCTCCACCGACTGATATTCCCAAATCACATTCAGAGTTCCGCCTCCCTTATTCACCCTTAGAAGGCTAACTCTCTTCATGAAACCAAGTCCTCATCTCCACATATATGGGGGAAGTGGTTGAAGACATCTTATCTCTAGGACACAAGTCCAAGCATGGCCTTCTCCTAGGAAACTTCTTCTCCCGAATCAACACTCTTTTTAGTCGATATCTAGCCTAGGACTAACTATAGATCTAGCACCAAGGGAGAGGGTAGGAAGCTCACCTTAGTTATGATGTTTCCTGTCATGGATCTCGTCACTCTCCTTTGCGAAATCCTTCCCCTTGCTAGTATTATTCTTTATGGGAAGAGAGAAAGGGATTTTCTTCCAGAAATCGACTCTGGCGGATTCTCTTTTCATCGGGCTCGACAAAGACAACTACTCGGCAAACTGGTAAAGAGGGGCTTATGATTTTCGGTTCATCACTTTTTATAATCGTATATTAGGTTTAACTCACTTGCCCCGTGTCGTCGTATGAGTAGACCACCCATTATAGCTTTAAATATGTCTTATTGAAAGGACGCGACACATTTAAGTTGGTTTGGCACAATTCTGAAAATTCAGTTTAGACCGGCCAGGTGAAAACAAGTAGACTGTGCCAGAAATCTGCTAAGTCAGATTTGTCGAGTAAGCACGCATTACTTGACAAATCGTCGAGTATTATACTCTCACTCGACGAATCGTCGATATTCGTCGACACCACTCAACGCTATATGTAAGCACAACACTTTCCACTTAAATATCATTAAGTACACCTTCTTTACTCGACGAATCATCGAGTGGAGTCGAGTGCACTCAACACACTCGATTCCACAACTCACCGGATAATCTAAGTAAAAGCGTTGAAATCACTTACCTTTACTCGACGAAGATTGCACTAAACGCACTCGATGTCATAGCTTCCCGAATAATCATGAGTAAAAGCATTGAGTGACTTCGAGTGCACTCAACACAGTCTACACCTTTCATTTAATGGCATCTAGTGCACTCAACGCACTCGACGCCAATCATCCAGATATATTTCTAAGTCAAATGGCATTGAGTGCACTTAATGCACTCAATACCGCATTGAGTGGCATTGAGTCTACTCAACGCCTCAACCTGTTTCGTCGAATGGCGTTGAGTGCACTCAACACACTCAATACCGCATTGAGTGGCATTGAGTCCACTAAACTCTAGCTTTCCAGAATAATTTCTAAGTCCTAATTCATCGAGTGGTGTTGAGTCCACTCAACACTAACTTCCCAAATAATTTCTAAGTATATATGCTCGAAGAATTCATCTGATATTCATGACGATTTTCGACGAATAGTATTGGTCTCAACTTCACAAGCCATTCCTGACGAATTCGTAGGATATCCATGACAATATCCGACTAATTTAACTTGTCGAGTCCGGTGCACACTAACCCCGAGTAAACTCCCCTGACTTAAAACATAAAAGAGGGTTCCAGTGCGAAATGGGGCATTACAAATTCTATAAACAAAATAAAAGATTTCATCTCGAAAATCAGGCTAAGTCTATGGGGAAGTAAAGCATGAAATTAACTTAAATATGCTTTTAAAATTACCTTGGGGAAATAACTCTGGGTAGCCCTTTCGCATCAAATCCACTTGTTTCCAAGTGTATTCTTCTTTCCTGTTGTTAGACCATTGGACCTTTACCAATGGTACGCTTTTCAGCCGCAAGCTACTCATTTCAGTGTCCAATATCCACACTATCTCTATTTGGACGGATCTATTAGTCGCTACTGCTCTGTCTGTGGTGAGGACATGTTGATCGGGCTGCAATAGTGCCTTCCAGAGTGATGACACATGGAACATGTCGTGTAAATTCTCTAGCTCTTGTGATAGCACCAACCGATATGATAAAGGGCCAATCCTTTCCAATACAACATCGGGCCCAACGTATCTTGGACTGAGCTTCTTAATACCACGCACCCGTGACACTCCATGTATCGGCCGGATCTACAGGAACACCTTGTCACCCACTTGAGATTCCATCATCCGGTGTTTTGGATTATAACACTTAGCCGACCGACTTTGAGTCTCAAGCTTTCGGCCCCGTATTAGTCTATAAAAAACATTAGTATCATCAATGTACTCAATTCCCAACACCTTCGGGTTTTCATCCTGCACCCACGACAAGGGATTCCTATACCTTCTCCCATAAAGGGCTTCATGGGTTTTCATCCCTATATTGGCATGATGAATGTTGTTGTATGAAAATTCTACCATAAGTAAGATCCTTTCCCGCATCTCTCCTCTATCCCGCACACACAACCTTAATAGATGTAGGTTCTGATGGTCCTCTCATACTGACCATCCGTTTGAGGATGAAAGGCCATAATGAAGGTAAGACGTGAACCAAAATACGTCTGTACCGCTTTCCATTCCTTAGAAGTGAAACAACCATCCCAGTTAGAAACAATTGTCTTCGGCACACCATGGTACCGTACAAACTACTCTACAAAGATGGAACCAAAATGTGCACATGTGCCTCCTTCTTCATTAGAATAAACCTATCAACCTTCATGAGGTGATCCACGATTACCCAAACTGAATCATTCCAAGAGCATGAGCGATGCAAACCGTGAACGAAGTCCATGGAGATATCCTCGAAATTCCACTCGGGGATGGGCAACAACTGCAAAAATCCTACAGGGCTCTTGCATTTCGCCTTTACCTTTTGACAGGCTTCACAGTGCATGACAAAATACCTGACGTCTCTTTTCATTCCTGGCCAACACATGGTCTTCCGCAAGTCAGCGTATATTTTGGCAATTCAAGGATGCAATGAATACTGGGAGAAATATGCCTCTCTCAAAATATCTTCCCAAATTCTGCCGCCTTTCGAAATGTAGAGTCGGCCACGGAAATGAATGAAGTCATATTTTAGGGAATATTCATCAGTGGACCCACCTTCAATTGACTTAAACACAAGGGAAAGAGTAGCATCTTTCCCTTGCTATGCCCGGATTTGGTCCGTAATATCACAAACTATACTTATTGTAGTTAGGTACTCCGTATACGCTTCAGAATGATCTTTATACACCAGATTGATCTCCATCTCTTCGAGCATTCGAGCTAATTCCATACTCATCAACCAAGACTCAGGGTTCGATTATGGTACTTTTCTGCTCAAAGCATCAGCCACGAAGTTTTTTTTCGGGGTGGTAGTTCAAAGCAAATTAATAATCACATAAAAATTCTAACCACCGCCGCTATCTCAGGTTCAGTTCCTTTTGAGTATGAACATACTTTTAATACATGTGATCTGAAAATATCTCAAGGTGGATGCCATATAGATTGTGCCTCTAAACCTCCAAGGCGAACAGTACTGCCCCCAAATCCAAATCATGAACTAGGTAAATAGCTTCATGTTTCTTCAGTTGTCTCGAAGTATAAGAGATCACATGCCCGTGCTGCATCAGCACTGCCCCCATTCCTAGATACTATGCATCAATGTAGACCTGAAATCCTTCCTTCCCAGATGAAAAGTCTAGGATAGGTGCGGAGGTAAGTCTATCCTTCATCTCTTCAAATGCGGCTTCGTAATTGGGTGTCCACTCATATGACACACCTTTCGTTGTTATATCTGTGAGAGGGAGGGCTATCTTTGAGAATCCTTTCACGAACTTGCGATAGTACCCAGCAAGTCCAAGAAAACTCCACATATCGGTTGCTGACTTCAGAGGCAACCATTCCTTCATAGCAGGCACCTTCACCGGATCCACGGCTAACCTTGCACCACTGATAACGTAGCCTAATAAGGCAACTTCTCAAAGCCAAAATTCACACTTGCTGAACTTTGAAAACAAGTTATGTTCCTTTATCTTCTTCAGCACCAACGTCAAGTGTTTCACATGATCTTCTTTTGTTTTCGAATAGACCAAAATATCATCAACGAAAATAATGTTGAAGACATCAAGGAACGGCTCAAACACTTTGTTCATCAGACAAATAAATGACGAACGAGCGTTTGTCAGTCCAACAGGAATCACGGTGAACACATATAGCCTATACCTTGAGCTAAATGTTGTTTTCTTGACATCCTCCTCTTGTATCCTCAGTTGGTAATACCCCGAGCGCATATCCTACATGGAAACTAGTGCACTCCTACAAGTTGATCGAATAACTCATCTATCTGTGTTAGTGGGTAGGTGTTCTACACCGTCAAAAGGTTGAGCTCCCGGTAATCTATACATAACCGTAGCGTTCCGTCCTTCTTCTTAATGAATAGAACAGGAGCTCCCTAAGGTGATGAACTATGGCGAACGAACCCATACTCTACTAATTCCTTCAACTGAACTCTAAACTCGGAGAGTTCCATCGGGGCCATATGACAAGGTGTCCTGGAGATGGGCTTGGCACCCGGTATTAACTTAATTTGAAAGTCCACTTCTCGATGTTGTGGTAATCCTGACAGCTTCTCGGGAAATACCTCAAGAGAATCTCACACCACTCGCACATCTTTCATACCATATGTTATTTCTTTCAGCTCGAAGCATATCATTTATACCTCATCCCCTTTCATATGGGCTTCTATGGTTGGAATTGAAGATAACAACATACGAGGTGCAAGTCTAATACTTTGAAAGATGACCTCAGAGTCTCAAAGACTAAAGGAAATTTGTTTCTCCGCACAATAAATCCAGGCGTGGTGCCAATCCAACCATGCCATGCCCATAGTAAGGTCGAATTCTAGCATTCTCAACACTATTACAAGGGTTTCAAAGATCTTTCCTCCAAGAAGTATCTCCAACTCACACTTTGCGGATGCAGTCATCGAGCATTACTAGTGAAGTATTGCACTCCTTTTAAGCCTTTAATGAAGTCTGCCGACACAAATGAGTGTGTGGCACCGGTATTGAATAGAGTGTAGGCTGGTTTCTTACTAACCATTACACCTAAGTATCAATTGTAAAGCCTTAAGCCAGATTCCTATCACATACTTAGGAAGACTAAGGAAGAATGCTTATAACGTATTAATTTCTTCCTGTATTCCTCGTCCTGAAGTTGGGTCCTGCTTTCATTACTCCTTCAGCAGGTCTATTAATGCTAGTCTGAACACCCAAAATATCCTATTCCAATCGCTTTACCCTATCTATTATCTATCCCAGGATCGAGTCTGCTATAAAAGAAAAGTGGTTGTCCTAGGGAATCTGCCATATCTGTTATCTCCACTAGATTCAAATCTTCTATAAACAAAATTTCATACCCTAAGGAATCTCACAAGCCTTTGTAGAACCGTATAGCGTATCCTCTGTCGTCTAACTTATAGGAGTCAGCAATTCTAGCCAGATGCTGAAACTCTCGCTGGTACTCTACCACTGACTTGGATCCCTGCTTCAGCTGCAGGAATCTTTCTTCAAGTTCATCTCAAGCTGATGACGTGATAAAGTGGTCTAAGGAAGCTCCAGAAAAATCACTCCAATTAATATCTTTGTAGACACTTCCTAGGAAAGTGGAGCCCATAAGAGACTTCCACCACCTATTCGCATGCAGTTCCAGAAGTGACACTGCCAGGGTCACAACCAAATTGTTCGGACATCTAATTTCCTTCATAAGCTCTTGCACGGTTTCGATCCATTCGTCTATATGCAGTGACGACTTTGTCCCATGGTAGGTAGGACGGGAGAGAGCTCGGAAAGTGCTCAACCAATTAGACCCCGATGCTTGTTGTTATACACGAAGAATTCGTCCGATATTCATGACGATTTTAGATGAATAGTATTGGTCTCAACATCACAAGCCATACTCGAAGAATTCGTCGGATATCCGTGACGATATCTGACAAATTTTACTTGTCGAGTTTGGCGCACACCGACCCCGAGACAACTCTCATGATTTAAAACATATAAGAGGGTTCCAGCGCGAAATGGGACATTACAAATACCATAAACAAAATAAAAGATTTCGTCTCGAAAATCAGGCAAAGGCTATGGGGAAGTAAAGCAAGAAATTATTTTAAATATGCTTTTAAAATTACATTGGGGAAATAACTCTGGGAATCGCTTTCGCATCAAATCCACTGTTTCCCAAGTGTATTATTCTTTCCAGTGGTTAGACCATTGGACCTTTACCAATAGTACGCTTTTTTACCACAAGCTCCTCATTTCAGTGTCCACTATCCGCACCGGCTCTAGTCGGACGGATCTATTAGTCGCTACTGCTCCGTCTGTGGTGAGGACATGTTGATTGGGCTGCAATAGTGCCTTCCAGAGTGATGACACATGGAACATGTCGTGTAAATTCTCTATCTCGGGTGGTAGCTCCAACCGATACGCTAAACGACCAATCCTTTCCAATACAGCATATGTCCCAACGTATCTTGGAATAAGCTTCTTCATACCACGCACCCGTGACACTCCATGCATCGGCCAAATCTTCAGGAACACCTTGTCACCCACATGAAATTCCATCATCCGGTGCTTTGGATTATAACACTTAGCCGGCTGACTTTGAGTCTCAAGCATTCGGTCCCATATTGTCTAACAACAACATCAGTATCATCAAGGTACTCAATTCCCAACACCTTCAGGTTTTCATCTTGCACCCACGAGAAGGGAGTCCTACACCTTCTGCCATAAAGGGCTTCATGGGGTGCCATCCCGATATTGGCATGATGACTTTTGTTGTATGAAAATTCTACCATAGGTAAGAGACTTTCTCGCGGCGCTCCTCTATCTAGCACACACAACCTTAATAGATCTTCCAAGGTTCTGATTGTCCTCTCAGACTAACCATCAGTCTGAGGATGAAAGGCCATAATTAATGTAAGACTGGATCCCAAATACATCTGTACGGCCTTCCATTCCTTTGTAGTGAAACAACCATCCCGGTAAGAAACAATTATCTTCGGCACACCATGGTACCATACAAACAACTCCATAAAGAGGCACACCAAAATGTGCACATGTGCCTTGTTAGAAACAAACAAAAAACAAGCCAGAAGAGTATAGCAGAAATTTTATTATCTGAAAAAGGTCTCTATTACAAAGGTATGACCTCCCTTTTATAGAATGGAGGAGAGAAGAGAGAATGCAAAAAAGAGATGTGGGACAAAAAAAATTACAGGACTAAGCGGTCTATATAGAAACAACCCGCACAAGCCACGCGGTTAGACGGAAAGGCTAACCGCTCGGCTACCACCAGAGAGGAAGGAGAGATCGTCATGGGAGACCGCTAGACCGCCCGGTCTCCAAGCCGCCAGAGACAAACCGCTAGACCGCTTGGACTCCAGACAGCAACAACACAGCAACCAAACCGCTGAAGGGAAACCGCCAGACCACGCGGTCTTCAATCCGCCAAGACAGGCCGCCAGACTGCCCGGTCACCAACTTCAACACTCTCCCTTAAGCTGGATCATATATATAAATCATGCCCAGCTTGTCGCAAATTTGAAGAAACGAGGCTGATACTAGCTTGGTGAAGATTTCAGTCAACTCTTTATCAGAAGTGACGAAGGGAGTGCAAATTTGTTCCTTCAAAATCTCTTCATGAATGAAATGACAGTCGACCTCAATGTGCTTAGTTATTTCATGAAAGACCGGATTTTTGGAGATGTATATGGCCGCCTTGTTATCATAGAACATAGGTAGAGGATGGTTGTAGACCTCTCCTAAATCCATCATGAGAGCCCGTAACCACTTTAACTCACAAGTGGTCGACGCCACACTACGATACTCTACTTTTGCACTGGATCTGGAAATAATAGACTGCTTCTTGCTCTTCCAACTCACCAGATTTCCCCCAACAAAGGTGCAAAAACCCAAAGTTGACTTGCGATCCCCTTTGTTATCAGCGTAACTCGCATATGAGTATGATTCAACCCTAAAATTACCATTCTTCTGAAAGAGTAGTCCTTTCCCAGGTGCTGCTTTGACATATTCCAAGATCCGTAAGGCGGACTATAGATGGCACTCTCTAGGCGCTTGCATGAATTGACTCACCTTGCCCACAGTATAGGAAATGTCCGGCCTGGTCACTGTGACATATATGAGATTACCAACCAATTGCCTGTATCGCGTAATATCAAAAAGAGGTGGTGAATCATCTGTCTAGGTTTTGTCTTCCAGTTGCCATGGGGCATCGGGCAGTTTTGCTCCAGTCAATCCTGCCTTTTTTAATAGATCAAGAGCATACTTACGTTGGGAGAGGACTAAGGAGTTTGGCTTCCGACAGATTTCAATCCCCAGAAAGTACTTCAGAGAGCCCATATCTTTCGTGACCAGATGTTGACGAAGATGCTGCTTTATCAAGGAAACCCCTTCCTGGTCATCTCCAGTGAGAAGAATATCATCGACATACACAGCAAGAACCACCAGTCCCGATGAGGTTTTGCGAATGTATAACGAGTGATCGGCAGAGCTTTGCTTAAAACCAACAGCCTCCACGATGCCACTGAACTTGTCAAACTAGGCTCGAGGGCTCTTCTGAGGCCATAGATGGACTTCTTAAGCCGACATACCCGTGTCTCCCCATGAGCAACATACCCAGTAGGTTTATCCAAGTAGATGGCCTCCTGAAGATCATCACAAAGGAAGGCATTCTTGACATCCAGCTGAGAAATCGGCCAATCTCGATTGACGGCCACAGAGAGTAGGACACGGATAGTGCTGAGACGAGCCACGGAGAGAAGGTGTCAAAGTAATCAACCCCAGAGGTCTGATTAAAGCCCTTAGCAACAAGGTGGGCCTTATACCGATCCAAAGTGCCGTCCAGGCCAAATTTGACCACAAAGACCCAGCGACTGCACACAACATCAGTACCGAAGGGAGGAGGAACAAGTGTCCAGGTACCCCGCTCAGTGAGGGTCGCCATTTCCTCATCCATGGCCATCTTCCAATGAGGAATAACAAGGGCCTCTTAGTAGGAATGGGGTGTGGCAGTGGCAGAGATAGACAGGGCTTTGCGAGAAGAGTTAAGGCGATCATATGAAACAACAACAGCAAGGGGGTATAGAGTACACGTCCACACCCCTTTACGAAGAGCTACAGGAAGATCAAGGTCGACGGGTCCCTTGGCATCCAGAGCATCCATGGCAGAGAGAGCTAGCCCGGGAGTAGAGAGCGACGACGGCAGAGATGAGGGAGATAGTGGCAGAGAAGAGGGAGAAAGAGGTGGAGGGAGAAGAGTGGATGGAGACGAAGTAGGGGTTGAGACCGCAGTAGGAGACGAGGTAACAAAGAGAACAACAGGAGTATCAGAAGCTGGAGGGAGAGGAGAGGATTAAGCCGAGAAGTAGGAGCCATTCTCAAAGAAGATGACATCAACAGAGACAAACTTCTTACGAAGAATGGGGTCAAAGCAACAATAGCCTTTCTGAGTTGGGGAGTACCCAAGAAAGACACATTTGGTGGAACGAGGGGAGAGCTTATCTCGGGTAGCAGATGGGGCATGCACAAAGGCAGTGCACCCAAAGATTTAGAGAGGGAGGGGGAAGGGCTCCTTGCCCGGATACAGAATGGCGAATGGGGTTTCCCAGTGGAGAACCATCGAGGGAATGTGATTGATGAGGTAGCAGGCAAGGAGAATCGCATAACCCTAATAGGAGTAAGGAACATGCATCTGGGTCATCAAGGTACGAGCGACACCAAGGAGATGACTATTTTTGCATTCTGCCACCCCATTTTGCTAGGAGGTATAAACACAGCTAGTCTGATGAATAATGTTATGTTGCATACAGAAAGATGTAAACATATGACTCAGATATTCTTTAGCATTATCTGAGAGAAATGTTTTAATACAAATACTAAACTGATTTTTAATTAATTGATAAAAGGAGATCCATACATCCAAAAGTTCAAAGCAATCTCGTAAGAGATACACCCAAGTACATCTAGAAAAATCATCAATAAAAGTTACAAAATAAGAACTACCCCGACCAAAGGTGAGGGTAGGAGATGGGCCCCAGACATCGGAGTGGACCAGATCAAATGGATGGGTAGAGCCCCAACCTTACTTCGGTGGGAAGGAGGAACGGTGATGCTTGCCAAGCTTACAAGCATTGTAGTTGAGAGGAGTACTGGAAGGAGGGAGGTGGGACAGAAGCTGATGTAAAAGTTGCGAAGGAGGATGACCGAGGCGGAGATACCACTGGAGAAGATCCGTAGAAGAAGAGGAGAAGGCGGACAAGGAGGAAACGTTATCGAGAAAGTAGTGCCTTCCGCTCTCGGTCCAAGTAGCAATCGTCTGTTGGGAGCTCGGATCCTGAAAAGAACAAGAAGTCAGAGTAAACGTCACAGAGCATTGTAGCTGCTTGCATAAAGAGGTAACTGACAATAAATTGCACGGAAATTTGGGCACATAGAGAGTGTCCGCTAGGCGAAGAGACGGAGTAACATGAATCACTCACGACCTATGAACCTGGGAGGGAGAACCGTCTGCAACAAGGACAGGAGGCAACCGATCATACTGTTCGAGTAGAAAAAAGCACTGAGGATTGCTTGTCATGTGATTAGTCGCACCAGAGTTGATAAGCAATTTACCTTGGGTCACTATGTGGGCACTACCTGAATATGTGACCACGGAGGCAGACGGCTTGGAAGAGGAGGCGGAAGAGTCACCTGAGGGGAAAAGATGGGGATGCTTCATCCAGCAGCATTCCACAGTATGGCTGGTGCGGCCATAGAGAGAGCAGAGGTAATGGGAAGGAGCACGTCCACCAGACTGGTGACTGCGGCTACCAGAGCCACTCCGCTGAGTTTGGTGAGCATGGTTGTTCGGTGGAGAAGGAGCGGGCAGATGCAGGCGCTGAAGGAGGGAGGTGATAGCAGCGATGCGGGCAGCGGTGGCATCTAAGGTAGGGGATTCTGCCTCACCAAGACTTTGCTGGCGGATCATATCATAAGTATCAGGAAGCTGGAGCAGATAACAAACAATGAGATGTCCTGGAAATGCTTGTGTTGTTGAGCCAAATCTGCAGTAAAGGGGCGATTCTGAAGAAACTCAGCACCAAGAGCCTGAACCTGTTGGTAGGCAGCAACAGGAGACAATGTAGGACGGGCAAAGAGGTCTGCATACAACGTATAGATGCGGGACGTCTGAGCCCCCTTTAAGTACAGAGCGGCAAGATGAAGCCAAGCGGCCTTGACCGTCTCATCATGATGTATGACGGGGAGGAATTCATCGGAGAGGCTGTTAGCTAGCCAAGTACGCACATAGGCGTCACTCGCATCCCTGTAATCAAAGAGAGGTGAAGTTGTGGGAGGAGGGTCATCAACGAGATGGTGGCGTTTGCGCTGCGAGCGAAGGAGAAAGATGAAGGAGTTGCTCCAATCCGGGTAGTTGGAGCTGATAAGTTTCGAAACGGTGCCAAGGTTACCGGAAGGAGAAGGAGGAAGAGGCGGAACCGGATTGGCGACAGGAGTGGTAGAAGTAGAAGTATCAGAGTAACCATAGTAGAAACCAACAGGAAGCCGTGCGGTTAGGAAACAAACCGTGCGGTTAGAAAACAAACCGTGCGGTTAGAAAACAAACCGTGTGAACAGGGAGAAATCGCAGTGGTTAAAAGAAGGAGATCTGCGGCGGTCACGATGACAAACACTAGCGGCCAGTAAAGACACGACCAAGCTGCAGAACCTAGCAGAGGGGAACAATTCGAGCGGCTAGAAGGCAGCCCGCGCGAACATAAGAAAGGGAAGACCGTGCGGTTAGGGATAAGACCGCGGGATACAAACAAGGCAAATAAGGCAAACAGGTCACGGTAACAGGTAACGACGACTTAATGAGAGGTCACGGCGAGAAGAAGAGGTCGCGCACAAAAAGGGCAAAGGCAAGAAGAGAAAGAAGTCGCGCGAACAGGGCGCAAGCCGACAGAAGAGACAAGTCGCGAGAAGAAGAAGTAAGCCGCGCAGACAGGTCGCGGACATAGAATCAGGAGGAGAAGTTCGAGTCTTCTGATACCATGTTAGAAACGAACAAAAAACAAGCCGAAAGAGTATAACAGAAATTTTATTATCTGAAAAAGGTCTCTATTACAAAGGTACGACCTCCCCTTTATAGAATATAGGAGAGAAGAGAGAATACAAAAAAGAGATGTGGGTCTAAAAATTACAGGACTAAGCGGTCTATAAAGAAACAACCCGCACAAGCCGCGCGGTAAGACGGAAGGGCTAACCGCTCGGCTACCACAAGAGAGGAAGGAGAGATCGCCATGGGAGACCGCTAGACCGCACGATCTCCAAGATGCCAGAGACAAACCGCTAGACCGCTTGGACTCCAGACAGCAATAACACAACAACCAAACCACTGAAGGGAAACCGCCAGACCGCACGGTCTTCAATCCGCCAAGACAGACCGCCAGACTGCCCGGTCACCAACTTCAACATGCCTCCTTCTTCATTGGAATGAACCTGGCAACCTTTGTTAGGCGATACACGATTACCCAAACTGAATCATTCCCAAAGCATGAGCGAGGCAAACTGTGAACGAAGTCCATAGAGATATCCTCGAACATCCACTCGGGGATGGGCAACAACTGCAACAATCCTACGGGTCTCTTACATTCCGCCTTTATCATTTGACAGGCTTCACATTGAGTGACTAAATGCCAGACTTCTCTCTTCATTCCGGGACAACACATGGTCTTGCGCAAGTTAGCGTACATTTTGGCAATTCCAAGATGCAATGAATACTGAGAGCAATACGCCTCTCTCAAAATATCTTCCAGAATTCTGCCGCCTTTTGGAATGTAGAGACGGCCACGGAAATGAATGAAGCCATCCTTTAGGGAATATTCGTTAGTGGACCCACCTTTAATTGACTTAAACACTTGGGCCAGAGCAGCATCCTTCCCTAGCTCTACCCGAATTTGGTCCCCAATATCACAAACTATACTCATTGCAGTTAGGTACTCCGTATACTCTTCAAAATAATCTTTATACACCAGAGTGATCTCCATCTCTTTGATCATTCAAGATAATTCCATATTCATCAACCGAGACTCAGGGTTCGATTCTGGTGCTTTTCTACTTAAAGTATCAGCCACAGAGTTTGCTTTTCCGGGGTGGTTGTTCAAAGTAAATTCATAATCACATAAAAATTCTAACTACCGCCGTTGTCTCAAGTTCAGTTCCTTTTGAGTATGAACATACTTTTAATTCTTGTGATTGATATAAAATCTCAAGGAGAAGGAGGTATGCATGGGGAAGAAAAAGCTAAAGGGAGTGAAAGTGTGGTTGCAAGATATTCACCGATTCTATATTCCACGAAGGCAAGTGTTCCTTATCGCATATAATATAGGATATTAAGTTCAATATCAAGGTTGTATTACCCAGGGCAATTTTATTACTCTTACTTGAAGAAGTTACTATTATCTTATCAAATTATAGTTCCTTTGGGCTTGCTTACTAAATTAGAGAAGAGAGAAAAATTACTTGCAAATAAAAGAAAGGCTAAGCGATGATTAAGTGGTAGTACTCGATCTCTAAATTGTTAGGCTTAAATTAATTAGAAATTTAATAATAAACTTTAACTTAATAAAATAAAGATACCTTGACTGTGGGGATTCTCGAAGCTTTAACACAATCCTCTCAGAGAAGTTCCCAACTGAGGTTAGGTAGATCCGACCGAACTCTCATCCGTATCTGAATACCTAACACTCACTTTAAGTCATGAACCCCTCTATTGGATTTGACTCCAATCCGGGAGATTTACGTCACTCTCGAGAGAGAGGTGTGTGCAACTCTCTTTACTCTTAAGTGCTCACTTCAAACTATCGGCCTCTCAGCTAGCCAAGAATGAAAGCATGGATGAGAACTATATATCGATAATATAGTTAATTCGAAAATAAATTAAGAGAAAATCGAAGTCCTAAATTCTAAAAAGAAGAAAAGAGCTAGAACATCATAACTGATCAACTCATCCTCAGGATCATCAAGATCGAGTACTATGAGGATTTAGTTACTCATGGTGTAGAAAATTAAAATTAAGAATATGAAAACTAAGACCCAGCAGAAGTGAAAGAGAATAACAAACTATTTTATTTCTTAATGAAAAGGAGTCACAATAAGGGCACACAGATACTATAAGAAAAGCTTCCACGACGATTACAAGTGATATAAAAAGGAAGTATAAGAACACTATAAGAACTTGCATTAAAAATAAAAATATAAATACTTGAAATGAGAAATAGGGAGAGAAAAGCTTAAGACATGGACAACTCTAAAATAGCAGCACCTCTCCTCCCAAAATCTGGATACTCAACCCTTGGAGATGATCACAATTTATAAATTTTTTTTGGCTGGGTCACGCCCCCCTTACACGCCAGGGGAGGGCATTACCAGAGGTCATGTCACAGTCGGTGCGACCATTCTGACTGAAATTAAAGTCTGGAGGTGACTGGCGTGGTAGATGGGTTACACGCAGTCGGGCGTGTACTTGGGGAGTGTCGGTTTCGGCGCGAATTTGGAGCGTTGAAATTATGTGTAGTAGTGATTTCTCGGGCCTTGGCAGGACATGCCTCGGAGAAATGCCAGTGTCTGTCGTACACGGGCATGTTAGTGGGTGTGTGAGCTGATTTTAGCTGGAGACTGACTTCTGACCAGGGGGCGTGTAACAGAAAAACTTGGGAAATATTGTCAAGGAACCTGCAAAAAGAAAGAAACCCGTTAGTAACAATAATTTATACAAAAAGAGGCCAACATATAAGCTTACAATACATGATTTGTATATTAACAACTAGAAAATACCCTAGTAGTTTAGACTACAAAACGAGCTATCAGTGATCTAAAAATATCTCAAGATGGATGCCATATATTTTGTGTCTCTAAACCTTCAAGGAGAACACCACTGCCCCCAACTCAAAATCATGAACTAGGTAATTAGCTTCATGTTTCTTCAGTTGTATCGAAGTATAAGCGATCATATGCATGTACTGCATCAGCATTGCCCCCATCCCTAGATACGATGCGTTAGTGTAGACCTGAAATCCTTCCTTCACAAATGAAAGGGATAGGATAGGTGCGGAGGTAAGTCTATCCTTCAGCTCTTGGAATGCGGCTTTGCAATGTGGTGTCCACTCGTACATCACACCTTTCTTTGTTATAGCTGTGAGAGGGAGGGCTATCTTTGAGAATCCTTTCACGAACTTGCGATAATACCCAGCAAGTCCAAGGAAACTCCACGAATCATTTGCTGACTTCTGAGGCAACCATTCCTTCACAGCAGGCACCTTTGCCAGATCCACGGCTAACCCAGCACCACTGATCACGTAGCCTAATAAGGCAACTTCTCGAAGACAAAATTCACACCAGCTGAACTTGGCAAATAAGGTATGCTCCATTAGCTTCTTCAGCACCAACATCAAGTGTTTCACATGATCTTCTTCTATTTTCGAATAGACCAAAAGGTCAACTATGAAAATTATGTCGAAGACATCAAGGTACGGCTCAAACACTTTGTTCATCAGTCTCATAAATGATAAAGGAGCATTAGTCAGTCCAAAAGGCATCACAGTGAACACATATAGCCTATACCTTGAGCTAAATGTCGTTTTCTTGATATCCTCCTCTTGCATCCTCAGTTGGTAATACCCCGAGCACAGATCCTACTTGGAAAACCAGTGCATTCCCACCATTTGATCGAATAACTCATCTATCCGGTTTAGAGGGTAGGTGTTCTGCATCGTCAAACGGTTGAGCTCTCGGTAATCTATACATAACTGTAGCGTTCTGTCCTTCTTCTTAACGAATAGAATAGGAGCTCCCTAGGGTAATGAACTGGGGTGAACGAACCCAGACTCTTCTAATTCCTTCAACTGAACTCTACACTCGGAGAGTTCCTTCGGGTTCATATGACAAGTGGTCCTGGAGATAGGCTTGGCACCCGGTACTAACTTAATTTTAAAGTCCACTTCTCGATGCTGGGGTAATCCTTGCAGCTTCTCGGGAAATACCTCAGGAGAATCTCGCACCACTCGCACATCATTCATACCATATATTATTTTTTTTCAGCTCGAAGCATATCATATATACCTCATCCTTTCATATGGGCTACTAAGGTTGGAATTGAAGATAACAACATATGAGGTGCAAGTCTAATACTTTGAAAGATGACCTCAGAGTCTCCAAGACTCAAGGAAATTTGTTTCTCCGCACAATAATTCCAGGCATGGTGCCAATCAAACCATGTCATTCCCATAGTGAGGTCCGATTTCTAGCATTCTCAACACTATTACAAGGGTTTAAAAGATCTTTCCTCCAAGAAATACCTCCAACTCATACTTTGCAGATGCAGTCATCTCAGAGCCATCTGGAAGTCATACTCTCCAAACAATACTAGTGAAGTATTACACTCCTTCTAGGCCTTTAATGAAGTCTGCCGACACAAATGAGTGTGTGGCACCGGTATGGAATAAAGTGTAGGCAGGTTTCTTACTAACCATTATGCCTAAGTATCAATTGAAGCCTTAAGCAAGATTCCTATCATAAACTTAGGCATACTAAGGATTAATGCTTATAACGTGTTAATTTCTTCCAGTAGTCCTCGTCCTTAAGTTGGGTCCAGCTTCCATTAATCCTTCATCGGGTCTCTTAATGCTACTCTGAACACCCAAAAGATTCGCTTCAAATCACTTTACCCTATCTATTATCTCTGCCAGGATCGAGTCTGCTATAAACAAAAGTGGTTGTCCTAAAGAATCTACCATATCTATTATCTCCACTAGATTCAAATCTGTTATAAACAAAAGTGCTTGCCCTTGGGAATCTCACAAGACTTTATAGAATCGTTTAGCGTATCCTCTGTCATCCAACTCATAGGAGTTAGCAAATCTTGCCAGATGCTGAAACTCACCCTGGTACTCTACCTCTAACTCGGATCCCTGCTTCAGCTGCAGGAATCTTTCTTCAAGTTCATCTCAAGCTAATGAAGGGATAAAGTGCTCTAAGAAAGTTCCAGAAAACTCACTCCAACTAATATCCATTTAGACACTTCCTCGAAAGATAAAGCCTATCAAAGACTTCCTCCACCTTTTCACATGCAGTTCCAGAAGTAACACTGCCATGGTCAAAACCAAATTGTTCGGACATCTAATTCCCACCATCAGATCTTGCATGGTGTCGATCCATTCCTCTGTATGCACTGACAACTTTGTCCCAAGGTAGGCAGGACGGGAGAGAGCTCAGAAAGTGCTCAACCAATGAGAGCCCGATGCTTGATGTTGTACAGGGGCTTGTTGGGGCTTAAAGGCATCGAAGATAGTAGTGAGCATCTGCCCTAGCTCCGATTGCTGAAACTGTGTGGGTACGGATGGGGCAGGAGTCTCCTATGTAAGCTCTACATGCGCTAGGATCTACACTTTAGGTACAAACCTAGGGTCACGTTTGCTAATCATAAGGTCAAAATTGGACAAACTTTTGTGAATTATATATGGGCAGACTAATGCTTCCACTAAGTCAGTTTGTCCCCAAGCTTACTACTCAAGCGTGGGTGGCTCCATTATTCAATGACTACATTAGTTGTGGATCGTATCAAGCTGATACCATTTGTAAGACCCCACTCATGAAACACAAAAAACGGCACGAGGGGAGTCTTATGCCCAAAACAACCACCTTGCGCTAGCGCTAGCATGCGGACTAACCTGTACTACAAAATTTCTTTCCTGCCGGTTAAACATATCATTCTGTGCCAACCTGATGCAGGCTTGCACGTTAACATCGAAATATATCTACGAACACACAAGAATATACCTCTACGAACTAAATTCTACACTCGCACATTCGATCTACGCAGCACCACGTAATTAATGTTATCAATTTAATATTAGCTTACGGGTAGCCAAACCGATTAGGATTGAACAAGGGCTATAGGCCAAAGTTCTTTCCGGCTAAAGGGACCTGCATGGTCCGAACGAGCGGTGTTGTACCAAAAGAGATCTACCAAATAAAATACGATTTGGAAAAGGTAGATCTCTCCCAACAAAAGAAAACGAAGGTTCGCCAAACCCTTTTGAAATCAAATTAATCAAGAAAAACACAAACCGAGCGAAGAAAACCACGATGAATTAATGCTCTCAAAATTCAACGCCAAGGATTTCCACCACAAGAATATCTAGGAAAAAGAAATCACACGAAGGTAGGAATTTTTCGTTACCCAACCAGAATGGATGATTCTGATTATCTCTACGTGGATCACTCTTCAACGCCTCCGCTGGAATCACATCAGAAGGAGAGAAAACTTGTCCGCCTTTGTCACTTCACGCCTGAGTTGGAATCCACTAGGAAGCAACCGGCCGAATTCTCTTTAATGGAGGGTGGTGCTAGTTTTTTTTTTGCAAGTAGAGGTGGCGTTGTTGTTGGCGGCTAAGAAGGAGGATGCTAGGGGAGAGGGGGAGAAGGCCTTGGCCGAAATTTCAAGAGGGGAGAGGAGGAGGAAACGAATTTTCTAAGAGGGGGAAGAGAGAGGAGGAGGGGAAATTCAAATTTTGAATTCTTGGTTTTCAATTTTTCATTCTCTTATTATTCCTTCATAACATGGCTATATATAGCGTACACCACTCAATCTACCTCCATTCAAAATTCAAAATTCAAAATTCAAAATTCAAAATTAAAGTTATGATGGTTATATGCACTCATCATAATACAAAAAATGAAATAATTAAAATAACCTATGATGGTTATAAACACCCATCATTACATGAATTATTTAAATGCAATAAAAATAAAAATGCTAAAATAAAATAAAACATGAAAATGGCTTAATAATTAATAATAATAATTAATTATTTAATATTAATTATTAATATATTGGTTTGCATTCATGACGAAAATTATGGCGATGCTCCACATGGTCATCCGTAAGCACTCCGTCGCCATCTTTAAAACATTACGGACAATCGTCTCCATCACAACCCAACCAAGAGTATAAAACAAAAGTCAAATCCACACATAAGTAATATAGTACAAAAGAAAGTACATAAAATAAAAGAAGCATCAACAAGCTTCTATAATATCAGAGTACAAGTACAAAATTGCCCAAAGGCTATGACTAAAATCTCTCAAGACTCACAGCAGTAAAAGATGGCAGCAATGAAACCTTCACATCTGGCCCTGTCGTCCTAGCCTGGATGCCCTGCTGCGTAACCTACTGCAGCTCTGTCTGCGGGTTTTCTCCTAAAAAGTAATACGTACCAACCATTTGTCATAAATACTAAGTGGCTGGTGTCTACTAATCGTGAAGAGAATAAGAACCGAACTAGCAATGAAACTAGGCAAGTATACCAATCAAATTGTAGCTAGGGGGCACAAGAGTCGTATTAAGATCTGGGAACTGTTAAGAAATCTTACTCATACGAAGATTATTTTCTTATCGAAGGATTATTTTAGGGTTTGTTAAGAGAAAAGTAATTGCAATTAAGGAAAGAAATATTGCGTTAGAAAGAGAACTACTTGTAGTTAAATAAAGAGCTACTAAAAGAGATTACAACAAGGGGTTGAAACAATGAAATAGAAAAGCACAACGAGAATCACCTCGACAAAAGTTGATTAAAAAATTCGATAATAAACCCTAACTTAATAATGTAAAGGTCCTTGAATGTGGAGGTTCCTAAAGCTTTAACAGGCTTTTCTAGAAGTCATGCCCAACTAAGTTTTGGAAGGTCTGACCGAACTCTCATCCAAATTGGAGACCTAAAGCTCATTTTACGTGGTCAACCCCACTATTTGATATCACCCCAATCTGGGAGATTTAACGTCTGCCTCTCTCAAGGGATGTGTGCAAATCTCTTTAATCTTGAGTGTTAACTTCAAAGTACGAGCCTCTCGGCTAGCTAAGAGTGAAAACAAAGATGGAAATTATATATCAATTATATAACTCCAAACATGATTTTTCAAGAGTAAATCGAAGGCCTAAACCCTAAAAAGAAAAAGTAAACTTAAAGCTTCATAACCTAATCAACTTGAACCTCGGATCATCAACATCGAGTACAAGGAGGATTAGTTAATCATGGAGAAGTGGAGGAAGAGAGATGAGTAGAAGAACATCATAAAAACAAAGTAAAAGGGCTCTTTATATTAATGCTAAAAAAGAGCTACGACTTTGAAATAAAAGATTACAAGTGCATGGAAATTAAACCTAGGCTAGCATTAACATTAACCTACTAAAGAAATTACAAGACCTATTACAAAAGGGGTACACTAATCTAGAATTAGGAAACGCTTAAAATGAGAAAGAGAGAGGAAGAACATGAAACAAAAACTCCAAGAAATAAAAAGGGCACCCCAAAATTTTTGCTTGACACAAGGGGGAAGGCCTGAATTTATAGAATTATTTTGGGTCGGTCACTCCCCCCTCTCACGCCCAAGCAGGGCATGTTAGGGGGGCATGTAAGGTATGGGGTTGACTTCGGGAACTGAATTCTGACGGAAATGATAATTTTTTTGTACAATAGTGGACACGCCCTGGTACACCGCTGTGTGGGGGGGCGTGTAAGGCACGTCATGTCATAATCATTAGTAGAAAATCCGCCAATCATCAAAAAGGCGGTACACGCCCGGTTACACGCTCGTGTAGGGGGCGTGTCAGCACTGTTGGCGTGCAGCAACGGAAAATCCTTAATGGAGAACTGCAGGCTTCGAGATGAGGGTGACATGCCCAGAGACACGCCTAGGGAGGGAGTGTCAGGTGTTTTTCTCAGAATTTGGGTTTTGGTGGCAAACTTCCTCAGGATCAGGTTATACGCCTAGTGATACGACCAGGGAGGGCATGACAGGGGGGCGTGTCAGGTCATTTTGGCTGAAAGCTGTGAAAACCTGCAAAAAGAAGAGAAAACATTAGTGATAATAATATATACAAAAGGAGTTCAACATATAAACTTACAATACATGATTTGTGTATTAAAAACCTGAAAATACCCTAATAATTTATACTATAGTACGTACTGTCAAATTCACCCAAGCGTAAGCTTTGCTTATCCCCAAGCAAAGATATAAAAACTAACTAACATAAAAAGTGACTAATCAAAAAGTTATAATTATGCTTACACAAGTACTATGCGAAATTCTAAGTAGGGGGAAGGTGAAACGAAAACCTAAAACAATTACTTATACATGGTTTGACAATTTATAAACTTTACAAATGAAAATAAATCATCCATAATTTTAACGAAATTCTTTAAATAAATTTAAGCAAAACAACAAAATGAAAATATGCATTGAATTGTTACTAGATCCAAGAGACAATATAACTATATCAATCAAATAACAAAAATTTAAATTTAAATCCAAAACATTACTATTTTACTTTTCGTCTTTACTTAGATAAAAAATAAAATTCAAAAACATGAATCAAAAGGGCCTATTAGGACTGAACATTTGGTTTAGGATTACCATTATGAGTGGAATTCAAAGATAAACAAGGAGGCTTTAAAATCACACTAAACCAAAATAAAGAGTTTCAAAATTTTCTTCATAAGTAAAATATTTTCCTTTCTTTTTAATTCCTATTTTCTTTTCTTTCCTCTTTTGTTTTTTCAAAACAAAGTCCATAAATAATTTTCCTTTTCATATTTAAATTGGCCAAACAAAAGCAAACACTTATTTTGAGTGTAATATTTCAAAAAGATCTCCAAATATATCACAAAATTACCCCATCAAAATCATGAAATTTTTTTTAATGAAAATCAAAAGGTTTGTGTGATTTGATTGGTTGGAAAATTTTAGCTTTGGTGAAAATGAAATGTTAAGTGGAGCTATCAATTAAAATCAGAAAAAGCTCAAAAGCGGCAAACTAGGGATAAAAATTTTTAGGTTGGCAAGAAGGCTCAAACAAAAACAAAAACAATTTAAATCATTTTCATGTTTTAAATTTATTTAAAGCATTAGCTTTAAAAATTTTCAAAAAACAAATCCTAGATAATAAATGAAGACTAATGAAATTATCTTGAAAATAGAAATAATAAATGACTTATATCGTTCACATGTACTACGCTAATCAAAAGTTGACATTACAAAAATTATCCAAAAATGAAAAAGAAAATAGTGGATGAAAGATTTTCGAGAAAATAAAGAACGAAAACCATAATAAAAATGCAAGTATTAGAAAAACGTTTCACATTAACATGCTACCGTAAATTAGAAACACATCATTACCAACATTTTACTTATGAAACATAATTAAAAAGAACAATTAGGAAGATCATAATTAGCTAAGTTGTTATTGGGAATATTGAGAAAAACAAAACAAAAAGAAAGTGGTACTATTGAAATAAAAATATTCATTGAAACTATTAAAGTAAAAAAACAAATAGTATATATATATATTATTTTTTGTATTTTTAAATATTCTCTATTTTTTGGATTTTTAAGATATATATATATATAATAAAGAGAAGGAGGAAATCCTCCCCCAAGCTTAAAATGGACATTGTCCTCAATAGAGAAAGGAGGGGAAGGAGAGAGAGAAATTAAAACAGAAATGATAGTATAGAATTGAAAAACAGGTACTTCCCCGAATTTATGCGTTGCGAATGTTGATTCATTGATGCCGCTCCCCCATGCTTGCGCTTAGGAATTTCTTGAAATGCCTTCATTGGACTTGGTGATGGATTCAACACATTGGAGCAGGCAATCGCAGAAGCTTTAGCTTGTCAGAGCTGTCCAGGGCAACAAGTGTAAAATAAAGAAAATAGAAAAATAATTTTGGTTGCCTCCCAAA
The DNA here is from genome assembly GCA_039513925.1 of Platanthera zijinensis. NCBI lineage: Eukaryota > Viridiplantae > Streptophyta > Magnoliopsida > Asparagales > Orchidaceae > Platanthera > Platanthera zijinensis. The sequence continues at coordinate 28,675,433 of CM077091.1, read as the reverse complement.
AGAGCCCTTTGTTTAAAACATCATTTTTGCTCGACGCAAAAAAATAATATTGTCCAAAAGATTATTGTAAAAAAAAAGTAATTAAAGTTTTTAACAAAAATAAAATAGTCTTAAGTTAGTTATAGTTTGTACATAAGAAAATTTACATTACTCGGACTACAATCATCATCACCAGAGAAATATATTTAAAGATGCTGCCCATTCACTATGAAATCGCCCTTATCATGGTGTGAAATTAACACAGTGCCATATGAAAAAACTTTTTTAACAAAAAACAGCCCAGACCATCGTGACTTTAGTTTTTTAGGAAATAAACATAAACGTGAATTATATAAAAGAACTTGGTCACCCGGTTTGATGGTTTTTGGGTGCCTTAAGTGTTTGTCATGAAAATGTTTTGTTCGGTATTTATAAAATTTATTATTTTCGTATGCGTAAGAGCGCCATTCGTCGAGTTGCTTAAGTTAAAATTTTCAAAAATCGCTGACAGAGTGGGGTTCGAAATTTAAAAACCTTAAGGACCAAAAAGAACGGTGTTGTAATTCTACAGGTAAGTGGCACGATTTTCCATAAACCAACTGATACGGCATACATATAACGTCTTGATTCGCGCTAGACCCCTCGTGTGTATTTTTAAGTCAGGGTAAATGACTTGGGCTCAGGGAGTGCTGGCAACTAGGCTTACACTTGTGTAAGGGAGGTGAAATGATGTCCAGAGTTGGACACGGGTAGTGACATAGGCGTGTCAATACCCGTGTGGTAGTCTAGTGTCAGGATTGGAAATTCGTGGAATTTCTAGAGGATAAGGGTAGTGACACGGGAGTGTCCCTACCCGTATGTATGTGGACACGGGTAGGGGCAAGGGCGTGTCCTACCCATGTGTGTAACTGACATCATCGATCATGTTTCCCGAGCAGAACACGGGTAGAGACACATGTGTGTCCCTACCCGTGTACATGTGTCCGATGTTTCCCGAGAAGGACACGGGTAGAGACACGGGCGAATCCCAACACGTGTGAATGTCTGTAGGAATCTGACTGTGTTTCTCTAGCAGGACACGTGTAGGATACGGGAATGAACACGGCCATGTCACGTGGACACGGGTAGAGATACGGGCGTATAACTACCCATGTTGGTGTGTCCAAACGGTAGACGAACCGTCATCGATGGTTCTCCCGAGCAGGACACGGGTAGGGACACGGCCGTGTTCCTACCCGTGTTGGTTCCATATATATAGGATTTTTGAAATCATAGCCTTTTTCATCCTCTTTCCAATCCATTTCTGTAGAGAGATAGGTGCTGGAGCCAACCTTCATCCGTGAAGAACCACCCCGCCAAGGATAAGAATATGTTGTCAAGAAGGGTGACGAGATCCTTTGTTGGAAATGGTGGAAATGCTGGAAATGAGGTGAGCTTCCTCCCCTCTCCCTTAGTGCTAGATCAGTAGATATATCTAGGTGAGATGTCTACTCAAAAGAGTCTAGATTTGCGAGATGATGATTTCCCTAGGAAGAGGCAACTTTAGGGTTTGTGATCTAGGGATAGTGGTGTCTTCAACCTCTCCTTCGTTCTATGTGAAGATTAAGGATGGTTTCATGAAGAGAAATTGCCTTGTGATGGTGAATAAGGGAGGAGGAATTTCTGATGTGAATTGGGAAGATCGGCTAGAGGAGGAAGACGAACTGATACCATTCATTCCACCTTAAGATGCATGCAGAAATCTGTTTTCTGCACGCAACGATCTTCGTGGACATTTTCAGATATGATATGGCCAGATCTGGGCTTTCGACTAAACATGAAAGTCATAGCCCTTGGAAATACCTTTCGAATAAGTTGTTACACATCTTCAGGCAAAGACTGTAGCCATAGGAAAGTCTGATCGAAATTGATGGCTGTCAAGTTAAGCGTGCAGAAACTGTAATCTGTATGCAGCAGAATTTAAAGCCGATTTCAAGTGTGTTACGGTCTAAGCTGGGTGAGTTACCGAATAAATAAGTCGTAGCCCTTGGAAATACCATTCCAACGAGGAGTTAAACATTTTCACCGGATTCCTGTAGCATCAGGAATCCCCATTTGGCGTTCTGTACTTTACACATTTCTTCCACGTTTTGTTCTCAGGTTTAAGTAAATCCATGATAGGAGGTGGTAGAGGGATTGTTGTGAGTTGGTTTATAGATCTTTATGTGAACTAGTGGGTTGATGAGTTTGATTGTATAAACAAACAAGTTATGTGAACCGGTAAGGATGAGCTTTACACTAGCAAAACGATGAATATTTTGTGAAAGAGGATTTAATAAGGTTAGTGCATACTCGCGGGATACATATGGTCAATGGAACGTGTATTATAGTCCACTGCGTAGGGTCATTTCTCTCTACGGGTAGCAGTAAGTGATGTTATGTTGTACTAGTTGGTTTGCCACCTAAGGTTTACAAGAACCCTTGAATGCTTGGATGCAAGAAAATGTGAAAGGGTTGATAGTGCGTGAGTGTTTGTCGTACTTATTCGATTGTGTTGATAAGGGACTAGGAGAGTAGCCCTTAAGTGTTGTTGAGATCAAGTTGTGAAATTGCATGCGGTGTGAGTCGACACGTGGTGTTGTAATCCTGGGTTAAGGATAGTGTGGCAGGTCTACAGGCTCGCCAGTCGTCACACCAATGGGACTTGATGGTTAGACCTTCAGTGGTTAGGATTGGTCCTCAGTGCTCATTCCCAGGGCTCCTTCCGTGAACACTTAATGGTTGGGCTTGGTCCTCGCGCTTCTTCTGAGGCTCCTTTCGGGTCACAATATAGGCCAGTTCGCGGATTGGTTCTCGGTACACATCTACCCGAGACTCCCGCTAAACCGTAGTACGCATGCGAGCTCCGCTATTGTGTTTTTGGCATTGAGGTGTACGGAGGCCTAGGCTAGGTAGTGTGGATGCCAGCCTAGTAGTGGAGATGCCCGCTCTACTATCACCGTCTGGCCACGATAGTTGACGCTTGAGAGGTTAGCTACCTACTAAAAAAGTGGGAACTACAAGCTTGTGTCGACATAGCGTTTGCATGTGCGTGTCCATGGGTAAGTCTTGTATTGCATACATATCATTACATACATTACATTCACAAGATTCTTATCAAATAAGTTTATATGGGCACTCTTATACGATGAGTTATATCATTGTTGAGCCGATCCTCAACTTATGTGTCTGATTGGGAATTCATATAAGTTGAGTTACTTTTTGTTGTAGCTTTACACTTTTATAATCTGCTATAGATGATAGAACTGCTAGAGTAGATGGTTTGCTCATTTATTATGCTTCTTTATATACATTGATATTGTTCACCTTTTACCACCTGTTTGTACTACTTCTTATATAAATATATTGTACCCTTGTTCCTTTCTCCGCCCGGTGCCGAGGTGTCGACCGACGAGCGGATGTAATAGCCACTTAGTCTCTATGACTAACGGTTATTACGTCTTCCTTTTTAGGAGGAAATCCAGTAGACAGAGCAGTAGGAGGTTATGCAGCAGGACAGCCAAGCCAGGATGACAGGGCCTGAAGGGACGGTGCCTTCTCTACCATCAAAGACTGATGTGAGTCTTGAGATACACTTGTTGTAGCCCTTATGGGCAATATTTTCTTGTATTCTGATAGTGTAGAAGCTTGTTGTAGCTTCTTTTATTGTTTGTACTTTTGTACTATATACTTATGTGTTTATTTGACTTCTTATTATATGTTTTGTTGGGTTGGCAATGTTTGATATTGGTTATAGTCGGCAGGATAGGCGTCTTGTGGTACAGGTTAGCCCGAGTGCTAGCGCTACCGCAAGGCAACTGTTCTTGGAATAAGACTCCCATCGTGCCGTGTCTTATACTCCTGGAGGGGGTCTTACAAATGGTATCGGCTTGCTACGATCCTGAATTAGAGAATTCATTTAACAATGGTTCCACCCCCGTTCGAATAGTCAGTTTGGAAGCAGTGGTGTGCCCATATGTAATTCACACTAAGTATGTCCAACTCTGACATTAAGATTAGCCAACCTAACCTTAGGTTTGTATTCTATTTGTAGATCTCAGTGGATGTTGAGCCAGTGGTGGGGCACCCCTACCCCATCCGTACCCACACATTTCCTGCAATCGGAGCTAGGAAAAACGCTCACAACTATCATGGATGCCTTCAGTTCCCAACAAGACCCCATACAACAACAAGTTCCGGGCTCCAATTTGGTGAGCACTTTCCGAGATCTCTCCCCTTCTGCCTACCTTGGGAAAGAGTCGACAGTGTGTATTGAGGATTGGCTCGACACCGTGAATGAACTGTTGGCAGGAATTAGATGTCCAAGGAACATGGTTATGACCCTGGTAGTGACACACCTAGAACTGCACACTAAGAGTTGGTGGAATTCCCTCATGGGCTCAACCTTTCAGGGCGAGTGTATAAGGAGATCTGTTGGAATGAGTTCTCGGGAGCCTTCTTAGAGGACTTCATTCCCTTGTCTGCTCGAGATGAACTCGAAGAGAGATTTTTACAGCTAAAGAAAGGATCGAAGTTGATCACAGAGTATCAACGAGAGTTCCAACATCTCGCAAGATTTGCTGACTCATATGACTTGGATAACAGAGGATATGCTAAGCGCTTCTATAAAGGGCCGCAGAACCCCTGAGGTAGGCCCTTTTGTTTATAGCGGACTCCAGCTTGGTATAGATAATGTACATGGCGAAGAGGCTAGAAGCATACCACTTGGGAAGTGGTAAGAGACCTGCTGATGGTTTTATGGAAGCTGGCCCTAGAAATAGAAGGAGAAATGACTTTGGAGGAGGAAGAGGACACCAGTGATGTGGCAGGCATTTCAACCGGAATTTTAGAGTGGAGCACCCGGTTCCATAGCCGCCAGCATTGCCTCCACCACCACATCCTCAACAATTTCAACAACCGGGCGGCGGCATAAGGGAGTGTGCTTCGAATGCAACCAACCGGGCCACAGTCGATGATAATGGTCACAACTGTTTAGAAATGTGCCTCTTGCTCTTCCCCCTCCGATAGATCCTCGAGGGCGGGGACACATCCATGGTTGAGGATGAGGACAACGAGGAGGAAACCCCCGACCTGCTCGGAATCAGGTGTTTGCACTTGACATGACATAGGAGCGGAACCCTCAAGATGTGATTGTAGGTATGTTGCAGTTAGTTATCACATTTTCATTATTAATTTTAAGTTGCTTAAGACATACTAGATATCTAGCTTGAGTATTGCTATTGGTACTTAGGCACCGTGGTGGTCGGCGGGAAACCGTCCTATACGTTATTCGATACTGGTGCCTCACACTCGTTTGTGTCTGCGGACTTCATTGAAGACCTAGAAGGAGTGCAATACTTCACTTGTATTGCTCGAAGAGTATGCCTCCCAGACAGCTCTGAGGTGACTGCAACCGCCAAGTGCGAATTTGAGATACTCATTAAGGGAAATACCTTTGATACCCTTGCCAAAGTTTTGAGAATACAAGAATACAATCTCATTCTGGGCATGTCATTGATGGATTGGAACTACGTAAGAATTGACTATATGGAGAAGCGAATTTACATGAGACATGGAGACACTGATGTTATCTTTCATATAAAATTCGCGCCTCATTTGTTATCGTCTTCAATTCAGGCCTTGAAAACTCACATGAGAGGGGATGAAGTTTACATTATATGTTTTGAACTTAATGAGATGAAAATAGATAAGAAGGATGTGCGAGTGGTGCGAGATTTTCCGGAGGTATTTCTTGAGAAACTGCCAGGATTACCCCCGTATAGAGAGGTGGATTTCCAAATTAAGTTAGTACCGAGTGCCAAGACGGTCTCCAGTACTCCTTACCGAATGGCCCTAAATCAACTCGCAGAGTTTAGATTTCAGTTGCAAGAACTGGTGGAATCAGGGTTACTTCACCCCAACTCTTAACCTTGGGGAGCCCCTTTTCTGTTCGTTAAGAAGAACAATGGAACCTTGTGATTATGTATAGACTATCAGGAGCTCAACCGACTGACGGTATGGAACACCTATCCACTACCTCGGATCGATGTGCTGTTCGACCAATTGGTAGGAGTGCATTAGTTTTCCAAATTGGATTTGCGCTCGGGGTATTATAAGTTGAGAATACAGGAGGAGGACATTCAGAAAATTGCCTTTAGCTCAAGGTATGGCTTGTACGAGTTCACTGTGATGTTGTTTGGGCTCACAAATGCCCCTTCAACATTCATAAGCTTGATGAACAAAGTGTTCGATCCTTATATAGAGGTCTTCGTTATCGTTTTCATCGTTGAAATTTTGGTCTACTCTAAGATAGAGGAAGAGGATGTCGAACATCTGACCTTGGTACTAAAGAAGCTAAAAGAGCAAGCCTTGTTTTCCAAGTTCAGCAAGTGCGAATTTTGGTTCCAAGAGGTTGCCTTCTTGGTCCATGTTATCAGCGGGGTCGGGTTAGCTGTGGATCCGGCCAAGGTGCATGCCGTGAAGGAAAGGTCTCCCTAAAAGTCAGCGGCCGATGTGCGGAGCTTTCTTGGACTTACCAGGTATTATCGCAAGTTTGTAAAAGGCTTCTCAAAGATCTCCCTTCCTCAAATACGCTAACAAAGAAAGGTGTGTCGTATGAGTGGACACCTCAGTGTGAAGCCGCATTTCAGGAACTGAAGGACCGACTTACATCTGCACCCATCCTAGCCCTTCCATCCGGGAGGGAGGGATTTCAAGTTTACACTCACACATCATATTAAGGGATAGGAGCAGTACTGATATAGCACGGGCATGTGATTGCATATGCTTCAAGACAGTTGAAGAAGCATGAGATCAACTACCCAGTACATAATTTGGAATTGGGGGCAGTGGTGTTCGCCTTGATGATTTGGAGGCACTATCTATATGGCATTCACTGCGAAATCTTCTCGGATCACAAGAACTTAAAGTACGTCCATACCAGGAAGGAATTGAATATAAAACAGCGGCGGTGGTTGGAGTTTTTGTGTGCTAATGAATTCACTTTGAACAATCACCCTAGAAAAGAAAATTCCGTAGCTGATGCTTTGAGAGAAATTTACCGGAATCGAACATGGAGTCCCGTTTTATTAGAATGGAGTTAGCCCGGATGCTCGAAGAGATGGAGATCACCCCGGTATATAAAGACCAATCGGAAGGGTATACAGAGTACTTAACCGCGTTGAGCATAGTCTGTGATATTCGAGACCGAATCTGGTCGGAGCAAGGAAAGGATGCGCCTCTGGCCCGGGAAATCAAGTCAATTGAAGATGGGACTACTGATGAGTATTCCCTAAAAGAAGGCCTCGTTCATCTCCGTGGTCGGCTTTACATTCCCAAAGGCGGTAAAATTCGGGAAGATATCCTAAGAGAGGCACACTGCACTCATTATTCTGTGCATCCTGGGATTGCCAAGATGTACGCTGACCTTCGGAAGACCATTTGTTGGTCGGGAATAAAGAGGGACGTCCGATATTTTGTTACGCACTGCGAGGCCTATCAAAGGGTGAAGAAGAATGCAGGAGCACTGGTGGTATTACAGTCATTTCCCATCCCCGAGTGGAAGTTCGAGGATGTCTCTATGAACTTCGTCCACGGTTTACCTCGCTCACGCTCGGGAAATGATTCAGTATGGGTAATCGTTGACCTCCTAACGAAGGTAGCCCGGTTTATTCCTATGAATAAAGAAGCTTATGTGGATGTTTTGGTATGCCTTTTTGTGGAGTAATTCGTACGGTATCATGGTGTTCTAATAACAATTGTTTCTGACCAGGATGATCGGTTTACCTCTAAGGAATGGAGGGCCGTACAGACATACTTGGGTTCACGTCTTACCTTTAGCACAACATTCCATCCTCAGATGAACGGGCAGTCTGAGAGGACCATCAGAACATTGGAGGACCCATTGAGACTGTGTGTGTTGGATATTGGAGAGCTGTGGAAAAGGCTCTTACCCATGGTGGAATTTTCCTATAACATCAAACACAAGGAGAGTATCAGGATGACACCCCATGAAGCCCTTTACATAAGAAGGTGTTGAACCCCCTTGTTATGAGTAAGAGATTAAGACCCGAAGATTTTGGGTGTTGAATACATCGATGACACTGATTCGGTGGTTAGACTAATACGGGACCGCATGCTTGAGGCTCAAAGTAGGCAGGCTAAATATTATAATGCGAAGCACCGGGTGGTGGAATTTCAGGTGGGTGACAAAGCGTTTCTAAAAATCCGGCCGATGCATGGAGTGTTACGGGTACGTTGTATGAAGAAGCTTAGCCCAAGGTACATTGGACCTTACACTATATTGGAGAGGATTGGCCCTTTGGCCTAACGGTTGGAGTTACCACCAGAGTTGGAGAACCTTCATGACGTGTTCCATGTATCGTCTCTCTAGAAGGCGTTGTTGCGGCCTGATCAACATATCCCCACCGCTGATGGAGCAGTAACCACTGATAGATCTGTGCGACTAGAGCTGGTGCGGATAGTAGACAAGGAGACAAGAATTTTCCGGCGCAAGAGTGTTCCTTTAGTAAAGGTGTTGTGATCTAACCATGGGAAAGATGATTATACATGGGAGCTGGTGGACTTGATTCAAAAGCATTAATCGGAGTTGTTTCATCAAGGTAATATTTAAAAGCATATGTCTATTTTATTTCATGCTTTTCTCTCCCCATTGCCTTAGCCTGATTGCAGGTACGAAATATTTTATTTTGTTTTTAGGATTTGTAACATCCTGATTCGCGCTAGACCCCTCGTGCACATTTTTAAGTCAGGGGAGCTGACTTGGGCTCAATGAGTGCTGGCAACTAGGCTTACACTTGTGTAAGGGAGGTGAAATGACGTCAAGAGTGGGACACGGGTAGTGACACGGGCGTGTCCATACCCGTGTGGTACTCTGGTGTCAGGATTAGAAATTCATGGAATTTTCAGAGAAGGATACGGTTAGTGACACGGGCGTGTCCCTACCCGTGTGTATGTGGACACGGGTAGGGGAATGGGCGTGTCATACCCATGTGTGTAACTGACATCTTCGTTCGTGTTACCCGAGCAGGACACGGGTATAGACACGGGCATGTCCCTACCCGTGTACATGTGTCTACTATTTCTCGAGAATGATATGGGTAGAGACACGGGCGTGTCTCTACCCGTGTAATGTCTCTAGGAAGCAGACCGTGTTTCCCGAGCAGGACACGGGTAGGACATGGGCATGAACACGGACGTGTCAATTAGATACGGGTAGAGACACGAGGGTGTTCATACCCATATTTATGTTTCCATACCCGTGTTTATGTGTCCAAATAAAAGACGAACTATCATCGACGGTTCGCCCGAGCAGGACACGGGTAGGGACACGGGCGTGTTCCTACCCATATTGGTTCCACATATATAGGATTTTTGAAATCATAGCCTTTTTCATCCTCTTTCCAAGCCATTTCTATGGAGAGACTACTGCTGGAGCCAACCTTCATCCGTGAAGAACCACCGTCGCCAAGGAGAAGAAGATACTGTCAAGAAGGGTGACAAGATCCTTTGCTGTAAATGGTGGAAATGACGGAAACGAGGTGAGATTCCTCCCCTCTCCCTTGGTGCTACATCTATAGATATATCTAGGTGAGATGTCGACTCAAAAGAGTCTAGAATTGCGAGATGACAATTTTCTTATGAAGAGGCCATTCTAGGGCTTGTGCTCTAGGGATAGTGGTGTCTTCAACCTCTCCTTCCTGCTATGTGAAGATGAGGGACGGTTTCATGAAGAGAAATGGCCTTATGATGGTGAATAAGGGAGGAAGAATTTCTGATGTGAATTGGGAAGATCGGTTAGAGGAGGAAGTCAAACCGATGTCGTTCATTCGTCCTTAAGATGCGTGCAGAAATCTATGTTTTGCACGCAATGATCTTCGTGGCCATTTTCATATATGATATGGCCAGATCTGGGCTTTCGACAAAACATGAAAGTCATAACCCTTGGAAATCCCTTTCCAACAAGTTGTTACTCGTCTTCAGGCAATGACTGTAGCCACGGGAAAGTCTGATCTAAATTGATGGCGGTCACGCTAATCGTGCAGAAATTGTAATATGTACGCAGCAGACTTTGAAGCCGATTTCAAGTGTGTTACGGTCTGATCTGGGTGAGGGACCGAATATAAAAGTCGTAGCATGTGGAAATACCTTTCCAACGAGAGGTTAAACGTTTTCACAGGATTCATGTAGCATCAGGAATACCCATTTGAAAATCTTGTACTTTAATGATTTCTTCCACGTTTTGTTCTCAGGTTTAAGTAAATCCATGATAGGAGGTGGTAGAGGGATTGTTGTGAGTTAGTTGATATATCCTTATGCGAACTAGTGGGTTTATGAGTTAGATTGTATAAACAAACAAGTTATGTGAACCGGTAAGGATGTGCTTGACACAAGTAAAGCGATTAATATTATGTGAAAGAGGACTGAATAAGGATAGTGCATACTCGCGGGATTCATATGGTCAATGGAAAGTTTATTTTAGTCCACTGCGTAGGGTCATCTCACTCTACGAGTAGAAGTGAGTTATGTTATGTTATACTAGGTGGCTTGCCACCTATGGTTTACAAGAACCCTGGAATGCTTAGATGCAAGAAAATGTGGAAGGGTTGATACTGCGTGAGTGTTTTCCGCACTTGTTCGATTGTGTTGCTAAGGCATTCAGTGAGGAGCCCTTATGTGTTGTTTATCTTGAGAGGTGAAATTGCATGCGGTGTGAGTCGACACGTGGTGTCGTAGTCCTGGGTTATGGATAGTGTAGCAAGTCTACGGGCTCCCCAGTCGTCACACTAATGAGAATTGACTGTTAGACCTTGGGCGGTTGGGCTTGGTCCTCAATGCTCATTCCCGGGTCTCCTTCCATGCCAAGTGAATGGTTGGGATTAGTCCTCGTGCTTCTTCCGAGGCTCCTTCTGGGTCAAAACATAGGCCAGTTTGGTGCTTGGTTCTAAGTGCACATCTACCTGAGACTCCCGCTGAACTGTTGTACACATGTGAGCTCCGCTATTGTGTTCTTAATATTGAGGAATACGGAGGCCTAGGCTAGGTAGTGTGGGTACCAGCCTATAGTGGAGAGGTTGCTCTACTGTCACCGTCTGGCAACGTTTGTTAACGCCTGAGAGGTTAGCTACCTACTCGAAAAGTTGAACTACAAGTCTGCGTTGACATAGCATTTGCATGTGCGTGTCCATGGGTGGCTTGCATTGTATACATATCATTATATACATTACATTCATAAGATCCTCATCATATAAGTTTGTATGGACACTCTTATACGATGAGTTATATTACTGTTGAGCCGATCCTCAACTTATGTGTCTGTATGGGTATTCATATAAGTTGAGTTACTTTCTGTTGTAGTTTTACACTTTCATAATCGGCTATAGATGATAGAACTGCTAGAGTAGATGGTTTGTGAAAGGAGGGAGTTACTCAGATCTACTCAAGAGGGGGGGGTGAATAGAGTATTAAAACTTTTGACTGTTTTATGCTAGATTATATCAGAGTTTAAAATAGGTGATTCCAATAATTAAATCAATAAAGAAAACTAAAGATCTATTCTAAATAACACATCAAATAGCAAGAAAAGAAAGAGAAAGAGCAACCAGACGACACAAGAAATTATAGCGGTTCCCCAAATCTGGGTACATCCACCTTTCTACCACCCTGGTAGGAATCACTCTCAGGTTTTTGATCTGGTGACTGCCACCAAGAAATATATATTTCCAGGGAGAAATAACAACCCTTTTGGCTTTTCATCAGGTGCCAGAAAACCACTTAATGCCTTTTGATCAGTAGACTTCACAACCAGGAATTACTTTTGAAGGGAGTAAGAACCCTGTACATAGAGGGGGAAAGAAAAAGTTGAGTTGTCTTCTCTTTTCTCAAACAAAATGAGAGAAGACTTGAGTGTGATCCTCATGGAGTCAAGGCTTGTCCTGATGATCTTGATTGGTTAAGGAATCCAAAGCCTTGTACAGGGTGTAGGTCTTTAATTCCAGAAAGCTAAGACTTATTCAAGATGAATGTCTCTACAAGCTTCCTGGATGAACACAGGTATGAAGAACTGAAAGCTGTTCTTCTTTCTGTAACAAAATCTATCGGTGTCTGTCTGAGTCTCTTTCTCTTTGAGTAATTCCAAACTGAATTTGAAATGACACAAATTGATTGTCTGCAGGAATCACGTGAACTCGTGTAATGGCTGTAAGAGAATTAACTCATTTACCTAACTGTCTCGAGAATGGCTGTATAATTACTCCGTGAATACCAGTAAATTAATGCTTGCCAAGGAACGGCAATATTCAGAGAATATAAGCATTAATCACTCAGAGTCATATAAGCAATATAATAATCAGTCAATAAGGAAAACAATAACTGAAGGGAAAAAATGTTGATTTGGAAGTAATCGTCGATCTGGTCCTGAGATCGTCGAACTCAAACATCCTCTATCGTCGTGCTGAGCCCTGTGATCATTGTCCTGAAGATCTGCCTTCCAAATTATGCTTCAAGATCATCGAACTAAGATGGTTGATCGTCGATTTCTATCCCGAAAGTGATCAGAGATCGTCGAAATAATTTCAACAATCGTCGATCTCCCCACTTAGAGATTTAACTCTTGAGATCGTCGGACGCAGAATGAAGATCGTCGAACTCTCTTCAAAGATCATCGAGTGATTTTTCTGCCTAGTTTAGTCACTTCTGTCTTCACAGTCTCTGATGTCTTGGTCTTGACTTACTGAGTTGTTGATCCAACTGACACCTAAGACACTAGACTAGACCTTGGCTATACAATGTGGGTCTAACTTACCCTAGATTAGTGAACCTAGCCAAAATCCAAAATAGGGATCCAACAATCTCCCCCTATTTGGGTGAGGTCACTAAGCAAAATAAAAGAATACAACAGAAAAACTAAACAAACATATCTTTCATGATTGATAAGAAAAATGCAACAGATATTTACAATAAAAGATACAGACACAAAAAAAGAGTACTAAGACTTTCCATAAGCTGGATTAGTAAATTCAATTCTTATTTTTGGATCTACTACTTACCGTCTTGTCATTTTTATTTCAGCTTCCCCAAGACCTTTTATGGTTGTTTCTCTGGGAACCACTGCCTCAGGGTTAACCTGAATATAAACATTAACATCAAAAACATTCTTATCAATATCAAATAGTTCAAGCTCTTTCTCCCTATACTTGGACATTGTTGAAAATAGAGAAGGATCAGCTCCTTCTTATCTAGCTTTGTTTATCTGGGAGAGACCAAACAACTCATGAAACCAAGCCATCCTAAAGTTTGCATCTAGCTCAGGTTCATACTATGAAGAATCTTCTTTTGAATCAAGGGAGATATTTGGATGCTTCCTGTGCCTGATTGACTATTCTTGGAATTTTGTTTCTATTGTTGAATGCTAAGACTGAATGACATGGAGATTTGGAGGAGGTCTGACTTCACTGAACTTTTAAGGAATTCTTAATCTCCTGCTAGAATCCGAACCAGCTTCTCTGTCAGCCTGTTCATGTTGTCTACCTCTCCTTCTTGAATAACCCTTAGAGTAAGACCTGGATGGTCTATTTTGAGAGTGAGGGGCATAATAACTCTGTTGTTGGGAGCAGGTAGCAGCCTCTGGAAAAACTTTGATAGGAGAGGAGCAAGTCTTTCTCCTTTTCTTCTGAGCCTTCATCTCATTCTTGGAAAATCTCATCCAGTGAGGAGTAGTTTATGTGAGAGTAATAATGTTCCTGATTAAGTAAGAAATGTCATCTTGAGGATTAGACTTAGGCACTTCCTTCACTAGAGCTTTTCTTTTCTTGGTCACTTTCTTCTTCTTGCTGACATCTAAATCTGAGTCTGAATTTGAATCTGAATCATTATCAGATGAGCCTAGTGGATTATCATACAAATCATCAATCTCTTTGATAACTGAAAGTTCTTCAGCTGCATCAGCAGTAATAATTTCATCCAAGTCTGGGATTGGAGAAGTAGAACAGACATAGGTTGGATGAGAGAAAGTCTCGGGCTCTGAAATATCAACCTCTGGCATACTGATAGGCTCATCCTCTGGAACTGCAGAGAGCTCAGGCAGTGGAGCTGAAAAACTCTGAAGAAACTGATGTAAAATATCAGTGCCTACTAGAGCAGTATAACATACAATATCTGTACAATATGGAGATATTCCAAAAGAAGGAATTGTGCTAAAAAAGAGATGAAAAAGATCTAAGATAACAGACAATTCTCCTGAAGGATTTACAGTATGTTCAACAGAAAGAGTTTCTACTTCCAAAGAATCCAAAGAATCATCTATCAGAAAAATTTTAAGCTCTGCATCTATTAACACTGTATCTACAATCTCTGTATCTATCAAACCTGTATCTACAATCTCAGTATCTACAATAGCCAAAGCTATAACTACTAGGGGAGGAGGGACTTCTTCACTTGATACCTCCCCCTACCTGGTTGCAGTATTTTCTGCTGTCAGGCCCCTAGATGAAGAAGGGCTAGAGAAAGAGGCAACAAAAGAATTGAGAGAAGCTAGAAGAGGTGCGATGTCATCCTCTACAATGGTTTTGATTGAAGGGGTGAGGAGAGCAATGAGAGCAGGTGGGTCAGATGAAGTGGATGGTATGGAAGAAGTAGAATGTCCATAAGATGTACAGATGGTGGAAATGGTAGGTTGAGTGATTGAGTCAGGGATAACCATTTGTTTTGGATGGGAGTTAGGTGGGGAAGGTAAATGAGTTGGGGAAGGGGAAGGGGAAGGTGTTGGTGATGAAAAGTTAAAATCAAAGGTTGGTGAGGTTTGGATTGAAATGGTAGAGGTAGGGATCTCTTTTAGATAATTTGGTAGAGGGGATAGAGGAGGATGAGATGCTGAGTGGGGCTTGGAGGTGGAGTTGATGGATGAAAAAGGTGAGAAGTTTGTCTAGCTGGGGGTGAAGGAGGAGGAGGAGGGATCTCTGGCTCATCTTCCCTCGGGTGAGGAGTGACTGAATTAGTCCTTGTGTCCTCAGAAACCATGTGGGTGGAGGGAGCCCTGGAGGGATTTGAGATAGTCCACTCCCACTTTCCAAAGAGAACTAGGGTCAACCTCTTGGAAGCATTGATGAAGGTTGTTGGGGATGTCAATAGCTCAGGGAATTTTTTAGTGAGAAAAATCACTAGAATCCTGCCAAGAGAGACATCTCTCTTATTTGTCTTCTTCTTAATCAACTCAAATAAGGTTTCAGCCCAATTTATTGCCTTCTGATTAACCAAGGCACTCATCAAAAGAAGTTGGTGCCTGGATATGTTATCATGGGCATTGTGCTTCCCAAGCAGCACTTTACCCACAATATCTGCCAAGAACTTGTATTGAGGGGAGAAGTTCTTTTTCAAAAGCTTGTTAGGGTTTGTATCAATATGACTCATTCTGAAAAGCATGACAGCAAATTCTTCTTTATCCAAATAAATATCATCTTCTCCATTAACAAAATCGAAAATTCCAGTAAGAACGACAGGGGTTAGACTTGCCGCCTATCCAAAAATAGTTCCTACCAATGACTGTTCGTCTGATGATGAAGTATAAGCCCATTCCTTGATTTCTGTCACTGGAAGCTTCATCCTTATCATCATCAACTTCTTTAACTTCGGCGCACCAAATAGTTTTAACACATCCTGAAAAATCTAATCACTATGCTTGAATGATGCCAATTGAGAGTTCCTGTAAAGAAAATAATAGATCAAGTGCAGAAGGTAAATGGAAAGCGCAGGACTATTTCGGTCTAAACCCTAGTTTATAAGGTTTAAGAAAATGAAGAGATGGGATTAGTCAAGCGAATTATCTACTAGAACAACTTCAAAACCAAGTTTGACAAAATATTTTAATAAAAAATGAGCTCGGTAACCTCAGATGGAAGAGAAGGAATAAATCATCGATCTCAGATCAATGATAAATTCTCGGAACCAAAAAAAATGTCGATCTCCGTTCGAGGTTAATAGTTTCGTAAAGAAGTGATCGTCGATCTCCGTTCGACGATCAACTTCACGAGATGCTAGCAGGTCGTCGATCTCCGTTCGACGATCTGTCAACAAATCGTCGACCTCAGACAGAAAGTTAAATAATCCCATCTCCATTAATCATACCTAGCTGATTCATGAAGAATAGATGTTTCTTTTCATCCAAGGGTTTGGTGAAAATATCTGCCCTTTGCAAATCAATAGGGATGAAGGTGAGATTAATTTTCTTTTTATCTATACACACCCTAATGAAATGATGCCTTACAACTATATGCTTAGTCCTATAATGATGAACTGGATTCTGTGCTATAGAAATAACACTAGTACTATCCTAAAATATAGTTTAATTATTTAAGTTATATCCATAGTCTAGTAGCTGATTTTGTATCCATAACATCTGAGAATAACAACTGCAAGCTACTATGTATTCAGCTTCTTCAATTGATATAGACACAGATGTCTGCTATTTACAAAACCAAGAGATAAGCAAAGCTCCCTGGAACTGACATGTTCTAGAGGTGCTTATCCTGTCTACTCTACATCCACCAAAGTCAGCATCTGAGTATCTAGTCAACTAAAATTTTGACTCAATAGGATACCAGAGTCCTAGATTTGGGCAACTCATTATATATCTCAAAATCCTTTTAAGTAAAATAAGGTGGGATTCTTTAGGGTTCACCTGGAACCTAGCACAAAGACATGTAGCAAACATCAATCTGGCCTACTTGTTGTGAGATATAATAGGGACCCAACAATGGCCCTATATAATTTCTTATCAACAGGTTTCCCATGCTCATCAGAGTCAATCACAACATTGGTAGCCATGGGTGTTTTCTTAGCTAAAGCACTTACCATCCCAAACCTTTTAATCATCTTAATAGCATACTTGTATTGGGATAGGAAAATACCATCAGGTGCCTACTTGACTTGGAGACCAAGGAAGTAGGAGAGCTCACCAATACTACTCATCTCAAACTTTGAATGCATAAGGTTGGAAAACCTCTTGCATTATTTTGGATCTGTAGAGCCAAATATTATGTCATCTACATATATTTGTACTAACAATATTTTGTCATGATGATACTTTATAAATAAAGTCATATCTACTATGCCTCTAGAGAATCTATGTTCTAACAAGAAGCTAGCTAGGGTCTCATACCAAGCTCTTTGAGCTTGCTTGAGGCAATAGAGAGCTTTATGCAACATATAAACAGAATAAGGTTGAGTTGGAGAGATAAAACCTGGTGCTTGTTCAACATACACCACTTTTTGACTTCTCAATTTAAAAAAGCACTCTTTACATCCATTTGATAGACTTTAAATTTTTGAGAAGCAGCATAGGCCTAGAAAATTCTGATTGCCTCTAACCTTTCCACTGGTTCAAAGGTTTGATCATAATCAATGCCTTCTTCCTGCCTAAACCCTTGAGCAACAAGCGTAGCCTTATTTCTTATAATATCTCCTTGTGCATCCATATTGTTTTTGAACACCCATTTTGTTCCAATTACTGGGTAGTTCTTTGGTCTTGGGACCAATTCCCAAACTCTACATCTCTCAAATTTATTGAGCTCCTCTTGCATTGCAAGTATCCATTGGGGATCCTTCTCAGCATCTTGAATTGAATGAGGTTCAAACTTGAGAGATAAAGCAGGCATGCATCAAGTCCTGGTGGAGTTGATGTCTATTCGACACACTTGCTGATATGTCTCCAATCACTTGAGATACAGGATGATCTCTAAGTGTGATAAAATCTGCAGGAGGAGTAGGTTGTTCAACAGCTGGTGGGGGTAATTCCTCTTGTGGAATTATTTTAGCTGCGAAATAATATCAGTGGGCTCACTGATTTCCTCATCACTTTCTTCAAATACTTGTTGAGAAGATGATGTAACAGCCTCATGGGTGAGGGTCACAGCTTCCAAATTCTTACACAAAGTAGGTACCTGTAAAGTCTGATTGGTAGAAGTATTCTTCTCCTTATAAAACATTTAGTTTCATCAAAAGATACATGCACAGACTCTTGAATTTTCAAGGTAGATTTATTATAGACCCTATAAGCCTTGCTTTCTTTGGAATATCCTAGAAAGATTCCAATTTCAGACTTGGCTTCAAACTTTCTAGTGTATTTTCTAATGTTAATATGTATGTAACAAACACAACCAAACACTCTAAAAATGGCTACTTTAGGTTTCTTCCATTTGAGTAGCTCATAGGGGGTCTTAGCCTTTAGCTTATGTATTAAAATTATATTAAGTACATGGTTAGTTGTGCTCACTTCCTCTACCCAAAAGGAAAGGGGCAAGTATGCATCAGCAAGTAATGTACCTGCAGCTTCAATCAGGGTTCTGTTTTTCCTTTTAGCTACCCCATTTTGTTAAGGAGTTCTAGGAGCTGAAAAAAATTGCATGATACCTTCCTTCTCACAGAACTCTTGCATATGAAGAGACTCAAACTTAGTACCATGATCACTTCTGATCAATACAACTTGAGTAGAGAACTCACTCTGTATGCACTTGAGAAAATCTGTAAGAAACTTGAAGTTATCTGACTTATTTTTCAAAAAGAACACCCAAGTGAACCTGGAGAAGTCATCTACAATAACCAAGGTGTAATACTTCCCTCCTAGGCTTTATACAACAATGGGTCCAAAGAGATCCATGTGAAGCAAATACAAAATCCTAGGTGAGTCACTCTTATTAATGGATTTGAAACTTTTTTTAGTTTGATTGCCTAGTTGATAAGCCCTGCACGGACTTTCCTTATTAAAAGGGTAAGAAGGCAATCCTCTTACAAGGTTGTCCTTAGATAGCCTAGCAATGTATTTTAAGTTTACATGTCCTAACCTCCTATGCCATAATTCATTTTGATTACAAGATTGGTTAAATAAACAAATTTCATTTATGGCTGAATTGAAGTTAACAATATAAATGTTACCTACTCTAGAACCTGTTAAGACAACTATGATGTTAGCTAAAGAAATAATGTAAGAGGACTTATTGAATGTTACCTGAAATACTTCATCATAAAGATGACTGACAGATATCAAGTTATGTTTCAATCCACTTACATATACAACCTTCCTGAATGTGACAGCTCCTATCCTGATTTCTCCATAGCCTTCAGTCTGGCAATAGTTGGAGTCACCAAAGATAAATTTAGGTCCTAGCTTTGACTTATAGTTGAATAAGTTGTCCTTCCATCCAGTCATCTGCTTTGAGCACCCACTGTCAAGATACCATTGTTGGTTATATGATGGTCAGTTCTTCACCTGCAACAATCAAAAGATTAATTGTTCTTGACCCAGGTTATCTTTGGTCCTTTGTTTTTTTGATAAGAAAAGCTTGATATAACAAAACTAGTTGGCTAAGATTTATATCCTAGTGGATGGTATCTCCTAAGTGGTAATTCCAAAAGGGTGAAAGGATTAACTGTTTCTCTTTTCTGATTAGAGTTTTTGTTAACATTAGAGTTTAAGTTAAGATTAAAAGTTTTATTACTTTTTACTGGGTTCGACGATTGAAAGTTAGATCATCGATCTGAGTTCGACGACATGGGTTTAGATCGCCGATCTCTACTCAGAGAAGGATAATACTCATTCTATGTGACCCAAGTTTGTCGATCTCTTCTCGACAATCCATACAGAAATCGTCGATCGCAGAAAGACGATTGATTATAGTAAAAAATTTCGTTCAAAGATAGTCGATCTGGGTTTGACGATTTGTTCACATTTAGTCGATCTGAGTTCGACAAAAATTACTGAACATTGTTTTTGTTTTGATTTTGTCTATTTCTATTTTTTGGTTTGTTAGGTTTGTTCTTATTTGCAGTTGATGGTTTCTCATAGATTAGTTCATTACCCTTTTTAGAAATTAATTTTACAGGAGTCCTTAATATATTTTTCTGAACCAGTGGGGGTTGGCTTGATGAAGCACCCAAGCCCAGCTTTCCAGTGAGTCTGGCATTAATAGTGCTTGTAATGTCCATCAGCTTGAAGCTTCTCCCATTAAGGGATTCTTCAAGTTGCCTTGCCTTAGCTAGTTAAGTTTTTAATTTAATTATCTGTTCATTTGCAAGTGTAATATCATCTTTTAGTTGATTGTTTTCTGTAACTAAATTACTTTGATTATTTAATTGCTCTCTAAGTAGTTTAATTTCTTTCTCTGAGCTAATTAAATCCATACACATAGTTTTGAATTCATGTAAAAAATCTTCAGAATTAAAGTCAAAGGATGAGAGTACCTAATCCACTTCAGAGAGTGGTTCTTCATCATCTGATGAGTCATTTTCTGAATGAGTGCTGGAAGCATCAATTGCCTTAGGAAAACATCCTTTGCCTTTGCTTCCTCTTCATCTTCATCACTAGAGCTAGAGGAGGAGGAGTCCTCTTCTGTATCACTCCAGGTTTTTGCTACAAAGCCTTTCTCTTTCCTCTTATGCTTGCTTGAGGAAGACTTTATGTACTTCTGTTTTTCGGAGTCCTTGTCCTTTCTTTTTCTCCTTCTTCTGATTTTCTGGACACTAAGAGATGTAGTGTCCTGGTTTCCTGCAACCAAAGCAAACAACTTCTTTAGTTGGTGTTTTGTCATATCTGGGTTTATCTTCTTGTCTGAATGACTACTTTCTGAAGTCTCTTTGGCCCATCTTGTAGAATCTCTTTTCTAAGAGGCTCACGAACTCTTCATTAACAGAAGGAGCTACTGTTTCCTCTGTAGCCTTAAAAGAAATATTCTGCTCTTTATTGACTGGAGTAGAAGCCTTCTACTCTGCCTCACTAGTCTTTGTCAAGTGTTTAAAAGATTTGAGCTTTCCTAGAAGTGTTTCTATGGTAATTTCTGTGATACTTCTGGCATCCTTGATTGGCCAGATCCTTGTGTCCCATGAGCAGGGAAGACACATCAATATCTTTTCATTGATCTCAGTCAGTGAAATGTCCTTGTCCAATGTTCTTAGTTCACTGATGATGGCACTCAGTTTGCCATACATTTCTTTAACTGTCTCAGCATCTTCCTTTTTGAAGTTCTCATACTTGGAAATTAGAAGGGATCTTCTGTCATTTCTTTCTTCCACTGAGTCAGCCACCATCTAGTTCAAATAGTCCAAGATGGCCTTTGCTGATGTGTAATAAACAACCTTTAGGAATATGTCATTTGACATAGTCTAGGCCAGTATGTTCATGGCCTTTGCATCAACAATCTTTTCCTTCTTTTGTGCATCTGTCTAATTTGGTGGTGGAACTGCATGAGTGTCAGTAGATGTAGAGGTGGCTGCAGTTGGTTGAGGTGGACCTGTCAAAATGGAGTTGAAGATGTCTTCATCAATTGAGTTCATGTAAAGTCTAATTCTTTCCTTCCAGATACTGAACTTATTTAAGTTACAGACTGGAGGTCTAGTGCTTGCATAGTCCTTATTTTGTGCCATGTGATAAATGAATACTAAGGAAAAGCAAATCTGAATAAACAGGGATCTTGGTTCAAGTGTTAGCTTGTACAACCAGGAAACACAACAACCCTTTGATACCAATTGAAAGGAGGGAGTTATTGAGATCTACTCTAGAGGGGGGAGGGGTGAATAGAGTATTAAAACTTTTGGCTATTTAATGCTAGATACCAATAATTAAATTAATAAAAAAAACTAAAGAGCTATTCTAAATATCACAGCAAATAGATGGAATAGAAAGAGAAACTAGATGACACAAGAAATTATAGTGGTTCCCCAAATCTGGGTACATCCACTCTTCTACCACCCTGGTATGAATCACTCTCGGGTTTTTGATCAGGGGACTGCCACCAAGAAATATCTATTTCCAAGGAGATATAGCAACCCTGCTGGCTTTTGATTAGGTGTCGGAAAACCACTTGAAGTCTTTTGATAAGGAGACCTCACAACAAGGAATTACTTTTGAAGGGAGTAAGAACCCTGTATAAAAAGGGGGAAAGAAAAAGTTGAGTTGTCTTCTCTTTTCTCAAACAAAATGAGAGAAGACTTGAGAGTGATCCTGATGGAGTTAAGGCTTGTCCTGATGATCTTGATTGGTTCAGGAATCCAAAGCCTTGCACAAGGTGTAGGTCTTGAATTCCAGAAAGCTGAGACTGATTGAAGATGAATGTCTCTACAAGCTTCCTGAATGAACACTAGTATGAAGAACTGAAAGCTGTTCTTCTTTCTCTAACAAAATTTGTCTATGTCTGTCTGTATGTGTATATCTGAGAAATAATTCTCTATGTCTTTTATTCTCTGAGTCTCTTTCTCTTTGAGTAATTTAAAACTGAATTTGAAATGGAATAAATTGATTTTCTGTAGGAATCGCGGGAACTCATGCAACGACTATCAGAGAATTAACTCATTTCCCTAACTATCTCGAGAATGGATATATAATAACTCTGTGAATACCAGTAAATTAATGTTTGCAAAGGAACGGCTATATTTAGAGAATATATGCATTAATCACTCAGAGTCATATAAGAAATATAATAATCAGTCAATATGGAAAATAATAACTGCAGGGAATAAAATGTTGATCTGGCAGTAATCGTTGATCTGGTTCTGAGATAGTCGAACTCAAATATCCTCTATCGTCGAGCTGAGCCATGTGATCGTTGTCCTGAAGATCTGCCTTCCAAACTGGGCTTCAAGTTTGTCGAACTGAGATAGTTGATCGTCGATCTCTATCCTGAAAATAGATCAGAGATCGTCGAACTAAGTTAGGCAATCATCGATCTCACAACTTATGGATTTAACTCTTGAGATTGTCGGACGCAGAACGAAGATCGTCAAACTCTCTTCATAGATCGTCGAAAAATTTTTCTGCCTAGTTGAATCTCTACTGTCATCTAAGTCTCTGATGTCTTGGTCTTGACTTACTTAGTTATTGATCCAACTGACACCTAAGACACTAGACTAGACCCTGGCTATACAATGTGGGTCTTACTTAGCCTAGTTTAGTGAACCTAGCCCAAATCCAAAATAGGCATCCAAAAATTTGCTCATTTATTGTTCTGCTTTATATACATTGATATTATTCACCTTTTACCACATGTTTTTACTAATGCTTATATAAATATATTGTACCCTCGTTCCTTTCTCTGTACGGTACCGAGGAGTCACCGGGGGTGAGGATGTGATAGCCACTTAGTCTTTATGACTAACGGTTGCTATCTCTTTCTTATTAGGAGGAAACCCCACATACAGAGCAACAACATGTTATACAGCAGGACAACCAGGCTAGGGCGACAGGGCCTTAAGGGATGGTGCCTTCGCTACCGTCAGTGACTTATGTGAGTCTTGTGAGACTCTTGTTGTAACCCTTATGGGCAATATTTGCTCGTACTCTAATAGTGTACAAGCTTATTGTAGCTTCTTTTATTGTTTGTACTTTTGGACTATATGCTTATGTGTGGATTTGGCTTCTTGTTATATGTTTGGTTTGGTTAGCAATGTTTGATATTGGTTATAGCCGGCATGATAGGCGTCTTGTAGTACAGGTTAGCTCAAGTGCTAGTACTACCGCAAGGCGGCCATTCTGGGCATAGGACTCCCCTCATACCATGTCTTGTGTTCCGGGAGGGGGGTCTTACAGTACATCCGGGGGCAGTTTTGTACGCAGTGAGGTAGGCTCATAGAGCATCGTCTAATTTGATTGACTAGAATTTTCTAGAAGTGGAAACAGTCTTTTCTAAAATATGTTTTATCTCTCTATTAACTACTTCGACTTGCTCGTTATTTTGGGGGTGGTAGTTAGTTGAAAGCTTATCTGTAGCGCCATATTTTATAAGAGTTTTAGAAAACAGTGCGTTACAGAAATGTGAACCCCTATTACTAAAAATGGCTCGTGGAGTACCGAATCGAGAAATTAATTTATTTAAGAAACCAATTACAACTCAGGAGTCGTTAGTAGGAAAATCTTGGGCCTCATCCCATCGTGAAACATAATCTATAGGAACTAAAATATATTTGTTCCCGAAGCTAGAAGGAAGGGGGCCAACAAAATCAATTCCCTAAAGGTCTAAAACTTCACACTCGAGGAAATAATTTAGCGGCTTTTCATTTTTATTGGAAATATTGCCCTTCCTTTGGCAACTATCACACCTACTCACAAAAGTTTGCGCTAGGCCAGTAAAAATATGCACAAAGCACTTTCTAAGACTTTTTCAAAGTTTTCTAAACAACTATTGAAGGCATTGCCGAACACAGAGAAATCATCCATAAATACCTCCATAATACTTTCTATGTACTTATCAAAGATAACTATCATACATCTTTGGAATTTAGCTGGCGCATTGCACAACCCAAGCGGCATTTTTCGGTAAGCGAAGGTGCCGAAAGGATAAGTAAACTTAGTTTTCTCCTTATCCTCGGCCTCGGGTGAGATAGGGATTTGAAAATAACCCGAGCGGCCATCGAGAAAATAGTAAAAGTTATGGCTTGATAATCACTCTAAGATTTGATCGATGAACGACAATGGAAAGTGGTCCTTGCGGGTGGCGTCATTTGACTTATGATAGTCAATACAAATTCGCCACCCTATCACCATCCATGTTGGGAGTAAATCATTATTTTCATTCACAACTAAAGTTATCCCTCCCTTTTTCGGCAGTACCTCAACAGGGATAACCCACTTACTATCCGAAATAGGATAGATAATTCCTGTGTCTAAGAGTTTCACAACTTCTTGCATTAAACACATTATGTGGTGTACAGGTAATTTATTATGCATTTTAATATATTAAGATATTACAGTATACAATCATGCAAGTTAAAATTAATGGCACGAGTCCAAATATCAAATGTGTGTATGTGATGTAATCATTATCAAACATAAAACAATGCTAATACCAAGAGACAAGTTAGTATGTTCCTACACAAGTGCACTATTATAAAATTCATTCCATTTGTAATGATATTTTTAAGGCATGATAAAGCAATATAATGTTTGAGGAATTTGACTAAAAATAAAACATTGTAATTGAACTTGAAAAGATAAACGTAATCATCCTTAAAAAAGCATTAAAATTATAACAAAGCATTTGTTGTTATTTTGGTATATAAAATAGTATTTCAAACTTTTTTTTGTTTTTATGATTTTTCAAAAATTTTATTTGATTTTTGAAAAGATATAAAGGAAGAGAATTTTTTCAGCTGATGAAAAAAAATTTTATGTATTTTTTTGTTATTTTTCTGGAAGGATAGAAAATATTGACTGAAATAATAATAAAAAGAAAAGAAGCAAGAAAAAAAAATTTGTTAACGCCAACACTTGCGATACCGGCTGGTGGTAGTAACAAAGATTCAGTTATAGTTAAAATCCATGTTTTCAAGATTTTTTCATTCGATTATTCTTGATTATGATATTGTAGTATAGAGCCTAACTAGTGGTGCAAAGTAAATAAGAAAAATACAAAAACTGTGGATTTAGTTTCACTTGAACTCCTAATTCTAGTCTAGGCATGTTGAATTGCTGATGAGTCCGATATTTATAGGGTTTTTCGGACTCATCTGTGGTTGTTTTCTCTCTTATGCACTGCATTTCAACAGGATATCGGTTATATTTTCATCGCTAGGTCATTAACCGCTTTGGGCACCGTTTTATCTCTTGTGTGTGCAAATGCTCATTCTTTTGTTGGGGGTATGCACATGGTGCTCCCCAAGGCTCTTTTGGTGGTTGTGGATTGCTATTTGTTACTGGGAGCTGGTGCTCTAGTTGGTTTCAATGTTGTGCAGGTATTTGGAACGTCCCGGATTCATTTTAAAATTTTTGTGTAAAATGCGCGGTCGTGTGAATTTAATCTCGCACGATTTCTTGGCAATCATGCGTTTTACACAGCAATTCTGGGGATTTCTGTCGCTACCCGTGCATTTTCTTCCTGCACGGTTTCGGCCAAACCGTGTGAGAAGGAATCACATGGTCTGCATATTTTTCTCTAGATTTCTGCTTTTTGTAGTTAATCGTGTGTTTTCCTTCACGCACGGGCAGAAGCGCCCGTGCTTGAGTAAAATGCACGGTTCACCTGTACCATATTGAAATCCTGCGCTCTGTGTTTACCCATGCGATTTCCTTCATGCATGGGTGGAAGCGCTCGTGTTTGAGTAAAACGCACAGGTCAATGCATCTTCATCCACAAGCATGGCCTAGAAGTTTAATAATGCACGGATAGCGCACAGTCATGCGCCAATCCGTGCGTGCCTATTTTTCTCACCTGCTTCTATTTAAAGAGCAGATTTCCTGCAATTTTGGAGAGCCTGATCTTGATTCATTTCAGCCGATGTTTTAGGGCAAATCTCCGCCTTTCCACCTCTGCCCTTCATCTTCCACAAAGGAGAGAATCCCCAGCCATGCTCGTGAAGCCTACATCTTGCCAGTGCTTATTCTCGGCCTCCTCCTTCATCTTTTAAGCGTCATTTCAAGTTTTGACATTGTATCCAACAAGCAAAGGGATGCTTGCAACCTTCTTCTGCATCGTGACACAAAGTAGATTGATAACAGCCTTCTCTACCCCGGATGTAGTTGAGGACCGATATTGGATGTAGATTGATAACCTGGCGATTCCTTCAATGACCCCTCGACAAGCCTTTGGATTCAGACGATCTCTTAACTTGTTCTTGCTTTCTTGTTGAATATGTGTGTTTAAATTAGTTTTTGTAGATGATATGCACTTTAGTTATAAACATTATTTGTTTCAAGTCTATGTGAACCTGTTTTGTTTTACCGCTTCAGTTGCTCGAGTAGCGCCCACATTTCCATTCTCCACCACATCAAGTTTTGCCTCTCTAGCGATTTCTAAAGGCGTGTATAGCGAAGAGGTGCTCACGACCCTCATTCCTCTGTTCTCACCACCTCATCTGCAATCCTACTCGTCCAACTGCCCAGCGATTCGGTGCATAGCAGCCCATGTAGTCTTCCATCCCGCCTGGCAAAGCTTCACATAGCGGCGTTGCATAGGAGTAGTTTATAGTGTTTTGCTTTCTTTTTCCGCAAAAAACCAAACCCCCCTTTTCGTAGGTTAGAATATTAAACTTCAATCTCAATTCCTCCTCAAATTTAACTCCACCTTACTGTGTTCCCTCGAGATCAATACTTGGGAAAATTCGCCCATTTTAGATTACTTGTGCGACCGGTACACTTGCCGTTCAATGCATCAAGTTTTTGGCGCAGTTGACGGGGAACACAGTCGTGAGAGTTTTTGGAGAGGGAGATACGAGATAGAAGCCTTTTTCCATTTGTTCATTTCATTTTTTTGTTCCTTTTCTAGTTATTTCAATTGTTTACCATTTCTTTTATTTATTTATTTCTTTATTTATCCATTTTCTTATTTTTTTTGTTTAGAAAGTAGATCCGTGTTATTTTATTCTAGTTCTGTAGCACCCTTTTAGTAAATATTTTTGTTCGTGATGTTTTTTGTAGCCGAGTGTCGTATACTTGACACTTTGCGCTAATGCATCGACGCCATGGCTATTATGAATGACGAGCATTGTATTAGATGTTTGCTGTGTCAAGGTGTAGGCCATATGTTGAAGGATTTCCCTCGTTTGTGCAAGCCTTCTCCCTCAGTTGGGGTGTGCGCAGCAACCTCCCATTCGCGGAAGACTGTTGTGTACAGGATTACCAGGGTATTGCATGGCCCATACACTGACATCTTTCATCTGGCTTATTCTTTACCCATTAAGATTACCGACGAATCTCTCGCTGCATAGAGATCCTTCTTGGGTCCCTCGGTCCCTTTTTACGAACTTCCCTTGAGTGATGACGATCACTATGGTGTTAGCCAACAAAAAGAGTATCGGGAATCCATGGGCGCTCCTGTATGGGGTGCGGAGATTGATCCTATCGACGGGGTGGCGTCTGCGAATTATTTTGTGATGGGGCGTGCTCTTTCAGTGCTTAATTTTGAGAGCAGTTTTGCCCTTCCCCAATTTTTGCCTAATGGTGCTACGCCATTTTTGTGTATGTCGGCTAATGATGCCATATTTTTGGATGTTTCGATGCACGAGGTTGCACTGAGGTGGTATGCGGATTCTTCTATCTCTGACGGAGAATGTGGATCTTCAGAGCACTATGACACACCACGGTGGGATGAGGAATATTCCCTTTCCGATGCTGAGGTTTGCACCTCTTTATTGGAAGAGGTTGTTCCTCTTACCACTGCGGACCTCGAGTTATCGGATTACCCACGATACGACTCATATGTTACCGACGATGAACTATGCTTGGATTCTACTAGGAGTTAGACCGGGACCACTCCCCTATTTCTGTTTATTTTAGTTCTTCCTCTCTTTTATTTCTTGATCCCCCTTCATTATCTGATCCTGTGCAGGTATAGTCTCCATGGGTATGTTGGGATGATGATGAGCCTGGTGCTCATGCCAATGACATTGCTTCCTACACATCTATGGTTGACGATGCCTTGTTAGGCAAGGATTTATTTCGTGATAAGATGAACGGGGACCAGTGCTCCTAATCCTCTTATTTCCTATTTCCTATACCTTTGTTGGGAAGGTATTATTATGCAGGTAGAGGGGTAATTTCTCTATCTCCGTATCGGTACTCGTTACCACAACGAATATTAGGCATGTTGTCTGTACACTCCTCTTTTCATAGGCTCATTAGTTAGGACTTTTCTGCTTTCGAAAAAGTCATGTTGGGATAACAATAACCCCCGTACTTATCTTGGAGTAGGTATAGTTAGTTATTTTTACGGTTTTAAAATTTGTTTTACATTTTGTATAGCTAGTATATGCAATTTTTTCTTGAGCTATTTTGTAGGTGGCCTTTCTGTGGCATGGCCGAGTGAGCAAAATTTTTTTTGCAGGTTTTGCTTCATTCTTTAACGCTAATCTTCTGGTATGCTCATTTGTTGAGCATGGGGTAACCACTTCCCCGACTTTTACATTATTTCTATTATTGTAAATCTTGTGATTGGTTATTTAGTTTAAGTCTGGTGGGGGAGAGTTATGCGTTTCCTGTGCACATGCACTACTATCACTTGTATACAAAAAGTATATTTTCATTTTCAATTTTTATATTATCATGTCTGCATTGTGCACCTACACCCACATGATCATGATCTTAAACACGCGTTCAGCTCAAGTTAAATGTATTTCTTTTACTTAACTTTAAAATAATAGGTGCTGGCTTAGAATTTTAGGGTAGAGTAGTGTGAAACTCATGCAGTTCTCCTAATCGAGTACTCATGGTTTGTGTACAAATAGTATAGATTTAATTTTTTCTTTATGCATGTAGATTTATACTTTTATGCATTTGTAAATATCATTTGTACTACTCAAAATTGCTGAATCTGGAGTAATCAAATGGTAAAGTAGGAATGTGTGTAGCCATCACTAGCCTCTTATTGCTCGAGTCGGGAGGAAGGATCATCTTTCTCGGTGGCTAAAACTTGCCCCAAGATACTATCGAAGCATTAATGCATGGTTATTCAAGCACGAGCGTGATGTAGGCCATCATTTTGGCTCGGTTGAGCCTTATAACCCAGTCCTAACATTAATCATTGTTAGCCTATGTTGTGCCAATCCCATCTTTTATTTTATCCCTACTTCACGATGACAAAGAGACTAAAAGCCTTTCCCAGTCACACACACCGATCTCTAAATTTTGTTATGCTACTTCTCTCTTTGTGTTGTTGTTGTGGTGCAGTTTTGTGTTTGTGAGGTGCAGATTTCATGATTATATGGCTGAATGTGATATAAAAATTTTTGAAAAAGAAAAAAGAAAAAAAAAAGAAAAAGAAAGGAGTTTGATATGAAAGAAGAAAAAGTTTAAATGAAAATTCCATTTGAGATTTTGTGCTTGTAGGCGGTGATCGCACCCGTATGTCAAGTCCAAGTTTGGGGGTGTGGTGCACCTGCTTGTATTATTGGCGAGAGGATAGTCCTTTGTATGAGCTCATTTGGGTTGTGCGTAGCCATTGTTTACCTTTTGTACACTTACCTACGTATACGCCCAAGCCCCATTATCTTCCTAAATTCCTACAGAGTCACGCTTCAGTCGAACTAGTACTGTAGAGTGAGTGAGAAGGGGCAAGTGTATGGTCCCAAACATTGGTGGATTCCTTTGGAGGTAATCCTGAGCCCCGGTCTTTGGCAATGCTCAACTTAGTGGCCTGTCTACTTTCTTCCTACGCGTGACCGGACGATTCTCCAGCATTCTTTTTTTGATTAGTTACAATATTTATTTACGTCTGTCGAAATTTATAAACTCTATAGCATAATTAAAAAGTTTAACTATTATATTTTTTGCACCCATGAGTATTTGATTTCTTGCTTTACTTTATTTTGAAAGTTCTAAGCCAGCTAGCTGTTTTCAAGTCCATGGAGAGATGATTTGCTCGGGAAGAGCAAATGTTTAAGTCTGGTGGTATGATGAGTCCGATATTTATTGGGTTTTTCGAACTCATCTGGGCTTGTTTTCTCTCTCATGCACTACATTTTAACCGGATTTCGGTTAGATTTTCATCGCTAGGTCATTGACAACTTTGTGCAAAATTTTAGCCCTTGGGTGTGAAAATGCTCATTCTTTTGTTGGGGGTATGCACATCGTGCTCCCCATGGCTCGTTAGATGGTGGTGGATTGCTATTTATTGCTGGGAGTTGGTGCTCTAGTTGGTTTCAATGTTGTGCAAGAAGTTGGAATGTCCCAGATTAATTTTCCAATTTCTGTGTAAAATGCACGGTCGTGCGAATTTCATCTCGTACAGTTTCCTTGCAATCATTCATTTTACACAGCAATTCTGGAGACTTCTATGGCTACCCGTGTGTTTTGTTGCCACACGGTTTCGGCCAAACCGTGCGAGAAGGAATCGTACGGCCTGCATATTTTTCTCTAGATTTCTGCTTTCTGTAGTTAATCGTGGGTTTTCCTTCACGCACTGGCGGAAGCGCCCGTGCGCGAGTAAAATGCACGGTTCACCTGTACCATATTGAAATACTGCACACTATGTTTACCCATGCAATTTCCTTCACGCACGGGTGGAAACGCCCATGTGCGAGTAAAATGCATGGGTCAATGCATCTTCATCCGTAAGCTTGGCCTAGAAGTTTAATAACGCACGATTAGCGCATGGTCGTGCCCCAAATCGTGCGTGCTTATTTTTTTGACCTGCTTTTTTTTAAAGCGTAGATTTCCTGCCATTTTGGAGAGCTTCATCTTGAGCCATTCCAGCCATCGTTTTAGGGCAAAGCTTCGCCTTTCCACCTCTACCCTTCATCTTCTAGCAAGGATAAAATCCCCGGCCATGCTCGCGAAGCATACATCTTGTCGGTGCTTGCTCTCGGCCTCATCCTTCATCTTTTAAGCTCTATTTCAAGTTTTGACGATGTATCCAACAAGCAAAGGTATTCTTGCAACCTTCTTCCGCATCGTGACCCGAAGAAGACGGGTCAATTGGAAGGTGGTGATAGCCTTCTCTACCCTGGACGTAGTTGAGGACCAAGCTTGGATGCGGATTGACAACCCGACAATTACTTCCACGACCCCTCGATGAGCCTTCAGATTCGGTTGATCTATTGACTTGTTCTTGCTTTCTTGTTGAATATGTATATTTAAATCTGTTTATATAGATGAGGTGCACTTTAGTTATAAACTTTATTTCTTTTATGTCTATGTGAACCTTTTTTGTTTTACCGCTTTAGTTGCTTGAGTAATGACGAGTCCTATTTATATATTGATTTTCAGACACATCTGGGCTTATTTTTTTCACTTGTACTTCACTTTTAGTTTGTTATCGTATACATTTCATCTTATCTTAATTTCCATAAGAAGTGCACACTTTGGCCCGTGGTTGTCTATTTTTGTACTTCTATTGATTGTACTCCTTATTGTGATTGCCTGGAATGTCTGTGCATATCAGTGATTTGTTTTTCCTATTGTTACAAGGGTCGTGTGCGTGTTCCGAGAGTGTTTGGAAACAGGAATATTGCGCACGCTCATCGGATCTATTGCGCATGACCACTGGTCATGCGCCACTGATCGTGCGCACTTGTCTTCAATTTTCCAAGTTCTGTCCGGGCAAACACACGACCACTGCACACAGTGTGCACGACCACCGGTCGTGCACCATTGATCATGTGCAGTGATTCCATTTTTTCCTGGAGTTCTGTCTGTGATAATCGCATGACCATTAGACATAGTGCAAACGACCACCGGTCGTGTGCTAGTGCTCATGCATGTTATCCTAGTTTTCCTTTGAGTTCTGCCATGCCAATACGCACGATCACTGGATATAGTGCGCACGACCACTGGTCATGCGCCTGTGATCATGCGCATTGTGATTTCTGATGTCTATATATAAGCAGGTTCCGCCATAATTCGATCCCCCAACATTTTATCCGCCATTTTTGTCTCTGAGGAGGAATTTCACCGCTCTCCTTCATCTTCCATCGTAGGGAGGTGCTTCGGGCAAGATTTCACCTCCAAATCCAAGACGGAGCTTCCTCTCGGCCTCTTCCTTCATCCTTGAGCTTCAAGAAAGGTTTTGACGTTGTATCCAACAAGAAAAGGGAATCTTATAACCTTCTTCTGCATCGTGACACAAAGAAGATGGGTCAATTGAAAGGTATTGACAACCCCTGTCTACCTCGGACGCAGTTGAGGACCATGCTAGGATGCGGATTAACAAGCCGGCGATTCCTTCCGTGAAGCCTCATCAAGACATCTGATTTGGTTGATCTCATGACTTGTTCTTGCTTTCTTGTTGTATATGTGTGCTGAAACTTCATTTGTATAAGTTTTTGCTCTTTATTTGTATGCTTTATTAGATTCATGTCTATGTGATTGTGTATTGCTTTACTTCTTTAGTTGCTTGAGGTGCGCCTTTATTTTCCATCCTCCACCAGACCGTGCCGCACTAGTAATTGCTAGTAGTGTGCATAGCGAAGAGGTGGTCTCGACCCTCATTCTGCCATTCTCAACACCTGATCTGCAAGCCTACTCGTCAATACACCCAGCAATTTTATTCATAGCGGCCTATGTAGTCTTCTATCTCGCTTGGTGAAGCATCGCATAGCGGCGTTGCATAGGAGTAGTTTGTTAGTGTTTTACTCTATTTTTCAACAACAATCAAAACTCCCTTCATTAACTCTGACCTAAGGACTTCAATCTCAAGTCCTCCTCAAAATTAACTCAACCTTACTGTGTTCCTTGAGAGATCGCTACTTGGGAAAATTATCCAATTTTATATTACTTGTGCGACCGGTACACTTGCCATTCAACACATCAAGTAACGCCCGCTTTTCCATCCGCCACCACATCCAGTTTTGCCGCTCTAGCGATTGCTAGAGGCGTGCGTAGCAAAGGGGTGCTCACAACCCTCATTTGCCATTCTCACCACCTCATCTACAAGCCTACTCGTCCATCCACCCAGCGATTCGGTTCATAGCGGCCTTTGTATTCTTCCATCCCGCCTGGCGAAGCATCGCATAGTAGCGTTGCATAGGAGTATTTTATAGTGTTTTACTTTATTTTTTCGCAAAAAACCCAACCCCCTTTTCGTAGGTTAGACTGTTAGACTTCAATCTCAAGTCCTCCTCAAATTTAACTCCACCTTGCTATGTTCCCTTGAGATCGATCCATGGGAAAATTCTACCATTTTATATTACTTGTTTGACCGATACACTTGCCATTCAACGCATCAATCGCTCATTTGGAAGAGGTTTGGAAAAGATGTCCACTAGTTGCGTGTCGGCTCCTATGAAGTTTGCATGAACATGCTCCTTTTAAATATGATTGCTAATGAAGTTATGGCACACGTCTATATGTTTAGATCTAGAGTGATGTACAAGGTTGTTCCATTAAATCAATAGTGCTTTTGAATTGACATTTGAGTTCTACATTGGTGAGATAAACCCAGAAGTCTTTTATAGTTTAGGATACCTACAATGCTTGTGCACAACAAATTCCTAATGCTATATACTCAACCTAGTAATGGAGTAGACAACAAAACTCTATTTCCTACTCAATCATGCTACAAGTGAAGGGCCTAAAAATGACAAGTGTCATCAGTACATTTTTTATATATTGAGCAACCAAAAAAATCCAAATTATTATATCCATATAAACAAAGGAATCATTATATAAATACTATATTACTTATCTAAATGTGTCGATTAAGTATTAAAAAATTCATTTTACCGCTTTTAAATGAGATTCTTTTGGATTAGCTTTAAATCTCGTGCATAAGCATGTGGTGAACTCAGCTCTTGATACACTAAGGGATAATCGGATACTTTGATTCATCAATATAAAGTTTTATCTATTGAAAACACATCTTCATCTTTTCCTAATTTTAGTGATGGACACATAGTCGTACTGGATTGCTTTAAGTTTTCAATTCCAAAATGTTTTAGCATACCAAAGACATATTTAGTTTGGCTAATGAAAATTCCATCATTTCTTTGGTTTTTTGAAAGCCTAAAAAGTATGTTTATTCGCTAGCCAAGCTCATATCCAATTCATTTTACATAACTAATATTACATCATTTCACAATTTTTCATTATAGGCTCAAAAAATACTATCATTTATGTAAATTTTTAAAATGATTATATCTATATTAATATGCTTAATGAAGAGTATGGTTTCGAGACTTACCATTTATATCTATGATTTAATAAAAAGACATTATTCATTCATACTAAGCATGTGACACTTGTTTTAAACCATAAAGCGCCTTTTATAACTTATAGATATGATTAGGAATTTTTTTCATTTACAAAATCGGGTGGTTGCTCAACATAGACTTATTATTTAATTATCCTATCTAAAAAGCATTTTTTAAATCTATTTGAAATATTTTAAATCGTTTATAACGCACATAAGCTATTAAATTTCTTATGGATTCTAAGAAAGTAACGAGTGCAAAAGTTTCTTCAAAATCTACCCCCTCGATTTGAGAATAACCTTGTGCTACTGGTCTAGCTTTATTTTTAGAAATTTGAGATTCACAATCTAATTTATTTTTAAATATTCATTTTACGCCTACAACTGGATGAATAGAAGGTCTTTTTATTAGCATCCAAACTCTATTACGTTCAAATAGATTTAACTCTTCATTCATAACAATAAGCCAAAATTCATCGTTTAAGGCGGTGGAAATATTTTTCGGTTCAATTTCTGAAGAAAAAAATATTTTAAAATGTTTCATGCAAGGAAGAATGACTCATTACCCGTTTTGATGGTTTGCCAATACAAGCTCCCATGGATGGTCCTTTGAAAATTTTAGCATGCCTGGAGGCCCAAACTCTTCTTGTACTTCCTCTTTCTCTTCATTGACTACATGCAGTGCATCATCCTCAATCTCCAAGGGTGATGAGGGTTCCTCATCATTTCCTGACTTGTTAGGATCTACATAAGGATCAAATTCATCAAATCTAACATGGATGGACACTTCAACCATTTTAGACCTTTTATTATATATCTTATATGCGTTACTGGTTGAAAAGTATCCAAAAAAAATTTCTTCATTAGATTTTTCATCAAATTTTTCTAATGCATCTTTGGTGTTTTAAATAATGCATTTGCATCCAAATATAGGAAAGTAAGAAACATTAGGTTTCTTATGGTATTATAGCTCATATAATGTAAATTTCAATATTTGGTGAAGTATGACTCGAATTATTAAATAACAAGATGTGTTTACCACATCAGCCTAAAATGATTTGGGCAAACCATACTCTGATATCATAGTTCTTGCTAATTCTTGACAGGTTCTATTTTTCCTCTCCACCACACCATTTTATTATAGGGTGTGTGGAGTGGAAAATCCGTGTTTGATGACTAAATAGTCACATAAATTAATAAAATGTTCTCAACTTCTCCTCCATAATCTGATTAGATAAATTTAATTTTTATGTCAAGTTAATTTTTTATTCCACTGCATAATTTTGAAAACTCAGTAAAATCATGAGATTTGGAGGAAAGAAATTATGTCCTAAAAAACCCAAAAGTAATCATCTATAAAAACATAAGCGTACTTTCTACCACCTAAACTAAATGTGCTACTAGATCCAATAAAATTGAAATGAATTAACTGAAGTGGTATAGAAGTAGAAATGTCTTTTTTTTTGGATGATATTTTAAATAATATTCCTTTCTAACATGGCACACAAAGTGAAGATAAATTTTTGTAAAGTGTTGGTAAACCTATAATCAAATTTGGTGCTAAAGTGACCTAGTCACCTTTTCCATAATTCAAGTTCATCATTTTTTGAAATTAAACATTTTAAAGTAGCAAGAGAAAGATCATAAAACGAAATAATATAAACATTTTGTGATCTTGGTGTTATGAGTACATCAACATTTTACTTAGGATTGATAATTTTACATAGATTTGTAGATAACTCAAAAAATATATTTAGACCTTTATCAAAAAGTTGACTAATAGAGATTAAATTGTGTTTCAAGCATTCTACATATTAAACATTTATAAGATAAAAAGTGTCATTATCCACTGTATCAATTATCATGATTCTACCCTTTCGATTATCACCGAATGTCACCATTTCTCTTTTCTTCTTTGGTAGGTTAAGGAACTTTGCTTTCTTGTCTATCATGTGTTTTGAGTATCAAGAGTCTAGGTACCACATGTCTCGTTTATCCTTAGCTTGCCAACACACCTAATAAGAAGATGAGATTAAATATCAAGATACCCAAGTATTTCCTCCCATAGAGTAGGTGGAAAACATATGCACCCATATATACTTCAAAGCACGTCATTACATTCTCTTACAAGACCCAGAAGTGTGAACAAAGTGAAGGTATTTGGTACACGAAGTAAATAGGGTTGAGATACTTTTCTACTTTGGGTTCTTGTCGGATGACCGAGAGTAATCATAAATATAAGAAAACTTTTTTGAAGATGGGTTATTATTTATATTGTTATCTCCAGTGGCTGATGATACGATCAGGCAGTAGTTATAGAGACCATAATCAAGGTCATATATTTTGTTTCTATGGCAATGGTTGGTAAGAATCATATCCAATATTTTCTGACAAATTCCAAATGTTTTTATTCCCATGGTTAGATCAATGATTCAAGATTTTAATGAGGTGTTTTCTTTGACTATAATTCCACACCTATTCTCAAAAAAAAATTTCTTAAGATCGATTTGGGTGAGAAATGTTTGTTGGCCCATTTCTAAGTCCCCCTTTTTGTGTGTGTCAGATTTCACATCATAGTGGGCCTTAAAGACGGCATCTTATTCTTTCAGAAGTGTGATCGCACTCTTGGTAAGATATCTTCTCTTTCCCAAAAGTTTTCACCTAATTAATTTTTAATTTTGTTTAAAAAGAATTTTATTGTCAAACTTTAAAACATCGACATAAGAGAAAGGTAGTACCTCTGTGTTGCTCTTGATACTACGCTCGTCGTCAGATGTCTCATGATAGTTCCCCACATGGTCCATGTTAGACTCTTCCTTATCGCTTGATGTAGTGTCCTTCGATCCTTTGGATGAGGAATCATCCCAAGTTAATGCCATGAGAAATTTCTTCTTTTCTTTCCCTTTATCCCACGTTTTATTATGCTCTTTAAAGTCCTTTGGGTACTAACTTCTAATATGATCGATCTTCCTACAGTGGAAGCATTTTGGTGGAGCTCGTTCATCTTCAACATTGCTGCCTTTTTCCCTCTTCGAAGATGATCCTTTTCTCCTTGAAAACCTTATTGAAGTACTTGCGGAAAGATTTCCTTATGTTTGGATTCTTCATGAATATTTTAATTTTTTTCTTTAAAGGTTTTCTTTTTCCTCCTCATCATTGTCATTGTCTTCTTTTCTTAACTTATATGCCAAAGCTTTCTTTTTTGCCTCATTGTTGTATTCTTCGTCTTGGATCTTAAGTTTGACCTCAAGGGTTTTTAGCTTACTAATAAGGCTCTCATTCTGGAGCTATCATAGATCATGTGATTCAGAGATTGTGGTCACCATTGGATTAAACTTTAGAGGGAGTGACCGAAGGATTTTTAGCATGAGATTTCCATTGGGAAATGTTGTCCCTAGAATTTTTTAGGCATTGTCGATCTTTGTGATCCGTATGTACATTGAATCAACATCCTCATGTGCCATCATACAGAATTTCACAGATTCTTACTTGAAATGAAATAGTTTTGAGTCTTTTGCTTCTGAAGTACCTTCTGGTGTTAGTACTAAGATATTCTAAGTATCATAAGAAGCTTCATAAACACAGAATCTATTAAATACAGTTCTATATATAGCACAAAATAAGTCATTCAAAGCTTTTCCGTTATTTTTACAAATAGTTTTTTTCTCCCTCATCCCACTTATCCTTAATTTTTTCTATGTTAACTTCTCCCATAATATAACCAAAAGTTGTAAATTGTGTATATATCATATTCCAGACCGCAAGGTCTATAGTCATTAAAAAAATTTGCACAAACACTCTCCAATAATTATATTTATTTCCAGTATAAACTTGTAGTCTTCTTATTCCTTGCCCATCATGAAATATGAGAGCATGGAGCACAATTATTCCTGTTTAATAAGCTAATTTTGAATAACAAGGCTATGATACCAAATATTTGATCTTTAGGCGACTGTACAGGGGGGGTGGGGGTGGGGGCGGAGGGGGTGTATAAGGGTTTTTAAATATTTTTTTTAACTTAAGGAAGATAATTAGTTTGATTTTGATTTTGTGTTCTTAACACCAGCACTGGTAATACCACCAGGTGTTAGTAACAAAAAATTTGCTTTTATTTTAAAACTAAGAATAAACAGATTTTAGAGAAGTAATTAGAGAAAAATAATAATTTCTTTGCAAAATATATGATTACAAAAATGTGATCCCAATCACACTTGAGATCGAGGCGATAATATTGTTTTCTATACTAATCCTTCTCCCATGAACTGGTAGGTTCTAGCCTATCTCTCCTAGATATGTCCTTCAATGATCCCTTGATTTACCCTAGACCTAGTCGCCACAAAATGAGGTGAATTATGGAATTCTCCCCCGAAACTGATGTCCACTCCAGACGATTTTACCCCTATGTCTCGCAAGACTTATTTTCCCTGACCTCCAGCAAATTTAAAATACCCTAGAATAATAAAGGTAATAAAAGTACAACAATAATATATAAAGTCCCTCAAGATGATACATGTTGGTGAAAATGCGTAATCGATCTTTCTCCAAGTTTATGGCATTAACAAACGTTGAGTGGAGCTATTATCACCAAGGTGGAGGCAATCACGAAAGTTTTTGAGACCTACTACCAGTGATAACCCTACAACCCGACAATAACTATTTTTGGCAACCTTTTTTTCCCTTTGGAAATCTGCATTCTTTGGCAACTTTCCATCGCAAAAGAACAAAACTTTTCCTATCCATTTTAGGAAACTATTGACCTTTGGATACCAACATTTTTAGTAACTTTCTCTTACAAAAATGTACTTTCCAAAATATATTGCCTAATGATAGTGATTCCGCTCGTCGATAGTATCATCCATTTTTAGGAGCTTCCTTCCACAACTGGTATCCTTGCTTCTTTGTCATATTGCTAGTTCTACCTCCAATGGTAGATGTAACTCCAACATTAGTAACTTAGAAAGATTTTGAAATGTCATTCAACAGGTACTAAACCTATAGTTCCTACACACAATAAACACAAAATAAACATGATCAAATAGAAGCTAGGATTTTGTATTCTTAAACTAAGAGATATGTAACGCATTTTCAACAAGTCAAATATATTGTCTTCACCTACAAATGGGTAGGTTCTAGCCTTAGTTCGCTTCCCATTCGTGAGCCCATATCTCCTATTATACAAATGAATAGGTCACACTAACGATTGCCAAAATGCTTGGCATTTCATGCTCTACTCAGTACAACATTAAATGCACAACCAAAGAGATAAATGAAGTTTTGGGCGATAGGTAGGTGAGAAAAGAAATCGCTTATACGGCTTCTCGATCAGAAAACCCCAGGGAACTCCTGAGGGAGAATTTGTTGTGACCTTGTCGAATTCCTACTAGCAAGCTTTCTTGGAATATGCATGGTCTACCAATCACAAAAAAACTATACCAATGACCTCTCAAACAGAATACACAAAAGCTTCGTGTTTTTGCTCGCAAGATGTTGTCCCTTCACCGCATGATTTCGGTTAACAACACTCACATTTGCAATCTATTATTGTTGTATTTCTTCAATAACATCTTTATTTTATTTTAAAAAAATAATAATTTCATACACTCATTTGCATCTCATGTCACACCCATGACGTTATTCTTTTATTATTATAATTCCCTTATTTTTATTATATTTTTGGGTGTAGGTTAGATAATTTATGATAAATAAATTTAAGGTTTAAATAAAATGAGATGATGTTCTCCAATTTTATATTCGATGAAGGCACGTATTTTTTTATAAATTATAGTATAATATATTAAGAAAATTCCAAGATCGTATTTCTCAGGGAGCATTCATTACTATTTCTTTGAGGACTCATAATTATCTATTCACTAAAATTTTATGATTGGTTCTTAAAATATAGTACAAGCTGCAAATAGAACGGATTTAGATTATGATTTAAAAGATAGCACTCAATCTTGAATCACCTTGGAATGTAATTAATCAAAACAAAATTAATTCTAAAATTTTTATTGAAAATTGGTTAGACCGTGGAGGTAACCAAATTATGAATGCACCTCTTTCGACGATACACCTAACTAAGTTTAGGATGATCAATAGAACTTTTGTTCTATAATCAAAACCCGTAAAATAGGTTTTATATCATGAACTAGCTATTTTATTTGACTACAATATAAGAGATCTAAGTTATCTCTTTCAAGGAGTGCATTCAATTCTCTTTACCTATGAGCAATTAAACTATACACCTGATTTTTTCGGCTACCAGTGTACGAAAATGGTTAGTGGAAATCAAATATTGATTATATAACAACTTAAATTTTTATTAAAGGTTAATCCTAAGCATTTGTTTAAAAGATAAAAATTAATTAAAAATTATAAAGTGATAATCATTATATTCCTCATATCATCATGTTCGAGAAATAAAAGTTTTTTAGTTAATCAGAGTAATGGAGGAAATGAAAGGGATATATAGAGGTTGCACGGTAATAAAAATAAGAGATAAAGGGAAAGAGAAATGATTTTTATTTTTATTCAAAATATGAGTTACAAGTAAGGAAAAGCTAAAAGTGATTACAAGTGGATTAAAAAGAAAAAGCAAGTAAATTAGACATGTGATTACAAGCTAATTAGAAATAGAATAGCAAGAACTAGAGAGAGAAAACTAAGAACTATAAAGAGAAACTGCATGAACAGTAGAAAACTATAAAATAATAACTAACATCCTCTAATATTCCAAAAAATCTCAACACCTGACCTCAGTTGGAGTTGGGAATTTATTGAGAAAAGATCACATTATACGCCCTAGGTCACACCTATAACCTAAGGTATGATACAACTTTTTGACATCCGCTAAATGGTAGCGTGCAGAGTGCATGATGGCTTTGAAAAAATCAAAGGGAATATGCCCATGATAATCAAGTTATAGCCTTTTACAAGGGTGACTTTATTCACTTGCTGCTAGCGTTTTGACGTGATGAGGTGATTGGATGTTGAGTCATTTATCACGAGCATGACATTTGGCTCATTAGCATGTACCTGGGAAATTTTATGAACTTGGCTCATAAAGTTATATTGAGCTATTATTTGATAATTTAAGCTGGCATGCCCTCAATTAGGGGCGTGGCCGAGGGCATGTACTTGTAAAATATACCAATGATACATAATTTTAACTAAAGACCTACAAAATAAAAAATAAAGTATGTGAGTAGAAAAAAATTAAATAAAAACTATTTATTAACAAAAAGACATATAGTATTTACAATACTATCTAAAATTAAATTAAAATATATACTAAAGATTTGTTTACATTACAATTCATCAAATACCCTAAACTTGATCTTTTGCTATTCTAGAGAAAAAGTGACAATTATTTTATAAGTCTTTCATATACTTTCTAATTAACTTACATTTCAAACACCAAAAGTATGCTAAATGATTTTTAGAAATTCAAAAATTAAGTCCTAAATTATGATATTAATTTAAAGGGAGGAAGACGCATAGTGATACTTAATTGGGTAGTAGTCTAAATCACCTAGAGGGGGGGTGAATAGGTTGTTTGTTACTTTCTTATTTTTAATAGATTATTTTAGGCTTAATCAAACAATCACAGAAAGCACATAAATATTAATAGTAGTTTCTTAAGGTATGGGTACATCCACTCTCCCTCCCACTTTTCTACTAGCGTGTTACACAAGGCAAACTTCTTCAAACTCAGGTCAAAGACCATACAACACAGATCCCTCATGCCCTCACAGGCTTCGTCCAAACCTTACCCAAGGCCACTCCCGTTAATACCCAGAGTAATCTTTACACCTACATCCTAGTGACCCTCTAGGTCACCTACCTCAATCAGATCAAGAATCCCTACAACCCAAGATAGGAGATTAGCCCTACCGCAGGCACACAGGACCTATAATCTCAGGTTCTCAAGCCCTACACACTCAGAACACAATTATTCTTATAGAAATATAATGTTCAGTTTACAATATAATACACTAATGAATTTAACCTTCATCTTTTTGTTCTTCTGCTAATAATGAAAAGCAGATAGCTATCCGGGAGCAGGGAATGAGATTTGATCTTTAGCTTTAGCCCTTGCTCTACGTTGATCTTCTATATTCAGTAAAAGGGAGGAAGATCAACCTCTGTGCCCAGATGGACTCAAATTGTTCTCCTTAGATCAGATCTTAGAACAACTACTTGAAGCACAAAGCTTTAGCTCATTCATAACACTTCTAGTTCTCAGCAGCACTTTAGCAGCTCACAATACTTAGCAGCAACTTTTAGAATGATCAAACACTTCCTCATTGTTTTCTTTGACCTAGAGTATGATTTTTATATGCCTCACCAATCTGCAACGTCTCTTTTGTCAATTTTACATCACAAGTCCGATAATGAAAAAGTTTATCTTGCTTTATTACCTTTCCTCCAAAAATTGATTGGGCCATGTCAATGACTAGTTTTGAAATTGTCTCAGCGTCCTACACATCAGAACACAATTATTCTTATAGAAATATAATGTTCAGTGAAATAATAGGTTTCAAGAATGTCTAAACACCTAAGGGGGGTGAATATGTTCTATTCTTTTTTCTTAGGCAATTGATAGATTATTCACGGTATGACTAAATTCTATAATAATCACAGCATACAACACATCAATCACAGCAGACACACAGGTTTATTATGGTTCCACAAGAGATGGGTACATCCACTTTCCCCCTTCACCTATCTAGCAATACACAAGATTCGGCCAAACTTCCTTCCACCTTATCAGATCCTCAGATCTTACAACTCAGAACCCAAACGGGTTCCTACAACTCATACTTCAATAAGTCTTATACCTTAGGTTCTTCCCAAGAACCCTACCTTATAGTGAATCCACACTCCTACCACTCAGAATATCAAGCACTACCTTAGTCGTTATCACTAGGTCTACAACTCAGAGAACTTAATCTCCTACCTCAGGCAAAAAGCCCTACCTCAGCCTTTATAATTATAGGCTTACAACACTCAGATCTATAATTAGATCCTACAAAAATTGTATAAAGAATTACTTTTCTTCCTTCACCCAGATAAAGAGAAAAGAGGGGTGAAGGAATCTTGATCAGACCTTGATTAATCATCTTCCTTCAGATCTTTGCTGCAATGAATCAGATTCAACATTACTTAGCTTATTCAAGGCTTCTTGAAAGAGAGAACCTAGGTTGAATTTTCTGAGAGGTTGATGTAGACACAACTTCTTCTTTCTTGCTGACTTGATTCAGCAAACATTGACAGATCCAAAAGATGTTGTCTCCTTCTCTGATATAGAATCAGAACCTTCTTGCTGAATAGAATTCTGTGAATTTTTCTTGGAGTATTCCTCCTTCTTTTTTACTTCCCTCCAAATTTTCACTTTCTCACTGTATGTGTTTTTCTCTAAATTCTCGGCTCTATTTATAGATCACATCAGAGGCAATCGGCTGATCCGGTGGATGACTGACATCTGACAGTTCTGACATGTCTAACAGACTTTGACAATCCTGGCAGCTGTCAAGTCTTCTGTATAGAGATCTGGCATTTAGAGTTAATTAACTAAGCTTAATGTGTCGAGACACAAGGATAGTATGTGTCGACTTAGATAAAGTATGTGTCGACATAATTACCCGAGTGTCGATACACTTCCCCAGTGTTGTCGACAACCTTCAGAAACTATCGACATGGCTTTTATACAATATGTCGACAAACCTCCTTTGATGTTGTCGACACTCTTCAGAAACTGTCGACACAGCTCTTCAACCAGTCTCTGCACTCCCTTTATAGAATGTGTCGACAAACTTCCT
This sequence comes from Platanthera zijinensis, assembly GCA_039513925.1. Lineage (NCBI taxonomy): Eukaryota > Viridiplantae > Streptophyta > Magnoliopsida > Asparagales > Orchidaceae > Platanthera > Platanthera zijinensis. The sequence continues at coordinate 28,631,002 of CM077091.1, read as the reverse complement.
TTGACAATGTCGATACTCTTCAGAAACTGTCAGCACAATCGATGTATACCAAACTTCTATATGTCGACACAAGTCCTGTGTGTCGACATAGTTATTGTAGACTTGAAGTATGATTGTCGACACAAGTCCCGTGTGTCGATAAAGCGCTTCTACTAATGTCTGCACTTCAAATCTAAGTGTGTCGACACTATTCCTGAGTGTTGACACAACTGTTGTCGACAAAAATTTCATGTGTTGTCACAAGTCCTGTGTGTCAGCACAACTTTGCTTCTGATCTCGACGCTGCTCCTTCAAAGATGTCTACACATTATAAATGTCTCGACACTTTTGTACTTAGAATATTTACTTCATTCTTTTTCCTGCACAGATAAACTCAATACACCATCAAATACAACCTGATGTATATTATTGAGTTAGGTGAGGCTTATCCAAATCAGTTACATAATTTCCAATGTACCCAACATTCAGTTTACAACATAATACATTAATGAATTTAACCTTCATCTTTTTGTTCTTCTGCTAAAAATGAACAGCAGAAAGCTATCCTGGAGCAAGGCAAGAGATTTCATCTTCAACTTTATCCCTTATTCTACGTTGATCTTCTATCATTAGTAAAAGGGAGAAAGATCAACCTCTGTACCCAGATGGACTCAAATTGTTTGCCTTAGATCATATCTGGGAACAACTACTAGAAGCACAAAGCTTTAGCTCATTCACAACACTTCAAGTTCTCAACAGCACTTTAGTACTTTGTAACAATTTTTAAAATGATCCAGCACTTCCCCGGTGTTTTCTTTGACCTAGAGTATGATTTTTATATGGGTCGCCAATCTGCAACGTCTCTTCTATTGATTTTACATCACATGGCCGAGAATGGGAAAGGATATATTGCTTTATTACCTTTCCTCAAAAAATGGATCTCGCCATGTCAATGACTAGTTTTGAAATTCTCTCAGTGGTTGGGCTGAGATAGGACTCTGTCTCAGCTACAAATAATTGTATCATAGTGGTTCTACTAAGACGATTCTGCTTTCTCAGTAAGGCTGAGTCAGGAAAATGTCTCAGTAGTTGATGAAGGCACAACATGTAGAAGGTTTAGAGAAACTAGGCTTAGAGAAACCTTTCTGGCCTAGACCAGAACCTAGGTTGAATCTTCTTGAGAAGTTGATGTAGGCAGAACTTCTTCTTTCTTACTGACTTTATTCAACAAACATTGACAAGTCCAAAGAGATGCTGTCTCCTTCTCATATTTAGACCAGAACCTTCTTTCTGTATAGAATTCTGTGAATTTTTCTTGTAGTATTCCTCCTTCTTTTTGACTTCCCTCCAAATTTTCTCTGTCTCACTATGTGTGTTTTTACCTGAATGCGTAACTCTATTTATAGATCACATCAGAGGTAGCCGATTGATCTTGTGATTGATTGACATCTGACGGTTCTGACATGTCTAACATGCTCTGACAATCCAGCCAGCTTTCAAGTCTTCTGTCTAGAGATCTTGCACTTAGAGTTAATTAACTCAGCTGAATGTGTCGAGACAAAAGGATAGCATATATTGACATAGATGAAGTATGTGTCGACACAATTATCCGGGTGTCGACACACTTCTTCTTGTGTTGTCGACAAACTTTAGAAACTATCGACACAGCTTTTATATAATATGTCGACACAACTCCTTTGATGTTGTCGACACTCTTCAGAAACTGTCGACATAACTCTTCAACCATTCTCCTCCCTTGGTAGAATGTGTCGACAAACTTCTTTTGATAATGTCGACACTATTCAGAAACTGTCGGCCCAACTGATGTAGAACAACTTCAATATGTCGACACAAGTCTAGTGTGTCGACATAGCTGTTGTGGACTTGAACTCTAAATGTCGAAAGAAGTCCTGTGTATCGACAAAGCCCTTCTACTCATGTCAGCACTTAAAATCTAAGTGTGTTGACACTAGTCCTGAGTGTCGACATAACTATTGTCGACACAAATTTCATGTGTCTACACAAGTCCTATGTGTCGACACAACTTTGCTTCTAATCTCGACGCTGCTCCTTCAAAGATGTCGACACATTATAAATGTCTCGACACTTTTCTACTCAGAAAATTTTTTTCATTCTTCTACCTGCACAGATAAACTCAATACATCATAAAATATAATATAATGTATATTATTGAGTCAGGTTAGGCTTCTACAAATCAGGTACACAATTTCCAATGTACCCAACAATCTCCCCCTATTTGGAGAATTCATAACCCATAGTTAATGACAAAGGTTTCTCTAAGAAAATGTCTCAGTAGTTGATGTAGGCCTTAAATGGCAAATTGTTGTCCTATGGCATTGTGTTGAGAAACTTGTAGAAGGTTTCTCTAAGCCTAAGACTATACTTCCTCTGATAGCTGAATTATCAGCTTAGGGCAAGGTTGCTGGTCTAAGCCACAAAGGTGCTCCTAGTAAATCCTCTAGGAGAAGGAAGGCCAAGAGAAAGAATAAGGATGCCAAGAAGGCCTTGGCCGAGGAAAAAGGGAAAGATCCTTTGGATCCAGTCTCGTTCAAGAAATTTATCTTTCCTGCGAACGAATTCGACTTTGAGTCAACCTATGGACACTTCACTAGGCTGATCCCAGAGAAGCCTAAGTCAAGGTACCAAGGTTGGGCTCACCCTCGTGACTTTGGCGAGAGTGTCTTCAAGGCACCTTATAAAGAGATTCAACTTCAGAGCTATGGACCTTATGCTCATGGTCATAACATCAAGAAGGCACCAAAGGTAAAATCTGTTGTGGAAAAGCCTATGAAGGAGAAGACTTCATGTAGTTTCCACCATCATGAAGCTTCTGTCTCCAAGGATGCTACCCCTGCTGGACCTCCTCTAAAGAAGGTCAAGAAGGAGATTATAAGGCAAAGATACAATAGATTCAACTGTTGGTGCTGCGGTAGAGTTGGTCACTTTGCCATAGATTGTTGGTTCAATCCTAAAAATGTTGCAACTCCTCAAGTTAGCAACGTGAGAATAACCACTCATGAGGCTAATACTCGTAGGGGGAGTATTCTAACTCGAGACCAAGGACCAGAACGTGTTTGGGTTCCTAAGGCTAAGTGATTATAATTGCAGGTACGTCCAAATGCCATTAAAACGCCAATCTGGTATTTGGAAAGTGGATGTTCTCGGCATATGACCGGGACAAGGAGCCTACTCTAGAACTTTTCACCGGTGTTGAACGGACCAAAGGTCATCTTTGGAGGTTCAAACCGAGGAATCACCAAAGGATACAGTATGATTACTAACGGTAATGTATCCTTTTCGGATGTAGCCTATGTTGAAGGATTGGAACATAATCTCATCAGCACAAGCCAACTATGCGACAAAGGATACGTGGTTGAATTCCATGCTGACAAGTGCTTGATAAAATCGGTTGACAACATGGAAACTATTTTATCAGGAACTCGAAGAAGAAATATCTTCTGTTTAAATTTCATCTGTATTGACTCCTCTACACCAGTATGTCTTTTAGCAAAAAGTAGTGCATTTCTTGCTGACCAATGGCACAAGAGATTAGCACATATAAATTTCAAAACTATTAATAAACTATTCTCTCAAAACCTAGTATGTGATGCCCCTAATGTAAAGTACGTTAAGGACAACCCTTGTCATGCCTGTATAAAAAGCAAGCAAACATGGAGTTCATTTTAAAGCATTAGAGGCAAGGACTCTAGTAGAAGCTTACAACTTCTTCATATTGACTTGTTCGTTCCACTGCAAGTTAGAAGTTTGGGATTTAAGGAATATACGTTGGTTATTGTGGATGATTACTCGTGCTTTTGTGTGGGTGTTTTTTTTGAAACACAAGTCAGATACCTTCAATATTTTCACTAATTTTGTTAGGCAAGTCCAGAATGAATACAACTGCTCCGTAGTCAAAATCAGAAGTGATAATGGAACGGAATTCAAGTATGGTGCCATGACAGAATACTGTGAAAGTCAAGGTATCTTTCATGAGTTTTCCTCTCCTCGCACTCCACAGCAAAATGGAGTAGCTGAGAGAAGGAACAGAACACTCATAGAGGCTTGCCGGACTATGTTGAGTGATGCCTCACTTCCAGAGTACTTCTTGGCTGAAGCTGTCAACACCGCTTGTCACGTGCAATCGAGCACTCATCAACAAGAACCATGATAAAACTCCTTACGAACTTATAAAAGGCAGGAAACCGACCATTTCATATTTTAGAATCTTTGGTTGTAAGTGCTTCGTACTTAACAATGACAAGTATCACACTACCAAGTTTAGCGAGAAAAGCTTTGAAGGTATTTGTGTAGGTTATAGTAGCCATAGTAAGGCCTATAGAGTATTTAATAGAAAAACTCTAGTGGTAGAAGAATCGATACACATTGTATTTGATAAGATGAGTTTGCTGCAAAGCAACACTTCTAGTGTGCTCATTTAAGATGCAGGTACAAAGATAAAGGAACTCAGCTTGGATGAACCTACTGAAGATAAAGATTAAAAGTTCATCAAGTTCACCTCTACAACCCGGATTGGAGAGGTAGATGATCAAGATGAAGAATTCATCCCAGCTGAAGATTCAACTCCTATGGCTAAGGAGATCCCAGTTGCAAGGACTCTAGAGCTCAGACACCTAAAGGATCATCCCTTGGACCAGATCATAGGAGATCCCCGGGATGGTGTCAGAATACGTAGAGGTACAACTAACGAGAATTTATTCTTAAGTTTTCTATCACAGGTTGAACCTAAGAAGTTCGAGGAAGCAAACTCGGATGCATCCTGGATTCTAGCCATGGAAAATGAGTTAAATCAGTTCAAACATTGCAAAGTTTGGACACTTATTCCTAAACCCAAGAGTAAGAACGTCATCGGGACAAAATGGGTCTACCGGAACAAGATGGACGAAGAAGGAACTATTATAAAGAACAAAGCCAGACTCGTTGTCAAGGCTTATCGTCAAGAAGAAGGAATTGACTTTGATCAAACGTATGCTCCAATGGCAAGACTGGAGGCGATCAAGTTATTTCTTGCTTATGCTGCACTTAAGGGCATTACCGTATATCAGATGGATGTAAAATCCGCCCTCCTGAATGGTGACATAAAGGAAGAAGTGTATGTAGAGCAACCGCAAGGTTTTGTTGACTCAACTTTTCCTAATCATGTTTATTTACTGCAAAAAGCTTTATATGGTCTTAAACAAGCTCCTTGAGCTTGGTATGAGACACTGTCTAGCTTTCTTCTTGAGAACAAGTTCACAAGAGGAAAGATAGACAAGACATTATTTCTTAGGGAAATAGATGCAAGATTTTGCTAGTGCAAATCTATATCGATGATATTATTTTTGGCTCTACGGATAAACAACCTCTGCAAAAAGTTTTCTAAACAAATGAAAGGGAAGTTTGAAATGAGCAGTATGGGAGAGCTGAAGTATTTCATAGGGCTTTAGGTGAAACAATCTGAGGATGGAATCTTCATCCCACAGACCAAGTTAACCAAAGAGCTACTTAAGAAATTCGGAATGGAGAATGCAACCTCTATGAGGACTCCAATGGCCTCAATTGTGTCTCTGTACAAGGATGATAAAGGGAAACCTTTTGATAAAACCAAGTACAGAAGCATAATTGGGTCCTTGCCCTACCTTACCGCAAGTAGACCAGATATAATGTTCTCAACATGTGTATGCGCTAGATTCCAGGTGAAATCTAAGGAATCTCACTATATTGCTGTGAAGCGAATTTTGAGATACCTTAAAGGTACACCAAATCTTGGCTTATGGTACCCAAGAAGTAATGATAGTGAACTGATTGGATTTTTAGATGCAGATTTGGCAGGAAGCAAAGATGACAGGAAAAGCACTTCAGGGGCTTTCCAATTCCTAGGAAGAAGGCTTATCTCTTGGAGCATCAAAAAGCAAAACTGTATCGCAATCTCAACGGCCGAGTAAGAATACATTTCCGTCAGTAGTTGTTGTGCACAGTTGCTTTGGCTAAAGAACCAGCTAGAAGATTACAATATGAAGGTCAAAGACATTCAATTGTTTCTGTGACTCCTCCAGCACAATCGCAATCGCAAACAACCCAATCTCTCACAACTGGACAAAGCACATCGAGTTAAGATACCACTTCATCCGGGAGCATGTGGAGCAAGGGGATGTGGATCTGCAGTACGTGCAAACAGATCAACAGGTTGCAGATATTTTCACAAAGCCACTGGACGAGACCAAGTTAAGTTTCTTCAAAAAATAACTTGGGCTGCTTAACAAGGAAGATTAGGCCAAGTTGATCAGTTCAAAGGCTCAAGAATCGAGGAATCTCCAAAAAGTTCATAATTTCTCAAGTAGAAGGATAGCTCTCGAGAACTATACTTACTTCCCGAGAACTATCGGCTAGTTCTCGAGAACTAAAGTTGCCTCTCGAGAACTATCGGCCAGTTCTCGAGAACTAAGAATCTTGCTTCTCGAGAACTATATGCCAGTTCTCGAGAACTAAGAAGCTTGCTTCTCGAGAACTATCTGCCAGTTCTTGAGAACCATCCTTTCTTCTCGAGAACTATCCGCCACTTCTCGAGAACTAAAGTTGCCTCTCGAGAAATGGCCCATCATTTTGACGATTTCTGCTAACTCTTCTATTTCAAAACACTCTTGATTTCTGTCCTAAACCAAGGTTAATTAGACTCATAATTAGCATTACTAGGGTTATATATATATATATATAATATTTTAGAAATCTTAAATCAACCGCCACTTCAAAATCTTTCTCTCAAACTCTTTGCCTTCCGCCGTAAGAGAACTCTATCTCCGCCGCAGTCTCGATCTCAGTCCGTCGCCACCGCCAGCCTTCATGGCATAGGTTTCTAAGATTGGATTCAGCAGCGAGCTGGTGGTCGCAGGAATTGCAGAGATTTCAGACGATTTCTAGAACCTTCTCGTTCTTTTCGAAACCGCCGGCCTCATGTTCGTTTTGACAGAACCCTGCAAGATTCTCTTCCCATATGTCGAGGAGTTCTTCAAGAATGCTAAGGTAAAAAGCAATGGTAAGATTCTGAAAACTCAAGTCAGAGGGATCAAGATAAAGTTGAACAAGACAAGAGTTTCGCAGCTTCTGAGAATGCCTGTTGTAGATGAGGAAGATGACCTAACTTTGGAAGACTATGACAGAACCTACTCCTTCTGTGGAGTATCTGAGGAATTTCACTCCTTCAGGAGAAACCTATTCAATGATGTAGGGAAATTTCTTATAAATATTATTGGCAAAATCCTTTGGTGCAAAACAGGATCAATTAGTTTCATTACTAATGATTTATTTGGAGTAATGACAGCCATTGTCTCAAGAAAGAAGTTTAAGTTTGGCATGATTCTGTTTGAGTTGATCAGGGATAGCATCAAAGCTCCAAAATTTGCAAGGATAATCTCATTGATTTTGCAAGAGATTGATCCTGTTACCTTTAAAACATCCAAAGGTACCACGATTCACCACCTTAAGAAGATTTCCTTAGCCTCCATCCAGAGATGGGAGTTGAAGCTGAAAAACCCAAGGTAGTTATCTAAAGAAGTTGGAGCTTCTGTCTCAGAAGTGAGGACCCAATCTCCTCATCTACATCATGTTGTTGAACCATCTGGTGCAGCAGCTGAGGGGGAGCCTGCACACTCTGCCCCAGTTATCAGAATTCCTACTCCTCCAGCCAGATCTCCTCTAAGCAGCCCAGTGGTATCTCCAATCAAGAGCCATGTGGCAGTCTCTCCAGTGCCAATCCAATCAGATGCTCCAGCCCAAGAAGTTCTCAAAGAAATAAATGAAGCTATAGACAAGATGATAGAAGAGCTTACTTCAGAAGAACCTCCTCCCCCCCTTTCCAAAGATCTCCCTGAAGACCAATCCAAGAGATCCCTCACTCCAAGCTACTCCTTCTCCCTCTCCTAGAAAAGATTCAACTCCACTAGAAACCCTCCTTCTATCTGAAGAGGATGTGCAAGCCCCTGAGGAGGTGGAAGCCCCTCTCAGGAATCTAGATTTCTCCCTTCCTAGATTTATTGATGAGGAGGGAGATATAGTATCTCATACTGTAAGAGCCCAGAGCTCTATAATACTAGATTAAATCCCCCCATGGAAAGCTCCTCCACCACCTCAGATTGATTCTACCACCCTTGATACTGCTGCTTCTACTACTGTATTTGCTAGTTCAGATATTCTGTCAAAGATTGAAGAAATGTTAGCTAACTAGAGGAAATATTTTTATGAATCTCTTCAGTCTGTCAAAGATCAGGTAACTGCCCTTGAGAAAGAAATGAGCAGAGGCTTTGCAGAGATTCAAGCCAACACTGATTCTCTCAAAGGATTGTTCAGAATTGGAGGAAAAGCCATAGATCACACCATCACAAGCATTGGTCAAGTTATGGACCAATGTATAACCCTGGCAAATAATCAAATTCAGTTGGACAAAAGAGCTGAAGAAAATGTCATGAAGGTATGCAATGAAGTTGGTACTTTCAAAGAAGACTCAATAGACCAGCTATCTGTAGAAATCAGAAAGGGGGAGACAATAGTGAAAGAATAGGTAGAAAAGCTTACTGCAAATGCCAAAACTATTTGGGATGAGAAACTAACTGCAATCAATACGAATGTCTTAGAACCGATTCAATCAGTAAAATTCCATACATATGATACAGCTGTCTGGATGCACAACCAGATCTTCCCAGACTTTCTGGCTGACCCCAACATTATTCCTCATCACTTAAATCCTCTTACTCAAGGTGAATCCAGCCAAGTCCCTCAACCTGAAATGCCTACATTTTCTCCTAGACCAGAAGATCAGGCACCTCCTCCAGCTTCCTATTTCCAAGTTTGGGATGACATCATTCCTCAAGATCTACCAGAGGTTCACATTCCCCAAAAAAGGAAGTATGGGGAAGGTCCTTCTGCTAGAAGATCTGTTCCCCAGCCAGAGGTAGAAAGAAGAAAAGCAAAAGAATTTGCTGAAGTTTGGAGCCCAACTTCCAAAGCTCTAATTCTTGACACTCTTAAACTAGTCATGGACTTTAATGAGAATAGACATCTTCACTCAAGCTCCGTGGAGTGGGAGTTATATGAAAAGTCCATGACCAAAAGGAGAATTTATGACAGAGAATATGGAAAGAATAATCCTAAAGCTCCTCCAAAGCCCCCAAGATATTATCCAAAACTTTTCAGTTATCAGAGGAGGCAGCAGGAAAAGCAAGACAGGTAACAACAAAGCAAAATTTGATTGATGATGTTTTGTTTTGAGAATTGTGAGGAAATGGATGTTGATTGATTCTAAAACATTTCTTATATATACAATCCCTTGTTTTGCATATTGTGCCTTTAATTAATCTGTCCTTGCATTTTTCTTCAATTTCCTTTCTTTCAGTTCTTTCTTTATTATGATAATTCACCATAGTATAGAGGGTTCTGACTTCTACGAATAGGGGGAGATTGTTGGGTATTGCATCCACAATAACCCAGATTTGCATGAAGTCACCCTTGAACTAAGATGAATTAAGTTGTATTTGATATCCTTATTCTAGTTGAATGTTTGCATATTCTCAGTGCTAAGTGTAGACCAATGTCAGTCTACAGTGGGTCAGGAACACATGACCATACAGTGTAATCCCTCACTGTGTGATCCAAAGTGTTGACTCATGTGTAGCCTCTCAATTGGGATACACTTCATGTTCAAACATTGGGAGCATGGGATGAAGACAGGATCAGAAGAAAACATTCTCTAGAACTCTTGAAAATTAGCTAAGTAAAGTTCTCGAGAAGCAGCTTCAGAGTTCTCGAGAAGTGTGGTTTAGTTATCGAGAAGCTCTCATAGTTCTCGGGAAGCTTAACTACATAGTTCATGAAAAGTCTGGACAGATTCAAGAATTTTTCTAGGTTATAGTTCTCGAGAAGTCCTCTTTGTTCTCGAGAAGTATTGGTAAGTTTTCAAGAAGCCTAAGGTATAGTTCTCGAGAAGTCTTACTTGTTCTCGAGAAACTTGGCTTCAGTTCTCGAGAACTGCCAGCTCAATTTCTTAAACAGTCAGGATTTGCCTCAGAAATTTTTCTAAGTTATAGTTCTCAAGAAGTCTTTTTTAGTTCTCGAGAAGGCCTCCCTTAGTTCTCGAGAAGTCTTCCTCTTTGTTCTCGAGAAATTCAGAAAAATTGTCTAAGTGATTATTCTCGAGAAGTTCAGGAATTTTTCTAAGTCTAGTTCTCGAGAAGTCAATTAGTTCTCGATAACTAAACCTTATGTTCTCGAGAAGTCCAAACCTTTTCTAAAGAACTTAGTTCCCGAGAAGTGACTATAGTTCTCGAGAACTCAGTTCCAGAACTATAGTCACTTCTCGAGAGCTAAGTTGTTTTTTCCATAAATTTTTGTTCTAAGTCTAGAACGGCCGAAATTTCAAATACCTCGATGTGATTGGTCCACATGTCGTCATTAATGTCCTTTATAGCCGTTAAGGGTAATCATATATATAGTCTTTTCCCTAAGACATAACCCTAACCAAGCAGAAAAGACAAAGAAGAATTTTTAAGAGCGGATTCCATACTTTCCTAATTTACTGGTACGACCGACTTTCTCTCAAGAACGACATCTGAAGACACCGCTCTCGTCAAGATCGATCTCTCTGCACTCAATCTAGAAGATCTGCTGATTAAGGAATCAGTTTTCTCTTCTTGATCGAGTATATTCAAGTTCTCTCAGATCAGATTTTCAAAGGATCTTCTTCTACAAATTCTGATAAAGCAGCAACGTTCAAGAAGAAGACCTATAGATATATTGTTTCAGGTCTGAGAATATTTCTGTTTGTATTTTTCAACCTCTATTTATAAATCTTGTAGGAGATTATTCTCCGAGTGTAGGAGCGTTGTGCTCTGAGTGGTAGGAAGTTTTTATCTTCCGAGTGTAGATCCGTTTGGATCGAGTTTTGTAGGAACATGGTTCCGAGGTGTAGGATTGGTTTGCAATCTGAGATAGTGGAGTAGCCGAGTCTAGTGATTTGCTAGATCAGTGAGGAAAGTGGATGTACCAAAGATCGGGGAACCACTATAAATCTCTTGTCATCTGTGTGATTTCTTGCTTACTTATTTGTGCTAGTTGCTAAATTTTTTATTCTGCATTAGACGCACATCTCACCTATTCACCCCCCCCCCCCTCTAGGTGATTTAGGTAGACAACCTACAACTTTCATGTAGTCACTTAATCATGTTGAAGAGAAAATTTCCTTTGACCTTTCATCTCATTCTAGGTTCAACAAACCTAATTCAATTTTAAAATAGTTTAATTTACTTTTATCTAGAGGTTTAGTGAATATGTCTGCTACTTGATTTTTAGTAGAAACAAATTCTAGACATATGTCCCCATTCTAAACATCTTCTCTAATAAAATGATATCTAATTTAGTTTTGCTTTGTTTTGCTATGTGAAACAGGGTTTCTAGCAATTAATATAGCACTATTTGAATCAGAAAGTAAAGGAGTTTGACTTATCTTGATTTCATAGTCTTCAAGTTGATGTTGTTTCCAATACAACTGGGCACAGCAGCCTCCAAATGCTATGTATTCTGACTCTGCTATTGATATAGAAACACTTGTCTGCTTTTTGCTGCTCCATAACACCAGTCTTCCACATAGGAATTGTAATGTATAAGTGGTACTTTTCCTGTCTTCCTTATTTCCTGCAAAGTCTGCATCTAAAAAACCTATTAGCAGAAAATCTCCATTCCTAGGGTACCATAGACCAAGATCTGGTGTCCCCTTAAGATATCTTAAAATTCTCATTGCAGCAGAATAATGAGACTCTTTAGGGCATTCTTGGTATCAAGCACAGAAACCTATAGCATACATGATGTCAAGTCTACTTGCAGTCAAGTATAGTAAGGAGCCAATTATACCTCTATACAAAGACTCATCAAGAGGTTTCCTTACCTCATCTTTGCCTATGGACATACTTGATCCTACTGGAGTTTTCATGGTGGAGGAAGTCTCCATGCTATATTTTTTAATTAACTCCCTAGTGAACTTAGACTGGGATATGGATAGTTCATCATATGTTTGTCTTACTTGGAGTCCTAAGAAGAATTTTAGCTCACTTATGCTTCTCAACTCAAACTTCCCATGCATTAGTTTGGTAAACTTCCTGGAAAGGTTGTTCTCAGTAGACCCAAAGATTATGTCATCAACATAAATCTAGACTAGGATGATCTTGCCCTTTGATTCCCTTAGGAAAAGGGTCTTGTCTATTTTACCCCTTGAGAATTTATTCTCAATGAGGAAAGTAGACAGTGTTTAATACCATGCCCTAGGGGCTTGTTTTAACCAATATTGAGCTTTCTTAAGACTTTAAACATAATCGGGAAATTGTGGATCTACAAAACCTGATGGTTGATCCACATATACTTCTCTTTTAGATCTCCATTCAGGAATGCTGACTTGACATCCATTTGGAAGACCTTGAATCCTTTTTGGACAGCATAGGCAAGGAATAGTATTATTGCTTCCATCCTTGCTACTAGGGCAAATGTCTGATCAAAGTATATTCCTTCTTCCTGCCTCTAGCCTTTTGCCACCAATCTGGCTTTGTTCTTGACAATAATGCCATTTTCATCTAACTTATTCATGTAGATCCATTTAGTCCCTATGATATTATGTCCCTTGGTCTGGGAACCAGTTTCAAGACTTTGCATCTCTTAAATTGGTTCAGCTCTTCCTACATAGCACTAATCCAGTGTGAGTCTTGAATAGCCTCTTCAAACTTCTTTTGTTCCATTTGAGACAGGAAGCTTGAGCATAGTGCTGAATTCAAGCTCTTGCTTCTGGTCATCACACCATGACTTGCATCACCAATGATTTGGTGAGGTGGATGATCTCTTAAATGTCTCATAGCTAGTGGAAATATTTGTTCAGCTTGGTATCTTTATATTCTCCAGCTTGCTTATCCTCAATGTCTTCGGCTAGTTGTTCTTCATTATCAGTTTGTAAGTATTGAGCTCCCCCTGGACAACATCCATCATCTTCAATCTCTTGGCATGTTGGTTTATCTTTCCTGATGGTCAGATTTTTCATCTTGTCTTTTAAACCTGCAAAACTTGAAGAAGTACTAGGCAGCTCACAGTTAATCAACTTAGACTCATCAAAGACAACATAAAATAATTCTTGTATAACTTGTGTAGTCAAGTTATAGATTATATATGCTCTACTATTATTGTTGTACCCAACAAATATCCCTTCTTGGGACTTGGCAGCAAACTTTGTCAAATGAGACTTACCATTGTTTTGTACATAATACTTCTACCAAAAATCCTAAAATAGGATAAATTTTGTTTTTTGCCTTTCAGATTCTCATAAGGAGTCTTTTTGTTACTTTTGGCAATGGAAGCTCTATTGAAAACATAACAAGCAGTATTTACTGCCTCTGCCCAGAAATATTCTGGGAGGCAAGTGTCATTTAACAAGGTCCTACCTGTCTCAATTAGAGTTCTATTCTTCTTTTCAGCAATTCCATTTTGTTGCGGAGTTCTAGGTGAGTAGAATTCTTGATGAATCCCAAGCCCTTCACAGAACTTTGACAAGCATTCAGACTGAAACTCAGTTCAGTGATCACTTCTGATTTTGACAACAGAACTATTAAGTTCATTCTGAATTTTCTTGACAAAAGTCTGGAAGATATCTGGGGTTTCAGATTTTCTCCTTAGGAAGAATACCCAAGCAAACCTGAAAAAATCATCAACCACCACAAGAGTATAGACTTTACTACCTAGACTATGAACTGGCATAGGACCAAATAGATCCATATGTAGGAGGTATAAACACCTCACTGAGTCTTTGGTATCAAGACTATGGAAGAAAGCCCTTGTCTGCTTGCCCTTTTTACAAGCTGAGCAAATTCCCTCCTTAATGCACTTAACTTCAGGACCATTCCTTACCTACTCTTCACTAAAGTGTCTACCTATGTTCTTGTAGTCCAAGTGAGATAGCCTCTTTTGCTATTTGACACAATGAGAAATTTACTCATCTATAACTAGGTATATAGGAGTGTCCTCGCTCTCACACTCAAAGTCTTGACAATAAATATTTTCTCTCCTAGTGCTAGTCAAGATAACCTCTTGGTCAAATGACCTTCTAATTTGACACTCATCCATGACGAAGGAAATGTCATAGCCCAGATCACAAAGTTGACTTATGCTTATAAGGTTATGTTTCAAACCTTTCACATAAGCTACTTGTGTGATAGTTACTATGCTATTAGTTATCTTATCCAAACCTTTAGTTACCCCTTTTTATGATCCCCCAAAGATAACTTTGGGACCATTCTCAATAAGAGTGAATTCCTTTAGCATGCTTCTTGTTCCAGTCATGTGTCTGGAATATCCACTATCCAAGTACCATGTAGGGGTATGGCCACTTGGACTAACCTACAACAAATATATTATCTAATCTTAGGACCCCAAATTTTATTGGGACCTAGGTGCAAGTTAGATCTAAACTGAACATGTCTACCATCAGTTCTTCTGACAGATATGCAACCATTACTTCTGTGGACACTCTTATTGTGCCAACAATCAATGGCATTGTGGCCCACTTTTCCATAGCACCAGCACTCATGCACATTATACCTTCTATTAAGAACTGGTTTAACAGTAATGCTGTTCGTAGATCTTAAATCAGCAGGTACATAACCTTCTTTATTAAGTCTTTCAGCCAGGGCATGCTTAGGGACTTATCTGGAAGCAGAAGTCCTTGGGATATCTTAAACCCTATCTGCAACTGCCTTCTTTTCAGAATGCATACTTCTGATAGCTTCAGATATTCCTAAGTCTGCTTTGCTAACAAATTTTCCCTTCGCTTTATGATAGACTGGAAGACTTTTTGAATCAGTTGATACCTTGTCCTTAAGTGTTGGGGCTAGTACATCAAACACAAATGGTCTATTATAGGCCATTTGGGTTTTCTCATGGACTGCCAAACAGGCACTAGCACCCTTTCCATTTCAAATACCTTGCTCACAGTGACCATAAATACAATCATAGTCATATCTGTTAGAAGGTCGATCAACCTTTTTAAAATAAATTAGAGACTTGGAAGCAAGTGACTTAGCTAGAGCTTTGTCTTTCTTGTTGAAATTGGTAGCTCTTGTTCTTCCTTTGAAACCTAAACCGTTCTTACCCTTTTGGGAAGAGAAGGAATCTATCAAAGGTAATACTGAAATAGGTTTTGAGAACTTGGCCACCAGCTCCCTTTCCTTTTGGAGTCTACTTTCAAGATTCCTAATATGGTTATTCTTGAAAGTAATGGTATCCGTCTGAATAAAAATTATATTCTTCAATTTGCTAATTTCTTTTAACTTCAGATCCAACACTTTTGTTTAGTCTGAGGCAGCAAACTTCAGAGTGGAATTTTCCTTTGCCAATTTTTTTGCTAGGAGCCTGCTTTCCTTAAAGGAGTGTAGGAGCTCTCGATAATCATCAATCAGTTGATTGATATCTCTTTCATATTTAAAGCCACCTTCATCTCTTGATGAAAATGCTTCTAACTCTCGGCTAGTAACATAATCTGATACTTAAGGTGATGACTGTACCTTACTAGGACCAGGCTACACCTAATTGTGTCCATCCTAAGTTATGGCCATCAGCCCTATGCATTGGCTGTCTTTTTCTTTATTAATATCATTCAGCAACTACAAGAATTCTAATTCTTTAGAATCTTCCTCAGTTGAGTACAGCCCATTATAGGCCTCAGCATCCTCTTCATTTTCTGACTCTGATGAAGAAGAGTTAGTCCAGCTTTTCAGCTTCTTGGCAACAAAGGATTTCTCCTTCTTGCCTTTATACTGGTGTTTCTTTTTCTCACTAAACACCTTTCTTTTGACAAGACAG
Source organism: Platanthera zijinensis (assembly GCA_039513925.1). Lineage (NCBI taxonomy): Eukaryota > Viridiplantae > Streptophyta > Magnoliopsida > Asparagales > Orchidaceae > Platanthera > Platanthera zijinensis. The sequence continues at coordinate 28,615,129 of CM077091.1, read as the reverse complement.
TCTGTTATTACATGTCCTGGCTTGCTGCAACAATAACAATCAATTTTAGTAGAAGTTTGTTTAGCAGGTTTAGAGTAATACCTTTCCTCTTTAGAGGTTTTCTTCTTTCCTTTTTAGTAATCACCCTTGGAGTAAGAAGAAGAGGATGGCCTGCTCCTCTAGTTCTTTTTCTTCAGGAACCTCTGGAATTGCCTAGAAATGGCAGCAAAATCCTTATCAGAGTTATGGCAATCTGATGTACTTGAGTTTGAACTTTCTGAATCAGTATCAGTAACTTTTTTGGGAGGAGAAGAAGTCTTTCTCCTAACCTTCTTTGTAGCTTCAACTTTGAAAGCCACAGACTTATCTTTGCTATAATATCTGCTGCTCTTTTCCTCTTCCTTTCTGGCAATCAACTGCATTTCCTAAGACAACAATTTTCCGAATAAGGTTGGTGGAGGAGTATCTGCAAATCTGGCCACTTCTTTGATGGCACAGGCCTTGGTATCCTAGTCCTTGGACAAAGATCTGAGAAACTTATCATTCAGTTCATAAGTGTTGAAGACCCTTCCATAAGTCATAAGCTCATTAAAAATTCTGAAAAACTTTTCATAGCACATAGCTATGTTATCTGCCTTAGTTTGTTTGAAGCTTTCATACTCCTGATTGAGCATGAACTTCCTATCCTCTCTTACTTCTACTGTCCCTTCCATGTAGACAATCAATGTATCCCACATTTCCTTTGAGGTTTTCCAGTTATCCAAAATTTTAAATGTGGAATCCTTTATGGAACTGACAATTATATTTTGTCCCCTCTTGTCCAAAGTTGCTAGGTTGATCTCATCTTTTGTCATCTCAGAATAATTCTTTGGAGTTTGTAAATTTGCATCAAGAACTGATTTCTTCATTGGGACGAATGGACCTTCAAGAACTGTGATGTAAATTCTTAAATCAGATGCCTCCATGAATAATCTGACCCTCTAATTCCATATGTCAAAAGTTTCTTTTCTACATATAAGAAGATTCATGGATCCAAGTTCTTTGTGATTTCTCCTTAACCTATCTTGGCTATCTTATTATTGCCTTGAAGATATACTTACACTGTTAAGTCTATTTTAAGTAACCTCCCTCTGATACCAATTGAAAGAATAGGTCTCAAGAATGTCTGAAAACCTAGAGGGAGGGGGTGAATCGGTTCAATTCTTTTTTCTTAGGAAGTTAATAGATTATTCACAGTATGACTAAATTCTATAGCAATCACAAAATACCACACATCATTCACAGCAGACACAAGGTTTATAGAGATTCCCTAAGAGATGGATGCATCCACTTTCCCCCTTCACCAATCTAGTAATACACTAGATTCGGCAAAACTTCCATCCACCTTCTAAGATCCTCGGATCTTACAACTCAGAACCCAAACTGGTTCCTACCACTCAGACTTCAACAAGTCCTACACCTCAGGTTCTTCCCAATAACCCTACCTCAGAGTGAATCCACACTCCTACCACTCGGGATATAAAGCCCTACCTCAAACCTTATCACTAGACCTACAGCTCAGAGAACTTAATCTCCTACCTCAGGCAAACATCCCTACGTCAGCCTTTATAATTATAGGCTTACAACACTCAGATCTAAAAATAGATCCTATAAAAATTGTATAAAGAATTACTTTTCTTCCTTCACCCGGATAGAGAGATAAGAGGGGTGAAGAAATCTTGATATGATCTTGATTAATCTTCTTCCTTCAGATCTTTGCTGCAATGAATCAGATTCAACATTACTTAGCTTATTCAAGCATTCTTGAAAGAGAGAACCTAGGTTGAATTTTCTTAGAGGTTGATGTAGACACATCTTCTTCTTTCTTGCTGACTTGATTCAGCAAACATTGACAGATCCAAAGAGATGTTGTCTCCTTCTCTGATATAGAATCAGAACCTTCTTGATGTATAAAATTCTGTGAATTTTTCTTTTTTGACTTCCCTCCCAATTTTCTCTTTCTTACTGTATGTGTTTTTCTCTAAATGCTCGGCTCTATTTATAGATCACATCAGAGGCAACCGGCTGATCCGGTGGATGACTGACATCTGACAGTTCTGACATGTCTAACAGGCTTTGACAATCCTGGCAGCTATCAAGTATTATGTCTGTAGATCTGGCATTTAGAGTTAATGAACTAAGCTTAATGCATCGAGACACAAGGATAGTATGTGTCGACTTAGATAAATTATGTGTCGACACAATTACCCGAGTGTCGATACACTTCCCTTGGTGTTGTCGACAAACTTCAGAAACTTTCAACACAGTTTTTATACAATATGTCGACACAACTCCTTTGAAGTTGTCGACACTCTTCAGAAACTGTCGACACAGCTCTTCAACCAGTCTCTACACTCCCTTTATAGAATGTGTCGACAAACTTCCTTTGACAATGTCGATACTCTTCAGAAACTGTCGGCACAACTGATGTATACCAAACTTCTATATGTCGACACAAGTCCTGTGTGTCGACATAGTTATTGTAGACTTGAAGTATGATTGTTAACACAAGTCTCGTGTGTCGATAAAGCGCTTCTACTCATGTCTGCACTTCAAATCTAAGTGTGTCGACACTAGTCCTGAGTGTCGACACAACTGTTGTTGACAGAAATTTCATGTGTTGACACAAGTCCTGTGTGTCAGCACAACATTGCTTCTGATCTCGACGCTGCTCCTTCAAAGATGTCGACACATTATAAATGTCTCGACACTTTTGTACTTAGAATATTTTCTTCATTCTTTTGCCTGCACAGATAAACTCAATACACCATCAAATAAAACCTGATGTATATTATTGAGTTAGGTGAGGCTTATCAAAATCAGGTACACAATTTCCAATATACCCAACATTCAGTTTACAACATAATACATTAATGAATTTAACCTTCATCTTTTTGTTCTCCTACTAAAAATGAACAGCAGAAAGCTATCCTTGAGCAAGGCACGAGATTTGATCTTCAACTTTATCCCTTATTCTATGTTGATCTTCTATCGTCAGTAAAAGGGAGGAAGATCAACCTCTGTACCCAGATGGACTCAAATTGTTCGCCTTAGATCATATTTGGGAACAACTACTAGAAGCACAAAGCTTTAGCTCATTCACAACACTTCAAGTTCTCAACAGCACTTTAGCACTTCACAGCACTTAGTAATAACTTTTAAAATGATCCAACACTTCCCCGGTGTTTTATTTGACCTAGAGTATGATTTTTATATACCTCGCCAATCTGCAACGTCTCTTCTATTGATTTTACATCACATGGCCGAGAATGGGAAAGGATATCTTGCTTTATTACCTTTCCTCTAAAAATGGATCGCTCCATGTCAATGATAGTTTTGAAATTGTCTCAGTGGTTGGGCTGAGACAGGATTCTGTCTCAGCTACAGATAATTGTATCATAGTGGTTCTACTAAGACGAGTCTGCTTTCTCAGTAAGGCTGAGTCAGGCAAATGTCTCAGTAGTATATGGATGTGTCCTAGTAGTTCTGCTGAGACCAATATTCTCAACTAATTATCATAGAAGTGCTGAGACAATTACAACAACTTCCAGGAATATTCTAACAATTTTCAAAACAACTTAAACCTATAAATAATTGAAGTAGAAGGTTTATCAAATACACTATGCACTCAGCATTGACGGTGATGCCTCTTCAAATCCAATGAACATTGAAAGACAAAATTCCTAACAATCTCCCCCTATTTGAGAAAGATAGAGCACACACTTATTGTAAGATGCATTAACACATAAAACATATCATGATGTAATTGAAAAATAGATTCATCAGCATCATTGCAACATTCTAGAGAACTAGCTAACAAAAATAAGCAATAAACAATTGCATTTAACCAACCATAAATAAAACTAAACTATTACATGATAGTTTAACAAATATAACTTGTTCAAAGTTTCTAGGTTAAATACATTGAACCAACATATTAAGGTTAACAAAAAATTTTCAACAAGACTAACTATACTACTATTGAAGGTTTAATAGATAATGTTGAAACAAAAATTAATAGAACTACAACTAAGATTCAGATTTTCTCTTATTTGTTGCAGGGCTTGAGCCTTCATCTTGAACATCACCTAGCAGGTTTGCAATCTGGGCTTTATTCTTCTACCTCTTTAAGTAGATAAAAGGTTTGGGTAATTATTTGGGAGGCCTCTTTCTAGGATTGTTCCTCCTCACCAAATTTTCTTTGAAGATACTATCTCTTAGAGAACTCCTTTCCAGATGCTTGATCCATTCTTCAGAGGAGTACACAATATCAATGTTCTAGAGTATCCGACCATTGCTCAACCAAGCATTGATAATGGTCTTCTATGAATCTTTACTTTGGTATTCATTTTCAGGATCATCAGTAATATCAGTTCTCCTCTTAGCTATGAAATCTTCAGCTAATAGATTTCACTTTCTTTTCCTCATGAATACAATCTGTACATCCGGTGCCACTCTATCTTTAGCAGGGAAATCCAGATCTTCTTGCCAATACTTTTCTACTAAAGGCTGGTGTAGTGAAATTCTTATGCCTTGAAGCACTTTAAAGGCTTGCTCATCAATGATTTTGACCAACTTAGCATTGCTCTCCTATCCCTTTTTGGCTTCTTTAATAAGCTTGTTATACGGCATTAGGGTGTTGGCCTCAATCTTGATGGACAGTGATTGGAAACTATTTTTATTATCATCTACCAATTCATCTTTGAGCAGAATTGCTTTGTCCATTATTTTGATGGCAGTATTATTTGTATGGGTGTTGATATGATGTACTGCACTCCTGATAATGTCATCATTTTGACTTACAAAGTTCTTCATATACACTATATTAGATGTAGAGAATATTAGTATTTTTTCATGGATTGGAGAATGTAGGATTTGGCCTTGACTGATAGAGGAACTTTACCAAACCAGCTGGTGACTTGGTTATTCAGGTGAATAGTTTTATCCTTGGTATCCATGATCTTGGTCATCCGCTCATCTTTGACTTTATAAATGTATTGGTTTATGTAGGCCTTCACTGATGTGGTTTGTTCATCCAATAGAGCCATTATAGTTATTAAGATAGAGTCGTCTAGATTTATTGAGGGTGGAGTAAGGATTTGTGGACTTTTCACTTGGTCCATTTTGCCATCATACTCAGGAAGAGTTGATATCTCAGCCAACCGGGTGGATGGATTGACCTCATGCCGAGTAGGGACTTATGAATGCTCCCCCTAAACTTCAGCATTATCTTTTGGAAGAACTTCATTCTTGTCCAAATCTATATCTGCAGCAATATCTGACTCATCATCCTTAACTAATTCATCATCATCTTTTATAGAGGCATGAGTATTATCTTAAATAGCCAGTGTATTATTTTTAATTATACCTATTTCAGCATCCATACTTAAGTCAACAACATTACCTATAAGAGGAGTGGCATTTGCAGCTGCCACAATTCTTATAACCATTTGATCAAGATCTGGCTCATTTATTAGCCCAAGCTCCCAATTAGAAGGTGCATTCACCTCTTCTGGTATTGATGATTCTAAGTAATCTTCAATGTTGAAACCAAAAACATGGTCACTCATGGAGTTCGGGGTCCAAAGAAAGGGGTGACCTCACACCTACTACACTCAAGAGAACATCACATGCCAAAGACTCAAGAAGCTAGGAACAGACCCTCGGCTATAGCGTGGAGGTCCCACCTCACACCCGGAATACCTTTGTGATATCCCCCTCCCAAGCCAATGTTGAGCTAGGTGCCTTGGAGGACAAAAAAGAGGGTGAAGAGTAGTGAAGAAGTGATCTTCTCCAAGGCACCCTAAAGTATCTATTTATAGTTTTATAGGAATGGCCAGCCAATAACCAAATCTTGCTACCCTAAAATTACTGAAATGCCCCCAAATTGGTCTGCCAACAGCCAAATTCCGCTGTCCTAAATAGCTAAATGTTGTCCACCAGGGGCATCCCCTCAAGCTGAGCGAGGAGGCGACAAGGTGTGCTGAAGCCGGGCGAGTAGGCGGCTATGTGAGACGGCGGTGGCCTGAGCGAGACGGCGGCCTGGGTGAGCTGGCGGCCTGGCAACTAGGGCGGCCTGCGAGAACGACCTGGCGTGTGTATGCGAGTTGGCGAGAGTGGCGGTCTAGCAAGAATAGTCTGGTGAGACAGCGGTCTACGCGAGAGCGGTCAAGGCAAGAACGGTCTGGTGAGATGGCGGTCTAGGAGAGAGTGAGACCAACGAGAGCGGTCTGGCGAGACAGCAGTCTAGGAGAGATCGACACCAGTGAGAGCGGCTATTAGGCGAGCTAGGCCTTGAGATTAGGACGACCTGCAAGAGCGGCCTAGCGCGATTAGGCGAGCTGGCAAGAGCGGCGGTCTGCGAGAACGTTCTTGCGTGACGACGGTCTAGGCGAGAGCAAGACCAGTGTGAGTGGTCTGGCGAGACAACGGTCTAGGAGAGAGCAGCGGTTAGGCGAGTTTGGCCTGGGCGACTAGTGGCCTTGGCAACCCCCCAAAGGGGACGAGGGGGGGAGACAATTTTTCATCCCCCTATTAATATATTTCAATGGTTAAGCATAAATTGACCACCAAGAGTGTAAAACTTATCCAAAAGCTTAAAAATGTAAAGCTGGTCCTGCGCCTGCGAAGGGGACCCTACTCTGCGAATACAGGGTTATACACAATGCCCGCTCTTTTCTAGCGAGTTCCACGCTCGAAAAGAAACGTCCAACCCCAATGTATTCGCTGAGTCGCCTTCTTGGAGCCAAAAATACTTGGCCCCCTCGCTGAGGAGTCAACCTGTCATGCTAGCTAATTGGAGCCTGGGTGACGAGACGGCTTGGGGTAAAAAAACACTTAGCCTCCAGGAGGGGTCAAACTTTCATGCCAGCTAATGAGAGCCTGGGTGATGTGACGGCCTCGAGGAAAAAAACACTTGGCCTCCCCGAGGGGTCAACCTGTCATGCTAGCTAATGAGAGCCAGGGTGACAAGACGGCCTCGGGGTAAAAACACTTGGCCTCCCAGAGGTGTCAAAATGTCATGTCAGCTAATGAGAGCTTGGGTGACGAGACGGCCTCAGGGTAAAAATACTTGGCCTCCCCGAGGGGTCAACCTATCATGCAATCTAATGAGAGCCTGGGAGATGAGACAGCCTCGGGATAAAAACACTTGGTCTCCCCGAGGGGTCAACCTGTTATCCCAGCTAAGGGGAGGCTAGGTGACGAGATAGGCTCTGGGTAAAAAAAACACATGGCGTCCACTAGAGGTACTCCACCCCGGCCAGCTAGTGGGAGCCTTGATAGCGAGACCGTCTCAGAGCAAAGAGAACAAGGCATCTATGAGAGGTACATCGGCCCTGCCAGCTAGTGAGAGCCTGGATAGTAAGACCGACTCGTAGCAAAGAGTACTTGGCATCCACGAGATGTACTGCAGCCGTGCCAGCTAGTGTGAGCCAGGATGGCAAGTCCATCTCGGAGCAAAGAGGACAGGGCATCCACGAGAGGTACTCCGGCCCTGCCAGCTAGTGAGAGCCTGGAGAGCGGGACTGTCTCGGAGTAAAGAAGAATAGGCATCCACGAGAGGTACTCCAGCCCTGCTAGCTAGTGAGAGCCTGGACAGCGGGACCATATCAGAGCAAAGAGAACCGGGAATCCACGAGAGGTACTCCGGCCCAGCCAGCTAGTAAGAGCCTAGACAGGGGACTGTCTCGGAGCAAAGAGGGCAGGGCATCCACGAGAGGTACTCCGGCCCTGCCAGCTAGTGAGAGCCTTGACAGTGGAACTGTCTCGGAGCAAAGAGAACAGGGCTTCCACGAGAGGTACTCTGGCCCTACAATCTAATGAGAGTCTGGATAGTTGGACCATCTCAGAGAAAAGAGAATAGGGCATCCACGAGAGGTACTCATTTCCTGTCAGCTAGTGAGAGCCTGGAAAGCACGACCATTTTGGAGCAAAGAGAACATGGCATCCATGAGAGGTACTCCGGCCCTGCCAGCTAGTAAGAGCCTGGATAGTGGGACCATCTCAGAGCAAAGAGAATAGGGCATCCATGAGAGGTACTCTGACCCTAGAAGCTAGTGAGAGCCTGGACAGTGGGACCGTCTCCGAGCAAAGAGAACAGGGCATCCACGAGAGGTACTCAGGCCCTACCAGCTTGTGAGAGTCTTGACAGCGGGACCGTCTCAGAGTAAAGAGGTCTGGGCATCCGCGAGAGGTACTCCGGTCCTGCCAGCTAGTGAGAGCCTTGACAGCATGACCGTCTCGGAGCAAAGAGGACTGGGCATCAACAATAAGTACTCCGGCCCTGCCAGCTAGTGAGAGCCTAGATAGTGGGACCATCTCAGAGCAAAGAGAACCTGGCATCCATGAGAGATACAATCGACCCTACTAGCTAGTGAGAGCCTAGACTGCGAGACTGTCTCATAGCAAAGAGAACGTGGCATCCATGAGAGGTACACCAGCCCTTCCAGCTAGTGATAGCCTACCATGAGGAGATCCTCTCGGGGGGACTAGTCATCTCAACCACACCTTACCAAATCCAACATCCTCAAACGGGACAAATATGGGTTACATGATCCCCAGACTCAGCTGGTCAGGGTTAGATCTTGTTACAAAACAAGAAAAAAAAAGACAAGATCCACCAAGGTGAGGCTTCTTCAGAGGGCCTGGGCTTGATCTCCACTCCATCGTGGATCACTCACAAGGTCCCTCGAGTTCCCACATCGACCCGATCCTCACACGATTCATCCCCTACCACCCTTGGTAGAACCCCTTTAACCTGTGCCGGCGGCTAAGGCTGGGCAGGGCCTCTCTCCACCCTCACTTCCAAGAACTCGAGGAAGGTAGCCGTGTCGTGACCCTCCGTTTAGTGTAAGTCATAGTATGGCAATGCTCTTCCTCCCCCTCCTTCGGCGTGCTTAGCAGTCTCTCCCGTTGCCTCTTCCTCCTCCATCTATTGCCAAGGTTTGTTATGGTGGGGGTAGGAGCTGTCTTGGGGCTTGACTCTTGAAATTGAACCTCCCTTGGCCCCTATGAAAGTTCCCCCCACCCTGGATGAGAGCTCTTCCTGAACCCTGGGCAGGTCCTCCCTGCTGCCTCCTACCTGGCTCCGAGCCTTCCTGTCCCATGAACACCTGAGATCTTTTCTCCTCTCTCCGACTTCCCTCAAGATGCCTCAAGCCTCCTTGCTCCTTCGACTCAGCCTGTTAGCCTTTCCAACTTCTAAACAAATGCCGGGTTGGCCTCCTCCATGGATATCTCTTCTGTCGCCCTTTCCATCAGCTCCTCGAAGGAAAGGGGGGCCTTTCGGGTCAGACTCATTCTGAAGAATCCCTCACGCAACCCCACTGTGAATGTCATCTAGAGGGCATACCACGACATCTCGTGGATGTCCAGGATCTCCTCTTTGAACCTATCGACGTAATGGGCCAGCGACTCCTTGGCCCTTTTTCTTATCAGGAAGATGGACTCAGGATTCTTCTTCCTCTTCGTGGAGGTGAAGAAGCGAAGCTGAAAGCTCCGGATCAAGTCCTCGAACCCGTAGATGGACCTTGCTGGGAGTTGATGAAACCAGTCCCTTGCCTTGTCCTTCAACACGATCGTGAAGAGGCGACACTTGAAGGCATCTGTCATCGGCCTAATGGAAACAGCGTCCTCGAAACACTGCAGGTGCTGGACGGGGTCATCCTTCCCGGAATATTAGGCCATGTCAAGCTCTCTGAACCCCTCGGGAACGTGAGCCGAGATGATCAGCTCGCTGAACGGTGACCCCCTCATTGGTGGTCTTGCGAGCTCTACTCGTGTGACCTGGTCGCTAGGGAGGCGAGCACTCCCTGGGATGGGGAACAGCTCCCGGACGGCGAAGCCTCGCTCGACCCCCTCTCCCATCCTTTCCTTCCTGGGTCTTCTTCCTGGTGCACTTCCTACTCCCCATGCGGGGGTCATCTCGCCAAGGTCCCTGGGAGGCAGCTCGTCGAGACCACTCAGAGACACCTCGCTGAGACCACTCGGGACCACCTCGTCGAGACCACTGGGAGTTGAGCTGTCAGCCAGTGGGGTGATACCTCGCAGCATCTCCCTGATGCCTTGGATGGAAGACATGAACTCCTCTCTTTCTACGAAGAGTGATGGTTTGGGGAGCTCGTCGAGATCATCACTACCTCCTTGATTGCCAGCCATGATACTCTCCCGAGATCTTCTATGTAGGTCACTCTCCATTCTCACCACACCCAAATGTTGAAACTAAAAACATTGTCTCTCGTGGAGTTCAGGGTCCCTAGAAAGGGGTGACCTCACACCTACTACACTCAGGAGAACGTCACAGGCCAAAGACTCAAGAAGCTAGAAACAGACCCTCGGCTCTAGCGTGAAGGTCCCACCTAAAATCCAAAAGACCTTTGAGATCTCCCCCTCCCTAGCCAATGCTGAGCTAAGAGCCTTGGAGTACAAAAGAAGAGGGTGAAGAGTAGTGAAGAAGTGATCTTCTCCAAGGCACCCTCAAAGGTCTATTTATAGTTTTTTGAGAATGGTCTGCCAATAACCAAATCATGCTGCCCTAAAATTACTGAAATGCCGCCAAATTGGTCTGCCAACAGCTAATCTCGTTTTTCAAAACAACTAAATGAAGTCCATCAGGGGCAGCCCCACAAGCCGTACGAGCAGGAGACTAGGCGAGCTGAGGCTGGGCGAGTAGGCGGCTAGGAGAGACGACGGCGGCCTGGCCGAGACAGTGGCCTAGGCGAGCTTGCATCCTTGGTGAACGGGTGGCCTGTGAGAGAAACCTGGCGCGAGTAAGCGAGCTGGCGAGAGCGTTGGTCTGGCGAGACGGAGGTCTAGGCGAGAGCGGTGTAGGCGAGAACAGTTTGGGGATACGGAGGTATGACAGAGAAAGAAACCAGGGAGAGCTTTTTGGCGAGACGGTGGTCTAGGAGAGAGCGAGACCATCGAGATCGGCGGCTAGGCGAGCTGGTCCTAACAACTAGGACGGCGTGTGAGGGAGACCTGAAGCTAGTAGGCGAGCTGGTGAGAGCGGCGGTCTGGCGAGAACGGTCTGGCGAGTTGGCGGTCTAGGCATGAGTGAGACTAGCGAGAGCGGTCTAGGCGAGAGCGAGACCAGTGAGAGTGGTCTGGCGAGACGGCTGTCTAGGAGAGAGCGGCGGTTAGCGAGTTCGGCCTAGGTGACTAGGGGCCAGGGAAACCTCCCAAAGGGGCAGGGGGAGACAATTTTTTCATCTCCCCTATTAGTATATTTCATGGGTTAATCCTAAATTGGCCACCAAGAGTACAAAACCTCTCAAAAAGCTTAAAATGTAAAGATGGTCCTGCGCCAGCCATGGGGATCCTACTCTGCGAATACGGGGTTGTACATTCAAGGTCCTGTGCTGGCTTAATATTCTCTTGATTATCATTTAACACCTCTTGTGCAGAACATTCTTTCAAAATTTTCTCAAACTCAAGAGCAGCATAGATTTCATCAACACGCTTTCTACCAATTTGACACATATCCGAGTCCAGAGGAATATATATTATTGGAACCCCTAGGTGATTTGGGCTAGGTTGTCTTCTTAGGTTGTGACCCATGTTGTATAGAAGTGTAAAATTTTCTGTGTTTCTTAAGTCTAGGCCATGTCCTTAGAGTCAATAGTACAATGGACCAGCCTCCATCACTGCTAGAGATTCAAGACTTTGAGAAATCAAGATTTAGAGAAAGAGATCTACGTTCGTCGATCTCAGGTCGACGATAGATGTGTAACACCCCTATCCGTCGCATAGCATATAGCAGTAGGTCCGGCCGGGGCCCGACGCCATATACTACGGACAGACCGGTTGGTTACGCGTTGAAACCATACAACCAATCGCCAATGTCCTACACAGAGTCATTCTAGCGGAAGCAAATTATTAAGTTGCACAAATTCAAGAACCCTGCCAAGCAGGAATGTCCACTACAGAAGTAACAATAGGAATGAAAATACAAAAGTACCGGCCTTAAGGCCTTACAAGGTTTGCTTAACAAAACATGTCTTGCATACTTCGGCTCGCAGGCCGGCCATACATGAAATAAATGGAAAGCATAAAAAGGGGTTATGCCTTCGAGGGCCAGCACCGCAACATGGGCTTTAGCCCGCTATTTTCCGCTCGGCTCCGCAGCACCTGCAAGCACAAACCACCGCCCGGTGGCAAACAAAAGCAACGGTCAGCTATGCTGACCAAATTATAACGATCCCGCCCCCAAAATCGGGGCGGCGATGCTCTTTCCCTGCACTTTAGTAGTATAGGCAATATATTAATGTGAATACACATCAACACAGGCGTAGGCTCGCACGGCCACACACCCCGTGCACTCAGGGCACATTCTCGGCGAACCGGCCAACGTCACGTCAATTCAAGCCATAGACGCTCCCAATCCACCACCGCCTCTTGGACGGTCATCCATATGAGCATTTTGCCTTCCTGGCCTTGGTCACGGCAATTCAAGCCATAGACCGCTGAAGACCCTCATCCATGCCAACGGTCCTATCGAACGACATAGACCGGGTACGGTTCCGCCTGACCCGTGCTCACACCCAACGACAATTTAAGCCATATGCGCAGGCCAAGACTCACCGAGTCCCGTTTCCACCACAAAAATCACATAACCCGGTTATGTTCACGTTGGCTCCCCGGCCACTGTGTTGGCAAAACCCACTTTTGCCCAGTTTTCCGGGTGCATCTTGGAGTTAATCTCCAAGGCTCCCTGATGCAATCTACCACGTAGAAAACCCGAAAAACGCCCAAACACCCGGAGTCTTCCCCGGTTCATATGCAATGCAACATCACCGATCCGGACCAACATGTCCGAATAGGCTTCACACACAATGCATATGTCCGTTTTCGCATACGGACTCTACACAAGGGGGACTTTACATATCTACCCCAAGGAACGCTCCAACTCTTCGCTCACTCGCGAGAGAGGGCTTCCTATGCAAAGGAAAAAAGGGCTTCACATGCCCAAGGATGAGAAATCGTTACCCTTGCGTTCTTCCGCGGCGCCATCGAAAACTATACGGTTGGAAAGCACCGCAACGGCGTCGCCTCCGCGGATCTGGACTCGGATTGCGATTCGGAGCTCCGAAGCTCTTTCGGCGGCCGGATCTTGGACTCCTCCTTCCTCCTTGCTCTCCCGTTAGAGAGAGATTGGCCAATGTAAAATGGGTTTCTAAACCCTATTTCCCGACCATAACCACCCAGGAGCAGCCCCCCACCGTCGGATCCAAAGCCAATGAAACGAACGGCCCGGATTAAATCCAAAATCATAAAATCTGGGCCGAACACGGGTTGGCACACGGCCGTGTGCCTGGCCGTGTAGCTCATTCGCCGTCTCGACCCAAATTGAAAACCAGCACACGGCATGTGACACGGCCTCCGACACGCCCGTGTCGCCTGCGACACGCCCGTGTCGGGACCCGTATCACGCCCCCCGTGTGCAATAAATCAACACTTTGCAGTCAGAGGGGTACACGGCTTTGTGACACGGCATCATACACGCCCGTGTCAAACTAGACACGCCCGTGTTCGTGCCCGTGTCATTACCCGTGTACCCAACCGCACAGCACAGGTGTGACACGGCCTGGGACACGCCCGTGTCCTAGGCCGTGTTCCACCACACGACCATCGTCGACCTGAACTGGTCGACGACACGGCCCGAGCTCGACACGCCCGACACGGCCTCCGACACGCCCGTGTCGGGGCCCGTGTCACCTGCACCAAAAACTTGTCTTGGCCAAAATCGATCCCCGTCGCTCCTATAACAATTTGGGGTGTTACAATTCTACCCCCCTTAAAGAATTTCGTCCACGAAATTAATAAAGGAAAAAACAGGACTTAATGTAAAACAGTACCTGAACGGAATAATTCCGGGTACTCCTCGAGCATAGTCTGCTCCCGTTCCCAAGAGAGCTCCTCACGCCCGCAGTTATCCCACCGGACCTTAACCATCCGGATCTCCTTGCTACGAAGCCTCTTGACCTCAACATCTTCGATGTGAATGGGCTTGACCCTAGTCGTCAACCCTTCGTCCACCGGCACTTGGTCAACCGCGATCACCTGCGAAGGCTCTTGCACCGCCTTCCGCAACACAGAAATGTGGAACACATCATGTAATCCACTCAACTCCACCGATAGCTTCAAACGGTATGCAGCTTTGCCGACTCGCTCCAGAACCTCAAAAGGTCCAAGGTATCTTGGGCTCAGCTTCTTCAAGCGTCTCACCCGCGAAACCCCCTTGAACGGCTTCACTTTCAGATATACCCAATCGCCTACCGCTAACTCCACGTTCCGGTGCTTGGCATTGTAATACTTCGCCTGCCGGTCCTGAGCGATCAACAAGCGCTCTTGAATGATCCGCACTAACGAGGTAGCACTCTCCACCTCCAGCTTCTTGTACAACCTTGCCTCACCCGCTTCAAGCCACGATAACGGCGTGCGACACTTCCTACCATACAGGGCCTCGAAGGGCGCCATTTGTATACTCGCTTGGTAGCTGTTGTTGTACGCGAACTCCACCAAATACAGGTGGTCTTCCCAATGCTTACCGAAATCCAGAACACACATGCGTAGCATGTCCTCCATCGTTCTATTGACCCTCTCGGTCTGCCCATCCGTCTGCGGATGGAAAGTTGTGCTGAACTTTAACTTTGTCCCCAGCATCTGCTGCACCAACCTCCAATCATTTGACGTGAACTGCCCATCGCGATCACTCACAATGCTACGGGGCACACCATGTAGCCTAACAATATTGTCAACATACAACTTTGCCAATTTCTCCACTAGATCATCCTTCCTATGCGGAATGAAATGCGACACCTTGGTTAGCCGATCTACGATCACCCAGATGGCATCGTTCCCCTTCTGCGACCTTGACAACCCGTGCACAAAGTCCATAGATATATCGTCGAATTTCCACTCCGGTATAGGCAAGGACTTCAGAAATCCTCCCGGCTTTTGGCACTTCGCCTTCACCAAGGCGCACGTTTGGCACTTAGCCACGTACAACGCCACATCTTTCTTGAGCCCCGGCCACCAAAACAGCTTCTTGAGATCACGATACATCTTCGTGCTCCCTGGGTGGATTGAGTACTTGGTATGATGAGCCTCGTACATCAACTCCGCCCGGAGGTTACCCCCACTCGGGACGCACAACCGATGATCCTTCCTTAACAAACCATCATCCACCGAGAACTGGGAATTTGACCCATCCAGAGCAGCCTCCATAAGCTCCTTTATGGAGTCATCTAACTCCAATGCCTGTCGAACCCGGTCAGCCAGGTCATACTGCACTTCCGTCCAGTTTAACATTGCTTTGGCGCTCGTCTCCCTGTCAACGCAACAGATCTCAAGCTCCTCCAACTCCCGTACTAGCCGCTCATCATGTACCGACAACCAGTTGGCTTGGGCGGGAGCCCTGCGGCTCAGCGCATCCGCAACTGCGTTGCCCTTCCCGGGTACATAATGTATTTTGAAGGTGTAGTCCCCTAGGAACTCCATCCACCTCCTTTGCCTCATATTAAGGTCCTTTTGATCCAACAATATTTTAGGCTCTTGTGATCGGTGTATATATCGACCCTTACGCCGTAAAGGTAGTGCCTCCACAACTTGAGTGCAAATATCACGGCCGCCAACTCCAAGTCGTGCACCGGATAATTTCTTTCATGCACCTTCAACTGACGCGATCCATACGCTATCACAGCTCCCATGCTGCACATAGAGGTGGGGTTACCACGGCCCAGACCAAGCCACTACCCGACCCAGGTAGAAGGGAAAAATCGGATCGCTCCCCCGGTCTTGATACACCTCAAAGCCCTCGGTCCCACTCGGCGAACTAAGCACCGGCACCGTGGTCAACCGTCTCTTCAGCTCCTCAAAAGCTTGCACGCACTCTTGCGTCCACAAGAATTTCTGATCCTTCCTTGTCAACTTCGTGAGAGGTAATGCTAACCGCGAGAAGTTCTCTACGAAGCGCCTGTAATATCCGGCAAGCCCGAGAAAACTACGGACTTCCGCGACAGAAGATAACGCAGGCCACTCCCGTATCGCAACAATCTTCGCCGGATCCACTGCTATACCTTCCCCACTCACTACATGACCAAGGAACGCTACCGAGGGTAGCCAGAACTCGCACTTGGAGAACTTTGCGTAAAGCTCATTCCTCCTCAAAGTCACCAACACCAGATGCAAATGCTTGAAGTGATCTTCTTCGCACTGCGAGTACACCAATATATCGTCAATAAAGACGATCACAAAGCGGTCCAGGAAATCTCTGAACGTCCTGTTCATCAGATCCATAAATACTGATGGCGCATTCGTCAGTCCAAACGGCATGACCGTGAACTCGAAATGCCCATACCTCGTACTGAATGCCGTCTTCGGGATATCACACTCCCTGATCCTCAGCTGATAGTACCCCGACTTCAAGTCCAACTTGGAGTATACCGACGATCCGACTAACTGATCAAAGAGATCATCAATCCTCGGGATCGGGTACTTATTCTTCTCCGTCAGCTTGTTCAATTCTCTGTAGTCGATACACAGCCGCATACTCCCATCCTTCTTCTTAACGAAGAGGACCGGTGCGCTCCAAGGCGACGAGCTTGGACGCACATACCCTTGCTCCATCAGCTCCTCTAGCTGAACTTTCAACTCTGTCATCTCCTTAGGCGCCAACCTATACGGAGCACGTGACACCGGTTTGGCACCCGGTACGAGCTCGATGGTGAAATCAATCTCCCGCTGCGGTGGGGCTCCAGGAAGACTATCCGGGAACACATCGGGGTATTCGCAAACCACGGGGATGCTATCCAACGGAGACTTTGGCTCCACAGCCCCCACTATTGCGAAGAACAGCTCTGCACCAGCACGAACTGCCTTCACCACCTGAAGAGCAGACATCAGTGTCCTGCTCGACCCCTTTAACCCCTCGAATGTAGTCTCCCGCCCTACACCCAGCTTGACCTCCTTGCGGTCACAGTCAATACAAGCTTTCTACTCTGACAGCCAATCCATCCCAAAGATCACGTCAAACTCTACTAGCGGCAGTAATGATGCTAGCAAGTCGAGCTCTTGGCTCCCAATGTGAACCTTTACGGCGCACACCCTGTCCGCACGCATCAAGCACCCATTCGGTAGCAACACATCCAACTTGACCTTCGCCATCGAAGAAGGGGCTCCGATGCGCGATATAAAGCTTTCGGACAAGAAGGAGTGTGAAGCTCCCGTATCGAACAGTGCCCGTGCCGGACTATCACTAATCATAACAAAGCCTATACAAACAATATTAGGCTAACAAGCAATAGATAACAGTATTAAAGCTAACTTGCTATAAATTAACTCATACCTGTCACCACATCCGCTTGCTTGATGGCCTCCTGCTGGCCCAAGTTATAGACTCTAGGATGAGTCGGAGCATAGTGGGACGCGGTCGACTCCACCGCTTTGCCCTTCTCCTCGTAGGTAGCTCCTTGTTTCCTTTCGGACTTTGAGCGTCCACTCCAGCAATCATGGGCAAAGTGCCCCGTCTTTCCACACGTGAAACAAGCGCCCGGGGTTCGATTGGTAGTTGCCCCCGAGGCACCTGAAGCAGCTGGACCCGACGTCTTAGCTTTCTTATAGAATCTGCGGTAGCCCGACTTCGACGTAGTCGGTGCCTTGAACTCCGCTTTCATACTACCGGATTCCTTCTTCGCTTGGACATTCTTCATGTCCTTCTCCAAGGACTGGGCCGAATTGACCAGGGTCATGAAACCCTGCGCCTTGGGCCCCGACAGTAGCAACCTTAAATCATCTCTTAGCCCTTCGTAGAAGCAGCTCGTCTTGCGCTCCTCGTCTGCGAAGGTAGCGCCGGCATATCTCCCCAACCGAGTAAACTCGTGGAGGTATTCATCAACGGTGCAATCCCCTTGCACCAACTTCTGAAACTCGCTTTCTAGCACAATTCTCTGCGCCGAGGGAGGTATCGAGCCATGAATAGTCTCGCAAACTCCTCCATCGAAACTTCGGCCAACAACTTTCCCCGCAACTGATGTAGCTCTAGGCCTTCCCACCATAGTCTTGCGTCCCCATCCAACAGGAATGTCGCTATAGTGGTCTTCTGCCACTCTTCCGTTTCCGTCGCAGTCATCACCCTGTTGACCCTTGAGAGCCAATCCTCTGCTTGGGTCGGGGTTTCTGCCCCCGTGAATACCGGTGGGTGAAAGCCCATCACGTGCTTCAGTTGTCTTTCCGTTGCTCTCCGAGGCAACTCTGGCTCCAACACTACTTGCTCAACCCTCCTTTGCTCTACCGTCTGAAGCGGTACTTGCTCCATAGCAGGAGCAGGCTGCTGCACCTGCCTTACAGGCTGCGCATTTATCATTGCCATGACCGCTTCTGCCACCAACCTAATGGTCTCGGTAGACGGAGGTGTTGCAGGCGCATCGCTTGGCGCACTGCTCGCCTCAGAACCTGGTCGTTCAGACGGCCCAGCGCCACTTCTGGTCACCTATAATCGTGCAAAACACCGATAAGCGACCCAAAAATTACTACAAACAGCAATTATAGGAACACGCAGGTTCCTCAAACATATATATTTTTATTCCTAAGTGGACATTCATGGGTTCTATTCATGTTATAACGATGACGCACACATGTGCTCACCACCCCTTAAAGTGAATTCATCCACGAATTCATTTAAGCTTGACTGAAACTAGTAGTCTGATACCAATTTGTAACACCCCTATCCGTCGCATAACATATAGCAGTAGGTCCGGCCGGGGCCCGACGCCATATACTACGGACAGACCGGTTGGTTACGCGTTGAAACCATACAACCAATCACCAACGTCCTACGCAGAGTCATTCTAGCGGAAGCAAATTATTAAGTTGCACAAATTCAAGAACCCTGCAAAGCAGGAATGTCCACTACAGAAGTAACAATAGGAATGAAAATACAAAAGTACCGGCCTTAAGGCCTTACAAGGTTTGCTTAACAAAACATGTCTTACATACTTCGGCTCGCAGGCCGGCCATACATGAAATAAACGGAAAGCATAAAAAGGGGTTAGGCCTTCTAGGGCCAGCACCGCAACATGGGCTTTAGCCCGCTATTTTCCGCTCGGCTCCGCAGCACCTGCAAGCACAAACCACCGCCCGGTGGCAAACAAAAGCAACGGTCAGCTATGCTGACCAAATTATAACGATCCCGCCCCCAAAATCGGGGCGGCGATGCTCTTTCCCTGCACTTTATTAGTATAGGCAATATATTAATGTGAATACACATCAACACAGGCGTAGGCTCGCACGGCCACACACCCCGTGCACTCAGGGCACATTCTCAGCGAACCGGCCAACGTCACGTCAATTCAAGCCATAGACGCTCCCAATCCACCACCGCCTCTTGGACGGTCATCCATATGAGCATTTTGCCTTCCTGGCCTTGGTCACGGCAATTCAAGCCATAGACCGCCGAAGACCCTCATCCATGCCAACGGTCCTACCGAACGACATAGACCGGGTACGGTTCCGCCTGACCCGTGCTCACACCGCAATGACAGTTTAAGCCATATGCGCAGGCCAAGACTCACCGAGTCCCGTTTCCACCACAAAAATCACATAACCCGGTTATGTTCACGTTGGCTCCCCGGCCACCGTGTTGGCAAAACCCGCTTTTGCCCAGTTTTCCAGGTGCACCTTGGAGTTAATCTCCAAGGCTCCCTGATGCAATCTACCACGTAGAAAACCCGAAAAACGCCCAAACACCCGGAGTCTTCCCCGGTTCATATGCAATGCAACATCACCGATCCGGACCAACATGTCCGAATAGGCTTCACACACAATGCCTATGTCCGTTTTCGCATACGGACTCTACACAAGGGGGACTTTACATATCTACCCCAAGGAACGCTCCAACTCTTCGCTCACTCGCGAGAGAGGGCTTCCTATGCAAAGGAAAAGAGGGCTTCACATGCCCAAGGATGAGAAATCGTTACCCTTGCATTCTTCCGCGGCGCCATCGAAAACTATACGGTTGGAAAGCACCGCAACGGCGTCGCCTCCACGGATCTGGACTCGGATCGCGATTCGGAGCTCCGAAGCTCTTCCGGCGGCCAGATCTTGGACTCCTCCTTCCTCCTTGCTCTCCCTTCTCTCTAACTTTTAGAGAGAGATTGGCTAATGGAAAATGGGTTTCTAAACCCTATTTCCCGACCATAACCACCAAGGAGCAGCCCCCCACCGTTGGATCCAAAGCCAAGGAAACGAACGGCCCGGATTAAATCCAAAATCATAAAATCTGGGCCAAACACGGTTTGGCACACGACCGTGTGCCTGGCCGTGTAGCTCATTCGCCGTCTCGACCCAAATTGAAAACCAGCACACGGCATGTGACACGGCCTCCGACACGCCCGTGTCGCCTGCGACACGCCCGTGTCGGGACCCGTGTCACGCCCCCCGTGTGCAATAAATCAACACTTTGCAGTCAGAGGGGTACACGGCTTTATGACACGGTATCAGACACGCCCGTGTCAAACTAGACACGCCCGTGTTCGTGCCTGTATCATTACCCGTGTACCCAACCGCACAGCACAGGTGTGACACGGCCTGGGACACGCCCGTGTCCTAGGCCGTGTTCCACCACACGACCATCGTCGACCTGAACTGGTCGACGACACGGCCCGAGCTCGACACGCCCGACACGGCCTCTGACACGCCCGTGTCGGGGCCCGTGTCTCCTGCACCAAAAACTTGTCTTGGACAAAATCGATCCCCATCGCTCCTACAACAATTTGGGGTGTTACAAGAAGTACTCAGCTTGACTAACTCAGAGATAGACTTCTCTGAACAGAGTTCGACGATCTCTATTCTCAGGTCGACTAATACTTCATCTCTCAACGCCAAAGATCACTCAGCGCCAAAATGGACTCAGAAACAAAATTTGCTCAAAGCCAAAGCTGTTCTCAGGTCAACGAACGTAGAGCACAGAATAAGAAGATTTTGTAAAGCAGCAGTCAGCTATTCAGAGTTCGACGATCGTGTTACTCAGCTTGACGAATTTTGTCTTCTGGTCGACGATTCCAGACTAAGTTATTTCCTTCCTTCTGTTCCTATTATATTGCAGTAATTCCTGTGTAATTAATGCTCTAACATTCTCTCAATATTACCGTTAGACAGATCATTAATTATAGTCTTCATCAGGATTATTGCCTGCCATTTTTCCAATGAAATAGTTGGGGAAAGTAATCAATGCCGTGTAATTCTCAACATCATCAGCATTTATTACAGGAGTAATTTGAAAATTGAAATGGTCTTCGACAAACTAATGAGTACAAGAATTCTACAAAAAGAAGACACATGAGATTTAATAAGATATAGAGACAAAAAATCTTCTTCTTCTTCATCTGTTCTTAGTCTGCTCCAAGGCTTTCCCAGAGACAAACATTCTTATCAGTCTAAAAGCCTGCTGTTGAGCAATCATCAAAGATGAAGACCTACACCCTTGAACAAAGCTTCCACTCCTGAACCATTCAAGATCTCAGGGGGAGCTTTGACAACAAATAAAAATCCACACAGTATTCTCATTTTGACTGTAGAAAAGAAGACTTACATCACTCTGTCTTCCCCACCTCTGTACAGGGTTTTAATTCCCTTCAAAATTATTCTTGTTGCAAGTATCCTTCCAAAAGACTTGGGTTGGTTTTTGAGCACCTGATCAAAAGCTCTCTGGTGGCAGTCACCTGATCAAAACATGTAGTGGATTCCTACCAAGGGTGGTAGAATAGTAGATGTACCCAGTTTGGGGAACAACTATAAATTTCTTGTGTTGTCTAGTTGCTCTTTCTTTTCTATTCTTGCTGTGGCTGTGATAGTTAGATATTCTGTGATCTTTGATTTACTTTAATCTGTGATAGTTAGATATAGTTATTAAAGGTAAAGATAGTATATTGTTAAAGAAAATTTTAATAGGTCACACAAATAAACTCTATTCACCCCCACCCCCCTCTAGAGTATATCAGATCTAACCCTAACTTTCAATTGGTATCAGAGGGGGTTCTTTTGGTTATATAAGCTAACCCTTGAACCAAATATCATAAGTTTAATATGCTCCCTTACATCTTCTAGATCTATACAGCATGGAATAGCACAAAGAATATGCAAGCACCAGACCTCCAGTGTGTAACTTGTCCAAGTTCACACTTTGGAAGGGAAGAATCAGACTTTACATGAATTCTATTGATGAGGATATATTTAATTCAATCTTAACAGGACCACTAGCTCCAATTGCTACAACCTCATCAACTTCAACAGACATGAATGTTGTTCCACCCCCTGGATGGACAGATGCACAAAAAAAGGCAAAGATAGTTAATGCCAGAGCCATGAACATATTGGCTCAAACAATGTCAGATGAGATATTTCAAAAGGTTGTTGAGTGCTCATCAGCCAAGGCCATTTGGGACTCCCTTAACTAGATGGTGGCTGAATCAGCAGATGAGAGGAAGGATAGAAGATCCAACCTAATCACTCAATATGAAAACTTCAAAAAGGATTAAGCTGAAACAGTGGAAGTGATGTACAAAAGACTCAGCTCCATTATATGTGAGCTGAGGACTCTAGATAAAGAAATCACTTTGACTGAAGTGAATGACAAAATCCTCATGTGCTTCCCCAGCACATGGGACTCAAGAATCTGGCCCATCAAAGAAGCCAGAAGCACAACAGAGATCTCAACTGAAGCTCTACTAGGAAATCTAGTGTCCTATGAGCAACAGATAAAATCAAGGGAAGCAGTAGCTGAAGTCAAGACTCCTACACCAACTAGGAAAGAGCACAACATAGCTTTCAAAGCTGCAGGAGACTCTAAAATCATTCCTGTGAATGAAGAATTTATGAGTCTCTTTTCTAAGAGATTCTTTAAGATGGCTAGAAAAGATTTCATAAGGAGAGCATCCAAGTATGAAGACAAGCCAAGGTATGACAAAACACCATCTAAAGAAGTAGTGTGTTTTGGCTGCAGGAAACATGGGCATTTCATTTCTGAGTGCCCAAAAGTTCAGAAGAAGGATAGAATAAAGGAGGGTGACTCAAAGAAGGGGCACTACAGCAAGCCTTCCTCAAGCAAGCACAAGAGGAAGGACAAGGGGTTTGTTGCTGAGTCATGGAGTGACACTGAAGAAGAGTCAACCTCCTCCAGCTCCAGTTAGGATGATGAAGAGCAGAAGGCCAAAGAAGTTTGCCTCATGGCTATTGAGGAAGGAAGTAGCAGATCAGATGCTGATGAGTCTGAAGATGAAGAGCTCTTATAAGCTGAGGATCGGGTATTAGACTCTTATGATTTTGAATCAGAGGAATTCAAATCTGAATTTAAACTATTATGTTTAGACCTAATAGGATCTGAGAGGGAAATCAAACTTCTCAGGGAAAAACTATTAGAATAAGAAAGATTCATTGCTGATAATGAAAAATTAACTGAAGAATTAGACCTACCTACTCAACAAATAATGTTCCTAAAATCTGACTTAAGTAAGGCTAAGGAACTTGAAGAAACCTTAAATGGTAGAAGTTTACAACTGATAGACATAACTAGCACAGTCAATAAAAGATCCATTAATAACAAACTAGGATTAGGAGCCTCACATAGTGAACCAATCCTTATTCAGAAAAATTAACTATCAAAACCCATAAGTTTTATTTCTAAAAATGGCAAGAAGAATACTGAACAAGTAGAGAAAGTCAATGAAGTTCTTAAGCAACTAGACCTTAAGAAAACGAGTAAGAAAAAGAAAAACAAACAATATAACTATGTTCAGCAAATTTCGTCGAACTCAGAACGACGAAATGGGTATTGTTCGTCAAACTTAGAACGACGAACTCTGAACGCAAATAATAATGTAATCTATTCTTCGAACTGGGATCGACGAAACCAGTATGGTTCGTCGACCAGAGATCGACGTTTTTGGGACTCTGAGAATGGATACTTCCATTCTTCGAGCAGAGATCGAAGAACTCAATCCCGATCGTCGAGCTCAGGTCGACGAACATACCCAAATTTGTCAGATCTAGTTCATAACAAGAGTAATCTAAAAAATAATAAATCCTTTAATCCCTTTAGTCAGTGTGTCATACCTCCTAGAAGGTATCATCCTTTAGGCTATAAAAATCAACCTGAATGCTCATATATCTCCAGTTACTTCCTATGTAAATCAACAAGGACCCAAGGTCACCTCGGTACAAGAACAACTAAGTGTTATACTTGCAGATGAAGACCTATCCAACATATAATCTGTAAGACCCCCATTTTTTTTCTTTTAAAGCACCGGGGTCTTAGGCCCAGAACTGCCGCTTTGTGGTGACACCTTCGCACCCGGGAAGGTCATCACTACAAAACGCTAATCCTGCCTGCCAATTCGATCACAACTGTAGCAAATAATAAAGCAAGTCCACAGAAATCACATATAGAAAATAATCTCCACGAAGGGAGTGTCCACAAAATAATATATCAGAGTACTAAAATACGGGCTTATGCCTGGTACATCATGTCCTCACTACATAGTCACTCAAGTGGAAGCAAAATAAAACACTACTAGAATCAGGGACTCACGGTCCCAGCTGTCTGAACTCCTGAGCTAGACTGCCCTATCTCCAAACGGGCCGACCTCCGGGGCTGCTCCTCAATGCAGGGCTCCACGATCCCCTAAATGATGTGGTCTGAAAACCGTTAGTCTATAAGACTAAGTCCTATCATCCCCCAACCCTTCCCCCATGGCCCCTAGGAACCGAGCGGAGAGGAAGAAAGGGGAGGACATGAAGGTGGAGAGTAATCAAAAACAGGTGGCAACGGACCTATACTAGCAATTTTTATAATATATGTGGCAGTAAAGTAAAGTATGGAAAGTAACCTTAACTTATGTGCGGAAACGCATAAGCCAAGGGATCTTCTGCAGGGCTCCCATCGTATAAAGAGTATCATATCAATTTATACGTTGGGGTGTCGGTTATCAAACAAAAAATTATACATATCGAAATTGACCTTAATTTATAAACTTGCCTACACAAGCTTATAGACCAAGGGGTCATTTTGCAAGTCCTAATATATAAGCTTCCCATTCCACTTATACCTTAGGTGTAAGGGGTTAAATGAATCGATTATGCTATGACATGCTAGTGGGTATGATGGAACATGCAAGTGCAACTCACACACCTGACTCTGTGCACACAAACCTTTTGTTCCCGCTTTCTGGAGCAATAACCTCCCAGGATACCTCCGTAGTGGCAGACGGAAGCGGTGGGTTGGGCCTCGCCCACCTCTAAACCAGTAAAGCACTACCGGTCAGACCTATCATACGCCTCAATGATTAATGCACGAAGCGGACTCCTGCGTACTCTTGCCGGCTGGCGCACCGGACTTCTGATGGCAAAGTAATAACCACAATTGCCGAGTCAGCGTATTGGCGTCGTGGCATCGACCTTTCAATCTCGAAGACCAACCACCTTTATTTTCTTTCCTTTTATGCACATGCAAATTTAACGTATCGAACCAATCGAGCTAAAGCACCCCGGACAATACCGTCCGTCTCTTAGCTAATCGAGCCGAAGTTTCCCGGACCAAACTGTCCGTCTCAAAACTAACCGAGCTGAAGCTCCCAACAAACTTCCTATGCTAAAAGTGTTTGTGAAATGTGTGATCCTAATTACTAGGTTACTCTTTTCAGTTTGTTAATTCAGTTTACGTTAACCCAAGACTGCCCCCGTTATTCCCTGTGAAGGGCTCTCAAGTGGCACTAGGAACTATGATGGGATTGCGCCCATCATTCCCTTTCGCAAGGTACTTATTATTATTTGTTGATTCCCTTACCCATTACTTCCTCGTGTTAGTATATACTAACCTAGTGTGATTTTTAACCTTCCTCTCTTCGGGAAGGACGATCTTTCGTCGAACCCGAGCACCTCTACACTCTAGCCAAACCACTTCTCACTACCCCTACCATCCTTCTATGGTGAAATCATCCACATCTATCCGACCCAGCAAAATGACAAACTCCAACAACTATCCCAAATCACATCCTATTGCAACTTTAATGATTTGCTAAGTGCAGACCAACCTAGGCTATACGTCGGACCGGATAGAAGATAATCTAAATAATCATCCAAATGCCCTAAATTATTTACTGGAGACTTATCATGACACAAATAGACTAAATCCAGAAGATTATAATTTTCCTAATTATTTTGATTTTTAATTAATTATTATAGTGGCCAGAAATTCCAAGATTGAACAGGATATACAAAATTTAGACAAGATAATATTCCTCCAAATTTATGTTCTATACAATATGAATATATAACTTAAGATCCAAAGTCTCTTAATTTTTCAGCAAGGTTTAGGTCACTAATTTTAATTTTACATATAACTCACAATAATTCATTTAAATAGATAAGTAGGGCAATATTACCTCCAAAGATTCAGAGAAAATTCAAGCATGATTTTAAGGGGATATAAATGCTCTGGGTCAAATTTCATAATTTATTAACCACTAAAGGGCCTTAAACAAATTATTGAGCAATTATCATATTTAAGAAGATTGTGAAGTAAGTACCACAAAAATGTATCCAAAAATTCTCATAAAATTCATATATGACTTAGAGGGTTTTAAACTCCTTCTGCCAAATTTTCATGACCTCCCAATTGGCACTGGGATCATAATGATCAAATAATTAATTAGGGAAATACCATGAGTTACAAAGGAAGTGCTAAAATTATTGTTCCAAAATTCCCAATTTAATTACAAGAGGCTCAATATATCCTTAAGACCACACTACCCAATTCTTATTATAGTTCAAGGAGTTTTACTAAGCTATTTTAACACTACACAGCTTGTGCCCTAAACTAGGGTTAGGGTTTTGAGGGCCCCACCATTCCTAAAATCCCTTAATATTTTTACCATGGGGTTTTATATATCCTAGCACCCTCCCTACAAAATCTCAAGACGATTGAAGGTATTTTGGTCTCATGCCCTTCACAAGGCACAAAAGCCCTTCCTTAGGGTTTGACCTTGGATATTAGACCAAATCAAATCCAATCTACCCCATTTTTCATGGGAAGGTGTAAAAAGTCATGCCAAGTCAGTGGCCCCAATTTCAACCTCTATTGAGGTGATTTGGCCACACAAAGCCCAAAGTTAACTTTTGGACCAAAATACCCTTTTTAAAGCAAGGTTAGGGTATGCAAGATTTCAGTTAAAACCACCTCCAAATGTAATGAAATTTTAAACAGAGCTGAATAATGACCGCATGCACCACCCACAAAAATTTGTATGGGTTTGGAGTTCATTTGACCCCTAAATTAATTTACCCTAGAGAAATTAAATTATTTACAAAACTATAGCAAAGGTATCTTCAAAAATTCCCATTTTTGGTCAGCGTCTAGATATGGTTAAGATTGGCCCCCTGTCCAAATTTCGCTCCATTTAGAGAAGGTATGAAGGGTGGGCACCCATTTGAACCTCAGGTTAGCCCTAGGTATAGGCCCCACCAAAATGGGTGATGTGGTCAAACCACTTACCCAAATGGGTTCAAACAAATTTTAAATTAACCTACACTTCACTGGCTACAACTTTCATGTTGACCACTTTCTAAGGTTTAGCCCCTAAGGGCCTTAGTTTTCTGTTCTAATATGGTGAACATCAAAAGTCATTAATTCACAAACTATAAATATTATAATTAGTTTAATATTACTGTCCATCTTCTTCATTCTTCCCGAATAGAGAAAAAAAGAACATGAAAGGCTAATACTGTAGCATTTGCGTGAGCCACCGCCGGCCATCCGGCCACTTCCCCGGCCAGCCACTGCCACCACCACCTCCGTCGAGGCAGTGGCTAACGCCCGGCGGTGGTTTGGCTGCCGGAGGTGGTGGTTTCCGACGAACCCGCCACCATGATTTTTTTGGAAATTCTCCATTTTTTTCACTTGGATCGGCTCGTTTGAGCTTAATTCTTATCTCTAAAGATTCCTAAGATCTAACCATAGAAGAAGTGGAAGGGGAGGACCTTGCTTGCGGCCTGAAGACGTATCGATCACCGGGAAGCCATTTGTGGTGGTGGTGGTGGTGTTCAGATTTCTGTAACAGCACAGTGAAACTCCTTGGCTCCTTCTAGAAAGGTGTGGAATTGAATCCTTGGAGTTCAGCTCAGCTTTTGAA
The DNA here is from genome assembly GCA_039513925.1 of Platanthera zijinensis. Classification (NCBI taxonomy): domain Eukaryota; kingdom Viridiplantae; phylum Streptophyta; class Magnoliopsida; order Asparagales; family Orchidaceae; genus Platanthera; species Platanthera zijinensis. Next base: position 28,586,930 of record CM077091.1, on the reverse strand, counting down.
GATGAAGAGAAGGGGTGTTAGGTGGATGTAGGAGCTTGGCCATTCTAGTCAAAGTTGGCGGCCATGGTAGGTAGGGGTGAAAGCATGATAAGCATGGCTCAAAAAAGTAAAATGTAAGCTGGCTGAAGCCCCTTTGTCTTAGTGAATTCAATGGGGGTTGTTGGGGAGGGGAAAGATGAGTCCCAAAGTCTTTCCTTTCTCTCTCTTAGTTGCTGCCATGGCCGGGGGAGGTGATTCTAGCAAGAGAGTGGGCCCTTGGCCTCCAGGCCATGCATGATATACACTCCTTAGTTTCTCTCTCTTCATTTTTAGGGAATAGTGCTGACATGGGCGTGTCAATTGGTTACACGGGCTTGTCGATTGATGTCACGGGCGTGTCAGCCGAAACAGCAAACAGGCTAAAATTCGCTAGAATTTTTCTAAGATGGCGTTGAGTGAGGTGAGCTCTCTCAACGCCATTCACTATATGGCATTGAGTGAGCTCAGCTCACTCAACGCCATTCACTCTATGGCAAGACGGCATTGAGTGAGCTTTGCTCACTCAACTCCATTTCACTCTATGGCGTTGAGTGAGCTCAGCTCACTCAATGTCATACCGTATATGGCATGACGACGTTGAGTGAGGTGAGCTCACTCAACGCCTTTCACTTTGTGGAGTTGAGTGAGCTCAGCTCACTCAACGCCATTCACTCTATGGAAAGACGGCGTTGAGTGAGCATAGCTCACTCAACGCCATTTCACTCTATGGCGTTGAGTGAGCTAAGCTCACTCAACGTCATACCGTATATGGCACGACGGCGTTGAGTGAGCTGAGCTCAGTCAACGCCATTTACTCTATGGTGTTGAGTGAGCTCAGCTCACTCAACGCCATACCGTATATGGCACGACGACGTTGAGTGAGCTGAACTCACTCAACGCCATTTACTCTTTGGTGTTGAGTGAGCTCATCTCAATCAACGCCATACCGTATATGGCACGACAGCGTTGAGTGAGCTGAGCTTACTCAACGCCATTCACTCTATGGGGTTGAGTGAGCTCAACTCACTCAACTCCATTCACTCTATGGCATTGAGTGAGCTCAATTCACTCAACGCCATGCTGTATATGTCAAGACGACGTTTAGTTGGCCCTTGGAGGTCATTTGACCCTTAACTAGGGCACTTTGACCACCTTAGGGCTAGAGTTGACTTTGGTCAACTTAGCCCCCCTTTTTTTTTGGTTGACCCCAATGGGTCCTTGGTGACCCATTGGCCTCTCACTAGGGTTAGGAAGGTATGTGTGGGGTCCACTTTGCTAAGGTAGGGTCAATTAACCCTATGCAGGCTAGTTTGACCCATTTAGAGTTAGGGTTGACCTTAGTCAATTCAGGCTCTAGGGTTGACCCTTATGAGTCCTTAGGGCCTTAACATGGGTTGGAGAGATCTTGGAGTCATGGTGAGGGCTCCTGGTCACCCAAGACTAAGGTTTTGGAATTTACTATTTGCACACCATAGTATCCCTATCCACACCACCAAGCCCACTTTACTTTTTCTTGGGCTTCCTAGGGTTTTGTCATAACAAAACCACTCTTAGGGGTCTAGTTGGAAATTAGATGTTACAAATCCCACTAAACAAAACAAAGATTTCGTCCCCGAAATCAAGGTTAAGCCCACGGGGACTCCCATAGGGGAGAAAGAAACTTGTAACATCCCATAAGAATTGAAGGATTTACATCACGATGCCATGTTTGCTATGTGAGGTTTAAAGGTAATAGTCAAATCTAAGACCAATTCGCCCAATTGGCAAAGTCTAGACCCCAATAAACAAAAGTTTAGCCCCTATTCTTGAAATTTCAGTCCTACTAGTTTAAAATAGGAAAGTAAATTGAATATCCTGAGAGGTTGTGAGGTATACCTGACTGAACAGCTCCAGATACTTTTATCGCATCAGGTCCTGTCGTTCCCATGTATGCTCCTCCTGACCGTGGTTCCTCCACTGAACTTTGACTAATGGAACTTTCTTGCGACGCAAGGTCCGTACTCCTCTGTCATCGATCCGAACTGGCTCCAAGTGAACTGACCGTTCTGAAGCTACCGGCCCATCTGTGGTCAAAATTTGCTGCTCCGGGCGCAGTAGAGCGCTCCTAAGTGAAGAAATATGGAACACGTCGTGTAAACTTGCCAGTTCTGGGGGAAACTCCAGCCTGTAAGCTAGGGGCCCGATCCGCTCCATGTTTCTGTAAGGGCCTATATACCTAGGACTGAGCTTCTTCCTGCGACCACGCACCCGTGAGACTCCATGCATGGGCCGGATCTTCAAAAACACACGGTCCCCCACCTGAAATTCCACCTGACGATGTCGGGCATCATTGTACTTAGCATGTCTTCTCTGTGCCTCTAACATCCTGTCTCTGATCAGCTTCACCTGAGCCTCGGTGTCTTCAACAAAATCCGATCCCAACGCCTTCGGATGCTCGTCCTGAATCCAAGAAAGCGGGGTCCTGCACCTCCTCCCATACAGGGCTTCATAGGGAGCCATCCTTGTTAACCCTGAATCCGCGACTGTTCTCCAGAAGTCCGGGCGGCTTGTGCTTTCTAGCCGCCGTATAGAGCCGGCTGTCAGACAAGCCGGGCGGCCTCTACGTTAGACAGCTAGGGTCCAGAACTAAGGGTCGGCCTGTCATTGCCCACTGCGCGAGTTCCCCAGGTCGCCGTCAAAGGTCCAGCAGCCTGCCCAGAGGCCGAATCTCCCTCGGCAAGGTCGCCAGGCCGCGCGGCCTGTCTCTTGGCTTTTCTTCTTTTTCTCGATTCCCGTCACCGCTCCCGATCCTTGTACCTCGGGCAGCCGGTATTTTAGCCCTGCCCGTTTGGGCAGGCCCCCAAGCCTATAAATAGGGGGCGGGAGTACACCCAAGGGACGGGGACTCGAGTAGATCTCGCTTGTTAGGAGCTCCTCGACTCTAGTCCTTTGCGGTCTATGTCCGGCCGGTTTCTTCCTTTCTTCTTTCTTTCCAAGGTAACCGCTCTATTTGTTAAGAGGAAAGCCGCCGCAGGAGAGGCATCAAGCCGCGGCGGGCGAAGCGTGGTGTTGCCCTCTTTGCGGCTTGTTTTGATCTTGGTTCCGATTCTTACCCTAACCGCTAGTAACCGACCAGATCTTTTCCCAATTCCTTCCCAGTGCTCGAACGGTTAGCTGGTGGTGCTTTTCCCTTTCGCTTTTCGTGCACAACAATCCTGATGCTGGACATATAGATGTTGTTATAGGAGAACAACTAGTGGTAAAAGCTTCTCCCAAGTTCAGTTCGCCAAGATGCAAGCCTAAGTCTCCAATGCCGGTTGGTGCGTTCCGTCTGCCCATGTCTGGGGATGAAATGCTTTACTGAAGGTCAGCTGTGTGCCTAAGTAAGTCTGCATGGATCTCCACTCTCTGGATGTGAACCGACCATCCCGATTCGACATAATCGTCTTGGGAACCCCGTGGTAATGAATGAACTGCTCTACGAATCTCCGCACCAGCACCCTAACAGAGTCATCCTTCCTAATCGGAATGAATCTGGCCACCTTCGTCAGCCGATCGACGATGAACCAAATCGAACCATTTCCCGTCCATGATCGGGGGAGGACATGAATTAAATCCATCGCGATGTATTCAAATTTCCACTCCGGCACTGGAAGTGGCTGTAGCAATCCCGCGGGGTTCCTGCACTACGCCTTCAACAGTTGGCATGCCTCGCAATGAGTCACAAAGTATGTAATGTCCTTCTTCATCCCTGGCCAAAACATCGTCTTCTTCAAGTTTGTCCGTCATCTTGGTGATCCCCGGGTGTATAGAATATCTGCTACAATGTGCTTCCGCCATGATGTCTTCCCGAATATGGCCTTCTGTGGGTATATAGACCCTGCCTCTAAAATATAGCAATCCATCTCTCAGTGAATAATCTCTCGTCGAACCCTCCTCACAAGGCTTGCAATACCGGCTCTGCCCATGCATCTTTCTTCTGTCTGTACCGGATGCGGTCCTAAATATCATCTATGGCAACAATCGATGCTAGATACTCCAGATACAGCTCTGGATCATTCTCAAACACTAGGGATATCTGCATATCTCTGAAGGACCGGACTAGCTCCAAGGACATCAGTTGTTGTCCATTCCCTGAGGTATCTCCTCTCCGACTCAAAGCATCTGCCACCACGTTCGCCTTCCCAGGGTGGTAGTGCATGGTGTACTGGTAATCCGATAGGAACTCCACCCAACGTCTCTGTCTTATGTTGAGTTCCTTCTGTATGTCCACGTATTTCAAGTTCCTGTGATCTGAGAAGATGTCACAGTGAACCCCGTAGAGATACTTTTGCCAAATATTCAGAGCAAAGATCACTGCACCCATCTCAAGATCATGCACCAGATTGTTCTTCTCATATATCTTCAGCTGCCGGGAGGCGTAGGCTATTACGTGCCCGTTCTGCATCGGAACGGCACCCATCCCCTTATAGGAAGCGTCCGTGTATATCCTGGAATCCCTCCCTTCCTGACGAAAGAGCGAGAATGGGAGCCGAGGTAAGCCGACCTTTTAACTCCACAAAGACCGCCTCGCACTGTGGCCTCCAAACGAAAGGGGATTCCTTCTTCTTTATGGAAGTAAGAGGGAGTGCGATTTGGGAGATTCCTTCGACGAACATCCGGTAATATCCGGCAAGTCCCAGGAAACTCCGTACATCCGTGGCTGTCTTTAACGGTGGCCAATCCTGAATTGCCCGGATCTTAGCCGGGTCTACTGCCAACCCAGCACCGCTAATAATATGACCTAAGAAGGCCCCCTCCTTTAACCAAAACTGGCATTTGCTGAACTTCGCGTATAGCTGGTGCTCCCGTAGCCTCTCTAGAGTTAACGTTAGATGTCGTGTATGCTCCTCCTCCGTCTTTGAGTAGATGAGGATGTCGTCAATAAATACGATGACGAATACATCCAAATATTCCTTGAATACACTATTCATGAGGCTTGTAAATGCTGACGGCGCATTAGTGAGCCAGAAGGGCATCACTGTAAACTCAAACAGTCCGTACCTACTACTGAAGGCAGTCTTCGGAATGTCCTCCTCTCGAATCCGTAGTTGGTAATAACCTGACCTAAAGTCAAGCTTCGAGAAGAAATGCGCTCCTTACAGTTGGTCAAACAACTCGTCAATACGTGGCAGCGGGTATGTATTCCGGACCGTCAGTCTGTTCAATGCTCGATAATTAATACACAAGCGGAGACTTCCGTCCTTCTTCTTGACGAATAGCACTGGGGCTCCCTACGGTGAAGAGCTTGGCCAGACAAACCCGGCTTCTACTAGTTCCTGCAACTGACTTCAGAACTCTGTAAACTCTTTCGGGGCAATCCGATTAGGGGCCCTAGATGCCGGCTTGGCCCCCGACACAAGCTGTATCTGGAAGTGCTGCTCTCGATGCGGAGGTAGTCCTGGACGTTTCTTTGGAAAGACGTTAGTGAAATCTCGGACCACTAGATGTCTGTCACAGACTCCTTGACTTCCGCCATCTAAAATAGAATCTAATAAACCTCCTCTCCCTGCAGATGGGCCTTAACAGCCTGTACCAAAGATAAAAGTATACAAGAGGCAGGTCTTATACCTTTGATGGAAATGAAAGAGTCCCTGTGTCTCACGGTGATCCTCTTCGCTTGGCAATCAATATGGGCATGGTTCAAGTGCAGCCATACTATGCCCAGGATCAATTCATAGTCCGTCAACTTCAAAATTGTCGCTGGAGCCTCAAATGCCTTTCCACAGATTTCTACCTCCATGTTGCAGTGATCCTAGGTAAGGAGTTCAGATCCATCGGGTAGTCACACCCTCATCTCCGAGCCCGTGAGTCGCTCCACGCCTTCCAATCCTTCTACGAACGCCTCCAACACGAAGGAGTGAGAAGTTCCGCTATCGAAAAGCATGTGGGTAGGCTTACCGCTGATGAAGACTATACCTGGGGTGGTTAAATGTCTTAGGATTCTATAACAAGTTTTTCTTTCCTATTTATTCTATCTAGTGCATTTCTACAAATTTGTCAACTGAGAAAGGGGAAATTCTTTTAAAACAATTAAATATCTCGGTGTACCTACTATGACCTGCTCTGGGTTCCAAGGCTATGCTAGGTCCAAAGCATACGCCTGCTCCCTTTCTTGTCTACGATCCCTACCCTGGTATCCTTGTCCTCGGCCACGTCCTTTGCCTCCAAAATACTGTGCTGGCTGGACAGCCGGTGGTGCTGGTGTGGGTACCCCTCTCATAGGACAATTTCTTCATATGTGCCCAGCCTGAAGGCAGTGGAAGCACTCTGGCGGGGGATATGACATCCCCCTGGGTCTCTGGACCTCCTGTGTTTCAAGAGGTGGTGGGGCCACAACCACTGGCTCCCTTTTTTCCTATCTTGCCTCCTAACGAGGCTCGTCCTCGACCCTTCTCCCTTCCGTGACACGGGCTCGTCTCTGATCGTTCCTTGCTCCTCGAACTTGATCCTCCGTTGGCCGTTTCCGGCCCCGGGTAGCTTGCCAATCATCCTCTATCCTTTTAGACATCTTCAGTATCCGGGAAATGGGCCCATCGCATACAAATAGCAGTGCATCCCTCAGCTCCTCTCGGAGTCCCTTGTAGAATCTCTTGATATATCTAGTCTCGTCTAACTGATATGAGTCCGCAAACTTGACTAGGTGGTTGAACTCTCGGTGGTACTCTATCACCGTCTTGGTGCCCTGCTTCAGCTGTAAAAACCTATCCTCCATCTCATCCTTAGCCGACTGTGGAACAAAATGCTCCAGTAACGTGGCCCTTAACTCCCCCCATATAATCTCTTCAATTTCCATATCCGCAAAGGTCGTGACCAGTGACGTCTTCCACCATCTCTTGGCGTGAGACTCCAAGCAAGAGACCACCAATAGCACTCTCTCCTCCTAGGGGAACCGTATCCCTGTCAACATCTCGTGTATAATGTCCAGCCATTCTTCTATCCGAACAGCTGACTCTATCCCTAGGTAGGACGGGGGAGAGAGTCCTCGGAAGATGCTCAGCAAGTTGGCTCCCGGGTTTGGCTGCGGAGCCGGAACCTGCTGAGCCCTGAAAGCCTCCAGAATGGCTGTTAGCGTCTGCCCCATCTCCGACTGTAGGAATGGAGTGGGGACCGGGGGAGGTGGTGCAACATTCGGTGTCTGCTGGACTCCTCCTTGTGGTGTTGGCTGCGCTGGGGGATGCGTAACAAAAGCCAATTATAAGTAATCGCACAAATCTAACTAAAAGTGGACAATTTAATGTGATCCCCCATATGGGCCCACCACTGCTTCCGCTTCTTAGTTTGTCCACAAACTAAACTCGTGCAGGGGTGGCCCGGGGATTGTGGACTGCTACTTTTTGATCGATGTGTTTTGCCTCTGATACCACTTGTAAGACCCCCATTTTTTTCTTTTAAATCACCGGGGTCTTAGGCCCAAAAACGCCGCTTTGTGGTGACACCTTCATACCCGGGAAGGTCATAACTACAAAACGTCAATCCTGTCGGCCAATTCGATCACAACTGTAGCAAATAATAAAGCAAGTCCACAGAAATCACATATAGAAAATAATCTCCACGAAGGGAGTGTCCACAGAATAATATATCAGAGTACTAAAATACCAGCTTATGCCCGGTACATCATGTCCTCACTACATAGTCACTCAAGTGGAAGCAAAATAAAACACTACTAGAATCAGGGACTCTCAGTCCCAGCTGTCTGAACTCCGTAGCTAAACTGCCCTATCTCCAAACGGGCAGACCTCCGGGGGTGCTTCTCCATGCTGGTCTCCACGATCCCCTAAATGATATGGTCCAAAAATCGTTAGTCTATAAGACTAAGTCCTATCATCCCCCATCCCTTCCCCCATGGCCCCTAGGAACCGAGCGGAGAGGAAGAAAGGGGAGGACATGAAGGTGGAGAGTAATCAAAAACTGGTGGCAACGGACCTATACTAGCAATTTTTATAATACACGTAGAAGTAAAGTAAAGTATGGAAAGTAACCTTAACTTATGTGCGGAAACACATAAGCCAAGGGATCTTCTGCAGGGCTCCCATTGTATACAGAGTACAATATCAATTTATATGTTAGGGTGTCGGTTATCAAACAGCAGATTATACATATCGAAATTGACCTTTATTTATAAACTTGCCCACCCAAGCTTATAAACCAAGGGGTCGTATTGCAAGTCCTAATGTATAAGCGTCTCATTCCACTTATACCTTAGGTGTCATGGGTTAAATGAATCGATTATGCTATGACATGCTAGTGGGTATGATGGAACATGCAAGTGAAACTCACACACCAGACTCTGTGCACACAGACCTTTAGTTCCCCCTTTCTAGAGCCATTACCTCCCAGGATACCTCCGTAGTGGAGGACAGAAGCGGTGGGTTGGGCCTCGCCCACCTCTAAAACAGTAAAGCACTACCGGTCAGACCTATCGTACACCTCAATGCTTGGTGCATGAAGCGGACTCCTGCGTACTCTTGCCGGCTGGCGCACCGGACTTCTGATGGCGAAGTGCTAACCACACTTGCCGAGTCAGCGTATTGGAGTCGGTGCATCGACCTTCCAATACCGAAGACCCACCACCTTTATTTTCTTTCCTTTTATGCACATGCAAATTTAACGTATCGAACCAATCGAGCCGAAGCTCCCCGGACCATACCGTCTGTCTCTTAGCTAATCGAGTCGAAGCTCGCCGGACCAAACTGTCCGGCTCAAAACTAACCGAGCTGAAGCTCCCAACAAACTTCCTGTGCAAACAGTGTTTGTGAAATGTGAGATCCTAATTACTAGGTTACTCTTTTCAGTTTGTTAATTAAGTTTACGTTAACCCAGGACTGCCCCCGGTATTCCCTATGAAGGGCTCTCAAGGGGCACTAGGAACTATGATGGGATTACGCTCATCGTTCCCTTTCGCAAGGTACATATTATTATTGGTTGATTCCCTTACCCATTACTTCCTCATGTTATGATAGACTAACCTAGTGTGATTTTTAACCTTCCTCTCTTCGGGAAGGACGATATTTTGTCGAACCCGAGCATCTCTACACTCTAGCCAAACCACTTCTCACTACCCCTCCCATCCATCTATGGTGAAATCATCCACATCTATCTAACTCAGCAAAATGACTAACTCCAACAACTATCCCAAATCACATCCTATTGCAACTTTAATGATTTGCTAAGTGCAGACCAACCTAGGCTATACGTCGGACCGGATAGAAGATAATCTAAATAATCATCCAAATGCCCTAAATTATTTACTGGAGACTTATCATGACACAAATAGACTAAATCCAGAAGATTATAATTTTCCTAATTATTTTGATATTTAATTAATTATTATAGTGGCAAGAAATTGAAAGATTGAACAGGAAGTACCAAATTTAGACAAGATAATATTCCTCCAAATTTATGTTATATACAATATGAATATTTAACTTAAGATCCAAAGTCTCTTAATTTTTCAGCAAGGTTTAGGCAACTAATTTTAATTTTAAATATAACTCACAATAATTTATTTAAATAGATAAGTAGGGCAATATTACCTCCAAAAATTCAGATAAAATTCAAGAAAGATTTTAAGGGCATATAAATGCTCTGGGTAAAATCTCATAATTTATTAACCAGTAAAGGGCCTTAAACAAATTATTGAGAAATTATCCTATTTACTAAGATTGCGAAGTAAGTACCACAAAAATGTATCCAAAAATTCTCATAAAATTCAGAAATTACTAAGAGGGTTTTAAACTCCTTCAGCCAAATTTTCATGACCTCCCAATGGGCAGTAGGATCATAATGATCAAATAATTAATTAGGGCAATCCCATGAGTTACAAAGGAAGTGCTAAGATTATTGTTCCAAAATTCCCAATTAAATTACCAGAGGCTCAATATATCCTTAAGACCATATTACCCAATTCTTATTATAGTTCAAGGAGTTTTACTAACCTATTTTAACACTACACTGCTTGTGCCCTAAACTAGGGTTAGGGTTTTGAGGGCCCCACCCTTCCCCAAATCCCTTAATATTTTTACTAGGGGATTTTATATACCCTAGCACCCTCCCTACAAAATCTCAAGATCATTCAAGTTATTTTGGTCTCATGCCCTTCACAAAGCACAAAAGCCCTTCCTTATGGTTTGACCTTGGATCTTAGACCAAATCAAATCCAAACTACCCCATTTTTCATGGGAAGGTGTAAAACGTCATGCCAAGTCAGTGGCCCCAATTTCAACCTCTGTTGAGGTGATTTGGCCACACAAAGCTTAAAGAACACTTTTGGACCAAAATACCCTTTTTAAAGCAAGGTTAGGGTATGCAAGATTTCGGTTCAAACCACCTCCAAATGTAATGAAATTTTAAACATAGCTTAATAATTACCCCATTCACAACCCACCAAAATTTGGATGGGTTTGGAGTTCATTTGACCCCTAAATTAATTTACCCTAGAGAAATTAAATTATTTACAAAACTATAGAAAATGTATCCCCACAAATTCCCATTTTTGGGCAGGGTCTAGATATGGTTAAGATTTGCCCCCTGTCCAAATTTCACTCCATTTCGAGAAGGGATGGAGGGTGGTCACCCATTTGAACCTCAGGTAAGCTGTAGGTATAGGCCTCACCAAAATGGGTGATGTGGTCAAACCACTTACCCAAATGGGTTTAAACAAATTTTAAATTAACCTAGACTTCACTGGCTACAACTTTCATGTTGACCACTTTCTAAGGTTTAGCTCCTAAGGGCCTTAGTTTTCTGTTCTAATATGATGCACATCAAAAGTCATTAATTCACAAACTATAAATATTATAATTAGTTTAATATTACTATTCATCTTCTTCATTCTTCCTGAACAGATAAAAAAAAGTACATGAAAGGCCGATCCTTTAGCTTTTGTGTGAGCCACCGCCGGCCATCCGGCCACTTCCCCGGCCAGCCACCGCCACCACCACCTCCGTCAAGGCGGTGGCTAACGCCCGGCGGTGGTTTGGCCGCCGGAGGTGGTGGTTTTCGGCGAACCCGCCACCATGATTTTTTTGGAAACTCTCCATTTTTTTCACCGGCTCGTTTGAGCTTAATTCTTATCTCTAAAGATTCCTAAGATCTAACCATAGAAGAAGAGGAAGGGGAGGACCTTGATTGCGGCCTGAAGACGTGTCGATCGTCGGGAACCCATTAGTGGTGGTGGTGGTGGTCGGATTTCTGTAACAGCACCGTGAAACTCCTTGGCTCCTTCTGGAAAGGTGTGGAATTGAATCCTTGGAGTTCAGCTCAGCTTTTGAAGATGAAGAGAAGGGGTGTTAGGTGGCTGTAGGAGCTTGGCCATTCTAGTCAAAGTTGGCGGCCATGGTAGGTAGGGTTGAAAGCATGATAAGCATGGCTCAAACCAGTCAAATGTCAGCTGGTTGAAGCCCCTTTGTCTTATTGAATTGAATTGGGGTTGTTTGGGAGGGGAAAGAAGAGTCTCAAAGTCTTTCCTTTCTCTCTCTTAGTTGCTACCATGGCCGAGGGAGGTGATTCTAGCAAGAGAGTGGGCCCTTGGCCTCCCAGGCCATGCATGGCATACACTCCTTACTTTCTCTCTCTTCATTTTCAGGGAATAGTGCTGACACGGACGTGTCAATTGGTGACACGGATGTGTCGATTTATGTCACGGGCGTGTCAGCCGAAACAACAAACAGGCTGAAATTCTCCAGAATTTTTCTAAGTACAATGGCATTGAGTGAGGTGAGCTCACTAAACGCCATTCACTTTATAGCGTTGAGTGAGCTCAGCTCACTCAACGACATTCACTCTATGGCAAGACGGCATTGAGTGAGCTGTGCTCACTAAACGCCATTTAACTCTATGGAGTTGAGTGAGCTCAGCTCACTCAACGCCATACCGTATATGGCACGACGGCGTTGAGTGAGGTGAGCTCACTCAACGCACTTCACTCTATGGCATTGGGTAAGCTCAGCTCAATCAACGCCATTAACTCTATGGCAAGACGACGTTGATTGAGTTGTTCTCACTCAACGCCATTTCACTCTATGGTGTTGAGTGAGCTCAGCTCACTCAATGCCATACCGTATATGACGCGACGACGTTGAGTGAGTTGAGCTCACTCAACGCCATTTACTCTATGGCATTGAGTGAACTCAGCTCACTCAATGCCATACCGTATATAGCACGACGATGTTGAGTGAGCTGAGCTCACTCAACGCCATTTACTCTATGGCGTTGAGTGAGGTCAGCTGACTCAACGCCATACCGTATATGTCACGACGGCGTTGAGTGAGCTGAGCTTACTCAATGCCATTCACTCTGTGTAGTTGAGTGAGCTCAGCTCACTCAATGCCATGTTGTATATGTCAAGACGGCGTTGAGTTAGCCCTTGGAGGTCATTTGACCCTTAACCAGGGAACTTTGACCACCTTAGGGCTAGAGTTGACTTTGGTCAACTTAGCCCCCACTTTTTTTGTTGACCCCAATGGGTCCTTGGTGACCCATTGGCCTCTCACTATGGTTAGGAAGGTATGTGTGGGGTCCACTTTGCTTAGGTAGGTCAATTTACCCTATGTAGGCCAGTTTGACCCATTTAGGGTTAGGGTGTACCTTGGTCAATTAAGGCTCTAGGGTTGACTCTGATGAGTCCTTAGGGCCTTAACATGGGTTGGAGAGATCTTGGAGTCATGGTGAGGGATCCTGGTCACCCTAGACTAAGTTTTTGGAATTTACTATTTGCAGACCATAGTGCCCCTATCCACACCACCAGGCCCACTTGACTTTTTCTTGGGCTTCTTAGGGTTTTGTCATAACAAAACCACTCTTAGGGGTCTAGTTGGAAATGAGATGTTACATAATCAACACTGGTATCTGGATAGTGGCTGCTCCAAGCACATGACAGGCAGCAAGGACAACTTAATTGACTATAAGTCCAAGCTGGGACCAAAGGTAATCTTTGGTGATTCAAATTATGGCCAAACAGAGGGCTATGGCAAAATCAGGATTAGAGCTGTTACTTTCAAGAAAGTTGCATATGTGAGTGGACTGAAGCACAATCTCATCTCCATAAGCTAACTCTGTGATGAAGGTTATCAAGTATCATTCAACTCTGAATCCTGTACTATTACCTCAAGAGAAAACAAACCAGTTTTAATTAGCAGTAGACAGGAAATATATATTTAGTTAATTTCAAGTCTATTATTTCAGATATATGTCTGCTTAACTTAGTTAGTAGTCAAAATGACTTATGGCATAAGAGATTAGGACATGTAAATCTGAAAAACATTGTTAGGCTATCTAAGGACAACCTTGTGAGAGGTTTACCTTATGGCCCCTATAAGAAGGAAGGTCTCTGCAGGGCTTGTCAACTAGGCAAGCAAACTAAATCCAGTTTTAAATCCATTAATAAGAGTGATTCACCTAAGATTTTGTACTTACTACATATGGACCTTTTTGGCCCTGTTGCTGTACAAAGCCTAGGAGGGAAGTCTTAAACCTTAGTGGTTGTAAATGACTTCTCCAGATTCTCTTGTGTTTTCTTTTTGAGAGCAAAGTCAGATACTTTTCAAGTTCTTACAGATTGAGTATTCTACTCAAGTTGCATTGATCAGAAGTGATCATGGCATCGAGTTTGAATCTCTTCTTATGCTAGAGTTCTGTAGGAAAGAAGGTATAAGACACTCCTTCTCAGCTCCTAGAACTCCTCAACAAAATGGGGTAGTTGAAAGGAAAAATAGAACACTCATTGAAGTTGCAGGCACATTACTTGTAGATGCTTACATACCCCTATCGTATTGGGGAGAGGCAGTGAGCACGACAAACTATGTCTTGAATAGAAGCTTGATACAACTAAAACATAAGACCCCCTATGAATTGCTCAAAGGGAAGAAACCAATAATTAACTATTTTAAAGTATTTGGTTTTGTATGCTATATTCATGACAATGACAAAAAGCACATTAGAAAGTTTGAAGCAAAGGCTGCAGTGGGAATCTTTCTAGGATATTCCCAAGTCAGCAAAGCTTATAGGGTTTTTAATAAATCCACATTGAAAATAGAAGAATCCATGCATGTTATATTTGATGAGACTAACATGTTTTACAAGAAGAAAGAGATTTCTACCAGAAACCCCTTACAGGTAAACAACTTGTGTGAGAAATTTGATGATTTCAAATTTACATCCCAATCTTCTCAACAAGCCAATGAAGAAAGTGATGAAGAAAATCTAGATGCAGTTGAACCCTCCACAACAACAGAAGTAATTCCCCAAGAGGAATCCTTCCCAAATATTGTTGTTGAACCAACTCCACCTACTGATCTTGTCACACTGAGGGATCATCCCAGATCCCAAGTGATTGGAGACATAACAGTAGGTGTACAGACAAGGCATCAACTTAATCAGGACTTGATGCATGCTTGTTTTCTCTCTCCAATTGAGTGGTTGGTGATGCCCTTCGGATGGTCAAATGCCCCAGTACGTTCATGCGGGTGATGACCCAGATCTTGCGGCCCTACATGGGCAAATTCCTAGTTGTGTACTTCGATGACATTCTTATCTATAGCCAGGAGCGTACTGACCATTTACACCACGTCCGATTGGTATTCGACACCCTCAGGAAGGAGCATTTGTTTATCAATATGAAGAAGTGTGATTTTCTGGATGAGTCGGTCCACTTTCTTGGCTATATTATTTCTGCGTCGGGCATCTCCGTGGACCCCGACAAGGTGAGAGAGATCCGTGAGTGGCCCGTCCCCACGACCATCCACGAGGCCAGGAGTTTCCATGGACTTGCCACTTTCTACAGGAGGTTTGTCCGAGGTTTTAGCGCGCTTAGCCCCCTTTACGAGCTGTCATCGTAAGAGAGACTTCGTATGGACCACGGCTGCCACTAAGGCCTTCGAGGAGATCAAGGATCGTTTAGCTTCTGCCTCTGTTCTTAGATTGCCAGATTTTATCCTAGCCTTTGAAGTTGCGTGTGATGCTTCAGGACTAGGGATCAGGAGAGTACTTAGCCAGAAGGGCCATCCCATTGCATATTTCAGCGAGAAGCTGAACGAAGGCCCGCAAGCGGTATTCCACATATGACCGTGAGTTTTATGCGATCGTCCAGACCTTGCATTATTGGCGGCATTAACTCTTGCACAAGGAGTTCGTGTTGTACTCTAACCATCAGGCCTTACGATACCTTGAGTCTCGTTCAAAGCTTAGTCATAGGCACGCTAAGTGGGTAGAGTTTCTGCAAAGTTATCACTACGTCATCAAACACCGCGCGGGTGTTGAAAACAAGCCGGCTGATTCCTTGAGTCGCCGGATTAGTCTCCTGCAGACGATGAGCACACATGTCACTGGCTTTGAGCGTCTCGTTGTAGAGTATGCCGAGTGTTCGGATTTTGGGGATATCTATAGGTCCCTCACCCGGGATCCTCCAGACACTATTGAGGGGTTTACGGTTTCCGAGGGATACCTGTTCTTCGGAACCCGACTCTGTATTCCCTCCACTTCTCTCCGTGACTTTCTGATCTGGGAGATGCATGCGGGAGGTGCCGCGGGACACTTTGGGTGAGACAAGACTATCGCCTTAGTTGAGGACCGTTTTTATTGGCCTTCACTGAAGGGGGACGTAGCGCGTGTGACGAGGCATTGTAGGACGTGCCAGATGGCAAAAGGTTCACGCCAACCTAGCGGCATGTATTCTCCTTTACCTATTCCTCACAGACCCTGGGTTGACATCAGCATGGACTTTGTTCTTGGGCTGCCCCGCACGCCCAAGAAACATGATTCCATTTATGTTGTCGTGGATCGCTTCTCGAAGATGGCCCACTTTATCCCATGCCGCAAGACGGCCGATGCCTCCTTGGTTGCCGCCCTATTCTTTAGGGAAGTCTTTAGATATCACGGATTACCTTCATCTATAGTGTCTGATCGTGATGTCTGGTTCATGAGCTATTTCTGGAAGACACTATGGATGAAGACTGGCACCACTCTGAAGTTCTCCACCGCCTACCACTCACAGACGGATGGACAGACTAAGGTGGTCAATAGGAGTTTGGGTTCCCTCCTGCGTTGCCTTGTCGGTGAGCAAGTGTGTACTTGGTATTCAGTGTTGCCCCTAGCAAAGTTCGCGTATAATAGCTCGGTGAATAGGACTACTAGCCTTAGCCCATTCCACATCCTGTTAGGGTACGAACCCAGGAAACCGGTCGACCTAATTCCCCTCCCAATTGAGTCCTGCCCTAGCGAGTCGGCCGAGTCCTTTATCCAGCATATGCATGAGCTTCATGAATCCATCCGTAAGAAAATCGCAACAAGTAATGATAATTATAAAGCCTATGCGGATGTACACAGGAGGGAGAGGAGCTTTGCGATTGGCACGCAGGTTTTGGTTCGTCTTCGTGCTGAGAGGTTCCCCTCAGGAACTGCAAAGAAACTAAATGCTAGGTGGGTAGGGCCCTTATACGGTGGTACAAAGGATAGGGCCAAATGCTTATGATATTGATATTCCAAGGCACATGGGAATCAGCAGAGTATTCAATGTGGAAGACTTGACTCCATACTACGAGGAGCAAACTTATGAGGATCCTTTCGAGTCCCTTCCCGCGGAGCCACCACTTGAGCCACCACTTTCCCAGCTGTCACCTTTACCCTCTCAGTCCCAGCCCACAGCGTCACCGCCTGGGTACCTGGCAGTACCACCGGCTATGCCACCAGAGTGTTCATTAGAGAGTGAGCCACCACCTGCAGAGACAGCTACGGACCTGGAGACCATTGAGGGCATCTTAGCCCATGACTTCATGACGTCCGCCGACCTGAGCACATTGCGATACCTGGTCCACTAGAGGGGTCGTCCCAGCTTTGACGACACTTGGATCGCCCCGGGAGAGCTAGAGAGACTTTCCCCCGAGCTACGACGGGAGTATGATCGTCTCCATTCCTCGGAGATGAATGCTTCTAAGCGGGGGGGGAGTTGATGGAGATCGACGAAGGCGATGGCCCACGCACGTGTATTCCCGCCGAAAGCGGGCGTGATTATCTAACCCGTACTTTGAGGGCCCTTCCGGACGATCCAAGCCCGCGGATGCGTCCGGAAGGTCGACGCGAGTATTTTTCGTATTTTGTTTTATTTTATTCGGACAAGTATCGACGCTATTTTGGCACCCGGAAGATTGGTCAATATGAACCCTTGATTCTGGATGCCCTAGCTTTTTTTCTATTTAAAGGAACCATGAGGGGGGGTTCTCGGTACCGATTGATAGAGAGATTCTTCCAGCCGGTCTTTGGTGCGACGCCAAGCCCTAGGTGCGACGCCAAGCCCTAGGTGTGACGCCTAGGTTATTCCTTCGATCCCGCTGCCGCTAGCTTCCATCCAGCCCCTCCGCAGCCCCGCCGCGCCACCTCCGGCCCTTATCCCACCCCGACGCCCTTCCTCCATCCACCCCCAACTCCAGGCGAGCCCTCCCGGCGCTTCCTCAACTCCCGCCGACCAACTTCTCACCCCGCAGCAGCCCCACAGCCCAGCTCCGGCCCTTCTCCCACCCCGACGCCCTTCTCCAGCCCCCGCCAAGCTACTCCTGGCCCGCCTTCAACCCCGTCGACCACCTACCAGCCCTCCCGCGACCCCGACGGCCACCTCAAGCCCTCCCTCAGCCCGATAGCCCCACTCCAGCCCTCCACCACTCCCTTCGACCCCCCATCCAGCCCACCTGCAGACTTGAGGATCTTCTACTCCCTCCACTCAGCCACAATACCCCACCGCCGTTGGCCACCATAGACCCGGATCCATTCCTCTCCGCATTCCCCCCCCCCCCCCCCCCCCCGTCTGATTGGCTCTTTATATGGTTGTAAGTTGTAATTTTGATTTGAGTTTAAACATGATTCCTCTTGCTTAGATTTCTATTTGCTTTGTTTATTAATTAAGTGGTATTTGGATTACTTGATTTTGTGCTAACCTGCAGGGCAAACCCGCTTATCATTTAAATCTTTGCGCTCCCGATTCGTAATCACGCCCGTGTGTTTATCTCTTTGCTCTAAATCGTTTTGTGGAGTTTCGCATAGGCTTAAAACTACCCATTTAATTCACTCTAATAATTGCTTGGATTTCGTGAAGCTCGTGCCGTGTTGGGTTTGCCACATCACAAAACCTGTAGTGCGTCTAGTTTCCAACATCCTAGCCTGCCCCTGCGTCACAAATAGCAATGTATCATCCACAAATAATAAATGCGTGATTTTTGGGGCATAGAATGAATAGATATGGTGAGAGGGGCAGCCTTGTGGGAGACCACATATTGCATTTATCCAAGATGATCTTGAGCCATTAATGAGAAGCCCAAACCGTGGAGAAGAGATACACTCCATGATAAGGTTGATCCATTGCTGAGGGAAGTTGAACTCCAAGAGTGCACGCTTTACAAAGCTCCATTGCATCCGGTCAAAGGCCTTTTCAAGGTCAATTTGTACGGCCATGTAACCGGCTTTGCTTTCAGTTGTGTGGAGTCAGTGAATAAGCTCTTGCGCCAGGATGTAATTGTCCGTCATAAGTCGCCCTGGGACAAAAGCGGCTTGCTCAGATATGTGCCTTCGGAGCAGTGGCTTCATGCGGTTCGCAAGATTTTTTGCGGAAATTTTGTAGATGGAGGAACATAGGCTAACGGGCCTGAAGTGCTCGGACAATGATGGATTATTAATTTTTGGAATGAGGACCACCAGTGTGTCTTTCCATTTTTCTTCCATTTGGCACTTAGAGAAGAAGTTCTTGATAGCTGCAGTTAGTTCAAGCATGGTAAAACTCCAAAAATGTGTAAAGACGGAGTGAGTTACCCCATCGTAGCCGGGAGCCTTTATTCTTCCCAAAAGAGAATACAGCAGCTTTGATCTCAGCATTGGTTGGCGGAGAGAGGAGTTGTTGCGCTTCAAATGCCGTGACTTTCTCACGGGGGAAAGGCATCTCATCTGTGGAAGTCGAGTCAATCAAGCACCATCTCTCCGTGAAATGCCTGGTCATCTCCTCAACAATATCATCTTGTTTTGTAATAATAATCTCCCCCCGCAGAAGACTGAAAATATCATTTTCCTTCTTCCTCTGTTTTGCGGCAGCATGAAAAAATGCCGAGTTGCGATCCCCAAACTTTATCCATTTGTTTTTAGCGCGCTGCCACCGCCATGCGTCCAGTTTGGTTTGGACCTCGTTGTAATTAGCCACAAGACCACGTAATGTTGCTAATTCCTCATTAGCAAGGGGACCAGCAGCTTCCCGCAGTTGAAGAGCGCTAATTTCTCCCTCAAGCTGTCGAGCTCGCTCCGATTCAGCTTTGGCGTTGAACTTGGACCATCGAGCCAGAGCTTTAATTGTCCTCGCACATCTGATATTCAGGATTGTACTTGGCTCACTACTAGGAGGAATTTTTTCATCCGCACTCCGTTTTCAAATTTCCTTCCGGGACCAATGAAAAGGGGACGTCTGTCATACATTTTTGCGTGTGGGATCTGAGATAGAAAAAGAAAGTGATCTAGAAGATCACAGGAGATCATGAAGGAAATCACCCGGACGGAAAAACGTGTTCCGGATGCAAAAATTTTCGCACTAGCTACTAGCCGGTTTTTTCCAGGCTCCTTGAGCAATATTGTGGGCATTCAGATTGATCATCCAGGCCTCCTCAAACCGCAGGTTCCCCTTAGCCGAGCAGAACTGCATTTGGTCCATTTCCAAAAGAAGTGGGGCATGATCTGACGCAATTCGTGCCAAGTGATGGACGATGGAGGCGGGGAAAATAAGAAGCGCCGGGGCGTTTAATAGAACACGGTCAAGCATGGATTGCACGCGGCTGGCCGGTTCTTGATTGTTACACCAAGTAAACACATTAGCTGTATATGGAATTTCGTGGTATCCGCAAAGTGAAATGAAACCCGCAAATTCCTGGGGCCCTTTGGATAGATTGACTCTACTCCCCACTTTTTTCCTCAGCCCGCAGGATGCAATTGAAATCTCCGCCCAGAATTGTAGGGATGGTTTTGTTTAATTTAGCCAGTTCCTCCCAGAGTGGTCTTCGATTGTGCATATACTTATCAGCATAGATAGCTCCAAGTTGCCATGCAGTTCCAGAGGGAGTTTGGATGAGAGCTGTAATAAATTGCTTGTTTTTGGCTATGCAGTTAACTTTGATTATATTGTCCAGCCACAATAAAATGATGCCCCCAGATTTACCAATGGACGGCACCTAGTCAAATTCCAGTGCCTACCAATTAATCTATCCACGTCACAGCGAGTGAAAAGTTGGCGACAGGTTTCAAGTAGCACGACAGCAATAGGATTATTCGCACGGACAAGCTCCTGCAAAAATGCCTGGGAAGTGAGCTTGCTTGCTCACCGGCAGTTCCAGAAAATTAATTTCGTCATTGCTTGGTAGGGGAGCCCCACGCTGCCACATGTCCCTCCCTGTCCCACACTGACCTTGCCCTGCTTTTGGATCTTGTGCGAGCCTTTTTAATAGGAGATCTTGATCGCCTGACAGCTATAGCATCATGATCAACACTAATTAGATCAATACCTGGGTCTGGAATTTCTTCTGAAGGTTGCTGTTGCCTGGGAGTGGAGCCCTCCCCCTTCTCATTGGTGCTGGGGACGACAATTTGAGCCTGGCATTCATCCTCCGTTACCAGAATTTTGTCAACTTTAGGGATGGGAAGAGTGTCGGAAGCGATTAATGGGCACAACACAACTTAAGAGAAGCAAACAAGTTCTAATATTATAACAAAAGATTACAAAATAAGTTACAAACAATTGACTCAGACAAGTTACAACTCAACACATGCACACATATTACTACTTCACACTTGACACTTCTAACTGCAACGATGGATGGAATTTCTGTCCGCAAGAGAGTATTCACTAGAATGTAGTCCGCAAAACGACACGTGAATAACAAACCGCAAGTGGTTGCCCGCTGCTCTCCTTATGGATGAATATTTCTTGTCCGCAAAACTTGCCGCAATTATTTGCTCCTGTTTTGTGCTGCTGCACTTTTGACTCTTATGCGGTTAGAGGATCGGAGCCCGCAAATTCTTTCAAAATCATGTGCTTTCGCAGCAATACACAGCCTGCATACATTCCTGCCTATTTATAAGCACAGCTCTTCAATAGAAACTTGGCACGTGACCCTCTATAATTAATGCATTTATTTTCTTTTACACCGCCTTAATTGACGCCATACACTGCAGGTGATTTCTCTCTCCAATTAATTTTTTTTTCTCTTACTTGTTTATCTTCTGCCACATCAATACATAATATATATATATATGGTATATTTATATATATATATATATATATATGAATGCTATTAATTATGGTCAAACGTGCAATTTCTCCAACAATCTCCCCCTCAAACACGGCAGCACATGCCGAGTTTGCTCTTGCACTTCAGAAATGTCTCTGTCTTCAATGCCTTGGTGAAAATATCTGATATCTGCTCTCCTGTGGGACAATAAACCAACTCCACCAACTTCTGTTGCACTTGCTCTCGAAGAAAATGGTACTTTGTCTCGATATGCTTGTTGCGCCCATGCAGCATTGGGTTCTTTGCTAGCTGAATCGCAGACATGTTATCAACATACACTGTCACGGGAACATCTTGTGGATGATGCAACTCCTGCAAGAGATTTCTCAACCAAATCGCCTGACAAGTACAACCTGCCGCTGCGATGTATTCAGCTTCACAGGTAGACAATGCAATCGTGGCCTGCTTCTTTGAACTCCATGATAACACAGCTGTTCCCACATGAAAAGCGTATCCGGAAGTGCTCTTCCGATCATTCACATCACCACCATAGCCACTATCGGAGTATCCGACCAACTTCAACTCTTCTGCAGATGATTACATCAAACCATGATCTCTCGTGCCATTGACATACCTCAAGATCCTCTTCGCTACTGTGAAGTGATCTTGCTTCGGCTCCTCCATATATCTACTAATAACTCCAACTGCATACATGATATCAGGCCTAGTGAAAGTCAGATAGAGTAGACTTCCAACTAGACTCTTAAACAATGTAGAGTCAACCGCTTCATCCTTTGAATTCTTGCTCAGCTTCATCCCCGGATCTGCAGGAGTAGAGATAGCCTTGCTATTCTCCATCCGGAACTTCTTCAGAATCTCCTCCGCATATTTCTTCTGAGATATGAAGATCCTATCTTCACTCTGCTGCACTTCAATGCCTAAGAAGTAATTGAGTTCTCCCAGATCAGTCATCTCAAACTCCTTCATCGTCCTCCTAAACTCTTCAAACATAAGAGGATTGTTGCCAGTGAATATCATGTCGTCAACGTACAAGCACACGACCATGATATCTCCATTCTTCTCCACCTTCGTGTAGAGTGCATACTCGTACGGGCTCTTCATGTACCCGTTCTTCTGAAAGTATGTATCTATTCTTTCATTCCAAACACGAGGCGCTTGCTTCAACCCGTACAACGCCTTCTTTAGCTTGTAAACTTTCTTACTTTGGCCTTTCACTTCATATCTAGGAGGTTGCTGGACATACACATCTTCTAGATTACCATTCAGAAATGCGGACTTGACGTCCATCTGACATATCTTCCACTTATACTGAGCAGCTAGTGCAATGATAAGTCTGATAATATCAATCCGCGCCACTGGAGAAAATACCTCGTCATAGTCCACTCTTGGACTTGTCGATAGCATTTTGCGACCAGTCTTGCCTTATGCTTCTCCACTTCTCCACCCTTGTTCTTATTTACTCTGTAAACCCATTTCACACCAATGGGCTTATGACCTGCAGGAAGAGTGACTAACTCTCAAGTCTCATTCTTCTTAATGGAAGCTATTTCTTCATCCATCGCCTTCCTCCAAGTCTTCTCCTGAGCAGCCTCATCATACGAGTACGGCTCACAATCTGCTAAAAGACAATATAAAGAAAAGTTAGCATGAATCGGCACCGTCTCCTCGTAGATCTCCTCCAACCTTCTCATCCTAGGTTGAGTACTTTTAGAGATTCTCATACTAGTGCTTGCTCCATCAGAACTGCTTATGTTGTTTCTTACTCCACTTGAGTAAGGAGTTGAAGCTCCCTTGAATCTCTGCTCGGTGGTGATGGTGGTTCAGCTACACCATCCGAAGCTTCAGCTTCATGACCATCTTCTTCTTCTTCATCATCATAAAACATCCCCTTAATGCTTCTCTCTTTCTCATCCCAGCTCCAATAACTGTCTTCCTCAAACAAGACATCTCTTGAGATGATCTCCTTCATTGTCACAGGATTGTATAACTTGTAAGTTTTACTCATCGGAGCGTAGCCTACAAATATACACTTTTCGCTCTTGTCATCAAGCTTCTTCCTCTTCTAATCAGGGATGTGAGCATAAGCTACACACCCAAACACTCTCAAGTGTTGCACACTTGGCTTCCATCCACTCCATGCCTCATATGGAGTCTTGAACTTCACACTCTTAGTCAGACATCTGTTCAGCAAGTACACAGCACATTGTACTGCTTCAGCCCAGAACATCTTTGGCAACTTCTTGCCCTTTATCATACTCTTTGTCATGTTCTGTATCGTCAAGTTCTTTCTCTCAGCAACTCCGTTCTACTGAGGCGAGTATGCTGCAGTCAACTGATGAGCAATCCCATGCTCTTTGTAGAAATCATCAAATAACTTAGAGGTGTACTCCCCACCTCTATCAGTCCTGAGCACCATTAGTGGTTGTCCACTCTCCTTCTCTGTCATCGCCTTGAACTCCTTGAACTTGTCAAGGGCTTCAGACTTCTCCTTTAAGAAATAAACCCAACACTTCCGACTGAAGTCATCAGTGAAGGTGATATAGTATTTGCTTCCGCCAACTGAGGCAATGTCAAATGGACAACCAATGTCGGAATGAACCAGTTCAAGCTGTCTCCTTGCTCTTCGAGACTTTCCTCCTTCAATACTCTGTCTCTTCTGCTTGCCCTTCGTACAAGCTTCACAAATATTTTGTGGTGGTAAGATCTTTGGCAGACCTTCCACCATCTTTGCATGTGAAAGAAGCTTCAGACCGCTGAAGCCTAAGTGACCCATCCTGTGATGCCACAACCAAGCCTCTTCTTCTTCTTCAAATCTTACAAGACATGTTGTCTCCTCGACATCCATCCTCAACATAAAGAGACGATTCGTCGTCATCTTTACCTTCGCTACCTCTTTTTCTTGATAGTTTTGCATAGTCAACAAACCATCCTTCAACTGAATGCAGTAGCCTCTCTCCACCAACTGTCCAAGGCTTAAGATGTTACTCTTCAAGCTAGGAACATAAAACACATCATTAAGATACACTTTCTCACCATTGAGGGTGACCACTATCAACCCTTTACCTTCTACCGAGATCTTTGAAGCATCACCAAAGCTAACCTCACCAACACTTGGTTCGAGGTTAGTGAAAAACTCCTTCTCACCACACATATGGTTGCTGGCTCCTGTGTCCAAGTACCATACTTCATTTCTTCCTCCTTCAGCTCCTTTATAAGTTAAGAACATCATTGGATCACCACCAGTGTTTCTTGCTTCAGCATAGTGGTTGGTCTCCTCATTCCTCCTCGGAAGTCTGCAGTCATAACTCATGTGCCCAAACCTATTACAATTGTAACATTGGACTTGGGCCATTCCACTACGGCCTCTGCCTCAGCCTCTTCCACGACCTCTTCCTCTTCCTTCTTGCTCTCTACCTTGAGGTTGCTCCGCCTCTCTCTGGAAGTTCTGATGTCTTCCTCCTCTTCTTCCTTTGCCTCTGCCTTGGTAGCCTCGACCTCGCTGGCCACCTCCTCTTCCTGAACTCTCTCCAAAGTTCAGCTGAGTCTGAAGTGCTTTCTCTAAGCCACTTGACTCTTCATCTTGTAGCATGCGATATTCATGAGCTTGCAGAGAGCCTATATGTTCATCGATAGACATTTGAGGGAGATCTTTTGACTCTTTAATCGCCACCACTATATAGTTGAACCTTCTTGACATCGATCGCAGAAGTTTCTCCATAAAACTCACGTCATCAATCGTCTCTCCGTTACGCTTCATTTCATTTGCAAGCGTCCGCAGACGTGTCACATAGTCACCAGCCTTCTCAGAGTTCTGAATCTTGATAACTTCATACTCTGCTCGGAGAGATTGTAGCTTCACCTTCTTTGCCTTGTCAACTCCTTGCAAGGAGCGTTGCAAGGTCTACTATGCTTCTTTAGAAGTTCTAGCATCCGAGATCTTCTCAAAAGTTGTTTCATCAACCTCTTGATATAACAAGAACAATGCCTTCTTGTCTCTTTTTCTTGCTTCTCTTAGAGTCGTTCTCTGCGCGTTGGTCAATGTCGCCTCTGTTTCAGCAGTTTGCTCTTCATATCCAACTTCCACTATCTCTCATAGTTCCTTTGATGTTAGGAGCACTCTCATCTGGATGCTCCAGTTTCCGTAGTTTGTCTTGATCAACTTGGGAACTTGACTTGGCATAGCATTCACCATCTCCATCGCGGCGTTTTCTTCACTTCTTCTGAATGACTTTCAAGATTCGAAACCTGCCTCTGATACCACTATTGGAAGCGATTAATGGGCACAACACAAGTTAAGAGAAGCAAACAGTTCTTATATTATAACAAAAGATTACAAAATAAGTTACAAACAATTGACTCGACAAGTTACAACTCAACACATGCACACATATTACAACTTCACACTTGACACTTCTAACTGCAACGATGGATGAAACTTCTGTCCGCAAGAGAGTATTCACTAGGATACAGTCCGCAAAACGACACGTGAATAACAGACCGCAAGTGGTTGCCCGTTGCTTTCCTTATGGATGAATATTTCTTGCCTTGGAGTTCGCGCAAGGGAAAAAACTTAATCTTTGAGTCCGCAAAACTTGTCGCAATTATTTGCTCCTGTTTTGTGCTGCTGCACTTTTGACTCTTATGCGGTTAGAGGATCGGAGCCCGCAAATTCTTTCAAAATCATGTGCTTTCGTCGCAATACAGTCTCCATACATTCGTGCCTATTTATAAGCACAGCTCTTCAATAGAAACTTGGCACGTGGCCCTCTATAATTAATGCATTTATTTTCTTTTACACCGCCTTAATTCACGCCATACACTGCAGGTGATTTCTCTCTCCAATTAAATTTTTTTTCTCCTACTTGTTTATCTTGCCACACCAATACATAATATATATCTATACTATTTTAAAAAGAAGTATTATCAAGATGCATTTGACAAGGTATGTGAGACACCTAATGCATTCTAGCCGTCAGATCAAGTATTAAATTCAAGTTTTTTATTTACAAAATTTAAAGCCCAGTGCCAGGTCTCTCACGTTCTCCTCCAAAACCCGATAACCTAGGTACTTCTCCCCCAATGCTTCTCCCCCGCGACCCCTTCTCATTCGTGTCTGACCCCATCGCCACCTCCGCCAAGGCCCGCCACCGCCTGCTACTACCTAACTTCACCCTCATCTCCATCAACGATGAAGGATGCTTTCCAACCCTACCAAATCATCTCCCCGAAAGCCTCTCCATGACACCCTCACCACGCCGCTGCGCCCTGCTCAGTCCCTCTCGCTGCTCGCACGCCGGAACGCCTCCTCTTCGACCAAGCAAGGCTCCAATGAGCGCCATAAGACCTCTCCGCCGGAAAAGCTGCCCTTCGACCGCTCTTCGAACTCTACCACTCCGGCAGATCTAGGTCATTTCTCTATTTTATTTTCATTTTTTGTTTTGTGATTATTGGGAGAATGAATTTCTTTTCACTACATAAAGGCACCCCTGTCTCCATTCTGTGTTTATTTTTTATTTATAGGGTTCTTCGTTTTGGATTTAGTTTAACATTTTAGATTTCATTTAAGACTCCCTTTTAGTGGCTATTTAACGGCTGACAGGGGAGGGCATGGTGGTAGTCATGCGCCATACTTTTACTTTTTTTCTCTCTCGCAATTTCTATGTACTAATTATTTGTTAGTTAATTACATCATTTCATTTTATCTTTTAGCAAGAAATTAACATCAAATTAGTGTATTTGTTTGAGATTGACCATATTCTACAACTTGGTGGTTATTGGATTTTATATGAGCTGCCCATCAATGGGAAAAATATGTAGATGGTTTGTGATAGAAAATATAGGGATTTGTTAGTGGAACAGAATGATGTAGAGGATGTGTTTTTATAAGATTTACGATCCCGTTAATACTTTTAAGATTCCACTATACATTTTAGAAATGAGATTAAGGTGTTCATTCTCATTTACATGTCAATATCATTAAAGTCAAGATTATATGTGAAATATTCTATGTTTAGTTCAGCATAATTACATTTTATAATGTTATTTTGGCAATCTGACTTGTTATTGTAAATAATTTATATGCCTATTTAGGTATCATTTTATAAAGCCAGTTAGGCAATCTGAATACAGCTATTGCATGGCTACATTTGTGAATGATTAAAAGAAACTTAGTTTGATTGCTTCGCCTTTGCTGCCCCAAGATAGATATTATTACACAGAAAATATCCATCCAAAATTTCCAGGCACCCATGCATTTACTCACACATTTTTACCTTCCAAAAGAACTCTATGGATCCACTTCCATATTCTTATACTTTAATTTAAAGTTAGTTCAGTTATCGATTTATAACAACCTATAAATTATTCAAATTTCTTTCGTCCTTTTAGCTCGAAACATACCAATCTTATTGTTTGGTCAATTTAGGGTTGCAAGATTTTTTCCTAACCAAACTATCTATTCAAGGTTTTTAGGGTGAGTGAATTGAAAGTTCCCATTTGAGAGGATTAAACTGAACTATCTTGCCCACGACAAATGTCACACCGACGACAAACGTCTCACCGACGACAAACGTCGCACCGACGACAAACGTCGCAACCGCGACAAACGTCGCACCCGCGACAAATGTCGCCACCCAAGACAAATGTCCACGACAGAGACTACTACTCATACCTGCTGCGACCTCCTCTCTGCCCGAAAATGAAGTTCTCACGATTCACTCCTTGACAACCTCTACCATTACTCCATCCCGCGACATCTCCATTACTCCATCCCGCGACAACCTCTACCATTACTCCATCCCGCGACAAACGGGTAGTTAGCATAGACATGCACGACCAATGTACAACGGAGGCTGGGTGTGCGACAACGGAGGCTGGGTGTGCGAGGGCGGCGAGCATCGTTTGTCGGAAAGAAAAAGGCGAGGCGGGCCGGTGGCGGTTGGTTCCAGTGCGCGACGGAGGCGGGGTTGCGATGACGGCTGGTGTCGAAATCCAAAATGAATTGAAGAACCGAAAACCGTGAATGTAGATCTAATACGAAATCAATTGAGATCTGAAGGGGGAAGTGAAATCGAGAGGGAAGAGTACTGTATATTCACCAGCAATCAGTGCACGACCAATGTACAATGGAGGCTGGGTGTGCGACAACGGAGGCTGGGTGTGCGAGGGCGGCGAGCATCGTTTGTCGGAAAGAAGAAGGCGGGGCGGGCCGGTGGCGGTTGGTTCCAGTGCGCGACGGAGGCGGGGTTGCGATGACGGCGGGTGTTGGAAAGAAAAAGGCGGGGTGAGCCGGCGGCGGTTGGTTCCAGTGCGCGACGGAGGCGGAATTGCGATGACGGCGGGCGGTGTGGATTCCGAATACGGTGACCGCGGGGGAGAAGATGGGCGAGGGTGCAGCGGCGCGGGAGAGAGGGAGCGATACATTTAGGGCACGGGAGGGGCGGCTTTTAAATCATTTTTTTTGCTTTGCGATAGATGGACGGCTGTTGGGCTTAAGATCAATGGTTGAGATTGTTTAGATGTCTTAATTAGCTAGTCAAATAGCATTTATATATATATATATATATATATATATATATATATATATATATATATATATGCATGCCATTAATCATGGTCAAACGTGCAATTTCTCCAACAAAGAGTAGAAATATTGGCAGGATTATCAATGTTGGCAGCATCATTATCCAGCACATTAGACAAACCTGGCGCAGCCGATTTCTCAACTTTCCTCCATTGCCGAGTTGTATGCAGCAATGCATTATTATTTTTAGGCTTTGGCTGTGGTTTCCGCGGGAGCACCAGAGTCCAGTCTGTTGAGATTCGAAGCGGTGCTGAAGTGCAGAATACCTGATGCTGGCACAAATAATAATAACAGAAAACACAAAGGCACAAAAAGAACACCAGAAATAACGTGGTTCCCGCTGAATGGGTACGTCCACGGGCGGAAATAGCAGTCACAATCTCATTCAACACAAAATACACAGTGTTACAAATGGGGATAAATTACCCCTATCCAAAATGAGATAAAAAAAGTGACTCCCGGATACCTGCGGTAAAATGGCCGAAGAAAGAGGAAGTTCCTCACGGCCAAACACGACGGCAACCCAAACTCCGACGGCGACTCTACGACGACGACGTCTTCCTCAAAAACTGCAGCAAGCAGCACCCCCTTTCCAAACCCGGCACAGCGGTGGCGCTCTCCTCCAAAACAGCGGCGACGGCTCTCCAAAGCAGCGGCGGCGGCTCTTCAAAGCAGCGGCGGCGGCGGTCAGAGCAGCGGCAGCGACGATCAGAGCAGCGGCGGCGGCGGTCCTCCTTCAGCGAGAGGCAACGAGAGAGAGAGAGGCCAATGGACAAAGGGGGTACAAGGGAGGAGACGGCTAGGGTTGCGCACAGGAAACAGGGGAAAGAACCGCATATATATAGATTTAATAATTAAACCAAATAAAAAATCCGGTTCAGAATTCTGAATAAAAGTCAGAACTCGCGAGGTTGCAACTTGCTTTTTCGAGGTTGTAACTTTTCTGCCAGAATTTGAAAATTGCAGAAATTCGCCCCTTAAAATTTCCTTGCGCGCCCAGAGGTTTGGTACGATGTTGGGGAGTTAATTGAGGCAAAAACCTAACAAACTCCACCTGCCGAGATAACTCCAACCAACCAAGTTGCTACCAAGAATGATGCAAATCGCATCAACTGAATCTGCTCCCGCCAAGGGCAGATAAAGTTAACTCCTTCAATCTGAGTAGTACACAAACTAGACTGACGTGACTACTCCAGAAATGCTCCACCTGAAGCAAAGGTCTAACTGCTCCACCTCCAGCGGTGGTCTCCCAATGCAAAAGAAAATATCACAGACTCTAGAAATGATGTGCGCGGGGAGAAAAAGGATAAATGCAAACACATCAACAATTGAATGCAGGCAAAACTGATCTCAACATGGATAAAGAGAACCCCTATACGAGCTAATCAGGAAATGTTGATTAGACACACACACTAAGCTCATATGACGAAGGAGTAACAATGAAAGAGCTTAGGTACTATGGTGAAACAAAAGCATTCATACAACGGAGTGATGACCGGAGTAAATAACCCAAAGACAGGTTATAAGAAAGATAACAGGAATAACATGAACATAATGAGGGGAAAGGAAAGCAAGCAACATAGGGAAAAAATGGAACAGGAAGCACGAACATATAAGCGAAAAGTAGAAGAGCAGAGAGAAGGATGACCTAGATGAGGTTATCTCCCACATCCTCAAAGCACAGGGATATGTCAGACTTCCCCTTTTCATCACCAGTGCTCTTCCCTTTATCTTTGTTCTGAAGCTTCCAGCAGTCCTTGATCACGTGACCCTTCTTCTTGCAGTATTTGCAGTATAAATCTGAACTGCCCTTTGACTTAGACTTGCCCCCTCTATCAGAACCAGAATGACCCCGAGAGTATAGAACGGAGTCTTCAGTAACACGAGAACCTGAAGACCGCTTCCGGATGTCATCTAAGAGTAGGTCCGCAGTCACCTCTTCCAAGTCCAAGACGTCCTTACTGTAGGTAAGGGTAGTAACCATGCTCTCATAGAGCTTTGGAAGAGAGTTCAAAAGGATCACTGCTTTGTCCTCTTCATCCACCTGAATATCCATGCTGAGACACTCCGATAACAGTCTGTTGAAACTGTTCAGGTGGTCATGAATAGAGGATCCCTCCTTCATGCTAAACTTGTACAGCTGCTGCTTGAGGTAGATCCGGTTGGGGAGAGACTTTGTCATATAGGTACTCTCCAACTTTGCCCAAATGCCAGAGGCAGTCATCTCTGAAAGGACTCCATATAGCACGTCATCATGTAAGCAAAGCTGTATGGTGGACAACGCTTTGAGATCCATGTCCTCCCATATACGATCAGAAACCTCAACATCCTTACTGGTCTTGCCCAGTAGGGCACGGTGTATGCCTTCTTTTATAAGTAGTGTACGAACTTTGACCTACCATAGACCAAAGTTTTGTTTCCCGTCAAACTTGGCCACAGCACCAGGAATAGACGAAGCCATCGAGAACGGAACGCAGAAACTGCACGAAACACAAAACTTGAGTTGGCGAACTCAGCAGTGCACAACTAAGGGGATAGCCAGCGGACCAACGGTCGTAAACTATCGCACCCAAGTGTACACTCGAGATCGGAAACAACTCGTCCTTTAAACAAAAGTGTCAGCCCGGAACCTCCTCTGATACCACTTGTTGGGATTCGAAGCGGTGCTGAAGTGCAGAATATCTGATGCTGGCACAAGTAATAATAACAGAAAACACAAAGGCACAAAAAGAACACCAGAAATAACGTGGTTCCCGCTGAATGGGTACGTCCACGGGCGGAAATAGCAGTCACAATCTCATTCAACACAAAATACACAGTGTTACAAATGGGGATAAATTACCCCTATCCAAAATGAGATAAAAAAGTGACTCCCGGATACCTGCGGCAAAACGGCCGAAGAAAGAGGAAGTTCCTCACGGCCAAGCACGACGGCAACCCAAACTCCGACGGCGTCTTTACGACGACGACGTCTTCCTCAAAAACTGCAGCAAGCAGCACCCCCTTTCCAAACCCGGCACAGCAGTGGCGCTCTCCTCCAAAACAGCGGCGGCGGCGGCTCTCCAAAGTAGCGGCGGCGGCTCTTCAAAGCAGCGGCGACGACGGTCAGAGCAGCGGCGTCGACGATCAGAGCAGCGGCGGCGGCGGTCCTCCTTCAGCGAGAGGCAACGAGAGAGAGAGAGGCCAATGGAGAAAGGGGGGTACAAGGGAGGAGATGGCTAGGGTTGCGCACAGGAAACAGGGGAAAGAACCGCATATATATAGATTTAATAATTAAACCAAATAAAAAATCCGGTTCAAAATTCTGAATAAAAGTCAGAACTCGCGAGGTTGCAACCTGCTTTTTCGAGGTTGCAACTTTTCTGCCAGAATTTGAAAATTGCAGAAATTCGCCCCTTAAAATTTCTTTGCGCGCCCAAAGATTTGGTACGATGTTGAGGAGTTAATGGAGGCAAAAACCTAACACTGTCATCTAATCCTTCATGTGGATTTCAGTCATCAACATTTTTCTTGGAAGCAGGAACTTCACAGGCCGTGTCTCCATGGTCGGCAAAACCGCACGCTGTGCAAAGCGATCCGATGCCTTCATAGGTCAGTTTTTGGAAGAATTTCCCAGTTTTTGCACTGTTTAACCATAAGCTGCCAATGAGTGGCGTTGAGAGATCACGACGAACGCAAAACATTACAAAGCTGGTTCTCGATCTAGATTTGGTAAACGCATCGATGTAAAGGGGCACACCCACAATGCCAGCAATGCGACAAAGGTTCTTGTCACCCCAAAAACATAAGGGAAGACCCGGCGTTCTAACCCAGGTTGGCACAAGCATGCGTGGGTTTAGAGCTGGGATGAATTTACTTGACCATAAATCGAGCCCGACCTCTCGGCCAGCTACGTGCCAAGGGCCCCCCAACCAAACATAATCCCTGTCCACTCTTTTGCGGAAATTAGCCCCAACAACCCGGCCGACCAACGTATTCTCATAGTCGGCTTCAATACTTGCGGCTTCATCATCATCAAGATTTACAATACCATCATCATAGAAGTCTGATTGCTGAACATCGAGAATGGGGAACTTGGCTGGTATGTTTTTTGACCATACCAGGGGCAGGGGAGCATCTGGACGTGCAGAAGGTTTGCTAGCTTCAGCTGGAACATTTGCAATTTGGGCCGGCCGAATTTCCAGCTGCGGAGCTTTCCTTGAGACACCGCATAAGTTCATGATAGCATCAATAGAGCCCGAGATGAATGGTTTTGCATTGTGGTTGAGCGGGGAACGGTTACCGTTGGTTTGCTGGTCTTGCGTGCGAATAATTGGACTTGCAGAATTTTCAGAGCTTGCAGAAATCTTGGAACTAGCAGAATTTCCAGAGCATTCAGACTCGGATTCAGCATCACTCGCTGAGAATCGTTTAGATTCAGATCTGGACGAACCCAACTCCTCATTCAACGCATCACCATCAAGAGCTTCATTGGCTGACAAGATTACCTGGCTGGAGGTAGCATCCTTACCTGAAAGCGGAAGGTCGCTCTTTAATGGCGGAAGAGTAGAGCTGGAAAACTCCTGCTCAACATTGGCAACCTTCTCTGGAGCAAGAATCTTTCGATTCTTCTTTTTCCCCATGGAAAAAATAGGATTCAAGGGCCGGAGCCCAACGAATAGCACCCAAACGGACGCCAAAAACGCAACAGCACCTCACCTCAGCAGAACGCCGCCACTGGTACTCCGTCCCTGCCGAACACCATCTCACCACAACGCCGCCACCGCTACCACTGCAGGCTGTCCCCCGCACCCTTACTTTCTCTCAGTAGGATGCTCTCTCCAATCACTGCCAAAACTCCCAAGCAATCACTAGAACACTCCAATCAGTAGGATGCTCTCTCCAATCAGGAGAACACTCCCAAGTAAACATTCCCGATAATATAAAGAGCTAGGGGTAAGAAGTACCTATGCTCAAAACTGAGCATATCAGTTGTGCTGCAAGGTTGTCCGATAGCGGCGGTTTGCTGCGCTTCAAAAATTTTCAGTACTTGCGAATTAATGATTCATGCAAAACAAAATAGAAATAGAAATACACATATAAACAGAAATAAGGCACGCAAAACAGGACCAAGTGGTCCTACTTGGGTCGTCTCCCAAGAGCCAAAAGGTGAACTGAATACTTGTATTATAGCATGATATATAAAAATAACATTCAGCATCCAGATGGGCGCCCACAGAAATATAAATGTTTCACAACCAAACCTGCTAAATAAAGTACAATACAATTCCACAGATTAATACAATTACTAGAAAATTAAGAGATGTGGTAGACTCGCTACGCTGCGAACTCTCCTCACTCCTCCTCGCTATCCCTGTCGAGAATCTCGATAGGAGATGGACGACGAGCAGGCGCAGTAGGAGAGGAACGAGCTGGAGGTGGTGGAATATTCAGCCCGCCTCTCACCGCTTGCTGATATATGAAATCTTGCATCCAGAACTGAGAAGCCTCCAAATCAGCTAGGCGCTCTGTTAGATATGGCACGCTCTGCACCTGAGCTGGGTTGTACTAGCGGTTGGTCTTCCCCTCATGCTTCACTGGATGCAGCTGATGCTGCTGCCGACTCTACTGTGGTGGCTCTGCCTCTCTCCGTCTACCCATGGCGGAAGGCTCGGCCGGCTCACCCATATCTTTCTCCTCATCACGTCCTCCAGGCGCATCACCCGACATGATAACAACAAACTTCTGGCAGGTCTTCCTCCTAACCACTCGCAACAAATGGAAACTCACCATGTTGGCCCTGGTGATCATGGAGGGAGCAGTGACCTGCTCCATCGGAGGTAGCTGGCTCTAAATTCCCAAACTCTTCGCGATGAGGGTAATGTAGTAAGCACTCCCGATCGCGCCCACGAGCCCATAAGTGGCCTCGTGACGGAAGAAATGGGCCAGCATATACCCCAGATGAATGGGGTACTGCAGCTGCATGCTATATAGGGAGATCAAATCTTGCTATCCCACCACGTTCTTGCTTAGGGCCCTTGCGGTGAGCGAGTGACAAAGAAGGTGATGCATATACCTCAGAGCAGGGGAGACAATCCTTGTCGATTGTGCTCTTCGGGCGACGTACTTTCCATTCCCTCCAGTCAGAGAACACCAAGCGGCACACGGAGTGATGCCTTCCGGAAATTCGATGCACAACTGCCGAAAGTTAATCCTGGATGCTCAAGCTTCGGTGTAGATGCCAGCATGAATGGAGAGCTCGGGCAAAGAGATGGTGAAGACATTCCCCATCACACGGAAAGAACAAGTTAGCGGGCGGAGGTTATCCGAAGTTGTCCCCCAATCAAATGTTGACAGGAATTCCAGGGTCAGCACCTTATACCAGAGCTCGTCGCACTCGAACAATTTGCTCCAATGGTCGACAGAGTAGAGAAGGAGGACGACCTCCGCTAACACTCCATTGTCTCTGATCGACCAGAGCTCATTCCAATCAACATGCCACTGAGAGAGGAAGGGCTTATCCTTCAAGGAGTTGAAATGTTGGGTGTGCTCGGCCTTGGAAAAAGTCATCATTCTTCCCAAAATTTATGCTGGAGAAGCCGAAGAATGGCCAGGGCGTTGGTATGCCTTCACCACACGGCAGCTTCCTGGTTCCATGGCAGCACAACAAGGATGAAAGAGGCCGAAAATTACAAGAGCTTACCGGATAAGGGGCGGATCTCACCAGAGAAGAGGCAGATCGACGAGGATGGCGCATGCTCAGCGGAACGAAGCGAGAGAAGCAAGGGCACATGCACAATGGTCGGCCGGTTGGGTTTTAAAAGAAATTGGGATGGCCCACGACCGGTGGTTGTGTGCTATTAAATAGTGTACAGGACCAGTGGTCGTGCGCGGAGAAATTTCTCGCGTGCCCTATTTCGCAGTCAAACCCACACTGCTTAACACATGGGTGCACATTGAGCTCATCACGCAGCGGGGCTACCACAACCCTTTCGACAGTAAAATTAAACGATAATTCTAAACTAGAAACAAAAAGCACATATATTTAAAACAAAAGAAATACTAATATTCTAGATTACTGATGGATTTATTGTCTCCCAACAGGACTTATTCAAGGACCACACACTCTCTTAACTGATGGGCATATGAAATTTGAAGTGCACATGCAGTTGTTCAAGTTCACGTTTTGGTAGCGGGTACCGAATCGGCAACAGAACAAATACCCACATACCTGTGTAGTTACACCTATCTTGAACATCAGGTATGGATAGAATAAATGTTGTGAGGCTCGACAAATCTGACTCCACCTGCACCAAATCTCCATCAATGCTAGACTACATTACAGGCCCTTGTACTAAGTGGACCGGTTCCACGATGTGGTCCTGCAGATAAGTAGGTACGAGAGCGGGGTTAGGAAATAAATTAGAAGAATGACAAAAAATAACCTCAATCTTGGGGATGATTCCGGTGTCATCTCCCATCGGTGGAATTGCGGGAGGGTCAACATAGCTGTCTAGGATGGCGTAAGAATGTGCTAGAGCTGTATCCGCCTCGTCCGCACATTGGACTTCTGTACATGGGACCGGGGCAGCAACCTCGACCATGCAGATGTCCTCCTCGACTGGATCTACCATAATGCTACCAACACCAGCTTCTCCCTGTGAATCAACCTGCACAACAGTATCAGAAGCAGAAACAATGTTATGCAAAGTAAAGGATAGAGGAGCAGTGCTCGCTAAAAAGTCAAGCACAGGCACCTCACAACTAATAGACTGTATACAAGATGATATTTGTACATTCGGAGTAGAAACATCTGTGTCATGGTTTAGATTGACTAATGTATCTGTGCGAATACTAGTATTGCTCCCTTCAAAATCTGAAGGTGGCACTAGTACGTACCTGATATGTTGAACGACAAGTGTACCGGTCGCACAAGTAATATAAATGAGCGAATTTACCCAAGTATTGATCTCGAGGGAACATTGTTGGGTACATTGGAAAATGTGTACCTGATTTGGAGAAGCCTCACTTAGCTCAATGATATACATCAAGGTGTATTTGATGTTATTTTGAGTTTATATGTGTAGGTTAAGAATGTGCTAGAATGCAGGAAAAATATTCTAAGTCCATATGTCGACACCTAAGTAAGCTGTATCGACACTTCAGTAAGATTGTGTCGACACTTGGAAATGGTTGTGTCGACACCTCAGTAAATTTTTGTCGACACCGGGAGGCAGTGTCGACACACAGAAATAGTCAGTCGACATCAACTGTGTCGACACCGGGAGGCTGTGTCGATACACAGAGGCAGAGTCGACAACAACTGTGTCGACACCTGGAGGCAGTGTCGACACATGCTATGTTCTTAGTCTACATCAACTATGTCGACACAAAGGACTTGTGTCGAAACAGAGCTGAGTCTAGACCAAGTTGATTACTGATGAATGGTGAAGTGTTTGTGTCGACACAAATAATCAGTGTCGACACATTCTCAAGATGTAGTGTCAAGAAGCTGTGTCGACATCAAGGCAGCTATGTCGACATCACCAAAGGCTGTGTCGACACTTAAGTCACTTGTGTCGACACATATTGACAGATAGTCTCGACACTTTATGACAGACAGACTCAACGCTTTGCTGACAAAGACAAAGGCTCAAAATCTGTTTGATGACTTGACAGCTATGAGTTATAACGAGTTTACTGAAGCTGTCAGACTTATCAGAAGTTAGTTATAACCGGATCAGCCGGTTACCATGGATGAAGTCTATAAATAGATGGATTCAGAAGAAGAAAACAAAAAGAAGTATTATCACAACTAACACAATTAGAGATTGATCTCTGATCAAGAAAGTACAAGTCACAAAGAAGAAGATCTTTGTGTGAAGATCTAAGAAGACATTCTGAAGTGATCATTCACTCAGTTTCAGTCTAAGTTGAATTCAATCAAGAATTCAGAAGTATCTTCAATAGGTTTGGATAGAGAGAGATCCAGCTATTTGAAGACAAGGAGGAGACATTCACAGGTCTCTCAAGAAGCAGATACTGAACAAATCTGTCAGGAAGATTCAGATCTATTTCTGAAGTCTAAGAAGGAAGCTACCAATCAGTTATATTCAAAGGAAATAAACCCAACTAAGTTAAGATTCAAGAAGCTTTGAAGAAAGCTAAGATCAAGTTTATTTCAGGCATCAGCCTCTTCAAGAAGCTGATCAAGAAAGTTCTTATCCCTTCTCTCTCAACAGGGGTAAGAGATTATAAAATTACTTATCAAATTCTGTAGGATATATTCATAGATCTGAGTTGTAAGCCTATTTTATAAAAGTTGAGGTAGGGCTGTTTATGCCTGAGTGTAGGAGAAGGTATTCTCTGAGTTGTAGGCCTTGTAGCAAGGCTGAGGTAGGGCTATTTATGCCTGAGTTGTAGGAGAAGGTATTCTCTGAGTTGTAGGCATTGCGGAAGGCTGAGGTAGGGCTTTTTAGCCTGAGTTGTAGGAATGTGGAGACATTCTGAGTTGTAGGAATCCTTCTGGATTCTGAGCTAAAGGAAGAAGTTAGGCCGACTCTAGCATACTGCTAGATAGGTGAAGGGGGAAAGTGAATGTACCAAGACCTTGGGGAACCACTATAAATCTGTGTGCAATCTGTGATGTGTGTATGATTGTGATTGCTGTGCTGTGTTAGCTATAAATATATCTTATTTATTCAAAGAACTGTAGTTATATTCTGCCTTAAGTTAAATCAAGGAAAAGTACCTATTCACCCCCCTCTAGGTGTTTAGGTAGTCTTGAAAGTAAAACTATCAAGTGGTATCAGAGGGAGGTTCCTCAAAGAAGGACTTAACAGTCTGAGTTAGATCCCTAAGACAGAATCAAGAATCAAGAAAATGGATTCTGGAGAGAATCACAAGAAATTTGGGTCAATGAAATTACCCATCTACAGGAAAGAGATTTTTGGAATCTTGAAAGAAAGGGTTAGGTTATTTATGGAGGCCTCTGACCCAAGGATATATATCACAGTAAAAGAAGGTCCATATATCCTAATGAATGTGTCTGTTCTAGATGCAAATCAAAGAACTCCTAAAGATTTTTCTGAAATGACCAAGGATGAGATTATATTGGTAACTATGGATAAAAGAGCTCAGAATATCATAGTGAGGCCATAGATGATTCTACTTTTCAAAATTTGATTCACTGTAAAACCTCCAAGGAAATGTGGGACACTTTGATTGTCTACATGGAGAGTTCTGAAGAAGTTAGAGAAGACAGAAAGTCTATGCTCAATCAAGAATATGAGAGTTTCAGACAAGGGAAGTCTGATAGCATATCTGAATGCTACAAGAAATTCTAAAGGATAGTGAATGAACTAATGTCCTATGGAAGGGTCTTTAGTACTTATGAGCTGAATGACAAATTCCTAAGATACTTGACAAAGGATTGGGATACTAAGATTTGTGTCATTAGAGAAGTGGCCAAACTAGCAGACATTTCTCCTCCAACCTTATTTGAAAAGTTGCTATCATATGAAATGCAACTAATGGCTAGGAAGGAGGAAGAAAGAAATTCAAAAGGAGAGCATAGAGAAAAGTCAGTGGCCTTCAAGGTTGAAGCCACTAGAAAGAGCAGGAGGATGTCTCCATCACCTCCTAAGGAAGTTGCTGAAGTTATCTCAGAGAATTCAGACAATCAGAACTCAGATAGCAGTGATTCAGATGCAGATTTTGCTGCCTTTACAAGGCAGTTTCAGAGGTTCTTGAAGAAGAAGCTATGGAAGTCAAGGCACTCCACATCACAGCCAGTTGATGACTACTATCAAAAGAGAAAATCATCAAGAAAGGAAAGGAGCAGGTCTAAGCCCTGCAAAGCTACAACATCAAAAATTGTTTGCTATTGCTGTAATAGGCCTGGGCATGTAGTGGCTGAGTGTCCAGAAAAGAGGAAGGAGTCAGCAGACAAAAAGAAGACTCAACAAAAGGGCAAGAAGGAGAAATCCTTTGTTGCTAAGAAGGATAAGAGTCTTACAAATCAATCCTCCTCAGAGTCAGAATCTGAAGCTGAAGCATATATTGGACTGTATGCAGCTAGTGAAGAAGAGGAGTTTATGCAATTACTGGACTCCATCAATGAACAAGAAGACCATCAGTGCATGAGACTGATGGCTGAATCAGAAGACAACAAGTGCTAGGATCAGTCTGGTCCAAGTAAGGTACAAAGTAATTCTAGAATTTCTGATTACAGTACTGGTTCAGAGTCAGATACATCTTCATCAAGTGATAAGGATGGATCAAAATCTGAAGGAGATATTCATCATTTGATAGATGAATATGGGGACTTATTGCAGGCACTTAAGAAAAGAAAAAACCTGGCCAAAAATCAGGCTAAGGAAATTGCAGATCTTAAGATGACTGCATCTGGTTTAGAGAAAGAATTGGATCAACAAATGAATAAGGTTGCCAAGCTGAAAACTATTACTGTTATTCAGATGGGTACAATCACATATAAAAATGATCTAATTAAAAGTCTGAAAGTCAGACTTCAAGTAGAGAATGATTTGGTGGCTAGTTACTCTAAGCCAAAATCAGTCTTACCCTTAATAGATGAGTTTGTGGCTCAAAAGGGTAAGGCTGGAATAGGCTATAAAGGTAATACCAGGGCTGCCCATTTCAATAGAAAGAGCAAAGCCTCTGTTCAGCCATTAAACTTTAAAGTCCCTTTTGTTTTTAGAAAGGTGCATGAGCCTTCTAACAAGTATGATCTTGAAAACATTCATGGTCATAATAAGACTGATGTTCTGAATAACAAGGGTGTTAATGCCAATAAGTCAGCCCATGTTCATAAACCCCATGGTTATAAGAAACAAGTGGGTGTAGCTGCAGCAGCACCAGCACAAAAAAAAAAATTTTCTGCCAAAAATGTATCTAGACCTAGATACAACAAGTATGAATGCTGGTACTGTGGCAAGACAGACCATTTTGCCTTAGACTGCTGGCATAACATAAGTGTCAGGAAGAACAACAGTCTACCAGTTAGAAGAGTTGCTGGTAGTTTTGATATGTATGGTGCTAACTTGAACCAAGGACCCAAGACTTACTTGGGTTCTAAGGGAAAGTAATTCTGTATTGCAGGAAAGTCCAAGTTGCCATGCCCCTATATGGTACTTGGACAGTGGATGTTCCAAGCACATGACTGGAATAAAGGGGCTACTGAAGGAGTACACACCTATCAAGGATGGGCCTACAGTAATCTTTGGTGGATTTGAAAGAGGAATCATCAAAGGATTTGGTAACATTTCTTCCAACCAAATTACCATCACTCAAGTGGCTTATGTAAAAGGTTTGAAACACAACCTGATAAGCATAAGACAGCTGAGTGATCTAGGATATGACATTTCATTTGTTAAGAACGGATGTCATATCAAAAGGTCAAGTGATCAAAAGATCATTTTGACAGGATATAGAAAGAGAAATGTTTATTATCTTGATTTTGGGTGCGAGAACAAAGGTTCTCCTATTTGTCTTGTAGCTGATGAGAAAGTATCTCATTGTGTCAAATGGCACAAGAGGCTGGCTAATCTTAACTACAAGACAATTGGACAACTCTTTAGTAAAGTGTTACTGAGGAATGGTCCTCAAGTTAAGTGTATAAAGGAAGGGATATGTTCAGCTTGTCAAAAGGGCAAGCAGACAAAATCCTCCTTTCATAGCCTTGAAAACAAGGATTCAGTGAGGTGTCTATACCTCTTACATATGGATCTTTTTGGTCCTATGCCAGTTCATAGTCTAGGTAGGAAGGTCTACACTTTTGTGGTTGTAGATGACTATTCTAGATATTCCTGGGTGTTCTTTATAAGACAGAAATCTGAAACCCTAAGTGTTTTACACAGTTTTGTCAGACAAATTCAGAATGAACTAGACAGTACAGTGGTCAAAATCAGAAGTGACCATGACACTGAATTTCAATCTGAAAGTATGACAAGATTGTGTGAAGAGTTTGGGATTTTTCAAGAATTCTCCTCACCTAGAACACCTCAGCAAAATGGTATTGTTGAAAGAAAGAATAGGACATTGATTGAAGCTGGTAGAACTCTATTGAGTGACACTTCTCTCCCAGAATATTTCTGGGCTGAGGCAGTAAATACTGCATGTCATGTGCTCAACAAGGCTTCTATCACCAAGTACCACAACAAGACTCCCTATGAGATCATGAAAGGTAGAAAACCAAATCTATCCTATTTTAGAATCTTTGGTTGCAAGTGTTATATCCTTAACAATGGCAAGTCTTATTTAACTAAGTTTGCTGCCAAATCCCAAGATGGGATATTTGTTGGGTACAACAACAATAGTAAGGCTTATAGAGTCTACAACTTGATTACTCAGGTTGTAGAAGAATCTGTACATGTTGTATTTGATGAAACAAGATTAATCAACAGTGAGTTGCCTTGTAGTTCATGTAGTCCAACAGGTATAAGCAATAGAATGGACAAGCTTTCCATTGCAGAAGGCTCAACTACAGATGAAAGTATTGGAAAATGATGGCTACTGTCCAGGGGGAGTACAAGACTCTCTAGAAGCTGTTGACAACCAAGAGGTGCCGCATAATGAAGAAACTGGAGGTGTTTAGCCAGAAGGAAGTCAACCTCCAGCTGTAAGACATCTAAAGGATCATCTAGCAAATCAGATAATTGGTGATCCAAGACATGGAGTGCAAACCAAAAGTAGAAATCTGAATACAGTCCTGCACTCAAGTTTTCTATCTCAATTAGAGCCAAAGAAATTTGAAGAAGCTATCTAAGACCAACACTGGATTAATGCTATGCAAGAGGAGCTTAATCAGTTTAGAAGATGTAAGGTCTGGGAGTTGGTTCCTAAACCAAAAGACCACAACATCATTGGTACAAAGTGGATTTTTAGGAACAAGTTGGATGAGAATGGAGTTATTATGAAGAATAAAGCAAAATTGGTTGCAAAAGGATATAGACAGGAAGAGGGAATAGACTTTGATCAAACATTTGCCCCAGTAGCAAGACTGGAAGCAATCAGAATGTTCCTTGCCTATGCAACATATCAAGGCTTAAGGGTATATCAAATGGATGTGAAATCAGTATTCCTGAATGGTGATCTAAAAGAAGAAGTCTATGTAGAGCAGCCATCAGGTTTTGTAGATTCTCTTAAACCTGGTTATGTCTATAGACTTAGGAAAGCATTGTATGGGTTAAAGCAAGCCCCAAGGGCTTGGTATGAAACCCTATCTACTTTCCTTATTGAGAACAAATTCTCAAGAGGTAAAATAGACAAAACTCTATTCCTAAGGGAATCTAAAGGGAAGATAATCTTAGTTCAGATCTATGTAGATGACATAATTTTTGGGTCTACAGAGAACAACCTTTGCAAGAAGTTTGCCAAACTTATGCAAGGGAAGTTTAAAATGAGCAGTATGGGAGAACTTAAGTTCTTCTTGGGACTCCAAGTAAGATAGACTGATGATGGATTGTCCATATCCCAGTCTAAGTTCACTAAGGAGTTAATTAAGAAGTATGGTATGGAATCATCCTCCACCATGAGAACTCCCATGGGAACAAGTATGCTTATATGCAAAGATGATGCAGGTAAACCTGTAGATGAGTCCTTGTATAGAGGAATAATTGGTTCTCTATTATATCTCACTGCTAGTAGACCAGACATTATGTATGCAACATGTGTCTGTGCTAGGTACCAAACATGCCCTAAAGAATCACATTATACTGCAGTCAAGAGGATTTTGAGATATCTAAAGGGCACACCTAATCTAGGCCTTTGGTACCCTAGGAATGGAGATTTTCTACTAACAGGTTATTCAGATGCAGATTTTGCAGGCTGTAGAGAAGATAGAAAAAGTACTACAGGTACATGCCAATTCCTGGGAGGAAGATTGATATCTTGGAGTAGTAAAAAGCAGACTAGTGTGGCAATATCCACAGCTGAGTCTGAATATGTGGCAGCAGGAAGTTGCTGTGCACAGCTGTTGTGGATTCAACATCAACTAAGGGACTATGGTATTC
This sequence comes from Platanthera zijinensis, assembly GCA_039513925.1. Classification (NCBI taxonomy): domain Eukaryota; kingdom Viridiplantae; phylum Streptophyta; class Magnoliopsida; order Asparagales; family Orchidaceae; genus Platanthera; species Platanthera zijinensis. The sequence continues at coordinate 28,543,035 of CM077091.1, read as the reverse complement.
AAGTAAGTAGAACACCTTTATTGTGTGATTCTAAAAGTGCCATTTCTATTACAAACAATCCTGTTTCACATAGTAGGACTAAACATATAGAGATAAAATACCATTTTCTTAGAGAACATGTAGAAAAAGAAGACATCTCATTAGAATTTGTTAAAACTGATTATCAAATTGCAGATGTATTTACTAAGCCTCTAGATGAAACTAAATTCAATAGATTTAAAATTGAATTAGGAATGCTGAGCATAAGTTAGTTTACCAAAAATTGGCTAAGTAAAATTGTGTCAACACATTCAGTAATAAAGTGTCGACACAGAAAATTTATGTCGACAATTCAGGGAAATTGTGTCGACACAGAGTAAATGTGTCGACACCCAAGGGACAAAGAGTCGACACATCCAGAAATGTAGTGCTGACACAACCAGAGTAATGGTGTCGACACTTACAGATTTTGTGTCGACACTTATAATAAGATTCAACACAGAATTTCTGCTGAACTACTAAGTATCTCCTGTGTCGACATATCATTAATTGGTGTCGACACATAGTAGTCAGCGCCGTGGTCGAGATAATAGAAGTTTGTGTCAACACATTCCAACAGTGTCGATACTTTTAGACAGTTTTTGCCCGCCTTTTGATCTTCTTTGATTAGAAGGGTATAAATAGGTTAAGAACTTATTCTGTCGACACGCTCACCAGGGTTTCGAGATAAAAACCTTGTGTCGACAAACTCTCTCCTCTCCAATCAAGCTTTCTCTTCATTCCAATGGCGCTCAAGGTTGAAGACAACGTCAATGAAGGATATTAGTTGGTTAGGCATGCATTCGTCTATGCCGACTTAGAGATCAAACAGGTCATTTCACTTCTTGTAGAAAACGGATTAGAATATCTTGTCTCTGAACCTTCAAAGATATGGAAGAAGGAAGTATTTGAGTTCTATACTGCTGCTTCAATGGACTCAACTGGCTTGAAAATCAAATCCACTGTTCCTGGAGAAAAAGTCAAGCTATCTCAGAAAAGGTTGAACAAGATTCTCCATCTTCCTAGAATACAAGATGAGGAAGAGGTCCTAGCCTCAAGAACCAGGGAGGCGCTTCAATGGTGTGGATTGGATCCAACCATAAAGATAGGATCTGCAATCAACAGAAAAGGCATGAATCATCAGGGGAAATTCCTATTTGAAATTGTAGGAAAAGTGATCTTATGCAAACCAGGTGGCCATGATAGGATATCAGCCTATATGTTAAGCCTGATGACTAGGGTGATCTTTAAGATTCAAATAAATTGGTCTGCAGTACTGTTTGATAAGATTAAAGAAGGAATCAAGAAGCCAAACTTGGCTTGGATCATGAGTCTGTACCTGGCTGGAATAATTCCAGAGGTAATGCAACAGCTTCCTGGATCAAAGATAAACCACATGAGGAGAATGGACATAAGGTTATTCTCCAGATGGAATAGAGTTCTTTCTAAGGAGATGCCTGAGCATGGTCATGAAGATGCACAAGACTAGGAAGAGCAAGTTAGAGCACAAGTTCAGGATCTGACTGTGACTACCCAAGTCCAGGAAGAGATTATATCTACACAGGTGCAGGGGGAGCCAATTACTGCACATTTGCAGGGGGAGACACATTCAGAACAAGTGCAAGAAGAAGAAAGAATCAATTTATCAGAGGACATTGTTCCTCAAACTGATCATGATATTTCTAGTATAGCAGCTGCTGCTGCTGCTGAGAAAGTACAATCTCCTACTCTCACACAATGAGAATTTACTCTTGAAGAGCTGTTTCCTGATATTGGAGGTGAAAAAGATAAAATGGAGACAGTAAGATTTGAGGGGGAGCAAGTAAGGGTTGGGGGGAGCAGGTTGATATAGAGGAAGAGCAACAAGTAGCTGAGAAAGAAATTTCTTCCACTTCTCAAGAGAGAGTTTATATTGAAAGTTCTTCAGAGTCTGAGCATGAAGAAGTCAGGGAGGCCAAGAAAAGAAAACATATCATCTTTAAGAGAAAAAGTCAAAGCTATAAGAAGGCTCTCCAAACAACTAATTCACATTCTACTCCTGAGCTTGATTACAGCAAGTACTTGGTTGACTTACAAGTAAAATATGATGAGCAGAGATTGCTTCTAGAAAAATATGTGGATGAAAGCCAAAAGGCTCTTCAATTTGATCTGACACAAGATATAAAATCTATAAGATTTGAAGTTAATCAGAATAAAAAAGAGATGACAGATTTCTTCCACAAGAGAGGCAATGCTGTGGTATTTCTTGCCAAGCAACAAGAAGAAATAAAGAAGCAAGTGGATGAGATGGCTGTCAAACAAGGCTATGTCCTTGAAAATCAAATAAGAATGAATAAAAATCTGACAGAATCTCACAATGTGATTGCTACTGAGTTAACAATTGCTGTTACAGAAATGACTGCTGCAAGGGCTAAAGAAATGATAAGAAGCTATAAGCTGCCCTAGAATCAGTTAAAACTGCCATCACTTCATCTCAAAAGTTAATTAGTGACAAGCTTCAAAAGCTAAAGCCATTCTTTAAAGATGGAATCAATTACCTGGATGGACAAATAAGATTTCAGAAAGAGGACTTAAGAGATAATATAACCAGAGAAGTCATAAAGGGGGAGAGGGTATTAGTCTATGCTGGATCTGATCATGCCAAATGGGTAACCAACAGCATAAGAGCCACTCTGGGATATCCACCCTTGTGTGATGATGATAATATGGCTGAGTCAGGGGTGCAACCAATTCTACTTGAAGGTTATCAACCTGAGATTGCCTAAGTCATTTACCCTCCTGCAGATATTGAAATGGTACATCAACAAGTTGAGTCTATGTACAACCCTCCTCTACCAGTTATAAATGTTATTATTGAAAAGGTTGATATGCCAGAAGCTGGTCTGAAAGCTCAACAAGATGCTCTATTATCAAAGAAAAGATTTAGAGAGCAAGCAGAATTAAAGCCAGACTTTGAGCAGTGGAGCCCCACTTCAAGGAATATCATTTTAACTGCCTGGAAAGTTGTAAAAGATCAAGTACATGAAAGGGGAAAATGGTACAATGAGCAAGAATTGCAAAAGTATGAAGCTAGGCAGGAGGCCATAGTTCAACACATGAGAAAGGCTAAGATGAATAAGCTACCTCCTGATACTCAGGAACCTAGCAAGTATTTCCCCAAGCCCTTTCATTATTTTGAAAGGCAAAGGATCAAGGCTTATGCACAAAAGAAAGCTGAGTTGAAAGGCAAGAAGCCTATTGAAGATACAGAACCTATTGTGCAGGCTCAGATTAAATCTGGCAAAGGGATTGTCATCAAGGAGCCAGTCCAGCCTTCGTCTAAGTTTTACTAGTTTTTGTTCAAGAACTATGTAATTGTTAGTTTGTTAAAGAAATCAATGTAAATAACTTGTAACAAAACATTTTTGAGTTAATATACAAAACATTGTTCTGTGATCATTCTCTTTTACATCTTTATTCTGTGATGTAACAATGATATGTGTTTTGTTATAGTACCCTGTAATATAATGCTTATATACATCATCAGGTTTATTTTCTAAGTGGTGTATATCATTGGCTAAAGGGTTATGACTTCTCCAAATAGGGGGAGATTGTTAGGTACATTGGAAAATGTGTACCTGATTTGGAGAAGCCTCACTTAGCTCAATGATATACATCAAGGTGTATTTGATGTTATTTTGAGTTTATATGTGCAGGTTAAGAATGTGCTAGAATGCAGGAAAAATATTCTAAGTCCATATGTCGACACCTGAGGAAGCTGTGTCGACACTTAAGTAAGATTGTGTCGACACTTGGAAATGGCTGTGTCGACACCTCAGTAAATTTGTGTCGACACTGGGAGGCAGTGTCGACACACAAAAATAGTCAGTCGACATCAACTGTGTCGACACTGGGAGGCTATGTCAACACACAGAGGCAGATTCGACAACAACTGTGTCGACACCTGGAGGCAGTGTCGACATACGCTATGTTCTGAGTCTACATTAACTGTGTCGACACACAGGACTTGTGTCGACACAGCTGAGTCTAGACCAAGTTGATTGCTGATGAATGGTGAAGTGTTTGTGTCGACACAAATAATCAGTGTCGACACATTCTCAAGATGTAGTGTCAAGAAGCTGTGTCGACATCAAGGCAACTATGTCGACATCACCAAAGGTTGTGTCGACACTTTAGTCACTTGTGTCGACACATATTGACAGATGGTCTCGACACTTTATGACAGACAGACTCGACGCTTTGCTGATAAAGACAAAGGCTCAAGATCTGTTCTATGACTTGACAGCTGTGAGTTACAACGGGTTTACTGAAGCTTTCAGACTTGTCAGAAGTTAGTTATAAACCGGATCAGCCGGTTACCATGGATGAAGTCTATAAATAGATGGATTCAGAAGAAGAAAACAAAAAGAAGTATTGTCACAACTAACACAATTAGAGATTGATCTCTGATCAAGAAAGTACAAGTCACAAAGAAGAAGATCTTCGTATGAAGATCTAAAAAGACATTCTGAAGTGATCATTCACTCAGTTTCAGTCTAAGTTGAATTCAATAAAGAATTCAGAAGTATCTTCAAGAGGTTTGGATAGAGAGAGATCCAGCTATTTGAAGATAAGGAGGAGACATTCATAGGTCTCTTAAGAAGCAGATACTGAACTAATCTGTCAAGAAGATTCAGATCTATTTCTGAAGTCTAAGAAGGAAGCTGCCAGTCAGTTATATTCAAAGGAAATAAACCCAACAAAGTTCAGATTCAAGAAGCTTTGAAGAAAACTAAGATCAAGTTGATTTCAGCCATCAGCCTCTTCAAGAAGCTGATCAAGAAAGTTCTTATCCCTTCTCTCTCAACAGGGGTAAGAGATTATAAAATTCCTTATCAAATTCTGTAGGATCTATTCATCGATCTGAGTTGTAAGCCTATTTTATAAAGGCTGAGGTAGGGCTGTTTATGCCTGAGTGTAGGAGAAGGTATTCTCTGAGTTGTAGGCCTTGTAGCAAGGCTGAGGTAGGGCTGTTTATGCCTGAGTTGTAGGAGAAGGTATTCTCTGAGTTGTAGGCCTTGTGGCAAGGCTGAGATAGGGTTTGTTAGCTTGAGTTGTAGGAATGTGGAGACATTCTGAGTTGTAGGAATCCTTCTGGATTCTGAGCTAAAGGAAGAAGTTAGGCCAACTTTAGCATACTGCTAGATAAGTGAAGGGGGAAAGTGGATGTACCCAGACCTTGGGGAACCACTATAAATCTGTGTGCAATCTGTGATGTGTGTATGATTGTGATTGCTGTGCTGTGTTAGCTATAGATATATCTGATTTATTCAAAGAACTGTAGTTATATTCTGCCTTAAGTTAAATCAAGGAAAAGTACCTATTCACCCCCCCTCTAGGTGTTTAGGTAGTCTTGAAAGTAAAACTATCACACATAGTAAGGGGGGAGTTAATATCGAGGAGGACTTGAGATTAAATTCCTTAGGTTGGAGTTAACTAAGGGGGGTTTTTATAATTGTGAAAAAATAAATAAAAATGCTAACAAACTACTCCTATGCAACGCCGCTATGCGATACTTCGCTAGGCTGGATGGAAGACTAGTCAGGCCACTATACACCGAATCACTGGGCGGATGGACAAGTAGGCTTGCGGAATGAGGGTCGAGAGCACCTCTTCGCTACGTACGCCACTAGCAATTGCTAGTGCGACAAAAATTGATGGTGGCGATGGATGGAAATGCGGGCGCAACTCAAGAAACTAAAGAAGTAAAGCATTATAGAATCACATAGACATGAATCCAATAAATCATACAACTAAAGTGCACATCATCAATATGAATAGATTTAAACACCAATATTCAGCAAGAAAGCAAGTACAAGTCAAGAGATCGACCGAATCTGAAGGCTTGTTGAGGGGTCGCGGAAGGAATCGCCGGGCTGTTAATCCGCGCCCAAGCTCGGCCCTCAACTATTTCTGGGGTAGAGAAGGGCTTTCACTACCTTCCAATGGACCCGTCTTCTTCATATCACGATGTAGAAGAAAGTTGCAAGCTTCCCTTTGCTTGATAGGATGCAACGTCAAACCATGAAATATAGCTCAAGAGATGAAGGAGAAGGCCGATAGCAAGCGCCGGCAAGGTGTAGGCTTCGTGAGCATGGCCGGAGCTTCTCTCCTTGGTGGAAGATGGAGGATGGAGGTGGAAATAAGGAACTTTGCCCTAAAAGGTGCTGGAATGATGGGAAAGATGTTGTATGAAAATGGCAGGAAATCTGCGCTTAAATAGAAAAAGGTTAGAAAATTGGTCACGCACGGTCTGGCGCACGACCGTGCGTGAACTGTGTGATTTTGGCGCGCAGAAAATGGCTTGAGGAAGAGATGCATTGACCCGTGAATTTCCTCGTGAACAGGCGCTTTCGCCCGTGCATGAAGGAAATCGCACGGGTAGACACAGAGCGCAGGAAATCAATATTGTACAAGAAAACTGTGCGATTTACTCACGCACGGGCGCTTCCGCCCGACGTGAAGGAAAACACATGATTAACCACAGAAAGCAGAAACTCAAAGAAAAATATGCAGACCGTGTGATTCCTTCTCGTACGGTTTGGCCTAAATCGTGCGGGAACAAAAAACATGGGTAGCTACAGAAGTCCCCAGAATTGCTGTGTGAAACGCACGATTGCCAAGTGACTATGCGAGAATAAATTCACACGACCGTGCATTTTGCACAGAAATTAGAAAATAAAACTGGGACATTCCGACTACCTGCATAACAATGAATCCAACTGGAGCACAAACTCCCAACAATAAAGCAAAGCATAAAATAAGCTAAAAGGACCATCGGGAGCACCATGTGCATACCCCTAACTAAAGAATGTGCAATTGCACACTCATGGGCTAAAACAATGCACTTTTGGTGAAGTGAAGCCCTAAGCAAAAATATAACATTTCCAATTGAAAAAGTAGTGCACATGCAAGAAAATAAGCCCAGATGATTCCTAAAACCCCTATATAAATCGGACTCATCACACCCCTAGACTTACCTATTTGCACGTCCCGAGCAAACCAAATCTATGCAGACTGAAAAAATGACTTAACTAACATAGAAATTGTGTTAAGGAATACCATGCGAAGTCGCATGCTCGTACGCATACAAATATAATAGAGGGAATTTCTAAGTATGCAAAATAGTTTACATTTTTCACAATGCGTATCAAAATTTTATTATTACTCAAAAATGGAATCATGGTGAATCTTCAAGTCACGCATAGGAAGAAAGTAGGCTAGCCACTGAGGTGAGCTTTGTCAAAGACCGGGGCTCAGGATCACCTCCAAAGGAATCCACCAATGTCGGGGACCATACGATTGCCCGTTCACACTCTCTCCACAACACTAGTTCGACTCAAGCATGAATCCGTAGGACTTTAGGATAATCATGGGGCTTGGGTTTCAGTGAGGTAAACAAAGATAAATAGGAAGGCTATGCACCTAACCCAAATGAGCTATCATAACAAGAATCCATCTACTAACCAAAATACACGCGGTTACACTACACCCCCAGACTTAGCTTTTAACATATGGGTGCGTTCACCGCCTGCTCCAAATACAACCACATCTCATAGGATTTTCAATCATGCTTTTTTTTACTTTTGATTTACACATATATTTTTCTCAAATCATTTTCTTTTCTTTAAACAGTTTCAGCAAATAGATGCTTTAGATCACATCCACATATTCATAATGAATATCAACGCATCAACACCCTAACCTGAAAATGTAAAACACTAAAGCTCGACTTGGGTGTGTGACTAGGATTGGTTATGAGGCTTTGTTGAAATAATGGTAGTGCTGAATCAAAAGAATGGGTAGGCACAATGGGGCTAGCAAGATAAGATGTTAGGAACGGTACAAAGCTCAACCAAGCCAAAATGATGGCCTACATCACACTCACGCTAGACTAACCATGCACCAATGCTTCGAGAGTAGCTTAGGGCAAGTTCTTAGCCATCGAGAAAGATGATCCTTCCTCCCGACTCGAGCAAAACGAGTCTAGTGATGGCTACACACTTTCCTACACTACCATATGATTCACACTGGATTCACCAATTTTTGAGTAGAATAAAAAGTATTTATGCAAATAGCAAAATATAAAACTATAAGCATACAAAAAAAATTAAATATACTCTAATTTCTACACGAGATGAGAGCACTCGATTAGGAGCACTACAGGAGTCAACATTTTACTCTGTCTCACAATTTTATGCCAACACAATCATTTTCCCAAATCATACAAAAGAAACAAGTTTAACTCACAGCACGCTAATAGCTAAGCACACGCTCATGTGGGTGCAGTGGTATGCGATGCAATGAACTAATCAAAATAAAACAATAAAAGCTTCTAGTATGTACATGAAATGTGCGCGTGCACAAGGTAACAAATAATTACTCTCCCCCAGACTTAAACTAAACTACACAATATATGATATTGAAATTAAAATCAGATAGAGACGAGGGAAGAGGTTACCCAATGTTTAACCAATGAGCAAACCAGAAGACGCGTGAAAAACCTGAAGCAGGTCCACCAAACGAAGAATCACAACCCCGCCAATACAAAGTTGCCAAGAATACCTGCAGGGGTGAGCTCCGCAAAAACAAAAGAAAAATATACGATATACAATGAAATACTAAACTAAGATAGACATGAAAAATTAAAAGTGCAGAAAATGAAAGATAAATACTGGGGTTATTGTCATCCCATCACATATTCGAAAGCCGAAAAGTCCTAACTAATGGGCATATGAAAAGAAAAGTGCACAGGCAACTGGCCTAATATCCGTTGCGGTAACAAGTACCGATACGGAGATAGAGCAGTTACCCCTCTACCTACACAATAATACCTTCCCAACATAGGTAGAGGAAATAGGAAATAAGAGGAGGAGAAGCGCTGGTCCTCACTCATCTTATCACAACATAAATCCTTGCATAGCAAGGCATCATCAACCACAACTGTTTAGGAAGCGATGAAAACGGCATGAGCACCAGGCTCATCGTCATCCCAACGTACCCATGGAGACTCAACCCGCACAGGCTCAGATAGAGAAGGGGGATCAAGTAATAAAAGAGAAGAAGAACTAAAATAATCAGAATTTGGAAGAGTGATCCCGGTATCACTCTCAGCAAGATTTGAGCAGCGATCATTGTCGGTATCATGCGAGTCGTATCGGGGGAATCTAAGAACTCGAGGTCCACGGTGGTAAGGGGAACGACCTCGTCCAATAAGGAAGTGCAAACCTCCGCATCGGAAAGGGAATATTCCTCATCCCACCTTGGTGCAACCTCAGGCACCGAATCATCCAAAAATACGGCATCATCAGCCGACTCACAAGAAAAAGAAATAACACAATCCAAAAAAAATTGTGGAGGGGCAAGGCTCCTCTCGAAATCAAGTATAGAATGAGCAGGCCCCATCACAAAATCATTCGCTGACGCCACCCCGTCGACAGGAACAATCTCTTCGTCCCATACAGGAGCGCCCATGGATTCCTGATCCTCTTTTTGCTGGCTAGCATAAGAGTGATCGTCATCACTCAATGGAAGCTCGTAAAAAGGGAGCGAGGGACCCATGAAGGATCAGTATGCAGCGAGAGATTCTTCGGTAATCTCAACGGGCAAAGAACGAGCAAGGTGCGCTATGTCAGTGTATGGGACAGGCAACACCCTTGTAGGCCTGTCCACAATAGTCTTCCGCAAACGGGAGGTGGTTGCGCACACGTCCATAGAGGGAGAAGGCTCGCACAGACGAGGGAAATCCTTCACCATGTAGCCTACACCTTGACATAGCACACACCGAATACAATGCTCAACATTCATATCAGCCATGACATCGATGCATCGGCGTAAAGCGTCAAGTAGACTGCACTCAGCTACAGAATACATTGCAAATAAAAATAATTACCCAAAAGAGCTACACAGCTAGAATAAAAATAGCACAGATCTGCTATCTAAACCAAAAATAAGAAAAAGGCAAAAATAAATAAGCAAAATAAAAATAAAAATTCTATCAACTAAAGCAAAAAGAGAAACATGAAATGTACAAATGGAAAAGAGCTTCGATCTACTATCTCCCTCTCCAAAAACTCACACGAATGTGTTTCCCGGCAACGGCGCCAAAAACTAGATACGTTGAACAACAAGTGTACCGGTCGCACAAGTAATATTAAATGGGTGAATTTCCCCAAGTGTTGATCTCGGGGGAACACAGTATGGGGGGAGTTAATATCGAGGAGGACTTGAGATTGAAGTCCTTAGGTCGGAGTTAACTAAGGGGGGTTTTGATAATTGTGGAAAAATAAAGTAAAACGCTAACAAACTACTCATATGCAACGCTGCTATGCGATGCTTTGCCAGGCGGGAAGGAAGACTAGTCGGGCCGCTATGCACCGAATCACTGGGCGGATGGACGAGTAGGCTTGCGAAATGAGGGTCGAGAGCACCTCTTCGATACGCACGCCACTAGCAATTGCTAGTGTGGCAAAAATGGATGGTGGCGGTGGATGGAAATGCGGGCGCAACTCAAGAAACTAAAAAAGTAAAGCATTACAGAATCACATAGACCTTAATCTAATAAAGCATACAACTAAAGTGAACATCATCAATATGAATAGATTTAAACACCAAAATTCAGCAAGAAAGCAAGAACAAGTCGAGAGATCGACCGAATCCGAAGGCTCGTCGAGGGGTTGCGGAAGGAATCATCGGGTTGTCAATCCGCGTCCAAGCTCGGTCCTCAACTACGTCTGGGGTAGAGAAGGGATGTCACTACCTTCCAATGGACCTATCTTATTCGTGTCACGATGCGGAAGAAAGTTACGAGCTTCCCTTTGCTTAATGGATACGGCCTCAAACCATGAAATAGAGCTCAAGAGATGAAGGAGAAGGTCGAGAGCAAGCACCGACAAGGTGTAGGCTCCGCGAGAATGGCCGAAGCTTCTCTCCTTGGTGGAAGATGGAGGATGGAGGTGGAAAGACGGAACTTTTTCCTAAAAGGCGGCTGGAATGGCTGGAATGATGCTGTCAGAAAATTACAAGAAATATGAGCTTAAATAGAAAAGGTTAGAAAATATGTCACACACGGTCTGGCGCACGACTGTGCGTGAACTGTGCAATTTTGGCGCGCAAAAAATGGCTTGCGGATGAGATGCGTTGACCCGTATGTTTCCTCGCGCACTGTATTCTGCCCGTGCGTGAAGGAAATCGCACGGGTAGACACAGAGCGCAGGAAATCAATATTGTACAGGAAAACCGTGCGATTTACTCATGCACGGGCGCTTCCTCCTGTGCATGAAGGAAAACACACGATTAACCACAAAAAGCAGAAACTCAAAGAAAAATATGCAGACCGTGTGATTCCTTCTCGCATGGTTTGGCCTAAACCATGCGGGAACAAAATGCATGGGTAGCTATAGAAGTCCCCAGAATTGCTGTGTGAAACGCACGATTACCAAGTGACCGTGTGAGAATAAATTCGCACGACCGTGCGTTTTGCACAGAAATTAGAAAATAAAACTGGGACATTTCAACTACCTGTACTGTAATGAATCCAACTGGAGCACAAACTCCCAGTAATAAAGCAAAGCATAAAATAAGCTAAAAGGACCATGGGGACCACCATGTGCATACCCCCAAATAAAGAATGTACAATTAAACATCCATGGGCTAAAACAATGCAGTTTTGGTTAAGTGAAGCCATAAGCAAAAATATAACTTTTCCAATTGAAAAAATAGTGCACATGCAAGAAAATAAGCCCAGATGAGTCCTAAAAACCCTATATAAATCAGACTCATCAGTACCCAGATACAGAAGGGGTGCTGCAAGTTATCAGAGTGGAGACAATCCGAATATCTGGTTAATCCTCCTCCTCCAACAGTGCCAAGTAAGAAGCACACTCCTTCAAAGAGTGATCCCAACTCCAACAAAATAAACACTGCTTAGCCGGCCTTATTGGTACAACAGGTACTGACTCCAAAAAAAAGTAGTGCGGTAAAGGAAGCACGGATGAGTAGCTTACTGGCTTATGTCTACCATATTGAGTACCATATGAGGTTGGTGCTCCATATGTAGATCCTTGAGTGTCATGGCTACCATACTCCTTAGGACATCTATCACTTGTATAAGAGACATCTCCACACCAGTGGCAATGGATATTAAAGCTGACCCACATTGTAGAGATCACAAATTTCTAGGAATAAACAACCTTGCATAGACTCTCAATAAAAACCTAACAATTCCAACTGATATAAAAAAGCAAAAATAGACTAGGATAAAAAATTCAAAACAAGCAACTCTGTCATAACTTTCCTAACACAACACAATATATAATACGTTTGCATTCCCCGACAACGACACCAAAAACTTGATGTGTCGACAAGTGCATCAGTCGCTATCAAGTAATAATTTTGGGAATAGCTTCCCCGAATGTCGATCTTGAGGGAATGCAGGAAGGGTGTCGTGATAGCATTGTGGAAGGATCGTTACTTAAGAGTTAACGAAACAACGAGGGGTTGGCTTTTGAATCATAATGCTAACAAAACAAAAAGAAAACTAAAGCGGGTCATAAGCACCGCTTCGTTTGGTGGATGGAACGATCACAAGTGTGGAAAGTGAGGGTCGCAATCACCTCTTTGACTACCACCACTAGCCTTTTCTAGTGTGGTTCTTGTGCACGAATGGAGTGGATGTGGACGGAGGTGAGTGCAACACAGCTAACAACAAAGAATGCAACTAGCAAGAACAAACTTCATTTATAGAAAAATAAAGTAAGTTAAAGTTCATTACAAGCTTAAGAATACACTTCACTATGAGAAAAAGGTAGAATAAACTGATAGGGGGAAAGCCTAGCCGTGGTTCTTGGTCAGAGCGGTGGGTTGTCAATCCACTTCTCGACTCAGATCGTTTGTTTTTTCTAGAGGTAAATGGGTTGTCAGTCCACTTTTATCCCTTCATCTTCTTTCCTTTCCTTCAAGCTTTTATCCCGTTTGCACAAATGAGTGTACCGAAAGAGTCTTGTTGCAAGCTGCAGGAGCCTGGAAACTCTCCGAAGAGTTGAAGATGGCTTCAGATCTCCGAAGAAATATTCTTGGAGTATGGAGATGAGTGGAGGACCTGTGGGTGTGAAAAATGGTGCTTCACGCACAGCAGCGGGGTAGAAAAATGAAAAGCATTGACCTAAATCGTAGAGCAGGGCTTAAATACAATTAGCAAAAATCAGAGCGCACGATCAGTAATGCACGACCAGTGGTCATGCGAACTGATGACTGATGATCGTGCGCTCTGCTCCAGAGAAACCTGTAGCAGATAGAAAAATAATATATATACGTACGAGCAGTGGCACACGACCAGTGTTCGTGTGCACTATGTCCAATGGTCATGTGATTAACAGTGGCAAAACTCTAGGAAAAATAAGATAAACACGCACGAGCAGTGGCGCACGACCGGTGGTAGTGCACACTATGGACAATGCTCATGCGATTGCCCTAGACAGAACTTGGAAAATATGGAGAATAGTCCTCACGATTAGTGGCTCACGACCAGTGGTCGTGCGTTATAGGTTCAATGATCGTGGGCTATAGATCTTGTACCGTTTGGGTTCGACGAATAGGCCACACACGATCAGCGGTTGTGCGCTAAGGAGTCACTGACCGTACACGTATAAAACACATGATTAGTGGTCCTTAGGCAGAAAACATTCCCAAACAGTCCTAGGATATGCACACGACCTTTGTACCTATAGCTAAAATAGAAGAGCCACCGAAGCGGGCATACCACATTCTCCGAACACATAAAACACCAAGTAGGCAAAAAGAAGAATAACTACGAAATCACAATGAAAGCGGGTCAAAAGTGCACTTAGCTTGGAATGGACATAATATCAAATATGAACAAATATGGCTTTAAAGTGTAGTGCATCAACGGGAAAACTAGCCCAGATGAGTCCAAAAATATGCATATAACTTGGACTCATCAATCCTCTGAGGCAAACCCTTTTGTTTATAGCAGATTCAAGCATAGCAGTGTGACGTTTCGCAATTTTCAAGTACGTCATTTATTTTTAATTGAACAACTTTATTTTTTTTGGAAGAATTAACGTAAATGTGACAAGTGATTCCCCGATGATGAACGCCTAAAATATGAGTCCAACGTGAGTTTTTTTAATTAAAATTGTGTGCATAAATAAAATTACACAAAGAGTTTTAGACACTCTATGTTAACGAGAAATATGGAGGCTACTCTTTGGGCTTATATATTAGGTCATGGCTTATAACTTGGCGAAAAGGGTATGCAATGGATTGTGGTTTTGATAAAGGCTGGCTATTACTTATGTCCATTGTGTATGATCCCATTTGGGGGAAAACTAGTAAATATCCTTAGTATTGAGGCGGTGGAGAGGATTAAAATGCTAGATTTTCCTATTACTGCTGAACCGAATTTCATTCTTCTCGATGAACTCACTGCTAGGGTACCACTCCTCCTTTTCTCCTCTTCTGTCCTTCTCATCTCCTCCGATTTCAAGCCAAAAGCGAGCGGACTTATTCCCCCTACTGCTGATTTCAGTAATTACTGTTGAGTTTGGCGGCACGGGAAGTTGATTGTGGATTCGTGTAGCTTGGATCGGTGCTCGGTTTCTTGTGGTTTCACTGCTATCTCACTATGAGCTCTTCATCTCCTTCTTCTTTGGTTAATTCTCAGCTTTAGTAGTGAAATTGGTAAAGGTATTTGGTTACTAGGCAGTTTTATTGTTCCCAAATTTGGGGTTTTGAGTTGGGGTTCAATTAACCGGCTGTTAAACTTAGGGTTGTGATTTGTGGTTCTGCTCCTAGTTCTCTCCTGGCCGGCTTTGCTTGTGATTCCTGCAATAACTGATTTTGGGCCTTATTCTTTTGTTACCTTATTGTATTACGTACCTGCTATGTTTTGTTGTTTCCCTACTTTATGTGGTTGGCCGACAGCTACATCTCTGGTAGAGGATTTTTGGGAAAAACTGAGTTTTACTTTGAGACCTTAGATAACTGGCAACTGTTCTCTGTCTTAGGTATTGTTGTAGTTGATGTTGGCTGTACTTGTTGCCCGGCTGCCCCCTGGTATCTCTGTTGGCTATATTGTATTATGTGTAGTTGGCCGGTTGTTCTGGTAGTTATTTGCATGTCCAGCTCTAGTTCTTTGATTACTTCAGATTTGTGGCTTTGTGTCTTTCCAGTTGTAGGTGTGTGTGTGTATGTGTATGTTCTAGTAATGCAGGAACATGGAGTTTATGTGTATGGGAAACATGTGTAGTGTTATATTGTGCATGAAAACACTAAGTGTATGGGTATAAGAATGTGGCATATGTTAGTGAATGGGTCCACCTTAGTGTCAACAACGATTTATTTTGTAATGCAACCCAAAAGAAATAGAACGTGCCTTAAGTATTATACTGATATTACAGATACACTGAAGGATGACATTGCACAATAATCGCGACGATGACGCGAGGCGTGGTATCGAGACTGAATACCCCAATGTGAGATCTATGTTTTTAACTTATGTTTTCTTAAAGTATTTTCGTATATTGCACACATATAATTCAAAGATACTGCATAGCTTTCTTATTTTGACAATGATTACTCTCACATGCATCATTTATGATATGGCTTTCTTTGAAAGTAAATCAAACAAGTAATCTGAGGGGAAATATTTAATAAACTCACCTATATAAATGTGTCGACACATAGCAAGGTTTAGGGCATATTGAAAATGATGCGCATAAATGCTTTTGTACTGAATTGCCAAATCAGTCGAGCCGAAAGGCATAAACGCGTGATGAACATACTGAATTGGCTACTGTAGATCCAGTAGGGTCGGGCCCAAATACTGATATACGGACTATGGATACTGTTACTGATTCAATTGCCTAAACATTTCTTATGGATGAAACGAATAAAGCATGAAATAAAAGATACGGTATACTACGCATATTGATTTATGGTATACTGTTTTATTTGAGATAGAATTCTCGTATACTACTCAATAGCTTCTTTACATATACACTGCTTAAGCGAATATGCATCTTGGTATATATTCCTCTTGACTTGTATGTATAGCAGGTTAAAAAGATGGTTTCTCACTTAGTCTTTCTTAAAGGCTAACAGTTGCTATTTCTAAATTTTTTAGGGAAAAGCAGCTCTCAAAATAAATTGCGCTGAATCTTCTTTTTACTGTGAAGGCCACCGCCCCAGGGAATTTTATGTCTTATGTTTTGTTGTACATGTATATGGATAGACTTCTGGATGGGTATATAGCGCTAGATGTTATATTCAGTGATGTTTACATGGTCTTCTTGTAATATGGCATGTTGGTGCGAAACAAACTGAGTTGTGGACATGTAGTAGTTTGTGGAAAATAGTATATGGATATACTCATTGTGACATGGTGGAATAAATGTAATTTCAATATTTCTTATTTCCCTTAAAAGAAAATTAGGAAATTGGACGGTGTACGGGCCGTTACAATTTAGTGGTATCAGAGCCAGGTTTCCCAAAGCCTGGCCGCAATGAGTATAGAAGTAAATAAATAGAGAATATAAATAGCTTGACATTATGTATGTGAGAAGTAATTGCCTTTCTTTTGTGATATTTTTCTCAGTTATCTCGGGAGACCATATCGGAAGATATGGAAACAGGACAGGGTGAACAATAACTGCCATTAGAATAGATTGTAAGTCCACTAACGCAACAACATGCACAACCTCAATTGACTGAGCTGACTAGGATGTTAGCAAAAGCAATTAAAATGGTGCGGGATATTCCTCCTTCCGTACCAGCTGCAAAGTCATATGTGTCATGGCAAGCAAGTCATTCTGACGTAGATCTGAAGTAATTTATGGACCTGAAGCCGCCGGTATTTTGGGGTACTCTATCGCCCTTGGAAATGGAAGATTGGATTTCACGTATCGAAATGATCTTCGAGGTGATGCAGTGTCCAGAAGACCAAAAGTTAAACTTAGTCACATTTCTTCTTGAAAGGGAGGCTAAGCGCTGATGGTTGAATGTTCGTGGACGCTTGGTTCGTCAAGGACAAAGGAACATATCATGGGCTACATTTGTGCGAGAATTCACAAACTGGTTCGTACCAGAGTCGGAGAAAAAGATGCTACAGGACAAGTTTCTGCGACTAGTCCAAGGACCTCGTTCGGTTTTGGAGTATGAAATGGAGTTTGCCAATTTGGCATTCTATGCTGGAGCTTTTGTTCCAAATGAGAAAGAAAGGTGTAGGAGATTCCAAGAAGGTCTTTGTGATAGTATTCGAGCGATATTAGTACCGCTTGAAATTTAGGAGTACAGGGCCTTGGTCCATAAGGCTCGATTAATGGAGATCGATGCAGAAAAGATGTAGAGGCGTCGAGAATTTGGCAAGAAAAGATCTCAGTGGACTGCAAGTAAGGAATCATCATCAAAAGCAAGTACCTCCTGGAAATTAGGTGACTCTGGGAAGAAGCTTCGGTCAACAGAGAGCGACACTGTGATACAACCTCAGAGGCAGGAGCAAAGATGTGGTAAATGTGGAAAGGCCCATAAAGGGTAGTGTTTGGTGGGCAGTAATGTGTGTTATATGTGTCATCAACCAGGACATCGACAGATGGAATGTCCCAGGAGGAAAGAAGGAGCTAGCAGTTCGCGGAACTTTCCAGGTCCTCAAAGCCAGAGGATATATCAGAGGGATGTTTCCAAAGCTAGAGAGTCGATTGCCTCAACTTCTGTGCCGGCAAGAGTACCAGAGGAAGAACGACGAGTACAACCTCGTGTGTTTAATCTGAGCCAGCAAGAGGCGATCGCTAATGATACAGTGGTGATAGGTATGCTTTATATTTCTGGTCACCTGAGGATAATTTTATTTGATATGGGAGCAAGTCATTCATTTATTTCTTGTACTATATTGCCTACTGTTGCGGCGGAACCTTATATAACTCCGGATGTCCTGCACGTATCATTTCCAAATAATCACGTAATACCGTCACAACAATGTATAGTTACTTGGTTTACACTCAATGATAAGGACTTCATTGTGGATTTCGTAGTCATACCACTCACAAAATTTGACATTATATTGGGCATGGATTGGTTATCACGACAAAAAGCGGTCATTAATTGTCGGAAGAAGGAAGTAATGATTAGATGTGCGTACCAGAGTTTCACTGTTTTTCGCGGCTTAAACGAAGTGGCTAAAATGTTAATATCCTCACTCAAGGCCTTTAAGAAAATTAAAAAGGGGTGTGAAGCGATGTTAGTGTTGGTCAAAGGAACGCCAGGGGAAAACATGAAATAGGCACTGTACCAGTGGTATGTGAATTTCCGGAACTTTTTCCTGAGGAACTCCCAGGACTTCCTCCAAAACGAGAAGTGGAATTTGAGATTCACTTAGAAGAAGGGGCAGGACCAGTGGCAAAGACACCGTATAGAATGGCGCCAAAAGAAATCGCCGAATTAAAATGTCAATTACAAGAATTGATCGATAAAGATTTCATTCGCCCCAGCTCTTCTCAATGGGGAGCGCTGGTGTTATTTGTGAAAAAGAAGTAAGGGACGTTACGCCTATACGTGGATTATCGAGAATTGACTAAGTTGACAGTGAAAAATAAATACCCCTGCCACGCATAGACGATTTATTTGATCAGCTTGTGCATGCAAGTGTATTTTTGAAATGGATCTGAGATCAGGATACCATCAACTTCGAATTAAGGAGGAGGATATTTTTAAGACTGCCTTTAGCACGAGATATGGACATTATGAGTTTGTCGTCATGCCATTCGGACTTACTAATTGCCCTGCAGCGTTTATGGACATGATGAACAGAATCTTTAATAATTTCCTCAATAAATTTATCATTGTATTTATCGACGACAATCTTATTTATTCTCCGTCTGAGGCAGAACATGCACAACATTTGCGATTAGCATTGTAAACATTGAAGGAAAATCAACTGTATGCGAAATTCTCAAAATGCAAATTTTGGTTAAAGGAAGTATCGTTCTTAGGCCATATAATTACAGAACAGGGTCTCTCTATAGATCCTGCGAAGATTGATTCAGTTTTAAAATGGCCACAACCTACGAATATAACCGAAGTGCGGAGCTTTCTTTGATTGGCAGGTTACTATCAACGATTTGTCAAGGATTTCTCAAATATTTCCTTACCCTTGACACAGTTAACGTGGAAAAGTGTTCCTTTTCAGTGGAACGAGAATTGTCAAGATGCATTTGAAATTTTAAAAGAAAAATAAACGACAGCTCCTGTGTTAATACTTCCGTCAGGTACTGAAGGCTTTCAGATCTATAGTGACACATCCTATAAAGGCTTGGGATGTGTATTAATGCAGCAAGGTAAAGTGATTACTTACGCCTCTCGTTAGTTAAAGGATGCTGAAAGAAATTATCCAGTTCACGATCTAGAGTATGTCGCAGTTATTTTTGCGTTAAAAATTTGGCATTATTATTTGTATGGGGTAAGATGTGAAATTTTCACCTACCACAAAAGTTTGAAGTACATCTTTACGCAGAAGGAATTAAACCTCCTTCAGCAGCGGTGGCTGGAATTTATTAAAGATTATGATGTGAACATATAATATCACCCAGGAAAAGCAAATATTGTAGTTGACGCGTTAAGCCAGAAAGATGTTACGAGTTTAACAACTCTTAAAATGTTCAACGCACAATTAGTGCGAGAATTCGAGCAAATGAAAATAACCCCCATTCTGTCAAAAGAGGATAAGGATCTCCAACTTTTTGAAATGCAAATCAGATATGCACTGAAAGACATAATTCTAGAGGCTATGCCAAGAGATGGGTATTTGATGGGTCTGAAGGAAAAAGTAAAAATTGAAGAATTGCCAAATTTTTTGGAATTGGATGGCTTGTTATTAATGAAGGGAAGAGTTTGTGTTCCAAATGTGGACACTATACGAAAAGAAATTTTGTATGAGGCCCATAATACCCCTTATTCCATACATCCTGGTCGAATAAAGATGTACCACGATTTAAAAGAGGATTTTTGGTGGCATGGATTGAAGATGGACGTAGTCAAATATATTACGTCCTGTCATACTTGTCAACTTGTTAACGCTGAACACCAAAAACCCGGAGGATATCTACAATCGTTACCAATACCAGAATGGAAATAGGAGGACATTGCCATTGACTTTGTCTTTGGATTACCTCGTAGTAAATCAGGCCACAATGGTATATGGGTCATTATTGATCGATTGACGAAGAGTGCACATTTCATAGTAGTGCGACAAGATGGGCCACCTGAGAAATTGAGTAGTTTATATATTGATAATATCGTGAAGTTGCATGGAATTCCACGAATGATTATATCTGATCGAGATGGCCGATTCACGTCAGAAAATTGGAAACAAATTCATAAAAGTTTGGGCACAAAATTACAGTTCAGTACAGCTTTTCATCCCCAAACTGATGGTCAATCAGAAAGGACGATCCAATTTTTAGAAGATTTATTGCGAATGGTGGTGCTGGATCTAAAAGGGTCATGGGAGAAATATTTGGCGCTTGTGGAATTTTCTTACAACAATAGTTATCAATCTTCTATTCGTATGGAACCGTATGAAGCTTTGTATGGCAGGTGTTCTAGAACGCCTTTAAGTTGGGCTGAAGATGGTGAACGTCATATATATAACAAAGAGAAGGTTGATAAATGGCATGATAAAATTGTTATCATCCAACAAAGAATGAAAGTTGCGCAGGACCGTCAGCAAAAATATTTTAATGTTAAGCATCGCAAGGTAGAATTCCAGGTAGGTGACCTGGTTTGTTTAAAAATTAAACCCTTTAAAGGGGTGTCTCGTCAGCGGCGACTCGAGAAATTGAGTCCACGTTACGTGGGACCGTTTCCAATTATTGAGAGAGTTGGAGAAGTAGCGTACCGATTAGCACTGTCGAAAGATTTACAGAAACTGCATGATGTTTTTCATGTATCCGCACTGCTAAAGTACGTGCAAGATCCTGAGAAGATAGTTTCAATAGAAAATGTCCAAATTAATGCTGATTTATCAAGCCCAACAGAACCATATCAAATTGTGGATCGACAATAGAGGCATTTACGCAATCGAGATATTAATTTTGTACGCATATGGTGGAAAGGTCACTCCCAAGATGAAGCTACTTGGGAGAAGGAAAACACTATGAAAAATACGTTCCCTCAACTTTTCAATGAACTTGAATAGTAATATTTTCGAGGTCGAAAATCTATATGGAGGGAAGAATTGTGACGTTTCACAATTTTCAGGTATGTCATTTATTTTTAATTGAACAACTTTATTTTTTTTGGAAGAATTAACATAAATGTGACAAGTAATTCCCCGATGATGAACGCCTAAAATATGAGTCCAACGTGAGTTTTTTTTAATTAAAATTGTGTGCATAAATAAAATTACACAAAGAGTTTTAGACACTCTATGTTAACGAGAAATATGGAGGCTACTTTTTGGGCTTATATATTGGGTCATGGCTTATAACTTAGCGAAAAGGGTATGCAATGGATTGTGGTTTTGATAAAGGCTGGCTGTTACTTATGTCCATTGTGTATGATCCCATTTGGGGGAAAACAGGTAAATATCCTTAGTATTGAGGCAGTGGAGAGGATTAAAATGCTAGATTTTCCTATTACTACTGAATCGACTTTCCTTCTTCTCGGTGAACTCGCTGCTAGGGTACAATTCTCCTTTTCTCCTCTTCTCTCCTTCTCACTGTTGAGCGAGCGGACTTTTCCCCTACTGCTTATTTCAGTAATTACGGAGTTTGGCGGCACGGGAAGTTGATTGTGGATTCGTGTAGCTTGGAATGGAGCTAGGTTTCTTGTGGTTTCACTGCTATCTCTCTGTGAGCTCTTCATCTCCTTCTTCTTTGGTTAATTCTCAGCTTTAGTAGTGAAATTGGTTAAGGGATTGGGTTACTAGGCAGTTTTATTATTCCCAGATTTGGGGTTTTGAGTTGGGGTTCAATTAACCGGCTGGTGAACTTAGGGTTGCGATTTGTGGTTCTGCTCCTAGTTCTCTCCTGACCGGCTTTGCTTGTGATTCCTGTAATAACTAATTTTGGGCCGTGTTCTGTTGTTACCTTGTTGTATTAAGTACCTGCTATGCTTTGTTGTTTCCCTGCTTTATGTGGTTGGCCGACAGCTGCATCTCTGGTAGAGGATTTTGGGGAAAAACTGAGTTTTGCTTTGAGACCTTATATAACTGGCAACTGCGCTTTGTCTTGGGTATTGTTGTAGTAGATGTTGGCTATACTTGTTGCCCGGCTGCCCCCTGGTATCTCTGTTGGCTATGTTGTATTATGTGTAGTTGGCCGGATGTTCTGGTAGTCATTTGCTTATCCAACTCTAGTTCTTTGATTACTTCAGATTTGGGGCTTTGTGTCTTTCCAGTTGTAGGTGTGTGTGTGTATGTTCTAGTAATGCAGGAACATGGAGTTTATGTGTGTGGGCAGCAGGTGTAGTGTTACATTGTGCATGAAAACACTAAGTGTATCGGTATAAGAATGTGGCATATGTTAGTGAATGGGTCCACCATAGTGTCAACACCGATTGATTTTTTAATGCAACCCAAAAGAAATAGAACGTGCCTTAAGTATTATACTGATATTACGGATACACTGAAGGATGGCATCACACAATAATCGCGACGATGATGCGAGGCATGGTATCAAGATTGAATACCCCAATGTGAGATCTATGTTTTAACTTATGTTTTCTTAAAGTATTTTAGTATATTGCACGCATATGATTCAAAGATACTGCATAGCTTTCTTGTATGGACAATGATTACTATCACATGCATCGTTTATGATATGGCTTTCTTCGAAAGTAAATTAAACAAGTAATCTGAGGGGAAATATTTAATAAACTCACATATATAAATGTGTCGACACATAGAAAGGTTTAGGGCAAATTGAAAATGATGCGCATAAATGTTTTTGTACTGAACTGCCAAATCAGTCGAGCTGAAAGGCATAAACGCGTGATGAGCATACTAAATTGGCTACTGTAGATCTAGCAGGGTCGGGCCCAAATACTGATATACAGACTATGGATATTGTTACTGATTCAATTGCCCTAAACATTTCTTTTGGATGAAATGAATAAAGCATGAAATAAAAGATACGGTATACTACGCATTTTTATTAATGGTACACTATTTTATTTGAGATAGAATTCTCGTATACTACTCAATAGCTTCTTTAAATATACACTGCTTAAGCGAATATGCATCTTGGTATATATTCCTCTTGACTTGTATGTATAGCAGGTTAAAAAGATGGTTTCTCACTTAGTCTTTCTTAAAGGCTAACGGTTGCTATTTCTAAATTTTTTAGGGAAAAGCAGCTCTCAAAATAAACAGCGCTGAATCTTCTTTTTATTGTGAAGGACACCACCCAAGGGACTTTTATGTCTTATGTTTTGTTGTACATGTATATGGATAGACTTCTGGATGGGTATATAGCGCTAGATGTTATATTCAGTGATGTTTACATGGTCTTCTTGTAATATGGCATGTTGGTGCGAAACAAAATGAGTTGTGGACATGTAGTAGTTTTTGGAAAATAGTATATGGATATACTCATTGTGACATGGTGGAATAAATGTAATTTTAATATTTCTTATTTCCCTTAAAAGAAAATTAGGAAATTGGACGGTGTACGAGCCATTAAAAGTAGAGATAATAGATATGGCAAAAAGGCTGGTGGTAGATCACTTGGGAAGTAATAAGAGACCCGCTGAGGGTGTGATGGAGGTCGGTCACAACTTTAAGAGGAGGCAGGATAACAAAGTGAGAAGAAACAACAGAGGCGGGGGTCGCTTCCATCAGAATTTTAGGATGGAGTGTCCGGACCCACAGCTAACACTACCTCTACCACCACAGATGTACCTGCAACCCAGGGAGCAATATGAGCGAGTCTGCTTCCAATGAAACCAGCCGGGCCACATATGACGCTATTGTCCATAGCTAGGTGTAAATGGCCCCCTAATCTTCCTCCGGCAACTCCATGTGGACGGGGACATTTGCGTGGTCGAGGACGAGGACCACGAGGAAGGAATACCGGACCTGCTCGGGATCAGGTGTTTGCGTTGGACATGGTGCAGGAGCGAAATCCTCAGGATGTGATTGCCGGTATGTTGTGATTTAATTACTATGTTATAAGTTTTTCTCGGCAAATAGTCTAATATATGCTAAGAGTCTAGCTTGAATCTTTATAATTGGTACAAATGCACTGTGATGGTTTGTGGGAAAACAACTTATACTCTATTCGATATCGGTGCCACAAACTCGTTTGTGTCTGCAGATTTTGTTAAAGACCTAGAAGGGGTACAATACTTCACCGGTATTACTCGGAGAGTACGTCTCCCAGATGGCTCTGAGATGACTACATCTACAAAGTCTGTATTTGAGGTACTTCTTGGAGGAAAGATCTTTGAAACCCCTGTAATAGTGTTGAGAATGCTAGAATTTAACCTCATTCTGGGCATGGCATGGTTAGATTGGCACCACACCAGGATTTATTGTGGAGAGAAACAAATTCCCTTGAGGCATGACGACTCTGAAACTCGCAAACATCGAATAATCTTTGCAAAAGTGAAGTCAAAATCAAGCAAATAAACATATAACACGAGTACTTGAGGTGAACTCGTGAATATTTGCTAATCTATGCAAAAGAGAAGTCAAAAGGAGGTAAAATTACAATATAATGCGAGTACCTGAAGAGAACTTGCGAACAACAGCTAATCTCTACAAAAGAAAAGTCAAAAGCAGGTAAATAAACTTATAACTCGAGTACCTGAGGTGAACTCGCAAACATTTGCTTATCTCTTTAAAAGAGAAGTCAAAAGTAGGTAATTTTAAAATATAATGCGAGAACATGAAGAGAACTCGCCAACAACTGCTAATTTGTACAAAAGAGAAGTCAAAAGTAGGTAAATAAACATATAACGCGAGTACCTAGAGATAACTCGCAAACAACAGCTAATCTCGGCAAAAGTGAAGTCAAAAGTAGGTAAATAAACATATAACACAAGTACATTAGGTGAACTCGTGAACACCTGCTAATCTCTACAGAAGAGAAATCAAAAGCAGGTAAATTTAAAATATAATGCGAGTTCTGAAAAGAACTCGCAAAAACCTGCTAATCTCTGCAAAAGAGAAGTCAAAAGCAGATAAATAAACAAATAATATGAGTACCTGAAGAGAACTTGCGAACTCCTGCTAATCTCTGCAAAAGTGAAGTTAAAAATAGGTAAATAAATATATAACGCGAGTATCAATGGTGAACTCGCAAATATTTGCTAATATCTTCAAAAGAGTTGTCAAAAAGATGTAATTTAAAATATAATGTGAGTACCTGAAGAGAACTCGTGAACACCATCTAATCTCTGCGAAAGAAAAGTCAAAACAGGTAAAGCAGGTAAATTAAAAAAATACAGGTAAATTAAAAAATCTTTGCAAAAGCAGGTAAATTAAAAAATAACTAGAGTACCTGAGGAGAACGCGCGAACACCTGCTAATCTTTGCAAAAGATAACACATATAAGACCCCATTTTTTTTCTTTTAAACTAAAAGGGTCTTATGCCCAGAACCGCCACTTTGCAGTGACACTAACATGCTCGGGAAGGTCGTCACTACAAAACGCTGATCCTGCCGGCCATACCGATCGCAGCAGAGTAGAATAAATATTAGAGTAAAGTAAAACTCAAATACATGTCCACCAGAAATCACATGAATATAAAATAAATCTCCACGAAGGGAGAGTCCACAATAATGATAAATAAAAGTACTAATAAGAGGGCTCCTGCCCAATATATCATGATCCTCACTACAAGTCACTCAACGCAGAAGCAAATCTATAATAACTACTAATGATCGGGACTCACTATCCCTGCTGCCTGAACTCCCGTGCTATACTGTCCCGTCTCCAAGCGCACTGAACTCTGGGGTTACATCTCCTGGTTCGATTCCACGATCCCCTAAAATGATTTGGTCAGCGACTGTTAGTCTTAAAGACTAAGTTCTATTGTATAAAGAGTCCCATACCAATTTATACAATAGGTGTCAAGGGTTATATGAAATAACTATGCTATGTCATGCAAGTATGCTATGATAAGAACATGCAAGTGCAACACACACACCCAACTCTGTGCACACAGACCTTTAGTTCCTCCTTTCTAGAGCCTTACCTCCCAGGATATCTCTGTAGTGGCAAACAGAAGTGGTGGGTTGGGCCTCGCCCACCTATAAACTTGTATCAGTACTACAAGTCATACCTATCGTACGCCTCAATGCTGGTGCACTAAGTAGAGCTCCTATGTACTCTTGTCGGCTGGCGCACCAGACTTTATTTGGCTAAGTTCTAAACCACACTTGCCGAGTCAACATATTGGTGTCGGTGCGACGATTCTCCATCAAAGAAGACCCACCACCTTATATCTTATGCACATGCAACATTAATATGTTTTCCCGCCGAGCCAAAGCTCCCCATACTATCCCTTCCATCACAAATATCTAACGAGCCATCGGGTCGCCGGGCTAACCTACCCATCACCAAAACAATCGAGCGTACCGCTCGTGATACCCAACCTACCTCCCATAACACCGGGGAGTGTGAGTGTAAGTGTAATCCTAGAGTATTTCTAATTACTCTTGTAATCCATTGGACTTATGACTTACGTTAACCTCGGACTGCCTAAGGCATTCTCGGTAAAGGGCACTCACAGGGCACTAGGAACTATGATGGTAGATAAAGCCCATCATTCCCTTTCGCAAGGCACTTACTATTATTGGTTATTACCAAATTCCCAATCCCTTTTAATATTATACTGGATCAAATCCTAGTGTATTTTGACTCTCTCTCTCCACAGAAAGACGATATTTCGTTGATCCCGAGCACCTCTTAACACTAGTCTACCCAACAATCTCCTCATCATGACTCCTAATGAAGCTCTCTTTTTCACCTTACCAAATCAGTAAACTATTAACCTCATCTCCCTATGTCCATTCCACATGTTATCACAGTTTTCGTAGTTTTACTAAATGCATACCAACCTAAGCTATATGATGTACATGACAGGAGGTACTCCAAATTTTCATCGAAAAGCCCTAATATAAATATTGGGGGTCTATCACGACACATTTAGCATAAATCGCGAAACTTGTAATTTTCCTAATTAATTTGGCATTTATTACATTTTCCCAAAGGTTAGGCCATGGGTAATTTTGATCATAAAGTACTAGATTTCCTTAAGTTATGGCCACGCAAAAATTATAAATAGTGTATGATGGCAAAATATCAGTGAATACCAAATTTCACAGATTTTCATAATTGTAATAACCTATAAATAATTAATTTAAGGTGATTCAAATAATTTGAGGTAATGAAAGGAATACACAATTCATAGTCTGAAAATTATATAAAAATTACCAAAGCTTTAATATGATCATAAAACATTACTAATTAAGTTTCATGCAATTCCAAGGTCAGTGGGTTATATAGAAAAAATACTTCAAATGAATCCAGTAGAGTGCACTTTTTGAAGAAACATTCGTATAAACTCATCCAAATAAAATGTAATAATTTTCTTGTTTTTATTATGACCTAAAAGATTCTCTGGCCAATTAACACAATTTTCCAGCAAGATAAAATATTTTATATCTCTTTGTCAAAATAAGGTGCAATAGTTCACTTTACACATGAAGTACTAAGAGGAGACACCCAATTATTCCAAATAATATATCAGTGCATATAAATTGTATTTGAATAATTTTGCCAGAGTTTCATATCATTCTAAGACAATTGTACCCCAATTACTTCAATATCATCAAAAGGGGCAAGGTGAAGATTATACCTACAAGTATGAGCTACTGTTTTCTAAACATCCTATTATAAATTTCAGAGGTTAATATTACTATAAAATTACTCCTATCAAAATCTCATGAAGGTACAAAGTCATGTGACCCCTTATTTATTCCATAAGGTGTATTGACCTAAATTATATCCAAGTGATTAATGTGGGGTGCATGTGTCCAAATACTACCAAATTTCTTCCTTGGGCATTTAACCGCCCTAAGATCACTTGGACTAAACACAATGTCCATACAAGGAAATATCACCTCATGTCCTTCACAAACCCCCAAAGTTCAACCTTAAGGTTTGAACTAGGATCCTATGGAAAATCAACCCTAATCCACCCTAAAATCCATGTGAGGGTGTTTAATGTCATAAAAAATCAGTGGCCCAAGTTTCAACCTCTGTTTAGGTGATTTGGTCACTCAATACCACAAGGGACATTTTAACCTAATTAACCTTTTTTGGCCTAGGCTAGGGTTTACCAAATTACAAATCAAATCATCTTCAAATGGGATGATATTTTATACAGAGTCCTATATTGACCCTAAGGACCACTCACCAAAATTTGGGAGGATTTGGAGGTCATTAGACCCTTTAATTAAAACATTCATGAAAATTTAAATGATTTCCAAAACTTAGGAAAACTGTTTTCCAAAAATTCCCATTTTTGGATATCTTATATATCTAGACATGAATGATTCATGCTCTAAATTTCAAGTCATTCGGAGGTCAGGATTAATGGAGGCACCCCAAACAATCTCTGATCAACCCTAAGTATAGACCTCACCAAAATGAGTGTTGTGGTCTGACTTGAACTCCAAATCTATTCAAGTCAATTTTAAAATAAACTAGACCCACAGGGCTACAAGTTTAATGTTGATCACTTTTTCATAAAATGCCTCTAAGTATTTTTAATTTAAATTTTAAAACAGGTGAAATTATGTGATAGAATTTACATAAATCAAATTTAATATATTAGATCTTGCACTAATCTTAAAGTAGGATCGACGGGCCCTGACTTTCTTCTTCCACAAGCCAATGGCTGCGATCAATCTGACCTGGAGCACTTCCAAGTCCATTTGCTGGCCACCCGGCCACCTCCCTCGCCTGCCATCACCGCCACAACCTCCATTGAGGTGGGGGCTATCGTCGGGTGGCGGCACGGCTGCCGGAGGGGCAGTTTCCGGCGAACCCGAGAGGAAACCCAAATCTAAAAATTCATGGAATTTGAAGCTTGGAATCGTCTCAATTGAGCTTGATTCTTATCTCTAAAGATTCCTAAGATCTAACCCATGAAGAAGGAATAGAGGAGGATCTTGTTTGCGGCTTGAATGCGAGTGCTTTGCCTCCACACCATTTCCGGCCAACTAGCTTTTCGGTGCTCTGCAACTGTACAACGAAGGGATTCAATTTCTTCAGGGAAAGAGTGGAAACGGCTCCTATCTGCCCTGTGAAGCTTTTAAAATAACCAATTGGGGAAGGGGGAGGGTCAATCTTCAATGACCATTAATGGCCATAAAGGGGCTTTTTCGGTTTTGTGGGTTCACTGCACCTAATCACTGAAAGGGCATGGAAGTTCCCTTGATTTCCTCTAATTGATGAGGGGAGATGAATCTCCTTTGGTTGGGAGAGAGACGAGGGGTCAAGGGCATTCAAAAACCATGAATGACCACTTCCTCTCTCTCCATTTAATTGGAATTAGGGTTAAACCGTGTGCCACGTGGCACCCTACTACTGGACCGCTTATTATTGTATTAAGTAAGTCCTATTGAAAGCACCGAGGCCAATTAAGTCATTATGGCGCAATTCCCGAAAGCCCGGTTTAGTCTATTAATAAGAACCAACAAATTGGGCCGAGAATTCCTCTAAGGCAAAAGCGTTGAGTGCAGTCAACACACTCAACGCCTATAGTAGCCAAAAATTCCAAGTCCAAAAGCGTTGAGTGCGTTGAGACCACTCAACGCCGCGTTGAATCAAGCCACCACACTGAATGACTAAACCGGTTAGAACTATTTATAAGTAAAATGGCGTTGAGTGAGCTCAACTCACTCAACGCCAATCAATCTATGGAGTTGAGTCAATACACCACACTCAATGCCTAAATCGTCCAGAAATCTTTCTAAGTAAAATGTCGTTGAGTGAGCTCAACTCACTCAACGCCAATCAGTTTATGGCGTTGAGTGCGCTTAACAAAATCAACTCC
Organism: Platanthera zijinensis; assembly: GCA_039513925.1. Classification (NCBI taxonomy): domain Eukaryota; kingdom Viridiplantae; phylum Streptophyta; class Magnoliopsida; order Asparagales; family Orchidaceae; genus Platanthera; species Platanthera zijinensis. The sequence continues at coordinate 28,512,897 of CM077091.1, read as the reverse complement.
CCGAACTAGAAAAACTTCTAAGTACAATGGCGTTGAGTGAGCTCAACTCACTCAAAGCCAAGCAGTCTATGGCGTTGAAGTGCGCTTAATGCACTCAATGCCCCGAGCAAGAATCTTCCTAAGTAAAATGGCGTTGAGTTCACTCAACACAATCAACGCCAATCAGCCCATTACGTTGAGTGCACTCAGCACATTCAATGCCCCGAGACCAGTTCGACGAATTTTCTCCATTCGTCAAACTTCGTTCGACGAACTTGCTCCGTTCGTCGAACCCCATTTGACGAATCTAACCCATTTGTCGAACTCCATTCGATGAATTTCTCTATTCATCGAACTCCATTTAACAAACTTACTCCGTTCGTCGGACCCCGTTCAACAAAAAAAACCCATTCGTCGAACTCTATTCGACGAATTTGCCCTGTTCGACAAATTTTATCCGTTCGTCAAACTTCGTTCGATGAATTTATTCCGCTCGTCAAACTCCATTCGACGAATTCCGTTCGACGAATTTGACAGGTTCTATATCAACCGTAGGCCGAATGTTTTCAAAATATCATGGTAACTACAACTCACTTTTTGTAGCCCATGGTGGTTTTGTGTTTGAGCTTGAGTTAGCCTTTTTGAGCTAGTTTGACCTAATCCTAGGGTGGGGTTGACCTTGGTCAAATTGACCATTTGGGTTGACCCCAATGGGTCCTTGGTGACCCATTGACCTCCTAAAGGATTAGGGGTGTTGTGGTGGGGTTTTGGGGTCAAGTTAAAGCCCTAAGGTACAACCCTAGGTCTGTTGATGAGGATGTGCTATAGGCAGACCAAGGTGATTTCCACCCTAATTCCAATGTTCACCCAAACCCTTTAGTGCTTCCCAAGGTTTTGTCATGACCTAGTCATGACAAAACCAACCTAGGGGTCTAGAAGTCTGAGGGATGTAACAAATCCCAATATATAAAAATAAAAATTTCATCCTCAAAATTCAGGTTAGGCCTACGGGGATTTAAGTATGAGAAATAAAATGTAATATCCCGAGAGGTTAAAGTGAATACCTGACGTGAAAAGTCTCGGGTATCTTTGCTGCATCAAGTACTACGACTCCCACGTGTGCTCCTCTTGTCCATGATTCCTCCATAAGACCTTGACCAGCAGAACCTTCTTGCGCTACAAGAGCCGCATCCCAGTATCATCTATCCGGATCAGATCTAGGTGCACCGATTGATCAGAATCTATAGGCTCATTTGTAGTCATAATCTGCTGCTCCAGCTGAAGTAGAGGTCTCCTGAGGGAGGAGACCTGTAAGACATCATGCAAACTCGCTAGCTCTGGCGGCAGCTCTAGTCTATAAGCCAAGGGGACGATCCGTTCCAGGATCCTGTAAGGCCCCATGTATCTCAGACTGAGCTTCTTCCGACCACGTACCCGCGAGACTCCATGCATCCGTCGTATATTCAGAAATACCCAATCTCCTACCTGAAACTCTACCTAACGATATCGAGCATCGTAATACTTGTCCTGTCTACTCTGGGCCTCCAACATCCTATCTCGAATCAATCGCACTTGAGCATCCGTATTCTCGATGAACTCCAAGTAAAGTGCCTTCAGATCCTCATCCTGGATCCAAGACAAAGGAGTCCTATATCTCTGCCCATATAAAGCCTCATAAGGAGCCATGCCGATGCTGGACTGGTGGTTATTATTGTACGAGATTTCTATCAATGGTAGCTGCCTCTCCCATGGCTCCCCGCGGTCTAGTATGCAAATACGCAACAAATCCTCCAATGTCTGATTGGTGCGCTCTATCTGCTCATCCGTCTGAGGGTTGAAGGCGGTACTAAATATCAATCGGGTCCACAAATAACCTGGACAGACCTCCATTCCTTGGGCATAAATTGTAAGACCCCCCTCCCGGAACACAAAACACCGCACGAGAGGGGTCTTATGCCCAGAACAGCCGCCTTGCAGTAACACTAGCACACGGGCCAACCTGTACCACAAGGCGCCTATCCTGCCGGCTACAACCAATATCAACATATAAATGCCAACCCAACCATAATAATATAAAAAAGTCAATCCACAGTAAGCATAAGTCCATAAGTACAGCAGAAGAGAAGCTAAACAAGCTTCTACATAATCAGAGTACGTAAATAGAATTGCCCCGAAGGGCTACAACAGAATCTCTCTCACTCACATCTGTAACCGACGGTAGCGACGATACCGTCCCCTCAGGCCCTGTCGTCCTGGCCTGGCAGTCCAGTTGCAAGACCTGCTGCTCCACCTGCGGGGTTTCCTCCTAAAAAGGAAGACGTAGCAACCGTTAGTCATAAAGACTAAGTGACTTCACATCCGCTCTCCCGGCGACTCCTCGGCACCGGGCGGAGAAAGGAATAGGTACAATATATATAAAACAGTAGTACAAGTAGGTGAAGTAAGTATACATGACATAATTAGCAATATAAGTAGTGTATAAATGAACAACCTCTTAATCTACAATTCTACCATTTACAGCAGCAAGAGAGTATAATGTTATAATAGTAAGTAACTCAACTTATATGGATGCCCATACAAGCATATAAGTTGAGGGTCGTTCAGCAGTAAGTAACCCATCGTATAGGAGTGCCCATACAAACTTATATGATGAGGGTCTTGTGTATGCAATGAAGTGCAATGCTATCTATACAATGCAATGACACACCCATGATCAAGCACATGCAATCACTATGTCGACACAGACTTATATTTCCCACTATTCGAGTAGGGAGCTAACCTCTCAAGCGTCAACCGTCGTGGCCAAACGGTGACAGTAGAGCGGGCATCTCCACTACTAGGCTGGTCTCCACACTACCGGGCCTAGGCCTTCGTACGCCTCAACGCTAAGAACACAACAGCGGAGCTCACATGCGTACTACGGCTCAGCGGGTTCTCTTGGGTAAAGGTGCACCAAGATCCTAGCCCCAAACTAGCCTAAGGTATGACACGGAAGGAGCCCCGGAAATGAGCACGAGGACGAAGCCCAACCGTTCACTTGGCATGGAAGGAGCCTCGGGACGTGAACACTGAGGACCAAGCCCAACCGCCCAAGTTCTTACTGTCAACTCCCATCAGTGTGACGATTGGCGAGCCCGTAGACCTGCCACACTATCCCTAACCCGGGATTACGACACCGCGTGTCGACTCACATCACATGCAATTCCACCTTTTCGTGGCATGGAAGGAGCCTCGGGACGTGAACACCGAGGACCAAGCCCAACCATCCATCAAATACAGGAAGGAGCCTTGGGACGTGAACACCGAGGACCAAGCCAAACCGTCCATCAAATACGGAAGGAGCCTCAGGACGTGAAAACCAAGGACCAAGCCCAACCGTCCAACTTAACTCAGCTCAACCTCATTCCAACTAGTGACGGTCAACACCGCACTTGTTACTTCCACAATGCTACCTGTAGGGAGACGACACTTTAAGCATTGGATTACTAACTCACTTTTATCCATTCATCATACATCATGGCCATAGTTAAATCATTTATAAATCTACCAATTTATATCTACCAATTTATATCTGGCTCTTTCCTTCAATTAAGCTTGTCCACAACTCGTTATACGAATTCAGATTTATAACCTCAACTTATCATATCACTATGATGATTATGTCAAAAGAGTTCACCCAAGCCTCGAGTTCGATCGCAACATTAAATTCCACAAAATCGCACTCCACATTACACAGCCCAGAATTTAGATGCAGCCTTAATCTGGACAGCAACTTCGACCAAGGATTCCCGAGGCTACAGAAATCCAGCAAGTGCGTGTAATCACTCGTTGAAAGATAATTTAAAGGGCTACAACTTTTGTGTTTAGTCGAAAGCCCATATCTTGCCAGAACACCCCCGAAATTGGCCTCGAAGATCGCTGTGTGCAGAAATTAGATTTTTGCACGCATCTAAGGCGAGATGAACGACATCCGTTCATCTTCCTCCTTGCACCGATCTCCCAAAAACTCCTCAAGAAATTCGTCCACCCTTATTAACCCTCACAAAGCCATATTGCTCCACGAATCACTCTCTCATCTTCACTTTGAAGAATGAAGAGGTTTCAGGGGACTAAGCCTAGAAAATGACCTAGGCATGGCTTTTCCTAAGAAATCTCCTCCACACCATCAAGACTCTAAGGTGTCGACATGTCTCCTGGAATATTAACTACAGATCTAGCACCAAGGGAGAGGGGAGGAAGCTCACATCATTTTCAGCGGTACCATCATTCCCGACCATGGATCTAGTCATCCTCCTCCGCGGCATCCTTGCTTGGCGCAGTTGTTCTTCACGGCAAAGGAAGGAGAGAGAGAGAGAGAGAGAGAGAAGGCCGCCTCCAAGAGTTCTAACGATTTCCCTCGGCTCTATCGGTTTCGCAAGGTCCGCGAAGACGGCAAGGTCGATCAGCAAAATGGCTAGGGTTCGGCTTTATATTCCCTTATAAACTGATGTATTAGGTTAAGTCCCTTCTGCCACGTGTCAACGTCCAAGGCAGCCAAGCCTCAGCCAGGCCGGTCCGGTTCAGTCCGCACGTACAGGACAGCGGAACTTAGGAAAACTGTCTAAGGAAAAATCGGCGGGTATCATCCTTATACCCTTCGATCGGCGTGTATTGCTACCGATACCCATCGATCGGCGGGTATCAACTCTCGATACCCGTCGAGCGGTGTGCATAGCTACTATTACCCATCGATCGACGTGGGTATCATTCTCGATACCCGTCGATTGGCGTGCATAGCTACGGATACCCGACGAATTTCACTTAACCTACTTCTCAAGCTCTGAATCCGGCGGATATCGACCACCGATACCCGTCGAATTCGGCGGGTATCATTCTTGATACCCGTCGATTTTCACTTGGCCAAGTTCCTTCACTCCAGCTACTAGTTGGGGTATCCTTAAACCCAACCCTTCATGCCACACTCTTGACACCCTCTGTCAGTGCACCATGAGTCTGAGTCGAGTCTCTTGACTCAAAACTCGTGCGAGGGGCCTAGCCCGAAACGGTACATTACAATTCCTATAAACAGAATAAAAGATTTCGTCCCCGAAATCAGGCTAGGGCTATGAGGATGAAAGTACAAAATAATATGCGCTATAAGATGTTACTTTGGGAGAACAGCTCCGGGTAGCGCTTCTGCATAAAGTCCATCGGCTCCCATGTGAACTCCTCCTTCCCATGATTAGACCATAACACTTTTACCAAGGGAACACTTTTGTGGTGTAAGTCTCTTATCTCATTATCAACGATCCGCACCGGCTCCAGTCGCACAGATCTGTCAGACGCCACAGTACCATCAGTTGTGGGGATGTATTGTTCGGGCCGCAACAGCGCCTTCCGAAGCGACGATACATGGAACACATTGTGGAGATTCTCTAACACGGGCGATAGCTCCAGCCGATAGGCCAAAGGGCCAATCCTTTCCAATATGACATAAGGGACCAACATACCGTGGGCTGAGCTTCTTCACACCCCGCACCCGTGACACTCCATGCATCGGCCGGATTTTCAGGAACACTTTATCCCCCACTTGAAATTCCACCATACGGTGCCTTGCGTTATAATACTTCGCCTGCCAACTTTGAGCCTCTAACATACGATCCCGTATCAACCTAACCACCGCATCCGTGTCATCTATATATTCAACACCCAAAGTCTTCGGGTCTTCATCTTGTACCCAAGACAAGGGTGTCCTACACCTCCTTCCATATAGGGCTTCATGGGGCGCCATGCCAATGCTAGCTTGATGGTTGTTGTTGTAGGAGAATTCCACTAAGGGAAAGAGTCTTTCCCACGACTCTCCCCTATCTATCACACACAACCTCAACAGATCCTCCAATGTTCGGATTGTCCGCTCAGACTGCCCGTCCGTCTGAGGATGGAATGCGGTGCTGAAGGTAAGGCGCGAGCCCAAATATGCTTGTACCGCCTTCCACTCCTTGGAGGTAAAGCGACCATCACAGGTCCGAAACTATCGTCTTAGGTACGCCGTGATACCGTATAAACTGCTCCACGAAAAGGCGTACTAAGACATCCACATGAGCCTCCTTCTTCATAGGAATGAACCGGGCAACTTTCGTCAGGAGATCAACGATCACCCAGACTGAATCATTTCCTGAGCGGGAGCGAGGTAGCCCAAGTGTACGAAGTCCATGGAAATATCCTCGAACTTCCACTCGGGGATTGGTAACGACTACAACAGGCCACCGGGACTCCTGCACTCCACCTTCACTCTTTGGCAGGCTTCACAATGCGTGACAAAGTATCGGACATCCTTCTTCATTTTTGGCCAACACATCGTCTTCCGTAAGCCAGCATACATCTTGGAAATTCCCGGGTGCTTTGAATATTGAGAGCAATGTGCCTCTCTCAAGATATCCTCCCGAATTTTACCGCCCTTGGGAATGTAGAGCAGGCCGCGAAAGTAAACGAGGCCGTTCTTTAGTGTGTACTCGTCGGTAGCCCCGTCCTCGATCAACTTGAGTGTCGGGGCCAGAGTTGCATCCAATCCTTGCTCCACTCGGATTCGGTCCCGGATATCACAAACCATGCTCATGCTGGAAAAGTACTCCGAATATTCTGCCGAAGGAGCCTTAAATATAAATGTAATATCCATCTCCTCAATCATTCGCGCCAACTCCATGCTCATCAACCGAGACTCTGGGCTCGAGCCGGGTACTTTCCTGCTCAATGCATCGGCTACAGAGTTTGTTTTCCAGGGTGGTAGTTCAAGGTGAACTCATAATCGCATAGAAACTCTAACCACCACCGTTGTCTTAGGTTAACCTCCTTTTGGGTATAAACATACTTCAAGTTTTTATGTTTCGAGAAGATTTCGCAGTGGATGCCGTATAGATAATGCCTCCATACCTTCAAGGCGAACACCACTACTCCTTACTCCAAATCATGCACTGGGTAATTGATTTCATGCTTCTTCAATTGTCTTGAAGCATAAGCAATCACGTGGTCGTGCTGCATCAACACCGCTCCCACCCCCTAATAAGACGCGTCCGTGTACACTTAAAATCCTTCCTTTCCTGATGGCAGAATAAGAATGGGGGCGGAGGTGAGTCTATCCTTAAATTCCTGGAATGCCGCTTCACATTGGGGTGTCCACTCAAATGGCACACCTTTCTTTGTCAAAGAAGTCAGCGGGAGGGCAATCTTGGAGAATCCTTTTACGAAATTGCGGTAGTATCCGGCAAGTCCAAGAAAACTCCTCACATCGGCCGCCGACTTCAAGGGAGACCACTCCTTCACGGTACATACACCTTGGCCGGATCCACAGTTAGTCCAGCCCCACTGATTACATGACCCAAGAAAGCCACTTCCCTAAGCCAGAATTCACACTTACTAAACTTGGCGAACAGGGCGTGCTCTTTTAACTTTTTCAGAACTAAGGCCAGATGCTCGACATGTTCTTCCTCTGTCTTCGAGTAGACTAAGATGTCGTAAATAAAAACAATGACGAAGACATCTAGATAGGCCTCAAACACTTTATTCATCAAGCTCATGAAGGCTGATGGGGCATTTGTTAACCCAAACGGCATCACCGTAAACTCATATAAGCCGTACCTTGAGCTGAAAGCCGTTTTTTGGATATCATCCTCTTGTATTCTAAATTTATAATACCCCGAGCGCAAATCCATCTTGGAGAACCAATTCGCTCCCAACAGTTGATCGAACAACTCATCGATCCGAGGTAATGGATAGGTGTTCCGTACCGTCAGTCGGTTGAGCTCCCGATAGTCTATACACAAATGCAGGGTTCCATCTTTCTTCTTAACAAATAGAATAGGGGCTCCCCAAGGTGATGAACTGGGCGAACAAACCCTGATTCTACCAACTCCTGCAGCTGAACTCTAAACTCTGTGAGTTCTTTTGGGGCCATTCGATAAGCGGTCTTGGAAACAGGCTTAGCTCCTGATACAAGCTTAATCTGAAAATCCACTTCTCTATGCGGGGGTAACCCTGGTAGTTTCTCAGGAAATATCTCAGGGAAATCCCGTACTACCCGCACATCCTTCACATCTACCCTCACCACCACTTCTAGAAAATTGGCTTTTAGCCACGATTTTTTTGCCACGGATTCAAATTTGTGGCTAATAAAGCCACGGCTATTTATCCGTGGCTAATGAACAACTATTAGCCACAGTCTTACTCAAATCGTGGCTAAAAATAAAACATTAGCCACGACCATCAAGAATTCGTGGCTAACAATTTATTATAGGTATATATTATATTATAATAATAATAACTCAAGTACATGGCCCTTCCAAATTAATGATCCTGATCGACCCTCAGCTCCATCCATTCATTTCCCCGCTGCAAACCCTACTCCCCATCCCGCGCCGTCACTCTCTCCCCATTCCGCAGAGCGATCTCGCCCACGCCTTGTCAGGCTCGCCGGAGGGCTCGCCGGAGACGCGCCACGCATTCGCATCCCGTCGCTCCTTCTCCACATAGTTATAACCCTACCCCCTGTCCATAGTGCCATTTTAATCCTCCTCCACAGCAGCCGTGAAACCTCACATCTCCTCCACGGCGGTCCTCCCCGAAGCCTCAACAGAGCTTCTCCACGGTGCCTCAACAGAGCTCCTGCTACAACATTACTCATCTACCGGAAATTTACTCATCTACCCGGAAATTTACTCATATACCGGTAATTTTTATTGCCGGTTAATTCACGGGATGCGAAATATTTTTCCCTTTCACTGCTGGTTCACTGTAACACTTTTCATGTATCCCTTTTCCATGAAAGCTGCTTGACTTTTTTTGTTCTGATTTTGAGTAATCCGTTTTCATGCAATTGGTTCCTTTTTGTATCTCTTTTTCTATCAATTTTCAGAGCTTGACCTCTATTTTTCGTGTGTTAACCTCTGAAGGTGATGTAATGTGTTCTGAAATAGAGTGTTAATAGGCAGTTTCCTCAAAGATACCTTAACGCCCCTCCGCATACTCTAAAAATTGAGCAAACAACCGCTAAGCAAGCTCCCAGTATAATGGACCGCAACAAAAATCCCAAAAAATATTGAGATGTTGATCACCTAACCCGGCATCGGATCTCATCATGCTTCAAGGGCATTAAAGGATTTGAAATTGCATAACGTCGGAAAACTTCAATCACTAAAGTCCATCGTCCGAAGAAGCAGTCAATACTTACAATAAGCAAAATCGTCTGCGTGCGCGCGCACACACACAAGCAAGCTATTATAGTTTAGATCCCAAAGTTTCTCATTTTCTTTTCTCATAACCCCTATTTATGTTAAAATTGGCAAGAAAGATGTTAATTTAAAAGTAAAAAACAATTAAGAGAACGTAGAAATCAAAGAAATAAGCATGAAGCTTTAAGCAGAATCCCGCTCAACTGTCAATTTTGCCTTTTTTGTAACACTTGTGTTGTGGGTACTTGTTTTCCTTTTTCATGGCCTAAGTTAAAGGAGATTTATAGACGCATACTTAAAAAAAGTTCTCTCTACTTTTAGTGGGTGGGTCTGGTGGAGGTCCAAGCTGATGCAGGTGGTTACTCTCTCTTTCTCTATGCACACGCATGCAAACATACACATACTTACTTTTGTGTTCTTTCTTCATTCACAAAAAAATATGATTCTATGGCATCTAGCAATGATATATATTGAAGTTCTTTATTTGGTCTGTTATCTTTTTTCCCTTTTGTGTGTGTGTTGTTTGTTCTAACTTCATCTGAGCCGTCCGTCCAAGGCCAAATTCTACATGTATAATTACTTCACTACATGTACAATACAAACTCTATTCCTGCTGCTATTATTCACAATATTTAGATAGTGAAAACGTCGCGAATACTTTTGGCGACGTTTGTATTTGCGACGTTTATAAAAGCATTGCGAAAACATTAGCGACGTTTGAAAACCGTCGCCAAAGACTCTTAAAAATGTGGCCGATGTCCATATTTGTTGTAGTGCCCCTCTCCATTAGCTTTTCATGATAGGTTTTGGATAATGCTGTGAAATGGCTGCGTATGATACCGCTGCATGTCCACAAACAAGTGAGCTTGCCGTTCCAATTTTATACCAACTTAAAAATGAGCTGCTCACTTTTATAGATTGTTGTGAAGCTACGCAAGATTCTTTGTAATGGTTGTGTATATGAGTTTTATGAGATATTTATATTTTTAACCTTTTATGACCGATTAAAAGAAAATCCATATTTAAAATTTTGTTTTGGCTTAATTGATTTATTCTTTGAAGTGAAACTCTCACTACTCATGTTTTGCTGATTCCAATTTTATAGTATTCTCTCATTGTAAATCACTTATTATGAGCTTTTATGTAGGTAACTCTACCATTTAACATGGACAAGAGTTGGATTGATTTGCAAAATAGAGTTTCAGATGAATATATTGAAGGCGTTGACAAATTTTTGGATTATGCATATGAAAACAATTCAAGTAGTTATGAGAGTAGGATTTACTGTCCTTGCAAGAAATGTACCAACCATTATCTTGTAGAAAGAACTATTGCACGTGAGCATATAATTATTCATGGGTTTCTTAAAAAGTATAAGACATGGAGTTTTCATGGGGAGTCGTGTCATTCACAAAATTATAGTAGAGATTGCTCAATTAATCATCATGTAAATTTGAGTGACGATATGATTGGAATGATACATGAGGCAGCTGGCATTCCTGCAATTGATGTTAGCTTGCATGAAGATCCACATACATCAAATAATCCAATAGATGATTTTATAGCAGGGGATACAAAATTTAGAAAACTTATTGAAGATGCAGAGCGTCCATTGTACCCTGATTGTGCTAAATATACATCATTGTCTTTCGTGGTTAGGTTACTACAGGGGAAAACAATGCATGGATAGACAGATGTATCATTCACTTGGTTGTTGGAATCTCTAATTGATGCATTTCCTAACGTAAACCTACCAAAGTCTTATTATGAAGCTCAAAAAATCACTAAAGACTTGGGGTTTTCTTACGAGACTTGGGATGCATGCCCTAACAATTGTATGTTATTCAGAGGAAATGATTTGTCACTTGATGAATATGAGATATGCGGTGAATCAAGATATAAAAAAATAATGAAAGCTCGGGTATTGTTCAATGCACAACTACAAAAATTGCTTCAAAACAAGTAAGGTACTTTCCTATTAAGCCAAGGCTAAAAAGGTTATTCATGTCATCAAAAATTGCACATTTCATGCGATGGCATACAGAAGAACGCATAGATGATGGGATCATGCGACACCCTGCAGACACTCCTCAGTGGAAAAAATTTGATAATGATTTTCCTGAATTTGCAGCTGAGCATCGCAATGTTAGACTTTGTTTGGCATCTGATGGATTTAATCCTTTTAGAACCATGTCTATTACTCATAGCACTTGGCCAGTAGTTTTAATGCCTTATAATTTACCACCATGGTTGTGTATGACACAAGCTTTTCTTTTCCTAGTTGTGTTAATTGATGGACCAAAGGGACCAGGTAATAAGATAGATGTTTATCTTCAACCGTTGATTGAAGAGTTGAATGAACTGTGGGGTTATGGTATGATAACATATGATGCATCAAAGAATCAGATGTTTACACTTCGTGCTGCACTACTCTGGACAATTAATGATTATCCAGCATATTCCAATTTATCAGGATGGAGTACAAAAGGTAAATGTGCTTGTGCAAATTATAACCACCAAACTAGATCTCATTGGTTGGCAAATGGTAGAAAATTTTGTTACTTGGGTCATCGTCGTTGGTTACCTTGCGGGCATAAGTTTCGAAGAGATAAGGTATCTTTTGATGGACATCGAGAGTTTGAAGATAAGCCTCCTAACTTAAAGGAAAGTGACATTTTAGCACAGTTGGATGGCGTACTTACTGAGTACAAGAAATATGACCTTAAAAAAGGAAGAGGGAAGAGCGTAACCGAGTAAGTAATATTGGACAAAGGCCTGGTTGGAAAAAAAGAGTATCTTTTTTGAATTATCATATTGGGGGTCTCTTCAAGTACGTCATTCCATTGATGTGATGCACCAAGAGAAAAATGTTGGAGAAAATTTGCTATATACCATATTAGGCATTACAGGGAAATCAAAGGATGGATTAAAGGCAAGACAAGATTTAAAGGTTATGGGTATTCGCACTATGTTGCACCCACAACTACTTGCATCTGGCAAGACTTTATTGTATCCAACTCGATTTACAATGGATAAAACACATCAAGATATTTTCTTAAGAGTTTTAAAAAGCATCCAAGTGCCTGATGGTTATGCATCAAATATTTCTCGATGTGTTCATTTGAAAGAAAGAAATATTTGGGGTCTTAAAAGTCATGACATGCATATAATTATGCAACAATTCCTTCCAGTAGCCATTAGAAAAGCATTGCCGGTAGATGTTGTCAAGGTATTTATTGAGTTATCCAATTTCTATAGACAATTGTGCTCTAAAAGTAACAGAGTTATTGACTTAAAGTCCTTGCAAGAACGCATTGTTCTCACACTATGTCATCTTGAAAAGATTTTTCCACCCGCATTTTTTGATATTATGGAGCATCTAACTATCCATTTAGCTGAAGAAGCTGCCATTGCTGGCCCGGTTCAATTTCGATGGATGTATCCCATTGAAAGGTAATGATGTTTGCTTGTATTTGACAATATTCTATCTTTTTTTGTTAACATAATGTATATTTTAATTTAGGTATATACTGACTCTTAAGAGATATGTACGTAATCGTGCTCATCCCGAAGGTTCTATTGCTAAAGGTTATCTTATGGAAGAATGCATGAATTTCTGTGAGAGATACCTAAATGGAGTGGAAACAAAGTCTAACCGCCCAAGTAGAAATTATGATGGAGGTGAGGTTTTTGATCGTCCTTTCAAGAGAGGCAAAAAAATGCTTCTTGATGAAGTTACGTTGACACAAATGCATCGCCATGTTCTTTTCAACACAGATGCAATTACCATATTTTTAGAGTGAGTTTCAGGAACTTATTCAAGTTTAGTATCTTTTGTATTACTTGTCTATGATGCTGAATTTTATTATAGGAAACACATCGAAGAACTAAGAAAGGAGTTCCCTCGAGCAACCAAAAATCAAATTGACAAGGTTCATAATGAATCATTTCATTTGTGGTTCAAACAACATGTCAGTATACTCAACAAAATTTTTATTAAAGCATTATGATTATCTATGAAATAATTGAACTTCATACTTTTGTAGGTCAAATCCAGTGATATAAATATATCAGATGAAATTAAGCAGCTTAGTGAAGGACCAAGTGATTGGGCATGGAGATACAATGGATATTTTATTAATGGATTCCGTTTCCGTACAAAGTACATGGATAGTAGGAGAAATACACAAAATTGTGGCGTGATGCTCAAAGCAAACACTGTTAGCTACGCTAGTTCAAAGGATAAGAACCCTCGTATCGGAGGTGTCACTTACTATGGGAAGTTAACTGATATTATTGAGATTCATTATACTAGTGAATTTAAGTTTATCTTATTTAAATGTGATTGGATTGATCCTCTGGTAGGTCAAAAAATTGATGAGTTTAATTTCACCCTTGTGAACTTCAATCATTTATTATATAAGCATAACAAGGTGACAGATGAGCCTTTTATGTTAGCCACTCAAGCAGAACAAGTATGTTATGTCAGAGATCCTTTAGAACTCGATTGGGAAGTTGTTATGCATCTGACAATTAGAGATTCATTTGATATGTACTCCAAGGATTCATCCCATGTTTCTCGGCTTGTGCCTCAAGTTGAACCACTAAGTCAACAAGAATTAGATGAAAGAATATATGTACGTGATGATGATGTTCATTGGGTTAGAGATGGAGTTGATTGTGTAGTGTTAGTTGATGATATGCAAGTGGATGTTGATAATGACATAATTGAAGATTAAATGTTTCTTTTTTTATTTAATTGAAGGTATGAATGTACCGCTACACACTTTTTTATTTAATTTATTATTGGTTTCTCACACATTTTTATTTATTGGATGTTGATAATGTCATAATTGAGATATACTAATGACATTTGTAGGAATGGGGAAGAAAAAGCCTGCAGGACAAACTATGAATGCGAAAATGCAACTTGCAACCGGTGACCGTACCGCTACACCTTCAATTTCCCATCCCACTACACCTCCCCCATCCTCTATTCCTGCCCCAAATATTAAGTCACTGTTTCGAGCCACTAAACATCCAATATCATCGCTCTCTACGCCCACCACAAATATGTCGTCAGGATCCCAGTCAACTACTATACATGTACCATCCCTCTCGCAATCGGTGATCATACCCATGCCACCACTCTCCGCACCACCAAATTCGGGATCTAATTCAATATCCACTGCATCGGCAAGTACTTGAATATTGTGTTGTTTAATTATATGAGAAGTATGGTATATAATATTTTCTTTTTTATGAAGGTGACTCAAACTTTAATGTTTGCAAGAGAGGACGTGGTGGAGCTAATGGCATTTCATCATGGGGCACAGGAGAGCGGTTTCATATTGATTTTGATAAGCATGGGTTGCCTATTGGTAAGTGTGAGCAACCTTTAATAGGACAACTTGGTTTGCTAGCGAGGAATGGATTTAGAGTACCGCTAACATATCCACGATGGAGTGATTTACCTGATGATGTTCTTGATGGGTTGTGGCGGGAGGTACAGGTATGCTTTTTTTTAACAAGTTAAAAACATAGATATTATTGTTTTATTCTAATTATCTTATTGTGTAAGTGTAGGATAATACAGATGCACCTCCAGAGTTTCGAACTAAATGTTTGCATATAATTGGAGAGAGATGGAGAGAATGGAAACATTTCATTAAACGTCATAACTATAATATATATAAGACAGATGAGGAGCGTTTATCTATCGTCCCAGATCGGGTTGTTGCTGATCAGTGGAGGACACTTGTTCAGTATTGGGGGCAAGATACTATAAAGTCTATATCGGCAACAAATTCATGCAACCGTGAGTGTCAGGGAGGATATCATAGGATGGGTAGATCATCATTTCGCTCCATTCGACAAAAGGTAATTAATTAACTAAAAGTATTTATAATTACACATG
This sequence comes from Platanthera zijinensis, assembly GCA_039513925.1. Lineage (NCBI taxonomy): Eukaryota > Viridiplantae > Streptophyta > Magnoliopsida > Asparagales > Orchidaceae > Platanthera > Platanthera zijinensis. The sequence goes on along the minus strand of CM077091.1, from coordinate 28,497,798 downwards.
CATTTGAGATTAATGTTATAAATTATATTGATATTTTAAATGGAGATGGAAGGAGTTGAAATGGATAGACTTAGTGTTTTTAAAAGAACACGAACTGACAAACGTGGCATGATTGAGTTTGAATCTCAAGATATTATTGTAAGTTCCCTTTTATTGTTATAGATTTTCATTACAAGAAATAAAAAATATCCTGTATTTTCATAATGCAGGATGAAGTGAATAGCTTGTATGAAAAGTTACCTGAGGAGGAGCGCACTGCAGAATATAAAGAAGCTTGCTTTGTTAAGGTCATGGGAGAGGATGGCCATGGTCGTGTGCGTACATGGTGTTCCGGAGTAAGCAAGCCATCGAGTGAGGAAGCCTCAAAATCAATTTGTATGCAAATTCGAGAGGAGGTGCAATCTCAATTTGATTCTCAAATTTCTCAAATGAAAGCACAAATGGATGAAATGTCACATGTTCAACAAAATATGCAAGTGCTTTTAGAGCGTGTTGGCATTCCATTAACATCAACAATGAATAAAACTGATGATCATTCCATTCCATCTAGCACTGGACAGGTTTGTTTTTAATGTACTTTTCAATTACTATTTTTTTAAAAAAACTTCTAATATTTGAAAATTTATAGGTCGGAGATGAACATGATGCTTTACAAGACGGAGGGCATGATGCATCCTTCAACGAAATAATTAATATGCTATAGTTTTTTGTTGATTTTATTTTGTGGTGTGCGAATGATTTTTATGAATTTATGTTGTACTTTTGACAAATGCATGAGAACACCTTTCATAGGCAGTTTTTAATTTATTATTATGAACTGCTTCCTGTTGCTAGACACTCATTTATGCTAGATATGCAAATATCTCACTATTTGACACTCATTTATGCTAGATATGCAAATATCTCTTTTCAGTGTTTCTCTTTCATTTTAGATGGGTAACTGTTCTTATTGCAGCTTGTATTAGCTATTGTCCCTGCTTAAAAAGATACCATGGTAGCTGTTCCATTCTAGCACTTGCACCAACCACTATAATCCCAATAGCAGCCCCTATAATCCCAATTTCAGTTGCTTAGGGTTTGTTTAGGGTTCCCTGCTCGCACGTACAGCGGAGCTCAAGCAGAACGTTCTTCCCTGTGGAACGAGACACCAGTAGTGTTGCAGGAGATGCTTGAGGCTATGCTTTGTTTATGCACATTCTATAAAATTAACATTTTTTATGTTTGAAGTTATTTTAATTCTCACTGCTGAATCTCTATAATCACAGCCACCTCTTGTCGAAAATGAATCCAAAACTCCTCCAAATTGTTGCCAAAAAGCTCATGAAGAGCGCAGCAGACTCTCAACCCAAGAACCAGATAATGCTGGTGAGTGTATGATTCCTGAACTTGTGTCACTTAATTGGTTTACTGGTTTTATTCATTTTAGCTCGTTGAAATATAAACTGATCGGATGAATGCGAGCTGCGTGCAGGTCCAATCTATGCTCAGAGTTCTTTGTCGGATCGCAGCACGACCCCGCTTTCGGGAACTCCATACTTCACATAAGTTGTGGTAAAGTCTCAGATTCAGTCCCCATACCAAATGGTAAAAGATTGCATCAGGCTTCTATTTTTAAACATTTTTGATGTCTATCACCGGCCCCGAACTTTGCTTCATCCTTCCTACTTACATCGTCTCCTCCTTTTCCTCCCTCGCCTCCACGACTTCTGTTATCTGAAGTGGATGAGATTGCTCAATTAGCTGTGTTCTTCTCCAAATTAGACTGGTTGATGCGTATTTATAGAAATTCAAAAACCTGGGAGGTTAAGCAACCGAAATTATAAAACCTTGCTGATGGTGGATGTCTGAATCAGCAGCAGCAGGATTCCCCATCATCCATGCTATGTTCTACTCTGCACAGATTCTTTCCAATCTTTGGATGCTCTCTTCTTTCATTTCCGATTGTTCAACCTTCTTCTCCACACTTTCAAGCTTTGCACAGGACTCAGACTAGTTATATTCCAATTGCTTATGTTCAGTGAGCAACTCGTCAAAGAGATGGATGCCAGTTTTTGTATCTCTTGATCTAAATCACCTGTCTCAGTGTTTATAGCTTGGAAGTCATGACCTCTATTTGAATTAATCGAAGTTTGGATCTCATGAGAAACCTCCTTCTGGGCTAGTTTTAATTTACTCCTCAAATCTTGCATTTCACTTGACGTAGCTTCCAACTTTCTGTCAAAATCAACCATCTTGCTTTGAAATTGTGTCAGTAACTCCTTTACCTTATTATTGAGTTGTAAATTATCAGCTATTAGCCCATCCCTTTCAATCTGAAAATCAATTGCAGCCTTCTCAGTTTCATCAATCTTGCTTAGGAGGGTGGAGTTTCTTTGATTCAATTCTCTCATCTCAGCCTGTAACTTCTCTTTCATAAACTCTGCTTCCAGTAACTTGCTCTCAACAACTGAATTTCCTGAGATTAAAGCCTTCTTCTCATCTTCGACAGTCAGAAGTGCAGTTTTTATATTAATGAGTTGGAGCTTGGCAGATTGGATTTCAAGATCCAGATTACTTATTTTTTGCAGAAAATGAGATTCTTCAATTTCTAACTCTTTTACTTGAGCTTTGAGACCGTCAATGACCACTCCATCTTCATTCATCTTCCTCAAAAAACCTGATTTTCCTTGAAATAGTGAATTCCTTTCAAATTCTGTTTGCAGAAGTGCATTTCTCACATCAGTGAGTTGGAGATTGGCAAATTGGATTTCATGGTCCAGATTACTCATTTTCTACTGCAACTGCAATTTTTCATTTTCTACCCCTTCTATTTGAGCTTTGAGAGCCTGAACGACCATGTCACCCTCATTTATCTTGATCAAAAGAGCTAAATTTTCTTCAATTAATGAATTCTTTTCAGATTCTGTCCGCGCAACTACATTTTTCACATCATTTAATTGGAGATTGAAAGATTGTATTTCAAGGTCCAGATTACTCATTTATCTTTCTCAAAAGGTTAAATTTTTCTTCGACAAGTAAATTCTTTTCAAGTTCCGTTTGCACAAATGCATGTTTGACATCAGTGAATTGGAGATTGGCATATTGGATTTCATGGTCAAGATGACTCATTTCCAACTGCAGTTGAGATTTTTCACTTTCAACCTCCTCTATTTGAGCTCTGAGAGCATGAACAGCCATGTCAGACTCATTTATTTTGATCAAAATAGCTGACTTTTCTTCAATTAATGAATCCTTTTCAGCTTCTGTCTGCACCAGAACTTTTCTCACATCATTTAATTGGAGATTGGCGAATTGGAGTTCAAGGTCCAGATCACTCATTCTCAACAGCAAGTGAGTTTTCTCACCTCATACCTCTTCTATTTGAGCTTTGAGACCATCAATGTCTATTCCATCTTCATTTATCTTTCTCAAAAGACTCATTTTTTCTTCAACTAGTGAATTTCTTTCATGCTCTATTTTCACAAGTGCATTTTTCATATCAGTCAGTTGGAGTCAAAAATGTGGAGTTTAGGGTTCCCCTAAGAAGCCTGTGTTTTACATAGATTGCATCAGAGCTTTCCACAGTTAGGGATGGGGCCGACTCGGTTCCAAGCCGGTCAGTTTGGCTCATTTGGGGAACCTGTTGTATGTGTGATCAGGTCATGTATATATGTTTAATGTTTGCGTATTATGATACATAAGTCCTGTTAGAAAGTTGGAGAGCTCAAGCTGGAGGAGGATTTGGGAGATTGTTGGGCAGGTTCTTCTAGTGAGATCATATCGCCTCTCCTCCTCCATGTGTAGCCAAATGCTTTAGGGTCGGTCAGCCAATATGACACACTGCCTCAGTTTAGGAATTCGAATGTTGATTTCATTATAATTTGATAGGCATTATTAGTTGTGGTTGAACTACTATATAGAGTGCAGAGATTCAGAATTTAAGGAGTGCATTATTTTCAAACATTTCTGTAAGTCAGCAGTTATTTTCATAGATTTTTTGTATGAATATTCCCATTGAAAGTACTTATTTGTGATTGTTCTTTGTACTCATGGATGTGGTAGTTAATGCATTGTGTTTACAATATTCTACAGGAACGGATGACGTTTAAGCACAAAAATAGCTCGAAGTGGGCAAAACGAATATTAAAGCGAGGTTTAAAGGCTCAAGATGATGGAACTCGGATGGCTATCACCGATCAACTTCAGCAACACGCTGTTCTAACTAGGAAAATGAATTCTATGAATGAGAATAGCAGTAGTGATGAAAGTACTAATGATGATTCTGATTATCATTCACCTGGTTCAGATGGTAGCAGAAGCTATTTGGTCCCAAGATCAAGGGGAGCAAGACAGAGAGAGAGGCTTCAGGAAGCTGTAATGATTTTCTCACTTAAGCTCAAATTTTGAGCAGGAACATTGTATTGATATAAGGTGGAGGGAAAATGGGAGCAGGATAAATTTTGAGCAGGAGCCTTTTTGATGTACATTTATAAAGTGTGCATTTTAATTTACCCAATTTTTGTTTTGGTGTGCATTTATCCAATTTTTATTTTCATTTGCCAAATTGATAAAAAATATTTCTTCATTTATGATGCCATAAAATAAAAAACGTCCAAATAAAATTCAGTTCACAAACCGATTCATGACCTAAAAAAACATAAATCATCCAAACAAAACTCCATTCACAAAAGTTGGTTAATGACCACTCCATTCAAAAACCGTGGTTCATGACCGCCACCATCGCGCCGTCAAGAGCATTTGTTCGTGGCAAAAAAGAACAAAATACTAGTTAACTATTAGCCACTGCATAATTGCGTGGTTATAGTTTTTTTAAAAAAAATGAGGGACATATTTACCACGGTTCCAAACCGTGGTAATAAATTATTTAAAAAAATTTGCAGGACTATTTACCACGGAAATTTCCGTGGCAAATAAAAAAAAATTAGCCACGGCAAAGAATTCGTGGTAAATAAGGGACTTTTAACCACGACAAAGAACTCGTGGAGATAAATCCTGCATTCAAGATCTTTGCCCACGGTTTGGAGCCGTGGCTAATGTTCGTGGCAAAAAAGGTTTCCCCACGGAATTGGCGTGGTAAATACTTTTTGCCACGCGAGTATTGCCCACGCTCATTTTCCATGGGTAGGCCGTGGCTAAAAGTCTTTAGCCACGGTTTTTGACCTTTAGCCACGGCAAATTGCCGTGGCTAAAAGTCCAGTTTCTGGTAGTGCACCTTTAGTTCGAAACATATCATGTAGAATTCATCCCCTCTCATATGAGCTTTCAAGGTCTGGATTGAGGATAACAATAATCGTGGTGCGAAATTTATACCTTGGAAGATTACATCAGTGTCTCCATGTCTCAAATAGATTTGCTTCTCCGTACAGTCGATTATTGCATGGTGCCAATCCAGCCACGCCATGCCCAGAATGAGGTCGAATTCTTGTATTCTCAAAATTGTGGCGGGGTATCAAAGGTCTTTCCCCCAATGGTTATCTCCAACTCACACTTCGCGGTTGCCGTCATCTAAGATCCGTCTGGGAGGCGTACCCTTCGAGCAATACCAGTAAAATATTGCACTCCGTATATATCCTTGATGAAGTCTTCAAACACGAAAGAATGTGAGGCACCGGTGTCAATTAACGTATAAGCCGGTTTCCCGCGACCATCACGGTGCCTAAGTGTCATTAATAATACTTAAGCTAGGCGTCTAGTATATCTTAAGCCACTAGAGGATATTAATGGAAGCAAAATGGCTAATTCAAGTCGTACCTGCAATCATCTCCTGAGGATTCCGCTCTTGTGTCATATCCAAGGCATACATCTGATCCCGAGCGGGTCCGGGGTTTCTTCCTCGTGGTCCACGTCCTCGACCACGCACATGCCCTCGCTCCCGAGGGGCTGCTGGAAGGAAAGCAAAAGGCGCATCTCCAAACAGTTGCGGACAGTAGTGTCGAATGTGGCCCAGTTGGTTGCATTCAAAGTACGCCAGTTCCTGCCTTCTGCCGTGTTGCTGAAATTGTTGAGGTGGAGGTAATGTTGGCGGTTGCTGAACCGGGCGCTCCTCTCTGAAATTCTGGGGGAAACACCCGCCACCTCTCCGATACCCTCTTCCTCTTCTATTGTCAAATCTCCTTATTTTGCTGGGGACGGCTTCCATCACGCCCTCCGCTGGCCTCTTACCACTTCCTAAGTGGTCCGCTTCCAATCTCTTCGCCATATCGATAATCTCCGCAAGACTAGAGTCCGCTATAAACAAAAGGGCTTGCCTTAGGGGATCTTTAGAGCCTTTGTAGAATCGTTTGGCATACCCTCTATCATCCAACTCATAGGAGTCAGCGAATCTAGCCAAGTGCTGAAACTCCCGTTGGTACTCTGTCACCGACTTGGACCCTTGCTTTAGTTGTAAAAATCTCTCTTCAAGATCATCCCGAGCGGCCGAGGGGATGAAATGCTCTAAGAAGGCTTCAGAGAATTCTCTACAACTAATGTCCGTGTACACTCTTCCATGAAAAGTGGAGCCCATGAGGGACTTCCACCACCTTTTGGCGTGTAGCTCTAAGAGTGTCACCACAAGGGTCACCGCCATGTTGTTTTGGCATCTTATTCCTGCCAACTACTCTTGTACAGTGTCGAGCCACTCTTCCGTACGCACCGCCGACTCTGTCCCAATATAAGCGGGAGGGGAGAGAGCTCGGAAAATGCTTAACCAACTAGATCCCGGACCTTATTGTTGTACAGGTGCCTGCTGAGATTGGGACCTAAAGGCGTCCAAAATAGCTGTGAGCGTCTGCCCTAGCTCTGATTGTTGGAATTGTGTAGGTATGGATGGGGCGGGGGTGCCCCTGCCTGGCTCAGCATGTACTGGGATCTACACATGGGGTACAATCCTAAGGTTAGGTTGGATAATCTAAGGTCAAAGATGGACAAACTTAGTGTGAATTACATATGGGCACACCACTGCTTCCGCTAAGGCAGTTTGTCCCCAAACTGACTAATCAAACGGGGGTGGCACCATTGTTAAGTGACTTTCGCATTGGAGGATCGTAGTAAGCTGATACCATCTATAAAACCCCCCTCCCGAAACACAAAACACGGCACGAGAGGGGTCTTATGCCCAGAACAGCCGCCTTGCAGTAACACTAGCACACGGGCCAGCCTTTACCACAAGGCGCCTATCCTGCCGGATACAACCAATATCAATATATAAATGCCAACCCAACCATAATAATATAAAGAAGTCAATCCACACTAAGCATAAGTCCATAAGTACAGCAGAAGAGAAGCTAAACAAGCTTCTACATAATCAGAGTACGTAAATAGAATTGCCCCGAAGGGCTACAACAAAATCTCTCTCACTCACATCTATAACCGACGGTAGCGACGGTACCGTCCCCTCAGGCCCTATCGTCCTGGCCTGGCTGTCTAGTTGCAAGACCTGCTGCTCCACCTGCGGGGTTTCCTCCTAAAAAGGAAGACGTAGCAACCATTATTCATAAAGATTAAGTGGCTTCACATCCGCTCCCCCGACGACTCCTCGGCACCGGGCGGAGAAAGGAACAGGTACAATATATATAAAACAGTAGTACAAGCAGGTGAAGTAAGTATACATGACATAAGTAGCAATATAAGTAGTGTATAAATGAACAACCTCTTAATCTACAATTCTACCATTTACAGCAGCAAGAGAGTATAATGTTATAACAGTAAGTAACTAGATTTATATGGATGCCCATACAAGCATATAAGTTGAGGGTCGTTCAGCAATAAGTAACCCATCGTATAGGAGTGCCCATACAAACTTATACGATGAGGGTCTTGTGTATGCAATGAAGTGCAGTGCTATGTATGCAATGCAATGACGCACCCATGATCAAGCACATGCAATCGCTATGTCGACACAGACTTATAGTTCCCACAATTTGAGCAGGTAGCTAACCTCTCAGGCGTCAACCGTCGTGGCCAAACGATGATAGTAGAGCGGGCATCTCCACTACTAGGCTAGTCTCCACACTACCTGTCCTAGGCCTCCGTACGCCTCAACGCTAAGAACACAACAGCGGAGCTCACATAGGTACTATGTCTCAGCGGGTTCTCTTGGGTAAAGGTGCACCAAGATCTTAGCCCCAAACTAGCCTAAGGTATGACACGGAAGGAGCCCCGGAAATGAGCACGAGGACCAAGCCCAACCGTTCACTTGGCACAGAAGGAGCCTCGGGATGTGAACACCGAGGACCAAGCCCAACCGCCCAAGGTCTAACTATCAACTCCCATCGGTGTGACGATTGGCGAGCCCGTAGACCTGCCACACTATCCCTAACCCGGGATTACGACACCGCGTGTCGACTCACACCACATACAATTCCACCTTTTCGTGGCATGGAAGGAGCCTCGGGACATGAACACCGAGGACCAAGCCCAACCATCCATCAAATACGGAAGGAGCCTCAGGACGTGAACACCGAGGACCAAGCCCAACCGTCAATCAAATACGGAAGGAGCCTCTGGACGTGAACACCGAGGACCAAGCCCAACCGTCCAACTTAACTCAGCTCAACCTCATTCCAACTAGTGACGGTCAACACCGCACTTGTTACTTCCACAATGCTACCCGTAGGGAGACGACACTCTAAGCATTGGATTACTAACTCCCTTCTATCAATTCATCATACATCATGGCCATAGTTAAATCATTTATACATCTACCAATTTATATCTACCAATTTATATCTAGCTCTTTCCTTCAATTAAGCTTATCCACAACTCGTTATACGAATTCAAATTTATAACCTCAACTTATCATATCACTATGATGATTATGTCAAAATAGTTCACCCAATCCTCGAGTTAGATCGCAACATTAAATTCCACCAAATCGCACTCCACATTATACATCCCAGAATTTAGGTGCAGCCTTAATCCGGACAGCAACTTCGACCAAGGATTCCCGAAGCTACAGAAATCCGGCGAGTGCGTGTAACCACTCGTTGGAAAGATAATTTCAAGGGCTACAACTTTATTGTTTAGTTGAAAGCCCAGATCTGGCCAGAACACCCCCGAAATTGGCCTCGAAGATCGCTGCGTGCAGAAATCAGATTTCTGCATGCATCTAAGGCGAGATGAACGACATCCGTTCATCTTCCTCCTTGCACCGATCTCCCAAAAACTCCTCCAGAATATCGTCCACCCTTATTCACCCTCACAAAGCCATATTGCTCCACGAATTACTCTCTCATCTTCACTTTGAAGAATGAAGAGGTTGGAGGGGACTAAGCCTAGAAAATGACCTAGGCATGGCTTTTCCCTAAGAAATCTCCTCCTCACCATCAAGACTCTAAGGAGTCGATATCTCTCCTGGAATATTAACTACAGATCTAGCACCAAGGGAGAGGGGAGGAAGCTCACCTCATTTCTAGCGGTACCATCATTCCCGGCCATGGATCTAGTCATCCTCCTCCGCGGCATCCTTGCTTGGCGCTGTTGTTCTTCACGACAAAGGAAGGAGAGAGAGAGAGAGAGATAGAAGGCCGCCTCCAGGAGTTCCGACAATTTCCCTTAGCTCTGTCGGTTTCGCAAGGTCCGCGATGATGGCAAGGTTGATCGGCAAAATGGCTAGGGTTCGGCTTTATCTTCCCTTATAAACTTATGAATTAGGTTAAGTACCTTCTGCCACGTGTATACGTCCCATTGGACCACCCCTAATGGGTCATATTGAAGTGACCCGGTCCAAGACAGCCAAGCCGCAGCCAGCCCGGTCCGGTTCAGTCTGCACGCACAGGACAGCGGAACCTAGAAAAACTGTCTAAGGAAAAATCGGCGGGTATCATCCTGATACCTGTCGATCGGCGTGCGCTGTAAGACCCCCTTTTTTTTCTTTTTAAAACCCGGGGTCTTAGGCCCAGAATCGCCGCTTTGCGGTGACACCTTCACGTCCTGAAGGGTCATCACCTCAAGACGCCGATTCTGCCCGCCAGATTCGATCACAGAAAGGTAGCACAACAATTGAAGTAAAAGCAAGTCCACTGAAAGTAAATCACATATATAGAATAAAATCTCCACGAAGGGAGTGTCCACAGAATAACAATAATCAGAGTACAACAAATGCGGGCTTATGCCGGTACATCATATCCTCACTACAAATCTCTCATACGGAAGCAAAAACAGAACTACTCAGGGTCGAGACTCACGGTCCCGGCTGTATGAACTCCGGAGCTAGACTGCCCCATCTCCAAGCACACCAGTCTCTAGGGCTGCCCCTCCATGCTGGGCTCCGCGATCCCCTAAATGATGCGGTTCGAAAACCATTAGTCATAAAGACTGAGCCCTATCATCCCCTACCCCTTCCCCCATGGCTCCTAGGTACCGAGCGGAGAGGAAGAAAGGGAAGGACATGAAGGTGGAGATTTAATCAAGAAAACAGATGGCAGCAGAACTAATTAAGCAATTCTATAATAAATATGACAGAAACAGAAAGTAGGAAAGGTAACCTTAACTTATGTGCGAAAACGCATAAGCCAAGGGATCTTCTACAAGGCTCCCATCACATAGAGTGTCTCATACCACTTATACGTTGGGGTGTCGGTTATCAAACAGCAACATATATTTATATTGAAATTAACCTTAATTTATAAACTTGCCCACACAAGCTTTTAGACTAAGGGGTCGTTTCGCAGGTCCTAATGTATAAGAGTCCCATACCACTTATACTTTAGGTGTCAAGGTTAAATGAATCGATTATGCTATGACATGCAAGTGGGTATGATGAAACATGCAAGTGCAACTAACACACCCGACTCTGTGCACACAGACCTTTAGTTCCCCCTTTCGGAGCCGTTACCTCCCAGGATACCTCTGTAGTGGCAGACAGAAGTGGTGGGTTGGGCCTCGCCCACCTCTAAACAAGTAAAGCACTACCGGTCAGACCTATCGTACGCCTCAACGCTTGGTCCACTAAGCGGACGCCTGCGTACTCTTGCCGGCTGGCGCACCGGACTTCTGTTGGCAAAGTGCTAACCACACTTGCCGAGTCAGCGTATTGGCGTCGGTGCATCGACCCTCCAATACCGAAAACCCACCACCTTAATTTTCATTCCTTTTTATGCACATGCAAGTTTAATCGTGAACACCCAAAAACCGAGCCGAAGCTTCTCGGACCAAAACGTCCGTCTCTTAACCAACCGAGCCGAAGCTCTCATCAATCTTCCTGTGCCAACAGTGTTTGTGAAAGGTGCAACCCTAATTACTAAGTTACTCTTGTCAGTTTGTTATTACAGTTTACGTTAACCCAGGACTGCCCCCGGTATTCCCCGTGAAGGGCTCTCAAAGGGCACTAGGAACTATGATGGTAGCTGAAGCCCATCGTTCCCTTTCGTAAGGCACTTATTGTTATTGGTTGATCCCCTTTACCCATTCCCTTCTCATATTACGATAGACTATCCTAGGTTGATTTTTAACCTTCCTCTCTTCGGGAAAGACGATCTTTCGTCGAACCCGAGCACCTTTTAACTCTAGCTATCACTACTTCTCTCTACTCTTCATATCATCCTATTGTGATATCATCCACAATTGTCCACCCAGACAAAAATGACTAACTCCAACGACTTTCTCAGACCATGTCCTATTGCAATTCACAAATTTGCTATATGCAGACCAACCTAGACTATATGTCGAACCGGTTATGCAATGATCCCAAAACTCATCCAAATGCCCTGAATTATTTACTGGAGCCTTATCATGATAAAAATAGCCTAAGTCCAGAATGTGGTAATTTTCCTAATTTATCTGGCATTTAATTAATTTCCTTGAAAATCCCAAGGGCTACCGGTTTGAACATGAACTACCCTAAGTTCTCATGTAAGATGTCCAGCAAATTTATGATAAATATTAGGTTATCTAAATAGGGTAAATCCAAAGTATCATAATTTTTCTATCATTAAAAGGGCAACAAAACTATTTTAGCAATATTTACTATCTTCCATTATTTATGAACCAAGTACAGAGAATATTCTTCCAAAAATTATAAATAATTTATAATATGCAGATAAAAGCTTAAAAATAGCACTGGCCCAGTTTCATAATTTTTCAGTAATAGAATCATCCCTAAATAATTTTCAAAGCATAGAACCCTTTTTAAACATTTGTGAAGGAAGTACTGGATTTACTAAACTAAAAATTATACAAAAATTCAAGGGTTACCATTCTGTCCTAAAACCTGTATTTCCAAGATTTCATGAGATTTTCATAAACAAAAAGGTACAAATAATTAAAACATCAATTAGGGTTAAAATCAACTTTACAAACGAAGTGCTAGAAATAAACATGATAAAATTCCAGTAAAATTTTTATAAGTTCTACCCACTTCAAAACTAACTCTACCCGAGTTTCACAGCCTTTAGATAATTATTAGTGATGGATTGTGCTTAATTAGTATTTTAACCTAAAGCTAAGATTAAGGTTTTGAGGCGTCTACTTGTCTCCAAATTCTCCAAGATTCCATCCAGACGATTATTATCATGCTGATATCAACTCTATAGAGTTTCAAGGCAATACGAGAGCAATTGCCCCCATATCCTTCACAACCCTCAAAACCCTCCATCTAGGGTTTGAGTTTTGATCCTAGGGTAAACCAACCCTAAACCACACCATTTTCTCCAAGTGGGTTATAATAACCCTTCCAAGTCAGTGGTCAACATATCAGCCTCAGTTGAGGTGATATGACCGTTCTAACTTCTAGTGCACTTTTTACTCAAGAATGCCTCACTATTGCCTAGTTAAGAATAGGTGACTCCCTATCCAAAACTCATCCAAGTGAGTTGGAAATTTGTACAGAGCTAAGTTATGTAGCCAGGGACCACTCACCAAAATTTGGGAGGGTTTGGAGGTCATTTGACTACTTAAATAATTTCCTCTAAGTTTATTAAATTAAAACAAAAACTTTAGGCAAAGTGTCTCCAAAAATTCCCATTTTTGGACTGCCTTTAGATATAGCTAAGTTTAACCCCCTGCTCAAATTTCAGGTCATTTGGACAAGGGATGAAGCGTGGGCATCCATTTTAGTTTCTGCCCAACCCTAAGTACAGCCCCCAATTAAAACGGGTGCTGCGGTCAAACCGCTTACCCAAAAGAGTTGAAACTAATTTTAAATTAATCTAGACTCGAAGGGATACGACTTCCGTGACAGGTCATTTTCCTAAATCGGCCTATAAGTGCCTCAATTTGCAGCCTCAAAATATACTCAAATAATTTAACTTTTCATTATGTAATATATACATAATTTATATATTTTAAATTAATTTTACTGTTCATCTTCTACAGAAACCCGAAAACCAGAACACAGAAAACCCATATTTCCTGTAGCTCTTTCGTGATCCGTCGCCAGCTATCCGGTCACTTCCCTGGCCAACCTCCACCACCACCACCTCCGTTGAGGCGATGGCTATCGGTCGGCGGTGGTTTGGCCGCCGGAGGTGGCGGTTTCCGGCGAACTCAAAACGATATTTTTCCATGGTTTTCCATGAAAACACGAGGTTGGTCCGGCTCCTTTGAGCACGTACTTCATTTTTAAGAACCTAAGATCTACCCATAAGAGAAGAAGTAGAGGAGGACCTTGTTCGCGGTTTGGAGGCGAGATGAACGATGGGGTACCATGGCGCAGTGGTGGCGTTGCCGAACTTCTCCTACCGCAAGAGCAAAAGTCTGAATTTGTTTGATCGAGTGTGTAACCTTCTCCTCTTGCTCCAAGGGGTATTTTATAGATCAGCAAGTGGGGAGGGGAAAGAGGTAAGCAATTATGGTCATGAAGGCTCCTCTTAATGGTGTTTCGGTTATGGTAGAGGCAGTTGAAACGCTGGAAACGAAGAGGTGTTTGCCAGGTGGCGATTTCTTATTTGACCAACATTTCCTTATTTTATTAAATAATTAGAGTAGGAAACGGCCCATGAATTCTCCTGGTGTACATTCCCATAACCAGAATTGATTATGACGTCAGTTACCAAAATTTCTAGTCTGGCTGACGTTTCGGCCCTTGTCACGGGCATGACACATAGGTCACGGGCATGACAGGCCCGAGTGGAAATTCTAAGGTCGACGATCGTCGAACTGAGATCGACGGTCGTCGAAGGGTGGTCACGCCCTAGGTCACGGGCGTGACATATGGGCCACGGGTGTGACAGGGTCAAGATGCAAATTCCGCGCTTCGACGATCGGCCCGCTGAGATCGACGATCGTCGAAGGGGTCACGCCCTAGGTCACGGGCGTGACACATAGGTCACGGGCGTGACAGGCCCGGGTTGCAAGTTCGACGATCGTCCCACGGAGATCGACGATCGTCGAAGGGGTCACGCCCTAGGTCACGGGCGTGACACATAGGTCATGGGCGTGACAGACCCGGGTTTCAAATTCGACGATCGTCTCACGGAGATCAACGATCAACGAAGGAGTCACGCCCCATGTCACGGGCATGACACATAGGTCACGGGCGTGACCAACCCGTGACCCGAAGTCTCAGTCGTTGTACTTCAATTCTTGGGCTTCTGGGGTTCTCTTACAACAGACCGACTCCTAGGGGTCTAGCCGGAAATGGGATGTTACAAATCCCAATAAACAAAACAAAAATCTCATCCCCGAAATTGAGGTTGAGCCTACGGGGATTTCTACCGAAATAAATTAAACTTGTAACATCCCATACGGTTTTTTTTGTATTGGGTTCAATCGACTACTTGTTTGATAAACGAAGACAGTCTCCCCAATAAACAAAAGATTAGCCCGTACTTTCCTGCGCATGCCTAGGTTCTAAATTTTTCCTTATCTAGTCCTACCGGTTTAGTACAAAAAGGTAATTTATAGTACGCTAAGAGGTGGTGAGGTATACCTGACTGAATAACTCCAGATATTTTTGCCTCATCAGGTCCTGCGGTTCCCAGGTGTGCTCCTCTTGACCGTGGTTTCTCCACAGAACCTTGACTAAGGGGATCTTTTTGTGACGCAAGATCCGTACTCCTTTGTCGTCGTCCGAACCGGCTCCAAGTGAACAGATCGGTCTGAAGCAACCGGCCCTTCGGTGGTCAAAATCTGCTGCTCTGGGCGTAGTAGAGCCCTTCTCAGCGAAGAAATGTGGAAGACGTCGTGTAGAGCTACCAGCTCTGGTGGCAACTCTAGCTGTAGGCTAGGGGCCCGATCCGCTCCAGGATCCGGTAAGGGCCCATATACCTAGGGCTGAGCTTCTTCCTCCGACCGCGCACCCGTGAGACTCCGTGCATGGGCCGGATCTTCAAGAACACTCGGTCCCCTACCTGAAACTCCACCTGACGATGCCGGGCGTCATAGTACTTAGCCTGTCTGCTCTGCGCCTCCAACATCCTATCTCTGATCAGTCTCACCTGTGCCTCAGTGTCTTCAACAAAATCCGATCCCAAAACCTTTGGATCCTTATCCTGAACCCAAGAAAGCGGGGTCATACATTTTCTTCCATACAAGGCTTCATAAGGCGCCATCCTGATGCTGGACTGGTAGCTATTGTTATAGGAGAACTCGACCAACGGAAACATCTTCTCCCACGGCTCCCCTCGGTCCAGTATACACAGTCGTAGTAGATCCTCCAACGTCCTGTTGGTGCGCTCTGTCTGCCCGTCCGTATGAGGGTGGAAGGCCGTGCAAAAAGTCAATCGGGTGCCCAGGTATGCCTGCACTGACCGCCACTCCCTGGATGTAAACCATCCATCGCGGTCCGACACTATCGTCCGGGCACGCCATGATATCGGATATACTGCTCCATGAACTTCTGTACCAGCGCTCCCACCGAGTCATCCTTCCTGATTGGTATAAAGCGGGCCACCTTCGTCAACCGATCAACAATCACCCAGATCGAGTCATTTCCCGTACAAGACCGGGGAAGACCATGTATAAAATCCATAGCTATATCATCAAACTTCCACTCCGGCACCGGGAGTGGCTGCAACAGTCCTGCGGGATTCCTGCACTCCGCCTTCACCAACTGACATGCCTCGCAATGGGTCACGAAGTACGTAATGTCTTTCCTCATGCTCGGCCAAAACATCGTCTTCTTCAGATCAGCGATCATCTTTGTGATCCCCGGGTGCACAGAGTACCGGATGCAATGCGCCTCCGTCATAATATCCTCTCGGATCTGGCCTCCTGCAGGTATATATATTCTGCCTCTGAAATGTAGCAATCCATCTCTCAGGGAATAATCTCCTGTCGAACCCTCCTCCAAGGCTCGGAACATCGGCTCTGCCCATGCATCTGTCCTTTGTCCGTCCCGAATGCGATCCCGAATATCATCTATGGCCACCATCGATGCCAGATACTCCCTATACAGCTTTGGATCATCCTCGGACACTAGGGATATCTGCATATCTCTGAATGACCGGACTAGCTCCATGGACATAACCTGGGGCCCAACTTCGGAAGTGGCAGCTCTCCGACTCAATGCGTCGGCCACCACATTTGCCTTCCCTGGATGGTAGTGCATTCTCATACTGATAGTCTGCTAAGAACTCCACCCAGCGCCTCTGCTTGATATTCAGCTCCTTCTGCGTGTCCACGTATTTCAAGTTCTTGTTATCGGATTAGATGTCGCAGTTGACTCCATAAAGATAATGACGCCAGACTTTCAGAGCAAAAACGACCACTCCCATCTCAAGGTCGTGTACCGGGTAGTTCTTCTCATGGGTCTTCAGCTGGCGGGAGGCATATGCTATAACGTGTCCGTTCTACTTCAGTACTGCTCCCATCCCCTGGTATGATGCGTCGGTATACACCTGGAATCCTTCCTTTCCAGATGGAAGGGCCAGAATAGGGACTGAGATGAGTCGGTCCTTCAGCTCCTGGAAAGCCGCTTGGCACTACGGGGTCCAAACGAAAGGTGCCTCCTTCTTTGTCAAAGATGTGAGGGGGAGGGCAATTTGAGAGAACCCCTCCACGAACTTCCGGTAATAACCGGCAAGTCCCAAGAAACTTCGTACATCGATGGCTGTCTTTAACTGTGGCCAATCTCGAACTGCCTGAATCTTTGCCGGATCCACTACCAACCCGGCTCCGCTGATAATGTGGCCTAGGAAAGCCACCTCCTTCAACCAAAACTGACACTTGCTGAATTTCGCGTAAAGGCGATGCTCCCGCAACCTTTCCAAAGTCAGTGCCAGATGCCGAGTGTGCTCCTCCTCCGTCCTAGAGTAGATTAGGATGTGGTCTATGAGTACTATGACGAACACATCCAAGTAGGCCTCGAAAACCCGGTTCATGAGGCTCATGAACGCCGACGGAGCATTCGTGAGCCCGAAGGGCATCACTGTGAACTCATACAGGCCATATCTGCTACTGAAGGCCATCTTCGAGATATCCTCCTCCTGGATCCGCAGCTAGTAGTATCCTGACCTCAAGTCCAGCTTCGAGAAATAATGGGCTCCCTCCAGCTGGTCGAACAATTCGTCTATCCGTGGGAGCGGATAGGTATTCCGGACGGTCAGCCTGTTTAGTGCTCGATAATCGATGCACAGGCGAAGTGTCCCATCTTTCTTCTTCACGAATAGGACCGGGGCTCCCCATGGCGAGGAACTCGGTCTAACAAATCCTGCCTCAACCAATTCCTGTAACTGAGTCCGAAACTCTGCCAACTCCTTCGGGACCATCTGATAAGGGGCCCTAGATGCCGGCTTGGCCCCCGGCACAAGCTGTATCTGAAAGTCTTGCTCTCGGTGCAGAGGTAGTCCTGATAATTTCTCTGGAAAGATGTCAGCCAAATCTCGCACCACCGGGATGTCTGTCACCGACTCCTTGACTTCCGCCATCTCAAATAGAATCTGATAGACCTCCTCTCCCTGTAGATGGGCCTTAACGGCCTGTACCGAAGATAAGAGTATACGAGAGACAGGTCTTATACCTTCGATGACAATGAAAGAGTCCCCGTGTCTCACAGTGATCCTCTTCGCCTGGAAATCAATCTGGGCATGGTTCCAGTGCAGCCATACCATACCCAGGATCAAGTCGTAGTCTGTCAGCCTCAAAATCGTCGCTGGAGCCTCGAATATGCCTTTCCACCAATTTCTGCCTCCATATTGCAATGATCCGTGGTAAGGAGCTCAGATCCATCCGGTAGTCGCACCCTCATCCTCGAGCCTGTGAATCGCTCCACGCCTTCCAGTCCTTCTACGAATGTCTCCGACACAAAGGAGTGAGTAGCTCCAGTATCGAACAGCGTGCGGGCAGGCTTGCCACTGATGAAGACAATACCTGGAGTGATTAGATATCTTAAGTTCTATAATGAGTTTTACCTTCCTTGCTAATCTATCTAGTGTGGTTCAAAGTTTTAACAACTGAAAGGGAAATGCTATGAAAATAAAGAAGTATTGCGGCATACCTGCTATGACCTGCTCTGGATTCCGAGGCTGCGCAAGGTCCAAAGCTTATACCTACTCCCTTCCCTGTTTACGATCTCCCTCCTAGTATCCACGACCGCGGCCGCGTCCTCGGCCTCCATAATGCTGAGCTGGTGGGCCACCCTGTGGTATTGGAGGTGGTGCCCCCCTCATCAGGCAGTTCCTCCGGATGTGCCCAATCTGATGACAAAGGAAGCACTCTGGTGGGGGATATGCCATTCCCCCGGGTCTCGGCATCTCCTGCATCCGAAGAGGTTGAGGGGCCAATATCACCTGCTCCCTCGGCTCCTTCCACACTTCCTGACGAGGCTGGTCCTCTGTCCTTCTCCCCTCTGGTATAGCACCTCGCCGCTGGTCATTTCTATTTCTTTGTCCCTGATCCTCTGCTGGCCGTTTCTAGCCCCGTATGGTGTGCCAATCAGCCTCAATCCTTTTTGCCATCTCCAAAATCTGGGAGATAGGCCCGTCGGATACAAACAACAAAGCCTCCCTCAAGTCCTCCCGCAGGCCCTTATAGAACCTCCTGATGTACGCTGCTTCGTCCAGATGGTAGGAATCTGCATATCGAGCCAGATGGTCGAACTCCCGATGGTACTCCACCACCGTACCGGGTGCCCTGCTTCAGCTGTAAGAACCGCTCCTCCAACTCATCCCTGGCCGACTGCGGAACGAAATGCTCCAGCAGCGCGGCCCTGAACTCTTCCCAGGTAACCTCCGCAACCTCCCTATCGGCAAATGTCGTGTCCAACAGCGTCATCCACCACCTCTTGGCATAGGACTCCAGGCAAGAGACAACCAGAGCCACCCTCTCCTCCCAGGGACACCGTATCCCGGTCAGCATCTCGTACATGATATCCAGCCACTCTTCCGTTCCGAACCGCCGACTCTATCCTAAGTAGGACGGGGGAGACAGTCCTCGAAAGATGCTCAGCCAGTTGGCCCCCGGATTTGGCTGCGGGACCGGAACTTGCTGGGCCATGAAAGCCTCCAGGATGGCAGTCAGAGTCTGTCCCATGTCTGACTGAAGGAAAGGAGTGGGGACCGGTGGAGGTGGTGCAACTCCCTGAGCCTGCTGAACTCCGCCTTGTGGCGTAGGCTGTATTGGAGGCTGCGTAACAAAAACCCATACTGAGAAAACGTTCAATCTTAAATAAAAGTGGACAATTTATATGTGATCCCCATATGGGCACACCACTGCTTCCGCTGCTTAGTTTGTCCCCAAACTAAACTCGAGCGGGGGTGACCCAAGGATAGTGGACTGCTACCTTTTTCAGATCGATGTTTTTCGCTCTGATACAACTTGTAAGACCCCCTTTTTTTTCTTTTTAAAACCCGGGGTCTTAGGCCCAGAATCGCCGCTTTGCGGTGACACCTTCATGTCCTGAAGGGTCATCACCGCAAGACGCCGATTCTGCCGGCCAGATTCGATCACAGAAAGGTAGCACAACAATTGAAGTAAAAGCAAGTCCACTGAAAGTAAATCACATATATAGAATAAAATCTCCACGAAGGGAGTGCCCACAGAATAACAATAATCAGAGTACAATAAATGCGGACTTATGCCTAGTACATCATATCCTCACTACAAATCTCTCATGCGGAAGCAAAAACAGAACTACTCAGGGTCGAGACTCACGGTCCCGGCTGTATGAACTCCGGAGCTAGACTGCCCCATCTCCAAGCGCACCGGTCTCTGGGCTGCCCCTCCATACTGGGCTCCGCGATCCCGTAAATGATGCGGTTCGAAAACCGTTAGTCATAAAGACTAAGCCCTATCATCCCCTACCCCTTCCCCCATGGCTCCTAGGTACCGAGCGGAGAGGAAGAAAGGGAAGGACATGAAGGTGGAGATTTAATCAAGAAAACAGATGGCAGCGGAACTAATCAAGCAATTCTATAATAAATATGACAGAAACAGAAAGTAGGAAAGGTAACCTTAACTTATGTGCGAAAGCGCATAAGCCAAGGGATCTTCTGCAAGGCTCCCATCGTATAGAGTGTCCCATACCACTTATACATTGGGGTGTCGGTTATCAAACAACATCATATATTTATATTGAAATTAACCTTAATTTATAAACTTGCCCACACAAGCTTATAGACTAAGGGGTCGTTTCGCAGGTCCTAATGTATAAGCGTCCCATACCACTTATACTTTAGGTGTCAGGGTTAAATGAATCGATTATGCTATGACATGCAAGTGGGTATGATGAAACATGCAAGTGCAACTCACACACCCGACTCTGTGCACACAGACCTTTAGTTCCCCCTTTCAGAGCCGTTACCTCCCAGGATACCTCCGTAGTGGCAGACGTAAGCGGTGGGTTGGGCATCGCCCACCTCTAAACCAGTAAAGCACTACCGGTCAGACCTATCGTACGCCTCAACGCTTGGTGCACTAAGCGGACGCCTGCGTACTCTTGCCGGCTGGCGCACCGGACTTCTGTTGGCGAAGTGCTAACCACACTTGCTGATTCAGCGTATTGGCGTTGGTGCATCGACCCTCCAATACCGAAGACCCACCACCTTAATTTTCATTCCTTTTTATGCACATGCAAGTTTAATCGTGAACACCCAAAAACCGAGCCGAAGCTCCTCGGACCAAAACGTCCGTCTCTTAGCCAACCGAGCCGAAGCTCTCATCAATCTTCCTGTGCCAACAGTGTTTGTGAAAGGTGCAGCCCTAATTACTAAGTTACTCTTGTCAGTTTGTTATTACAGTTTACGTTAACCTAGGACTGCTCCCGGTATTCCCCGTGAAGGACTCTCAAAGGGCACTAGGAACTATGATGGTAGCTGAAGCCCATCGTTCCCTTTCGCAAGGCACTTATTGTTATTGGTTGATCCCCTTTACCCATTCCCTTCTCATATTACGATAGACTATCCTAGGGTGATTTTTAACCTTCCTCTCTTCGGGAAAGACGATCTTTCGTCGAACCCGAGCACCTTTTAACTCTAGCTATCACTACTTCTCTCTACTCTTCATATCATCCTATTGTGATATCATCCACAATTGTCCACCCAGAAAAAAAGGACTAACTCCAACGACTTTCTCAGACCATGTCCTATTGCAATTCACAAATTTGCTATATGCAGACCAACCTAGACTATATGTCGAACCGGTTATGCAATGATCCCAAAACTCATCCAAATGCCCTAAATTATTTACTGGAGACTTATCATGATAAAAATAGCCTAAGTCCAGAATGTGGTAATTTTCCTAATTTATCTGGCATTTAATTAATTTCCTTGAAAATCCCAAGGGCTACCGGTTTGAACATGAACTACCCTAAGTTCTCATGTAAGATGTTCAACAAATTTATGATAAATAGTAGGTTATCTCAATAGGGTAAATCCAAAGTATCATAATTTTTCCATCATCAAAAGGGCAACAAAACTATTTTAGCAATATTTACTATCTTCCATTATTTATGAACCAAGTATAGAGAATATTCTTCCAAAAATTATAAATAATTTATAATATGTAGATAATGGCTTAAAAATAGCACTGACCTAGTTTCATAATTTTTCGGTAATAGAATCATCCCTAAATAATTTTCAAAGCATTGAACCCCTTTTTAACATTTGTGAAGGAAGTACTAGATTTACTCAACTAAAAATTATACAAAAATTTAAGAGTAACCATTCTATCCTAAAACCTTTATTTCCAAGATTTAATGAGATTTCCATGAATAAAAAGGTACAAATAATTAAAACATCAATTAGCGTTAAAATCAACTTTACAAACGAAATGCTAGAAATAAACATCAAAAAATTCCAGTAAAATTTTTATAAGTTCTACCTACTTCAAAACTAACTCTACCCGAGTTTCACAGCCTTTAGATAATTATTAGTGATGGATTATGCTTAATTAGTATTTTAACCTAAAGCTAAGATTAAGGTTTTGAGGCAGCTACTTGTCTCCAAATTCTCCAAGATTCCATCCAGACTATTATTATCATGCTGATATCAACTCTACAGAGTTTCAAGGCAATACGAGAGCAATTGCCCCATATCCTTCACAACCCTCAAAACCCTCCATCTAGGGTTTGAGTTTTGATCCTAGGGTAAACCAACCCTAAACCACACCATTTTCTCCAAGTGGGTTATAATAACCCTTCCAAGTCAGTGGTCAACATATCAGCCTCAGTTGAGGTGATATGACCGTTCTAACTTCTAGTGCACTTTTTACTCAAGAATGCCTCACTATTGCCTAGTTAAGAATAGGTGACTCCCTATCCAAAACTCATCCAAGTGAGTTGGAAATTTGTACAGAGCTAAGTTATGTAGCCAGGGACCACTCACCAAAATTTGGGAGGGTTTGGAGGTCATTTGACTACTTAAATAATTTCCTCTAAGTTTATTAAATTAAAACAAAAACTTTAAGCAAAGTGTCTCCAAAAATTCCCATTTTTGGACTCCCTTTAGATATAGCTAAGTTTAACCCCCTGCCCAAATTTCAGGTCATTTGGACAAGGGATGAAGCGTGGGCATCCATTTTAGTTTCTGCCCAACCCTAAGTACAGCCCCCCATTAAAACGGGTGCTGCGGTCAAACCGCTTACCCAAACGAGTTGAAACTAATTTTAAATTAATCTATACTTGAAGGGCTACGACTTCCGTGATAGGTCATTTTTCCTAAATTGGCCTCTAAGTGCCTCAATTTGCAGCCTCAAAATATACTCAAATAATTTAACTTTTCATTATGTAATATATACATAATTTATATATTTTAAATTGATTTTACTGTTCATCTTCTACAGAAACCCGAAAACCAGAACACAGAAAACCCATATTTCCTGTAGCTCTTTCGTTATCCGTTGCCGGCTATCCGGTCACTTCCCTGGCCAACCTCCACCACCACCACCTCCGTTGAGGCGATGGCTATCGGTCGACGGTGGTTTGGCCGCCGGAGGTGGCGGTTTCCGGCGAACTCAAAACGATATTTTTCCATGGTTTTCCATGAAAACACGAGGTTGGTCCGACTCCTTTGAGCACGTACTTCATTTCTAAGAACCTAAGATCTACCCATAAGAGAAGAAGTAGAGGAGGACCTTGTTCGCGGTTTGGAGGCGAGATGAACGACGGGGTGCCATAGCACAGTGGTGTCGTTGCCGAACTTCTCCTACCGTAAGAGCAAAAGTCTGAATTTGTTTGATCGAGCGTGTAACCTTCTCCTCTTGCTCCAAGGGGTCTTTTATAGATCAGCAAGTGGGGAGGGGAAAGAGGTAAGCAATTATGGTCATGAAGGCTCCTCTTAATGGTGTTTCAGTTATGGTAGAGGCAGTTAAAATGCTGGAAACGAAGAGGTGTTTGCCAGGTGGCGATTTCCTATTTGACCAACATTTCCTTATTTTATTAAATAATTAGAGTAGGAAACGGCCCATGAATTCTCCTGGTGTACATTCCCATAACCAGAATTGATTATGACGTCGGTTACCAAAATTTCCAGTCTGGCTGACATTTCGGCCCTTGTCACGGGCGTGACACATAGGTCACGGGCGTGACAGGCCTGAGTGGAAAATTCTGAGGTCGACGATCGTCGAACTGAGATCGACAGTCGTCGAAGGGTGGTCACGCCCTAGGTCACGGGCGTGACATATGGGCCACGGGCGTGACAGGGTCAAGTTGCAAATTCCGCGCTTCGACGATCGACCCGCTGAGATCGACGATCGTCGAAGGGGTCACGCCCTAGGTCACGGGCGTGACACATAGGTCACGGGCGTGAAAGGCCCGGGTTGCAAGTTCGACGATCGTCCCACGGAGATCGACGATCGTCGAAGGGGTCATGCCCTAGGTCACGGGCGTGACACATAGGTCACGGGCGTGACAGGCCCGGGTTTCAAATTCGACGATCGTCTCACGGAGATCGACAATCAACGAAGGAGTCACGCCCCATATCACGGGCATGACACATAGGTCACGAGCGTGACCAACCCGTGACCCAAAGTCTCAGTCGTTATACTTCAATTCTTGGGCTTCTGGGGTTCTCTCACGACAGACCGACTCCTAGGGGTCTAGCCGGAAATGGGATGTTACATGCGTAGCTACGGATACCCGTCAAATTTCACTTAACCTACTTCTCAAGCTATGAATCCGGCAGATATCGACCACCGATACCCGTCGAATTCGGCGGGTATCATTCTCGATACCCGTCGATTTTCACTTGGCCGAGTTCCTTCACTCCAGCTACTGGTTGGGGTATCCTTAAACCCAACCCTTCATGCCACACTCCTGACACCCTCTGTCAGTGCACCACAAGTCTGAGTCGAGTCTCTTGACTCAAAACTTGTTCGAGGTGCCTAGCCCGAAACGGGACGTTACAATTCCTATAAACAAAATAAAAGATTTCGTCTCCGAAATCAGGCTAGGGCTATGGGGATTCAAGTACAAAATAATATGCGCTATAAGATGTTACCTTGAGAGAACAGCTCCAGGTAGCGCTTCTGCATCAAGTCCATCGGCTCCCATGTGAACTCCTCCTTCCCATGATTAGACAATATCACTTTTACCAAGGGAACACTTTTGCGGCTCAAGGCTCTTATCTCATTATCAACGATCCACACCGGCTCTAGTCGCACAGATCTATCAGATGCTACAGTACTATCAGTTGTGGGGATGTATTGTTCGGGCCGCAACAACGCCTTCCGAAGCGACAATACATGGAACACATCATGGAGATTCTCTAACACGGGCGATAGCTCCAGCCGATAGGCCAAATGGCCAATCCTTTCCAATATGACATAGGGCCCAACATACCGTGGGCTGAGCTTCTTCACTCCCCGCACCCGTGACACTCCATGCATCAGCCGGATTTTCAGGAACACTTTATCCCCCACTTGAAATTCCATTATATGGTGTCTTGCGTTATAATACTTCGCCTGTCGACTTTGAGCCTCTAACATACAATCCCGTATCAACCTAACCACCGCATCCGTGTCATCTATATATTCAACACCCAAAGTCTTCGGGTCTTCATCTTGTACCCAAGACAAGGGGGTCCTACACCTCCTTACATATAGGGCTTCATGGAGCGCAATGCCAATAATAGCTTGATGGCTGTTGTTTTAGGAGAATTCCACTAAGGGCAAGAGTCTTTCTCACGACTCTCACCTATATATCACACATAACCTCAACAGATCCTCCAATGTTCGGATGGTCCGATCAGACTGCCCGTCTGTCTGAGGATGGAATGCGGTGCAGAAGGTAAGGCGCGAGCCCAAATACGCCTGTACCGCCTTCCACTCCTTGGAGGTAAAGCGACCATCACGGTCCGAAACTATCGTCTTAGGTATGCCATGATACCGTACAAACTGCTCCACGAAAAGGCGTACTAAGACATCCACATGAGCCTCCTTCTTCATAGGAATGAACCGGGCAACTTTCGTCAAGCGATCAACGATCACCCATACTGAATCATTTCCTGAGCGGGAGTGAGGTAGCCCATGTACGAAGTCCATGGAAATATCCTCGAACTTCCACTCGGGGATTGGCAATGACTACAACAGGCCACTAGGACTCCTGCACTTCGCCTTCACTCTTTGGCAGGCTTCACAATGTGTGACAAAGTATCAGACATCCTTCTTCATTCCTGGCAAACATATCGTCTTCCGTAAGCCGGCGTACATCTTGGAAATTCCCGGATGCACTGAATATTGAGAGCAATGTGCCTCTCTCAAGATATCCTCCCGGATTTTACCGCCCTTGGGAATTTAGAGCAGGCCGCGAAAGTAAACGTGGCCGTCCTTTAGTGTGTACTCGTCGGTAGCCCCGTCCTCGATCAACTTGAGTGCCGGGGCAAGAGCTGCATCCAATCCTTGCTCCACTCGGATTCGGTCCCGGATATCACAAACCATGCTCATGCTGGAAAAGTACTCTGAATATTCTACCGAAGGAGCCTTAAATATCAATGTAATATCCATCTCCTCAATCATCCGCGCCAACTCCATGCTCATCAACCGAGACTCTGGGATCGAGCCGGGTACTTTCCTGCTCAACACATCAGCTACAGAGTTTGCTTTTCCGGGGTGGTAGTTCAAGGTGAACTCATAATCGCATAGAAACTCTAACCACCTCCGTTGTCTTAGGTTAACCTCCTTCTGGGTATAAACGTACTTCAAGTTTTTATGATTCGAGAAGATTTCGCAGTGGACGCCGTATAGATAATGCCTCCATACCTTCAAGGAGAACACAACTGCTCCTAGCTCCAAATCTTGCACCGGGTAATTGATTTCATGCTTATTCAATTGTCTTGAAGCATAAGCAATCACGTGGTCGTGCTGCATCAACACCGCTCCCACCCCCTGATAAGATGCGTCCGTGTACACTTAAAATCCTTCCTTTCCTGACGGCAGAACAAGAATGGGGGCGAAGGTGAGTCTATCCTTCAATTCCTGGAATGCCGCTTCACATTGGGGTGTCCACTCAAATGGCACACCTTTCTTTGTCAAAG